>JAHTLZ010000010.1:49022140-49110253 GCA_023846285.1 Phrynocephalus versicolor
CACACACACACACACACACACACACACACACACACACACACACACACTACTATGCAGTCATCTGAAGGTAGTGCATCTTTGTCTCTGAGTCTACATGGTGTGACCTACATTGCCAAAATTCACGATATTGTCTTTTGTGCTAATGCACCTGACTGCAGCAGTTTTACATCTCCAATGTTCTGTGCGGAGTAGCCACACCTACCTTGGTATTCAGCAGAGTCAATGGTTTCTTTAGAACAGTGGGAAGTGCAGCTGCATAAGAGAAGTTGATCACCCACCCCAGTGTCTACATGTTATATTCTGGTTCTTCTGTTACTGTACTCACTGGTTTATGGTGTCCTTGGCTTTAGACAAAAAACAAAACAAAAAAAGCAGTATGAATTTTATTATTTGGAATTGCATTTGGGTTTTTTTTAATTTGATGCTCTTGGTTTTATATTACATTATGTGGCTTGCAATTCTATGAACCAAGTGTTTTGCTGTAAAAGTAGGACAAATACGTTCTGAGAGGTAGTGTTCTTTGTTTTGTTTTAATTTTGTTTTCTCCTTGGATTTAAAAAAAGTGAGATGATGTAGAGGTGACGGTGCTTATTTTGTTGTCATTTACCCTGATATTGAAGTACAGGGAGCTAGAAATGGAAGTTATGTACATCATGAAACTACATATTATGCTAGCAGAAGGGTTGCAATATTGTAGATTTCTTCCTTTATACGTGAAGAAATGCAACTGACTGACACACTTATGGAATTTGTTTTCCAGGGGTGCTGGGCATCCCCTCACCCTTCTTAAAGCAATTAATGTCATTTGCACTTTGAAGTGTTTGTGCACCCTTGAGTCTCATCTATTCCCATGGTAAGTTTCAACATGCAACCAAAAGCATGTTGCAAAATAGATAATTGAGCTCATGATTTTGTAAGCCTGCAACACTAATTGCCATGTGTGGACAGTGCATACTGGACACAGCTCACCCATTAAGCTGTTTGTTGGCTAAGGGAACATAGGAAGCTGCTTTATACTCAGTCAAACCTTTTTTCCATATGCCATACTGTTGTCAGTCCTGATTGGTAGTGGTTGACTAGGGTTTCAGGGCTTACCTAGCCCTACATGGAAATTCTGGCTTTCCCTACTGGTCTTTGTTTCCTAAATCAGATAATGCTAGTGTATTTAGGTTGTTATGGTGCCTCACTGTGGGAGAACTCCTGAAACCCAGCTGCATCAGTAAACAAAAGTCCACTTGTTACAGAAAGATAGAATTACTTCCTTTTATCCCATTCACAAAACACAACATATCTGCAGATAGTCATGTTAAAAAGCAGTCTCATGAAATGAAATTGGAAAGTTAATTGTTTTTTATATTAATACACATGAGCAGCAGGTGTTATGTCTATGTGTAACTAATTTCAACGTGTTTTATGGTAGCTACCATCACTGTCATGGGTATACTGTATATGTTTAGCTACCCAAAGTATTACAGCAAAGCATGTGACTGAGATCTTGGCAAGAATACTGCAGATTTGAGTGGAAAAGACAGGCAGGTTTTCATTAGGACAGTGGTTCTCAAACTTCCTAATGCCACAACCCTTTAATACAGTTCCTCATGTTCTGGGGACCCCTTGCCCTGCTTGGAAGTGGCCATAAGCTCCCTTTGGCAGGCCACTGCCACAGGGGCCATAGAGAACTTCCCTCTTACAGGCATCCTCGGCCAATCACAGCCTCTGGTGCCATTGACTAACATCCCATCCAACCTATCAAGCTGTAACTCATTCTCCCCTCCTCCTCCAGACCCAAGTTGTTTGTTCCTTTTTCTTCACTGGCTCATGTTGACCCCTTTGAAATGGTCATTTGACCCACACTGCATTAGGAAGTAGAGATGTAGGTGGAAATAGAGAAGAGTAAAAAAGTAAATTTTGGTTTAGGTTAATGGGTAAAGATGAAAAAAATGTGGGAATACATATTTGGCTCTTACTCAGTAGAGCCTCCATGAATGAAATTACAAAAACAATTGTGGTATGCTCTTTTTATTGATAAGAATTTTAAAAGATCATGCTAGGAAAAAATGGCCATGGTGACTCTGGAGAGTTTGGTGTACCTAGAGGAGCAAATTCCACCAATTTAAATTTGTTTTTTTCCCCTCTCTTCTCCAGTAGATGAGTAGGTGGCTGTAATCTCTACCTTTGGCAGAGAAATAGGGGCCTGAAGGTAAAATGACATTCTTAAACCACATTTGCATCATGTATATATTTTTGCTTTTGGACTAGTTTTTTTTTTTTAAATCATCATGGCGTGCACTGGACATTTCATGTCTGATGGCATATGAATTCAGTTTTTTTGGCAAGTCAGACCCCCAGTATGACAAGTATCCACCTGCCTTGTGTGAAATAAAGTAGATCCTCATATAACAAACAGTTTGTATAACATAAAATCTGTGCAACATAAAAAAATTCTGGAGATAGGGGAAAATTTGCTTAACAGAATCATCTTGGGGCGAATCCGTACAACATAAAAATGGTCACGATTAGGGATTACTCTGTTTTCAATGCATTCGTATGGGAAATTTGTATAAAGGAAAATTTGCTTAACAGAAATTCATTTGGAACAAATTAATTCCTTTTTACAAGGTACCACTACTCTACTGTACCCAGTATATGCAATACTGTTTACTTGGCCCTTCAGTTTTCAGATATTTGGATTGTCTTTGGTAAAAGAGGAAGCAAAAAAAAAAGATTCTGATTTTCAAGGGAGAAAGAGGCATTGTTGCCATTGCCTTACTTCTATAATGTGTCTTTCAGTAAGAGGAATTACGTTTCAAACTCTAACGACAGAAAAATGATGTGAGTGCAAGTAAGTGCAACTTTATTATACACACACCAGTACATTATACTTACAGTTCTCAAACATTGACATCCAAGCTGTAAATTAAATCTGCTTAGGTTTAACAGATGTCATGACTTGGATAACTGGGGGGGGCACAATTGTGCAAAATTGTGTTTATCATTAAATTAGTGATTTGATATATATGTGTTTTTTGCTGCTCTAACATGGTCTATTGGGTGATTATGCAATGCTATGAGTGTGCTTCTGGGAATCTCACTTGTTACCTAAAGACCCATGAGATCAAATTGCACACACTCTGGAGCATTTCCTGCAATTTTCCTCCAAGTGTATCTTTGACCCAAACTGTTGTCCAACATATATTCAGCTATGTTGTTAAGATCTGGGTAAAACCCCCAAAGAATCCACCAGTGTCTTTCAAAAGCAACATGAGAAACATGATTAGGGAATCATTCAGATTCTCCTTGGTTTTGCATATGCATTCTGTCTCTTCATATTGTTTATACTTGTACAAAAGCCAAATTGAAATGCTCCCCTCCAAAAAATAAGAACTTCTGGGAAAAGCTTGGTCTGCAATATATCTTTACAAAAAAAAGATAGATTTTCTAAATGATACTACATTTCATCCATCCATCTATCCACCCATCCACCCACCTTCCTACATAAACACTGCCAATGCTGAAATTCAACTTTAATACCTTTGAAATTCCTAATACGGAAACTGTGAGACTGTTCAGACTGAACAGTCATTGAACTACCTTGTACCCAGGATAACAGAACTGTTTCTTTTGTCAACATGATGGAGGACTAAAACGTGGGTCAGGCCAAGTCAAAGTGGGTCAAACATGCTTGATCTCTGCAGCAAGTGTCTTGTCTCCTGCCACTGATGGAAATGAGGCTGTTGTACTTCGTGCACATCTGAACAGACTGTAAGGCATCAACATTTGGAGGCTGTCAATCAGAAGCACACACCTAAAGAAACATTATCAAATTACACCACCTCTAAGGCATATTTCTGCAGCCTCCTCTCTAATATGACCCAACAGAAGCCAGTGCTGCTGTTCATGTCAGCTGCTAGGGCCATCAGGTCACCGGCAACCCTATGAATCTGTGGCTTCTAAAATACTCTGTCATTAACAGCCCTGCTCAGCAATTTAAAAACTCAATCACTGCTTCATTTTGACAGTTTATTTTACATTTGCTCTTTTCCTGTTGCCTTCAGCTTTTCTGAGCATTATTAACTTTAATGGCAAGTCTTGTCTTCTCATAATGTGTCAAAGTACCAAAATTTGAGTTTCATCATTTTCATTTCTAAAGAGATATCAAGCTTGATTTGATCCAGGATCCACCTGTTTTGTCATTCTGGTAGTCCCCTGGTATCTGCAAAGATTTCCTCCAATTTATAATTCACACAAATAGATTTTTCAGCTTTCTGCCCTGTCTAGTTTTCACGTTTGTACATAGTACAGTAACTGGTAAGATGTTTGTTTTAAAAAATCTTGGTATTCTCCAATTCTTTAGCAGCTATCCTCCCAAATCTTAGTATTCCTTTGATCTCTTGTCTGCAGCTTAAGGAGAGATATCCTGTTTCCCTGAAAATAAGACCTCCCCCCAAAATAAGGCCTAGCAGGATTTCTATGCATTTGTTAAATATAAGCCCTACCCCGATAATAAGACCTAGTGATGGGCGTGGCTACACAGATATGCTGCATAGCTACGCCATGCATTTCGGCAAAGAGCGGTAAGGAAGATTGGAATACTTTTATCTGCCATAACTTTGAGCCATTTGCACTTGTGTGGGTACATGGATGGCAACCGCATCACTCCTTTCTTCTAGCCATTTGCACATGTGCGTGTGCACCTGTGGTAACCATAGTCGCATGCATCCTATTGTGCACACGTGAACAGCTAGGGGAAAGGAGTTCACGCATCACTACGCCAGCCCCACCGAAGAGCAACAGTCTGTGGGCCTGCTTTTCCTGCGTATCTGTACCCCCCGACAAGGTGAGTGCAAAAAGAAAGAGCTATTCTGTTGAGTACAAGAAAGGAATTGGTCGAGGACTCCCAGGGCAAGAATCTTACAGTTTTCTGCAAAGAGAAGGAGTTGGATATCCGAAATGTTTGAAAATGGCGGGCAGAATACGCTAACCTTAGTCTACATGTGGAAAGAGGAAATGCTAAGAAGTGCAAGTGTGGTTCAAGTCGGCAAGCTTTATTTCCTGAGCTGGAAAACATAATCTGTGAATGAATTGCTGACAGGAGAGCAAAGGCTTTGGTTGTGTGCAGGGCTGATATTCAAGCATATTATACTTAATAAAGACATCCCCTGAAAATAAGCCCTAGTGTGTCTTCTTGAGAAAAAATAAATATAAGACAGTGTCTTATTTTCAGGGAAACACGGTATGTGAAATCATCAATAATTTCACTTTCTTCAGTAGTCCCATTAACTTATATAGTTGTTCTGTAATTATGATTTTTATATTCTTCACATTTATCTGCAGTCTTGCTTCATTAATTTCCTTCTTTCTTCTTTATCAGGAGTCATTTCAAGTCATTGCTGCTTTCTGCCAGTAATATGGTATCACATTGAGTGAGTCTCACTGTGAGGAGAAAGGCAGCATGTATAAATATAACCATACCATAAATTATTGATATATCTTCTACCTGTTTTCGTGTTTCTTTATCTGAGACTAGTCAAGATTTCCATATGTGTTCTGCATACAGATCAAACAGATAGGGAAATAAAATACACCCTTGTCCGACCCCTTGGTCTATGGGAAATCATTGCGTTTTCAAGGTAGGAAGTATTCAGAAGTCATTTACCATTTCCTTATTCTGCGCTGTGCTAACAAAACTGTTCTGGCTGTTTTTTTGTGAAATATCTTTACTGGTATGTACATCCACTGGCTGCCCTTCAGAAACTTCTTTGCTCCAATCACCACTGAAACTGCTCATTATCTTCTGCTGTTGTGACTGTTAATCCAGAAGACTGTTAATCTCAGTTTTGGTGACCCCACTGGAGTCCAGACTACTAATGGGGTCTAGCCTCCTGGCAGTGTTACTTGCTATTTCACAGACACACTCAAACTCATCAACACAACAAGGATGTTCATCCAAGAGAGGGGACCAGTTTTTAGCTGTTGTTTATAGCTTTTTTGAGGACTACAGCACCCAGTGGGTAAAATATTTACGTAGGGGAAAGCAAAGTGTTGTAGGCTTAGTACTAAATTTCTGTTTGATACTGTGATTTTATTTTAGAAGAAAAAATAATTAAATTCAACCAGTATATATACTAATAATATTTAATAGCTTACTCTAGTGAGAGAATATTTGAACTTGTATAGGTAACATGGTTGTCCATAGTGTTCCGTGAACAAGGAGGTTATATTAATTAAAACATGTTTTAAAGCTGATTCTCATGATTTTACTCTCATGATTTTAAGTGAGTGATCTGTCCATCCCCAAAATTACTGTTCCTTGTATCAAACATGTTTTAAATATATAGGTCTGCTACCTACTGGAGCGGAATCTAATGTTTTTTAATTAAAAAATTGCCAATTAATAAGGCCAGTTTCAAGTCAATAATCTAAATCAGATTTCTACATTTTGATAATAATACTAAATAGTATAGTTTTATGGTAGTGCAGGCAAATTTAGAAGCATTCTAGGGTTCTTGTATAAGATATTTTAAGAAATATACTTATGCAAGACCCCTAGAATGTTATGATCCTATTATGTTAATCTGCTCTACTTTGGAGCATAATGGTTTTAGTATGTAGTCCATTTAGTGGGTGGGAATTTGTGTTTATCTTGATGCAGTTCACAAATATACAGTGATTTTCTCAAGAACAACCTAGTTACTCTTTTTTGAATCCACATAGATCAACTTGTCTATGTGAATTAAAGGTTTATTTCCTTTGTGGACTGGTCTTGTGTACCACAATAAAAGCAAATAGCCATTGAGTTCATAATGCAGTTATAATTTATGCCTGTGTTGAATCACAGAGTTTTAATTGGCACTGTATTTCACATGTGCATATTCCGTATGTATTGAAAGTACAGTAGACCCTCGTATAACTGAGGGTTTGTACAATGAAAAATTTGTACAACGAAAAAAAATCCGCCCCCCTCCCCCCCCCACGGCCACCTCCGTCCACCACCTGCGTTCATGTGTACATGAACATTCATTTTATATCATCTGTTAATTCCAGTGTTGTTTGCAAGAATTGTTGTGACTGGGGAGGCTGATGTTGCCTTTCCTCAGCTTAAAATAATAAAAAAAATTCATCTTGGTTTTGTTTCTGTGGTCAGGTAATACTGATACATCATCTGTGGAGAGAAGATAACCAGATGAAACTGTAGCCAGTCCATGAATACTTGTGTTGTAATAAAGTGGTTCCTGTAAGAGTTAAAAATGACCTGTTGGACACTTGTATGCGAACCCATAGGAACTGAAGTTTCTATGACAGCAGAAACTTCTACTATGACCCAGGGAACTGTGGCAGCATCCCAAAAAAGACTTGGATTCTTGATGTCTTTGTTGAGGCTGCAGGAATGTGATCCCTTCCCCTTTTATATCATCTGCACCTTGCAGATAAAATTTTCCTTAGGCAAAGAGTGGCTAATGATGCAGCTTAACATTGGGTTGACAGGAAGACATAGCTGGGTGTGGAGGGAAGTACAAATGAGCTTTGGCAGAATGAACAGCATATTTATTGTAATAGCCTGGGAGCCATTGGTAAGCATGCCAAAGCTTTTCCATTAGTGAGACCCATTTCCTGGTAAATGCTTAATTTCTTCTTCAGTTCCTCTTACATCTAAATGCATCCAAAACATTCTTTGCCAAAATAGACATGATGTCATGCCATGTAACCCCCTCATTTTGTCTCCTAACTGGTGGCAGGGAGTGGGTGGTGACCTTCCTCTTAATTATTCAGACAAAGAGCATGTCTGGCACCAGGCACATGTGAATGTGAATGCAAGAATTCTAAATGGGGAATCATTTATGATCTGGTGCAAGCTGTATAGATGAAACTACTAAGGTTGTTGTATTAGCAGCGATAAGTACAAAGCGACATCTGTAACAAAGAGAGCATCTCAAAAATAATCAGAATGATTAAAAACCTACATTGTAGACCATAATAAATATACAACTTATTGGAGTGTGTATCCTTTTCTGTTTCTTTTTGTTTTTCTGTTTTTGAATTGCTGAAAGGGACAAGTAACTTGCATCCAACAATAAGGGAGAGCAGGGTGGCAGTCTAAGTGCTAAATTACATGCACCATTAAATATATAAAAAGCAGCTGGGGATTCTTCTGGATGTAGCATTTTTCTGTTGCCATTAGTTTCCAGTTCTGCACTAATTGTTTGAATATTAAGAAGTCTACCAATACAATGTTCCTTCTATACTGCTTCATACTCCGCCCTCTGTCAAGTTCTTTGTTGCTTTTCATCCTGCCAAACCCTTGGGTTAAATTTTGTTCTGCTTTTTATGGAGTTAAGGCAGAGGTTTATATTGTGGTGCTTCTCCAGAGTGTCATTGTCTATATATGATACACACAATACAGTCAACAAACCCAAGAAAACACATATAACCTATGATGAACAACAGTGGATGCTTGTTGGACCTGGCAATCACATGTACAGTTCAATTATGGCACTGAAGCCAGTTCACCACTGGACCATGAAGTTTCCTAACATGCCTCCTTGTGAATCACATAAACATCTGTCAGCAAATGGCAGAAAAGGGATGTGAACATGGGCAGTGTAGAAGGGACCTTGCATTTTTTAAAACTTACTTACAAATAAGCATACAGGGCTCTGATCTAGATAGCAACTAGCAGTAAATGGGCACGAGCATGCCAGGCAACTGACGACACAGTGGTTCTCAATCTTGAGTCACCCTGGTATTCTTGCATTGCTACTCCCAGAAACCCTGGCCAGCACAGCTGGTGGCAAGGCTTCTGGGAACTGCAGTCAAAGAACACCGGGGTGACTCAAGATTGAAAACCACTGGACAAGAGTCACTAAGAAGACATCTTCCACATCCCTAACAGGCATTTCCCTCCAGCCTAGTTCCCAGAGGTGTTGGAAGTAAGGAAGGAATCTGGTAGCAAAGCAAAAGCAAACTGTTCTGCCTATATACTGCCCCATTGTGCTTAAAGCACTCTCTGGGAAGTTTACAGTTTAATTATGCAGGCGACACATTGCCCATCCAGCAAGCTGGGTACTCATTTTACTGACCTCGGAAGGATAGAAGGATGAGTCAGCCATGAGCTAGCTACCTGGGATAGAACCCCAGGTCATGAGCACAGTGTTGGCTGCAATACAGCTGTTTAACCACTGCGCCACAAGGCTCATTAGGAGCATTGTCTGCAAGCTGAAGGTCTGGGACATCCCCAAATTTCATGGCTCTTCTTCCTATCCTAAATCATAGCCCTTTATTTTTCACAATTTCACCCCTCCCGCACCCAGTTTGGAAACATACAAATATTTAAGGTAATCTGAGAACAAATCAGTTGAGTCACCACTAGTCAGTGCTGCAGCAAATTGGTTCCAATTTGTTGCACTAATATCTGGATACAAATTGGATCAGGCACTTTGTCCTTCCTTAATTAAGACTGCATGGAGAGGGATGGTTTACACTTTCAGCCACCACCACCCCATCTAATTTGCCCCTGCGACAAAAAGAATTGGCAAAACACTCGTCCTTTGGAACCAACAGAGTGTGGTTGTTTTAAGTCAGTGCAAGAGATTGCAGAAGAGTTGGAATTTAATCGGGGTGATAATGGCAGGAAAGATTTAAACTCTTTACTTGTCCATCATGGTCAAGATCTAAATTGCATATTGTATGTTTATTTGTAAGTAATATGAAAGTGAAATTCAAGTGTATATTATGTATTTAATGTGGTACAGTGGTCCCCCACCCTTTTGTGGTTCATATACTGTGGTCCTGCTATATTGCGGGGCCGCAGTATATGAAAA
The DNA here is from genome assembly GCA_023846285.1 of Phrynocephalus versicolor. Classification (NCBI taxonomy): domain Eukaryota; kingdom Metazoa; phylum Chordata; class Lepidosauria; order Squamata; family Agamidae; genus Phrynocephalus; species Phrynocephalus versicolor. Next base: position 49,031,959 of record JAHTLZ010000010.1, read on the forward strand.
AAGGCTCCCTGGGTAAGGGGCAAAGGCCTAAATTCAGGAATCTCATACTTACCCCAGAACTGGTACTGCCCTGAACAGGCCTGCGAGGGCCTTCCCAAGCCTTGGAGGCCCCAAAAGGGCCTCCCTGCGAACTGGAAGTGACTTCTGGTAAACCAGAAGTTACTTTTGGGGCGTTGAAAATAATTTCTGAGGCCTCCAGAGGCCTTTCTAGACCTGTCGGAGGCCTCAAATTATTTTCGGTGACCCAGAAGTCACTTCCGGTTTGCAGGGAGGCCCTTTTGGGGCCTCCAGAAGACCTGGGAAGGCTCTTGCAGGCCTGTTTGGGGCAGCACCAGGCTGTGGGATAAATACAAGAGCCCCCAGTTAGGTCCCCCCTGGCCAAACCCAACCTGCATCCGCATATCTCGGATTTTCAATTATTGTGGGTCATGTCCCTAACTCCCGCAGTAGGCAGGAGGGTCAGTGTACTGCACATAGGAAGAAGAAACCAAAAACACAGCAACAAATTGGGGGAAACCAGGCTCAGCAATCTTGTATTTTCAATTATTGTGGGTCGGGTCGGGTCCCTAACGCCCCCCCCATAGGTGGGGGGGGTCACTGTGTGCAGTTCAGTACTGAGAGGTATACACGACTCCCTGTTCCATTTAATTTACTTTTGGACTGCTGACATGTAGGCAATGATGGAGGAAAACAGGACCCCTTGAATCCTCTTTCAAAAAATTGTCTATGGATCAGGAGTTTTCCTTACAATCATAGGACTCTTTAGATTTATAGATCTCATTATTTTAAAATTATAATTTCTGATGCTGTCACCATTTCCATAATTTTTAATTCCACACAGTTCAGAATATTTAATTCTAAGCATTTTGTTCACAGGGCTTTCTCCTAATTTCCAGATTGTTTTGTAACATTTGCAGCTTTGTATCTAGAAATGAAACTGATAAATCTATGCCAGATTTTGTTAAAGTTCATTTCTTTAGTGTAGGAGAATTTGTGCAGTGATAAAATCACCAGGTATACATTAAGACAGGCATGACCAAACTTCGGCCCTCCTGATGTTTTGGACCACAGCTCCCAGAATTCCAAGCCTGTATTCCCAATGGCAAAGGACTGTGGGAGTTGTGGTCCAAAACATCTGGAGGACCGAAGTTTGGACATGCCTGCCTTAAGAGGTTCACATGCCTCTGTTGAAAAATCACTCAAATAAATATTTCGGTTCTGGAATTACAAAATGAAGTTTTGGATTATTTCAATCATGCCTCCTTTGTTTTGGAAAAACAATGTCATAGGAAAACATGATGTTGTAGGAATGGATATCACAAGAGCAGAAACAGTGCTGTTGTTTCTGAGAATTCTCTTGTGATATCTGCTAGTTTTGGAGTACTTGAGGAGTCTAGCAGTCCTCTCATGCCTGTTCAGTGAACAAAAATGTGTGAACTAAAAATAACCCAAAGGAGTAGTGATTTGAGGCTTGAAGAAAGTTAAGAAATTAACCACAGTAATGGTATGTAGGCCTGCTCTTTTGTGACAGGAAATACATATTCTTCCATCTGTTGATATGTCTTTGTGTGTAATCAGAGGATTCTTGCAGGGTTTGTCATGTTCCTTCCTGTGCATTTATAAGATGTGCTATTGGTGATCCTTCAAAGCTGTTAATGAGTGGGATCTTTACATTGTTGTCAAAATATAATGTGTCTGGGTGTAGAAAAATATTTAAATGTAAATATATATTCCACTTCACCTAAATTGATATTTCTAGTGCACAAACACACCAGACTTTATTCTAAGGTTCCTGAGTATGCACAGGGTTCCTTGTAAGGACAAGCTGCCCTATTCATTTTAGTGCTGCTCTATGTGCAGAGTACGACATGGCATTGAAATGAATGAGCAATGATTGGCCTTGCCTTCACAAAGCTATGTTACATTAGAACCTCTTCTCACATCCTGATGTCACTGTGCTGGATTTGTCTTGTGTTGTTTCGTCCTTCTGTGCAGAATGAAAAAAAAAGCAGAAAGGAAGTAGAAAGGAAAATAGAAGTTGGCAAACTAAAAAACAATCTGTATTTTATATATCATCTCATTGTTCATAGAAATAGAACATTTGTTCCTCTATATCAGGGGTGTCCGAACTTCAGACCTTCAGATGTTTTGGACCACATCTCCCAGACTTCCAAGCCTAGATTGCCAATGACAAAGGACTGTGGGAATTGTGGTCCAGAATATCTGGAGGTCCAAAGTTTGGACACCACCTCTCTATATGATTCTGCGCTGATGATATTTTCCCCACTGTTCCATGATAAAAGGCTTAAATTAGCAGCAACAGTGGCAAAAGTGCATAACCCCTGGATCTCAAAGCTTTTGTAAACTACCTTCTGTATTTTTTCTGACTATTTTTATGTTGTATGGATTTGCCCCATAGGTGATTATGTTAAGCAAACTTCCCCTATCTTTGGCATTTTTATGTTGTACAGATTTTATGTTATACAAACCGTTTGTTATATGAGGGTCCACTGTAATAATAAACCAGTGATCTGATGGGAAGATGAGGTAGCTATTACCAAGCAGTTCTGAGCGAAGTTGTAATACAACCGTCAAAGGGAGATTTACAGTGGACCCTTGTATAACAAACGGTTTATATAACATAAAATCTGTACAACATAAAAAATTCCGGAGATAGGGGAAATTTCCTTAATAGAATCATCTGTGGGGCAAATCCATACAACATTAAAAATTGCAATTAGGGATTTCTCTGTTTTCAATGCATTCCTATAGGAAATTTGTATAAAGTAAAATTGCTTAACATAATTTCATTTGGAATGAATAAATTACTTTATACAAGGTATATTGTTTTGTATTTTGTTTTATTTTAAATTTGGCCTTGGGCTCTGAAATATCTACGTTTTACCAAAACAGCAGAGCTATCTGTAGGTAGAAGACTGTTATAGTTTTGCCAAGCAAGGAGCAATGGCCTTTATGGAATCCTTTCAGAGCCTGCTCGTGGCTACATTGATGTGTTTGTTGCAGTAGTGTTTAGAACTTGGACCCATTTTTATAAGATTTTGGGAGAAAACTTTTTCAGTTTTTGCTACGTGTAGGTCTTGCCTTAGGTGATGATCCAATGGTGAGAAGTTGGTATGCCCGTCATGCCAAAATACTTTAGTGTGGTGATGTTAATACATATTCTAAGATGAATGCTTCTAGAAAAGAACACCCAGCAAGGGCATTTCAGGAAGAACTGAGATGAAATTGCAACAGTAGGATAGCTTCAGATAGTTTTTTCTTATGTGCCATCAAGTTCCATCAGAGTTATGATTACCCTAATCATGTTTTTAGGGCATGTGAGATATTTAAGGAATGACTTTATTCCCCAGTAAATTTCCATGGCCAAGTAGGGATTTGAACCCTGGTGTCCTGAGTCCTAAGATGTCATTCTGCCCACCACAGCATACTGGCTTACTTAGGCAGATATACCTGAATCTTGTTGGTGCTTGCATAATGTTTGAGCAACTATAATTGCTTAGATGCCAGGACACATTTCAGTTGCACAGTTGAGTATGTGGCCAGCTATGTGACTATCACCTGCCTTACTATGAAGTAGCTATGGCAAATTATGCAAAAATTACATCAGCATCAGTAGAATTCTTACAGTTGTCAGCTTGATACCTCATGCTAAATGAAAAGGTTAATGAATGTGAAAACAGATTTATTGTGTGATAAGTTGTCTCTTAGTTAAAATTGTAATGTGTTAAAATGTATAACCATGGACACATGGGAAGCATTTTGGAGCATCTTAAAAGTTAACACAGGTCTTAGATGTTTGGCATTACAATCCCATCTTCCAAGATATCTCATGCAAGAAATGTATATACCAGGGGTCCTCAAACTTTTAAAACAGGGGGGCAGTTCACTGTCCCTCAGAACTGTTGGGAGCTGGGTGGTGGCAGTGTGTGTGGGGGTGCTGAGGGAACCAGGGGGAGGGTTGGGACAAGTGGTGGCAGCGGCAGCAGTGGGGGGTGAGGGGACCAAGAGGGGGAGGGTTGAGGCAGGCAAGTGGTGGCAGTGGCGGGAGTTGGAGCAGTGGGGGGTGAGTGAACCTGGGGGGAGGGATGGGGCAAGTGGTGTCAGCAGCAGTGGTGGCAACAGTGGGGGTCAAGGGAACCAAGGGGGGAGGTTTGGGGCAAGTGGTGGTAGTGGCTGTGGTGGTGGGAGGGGGGAGGAGCAGGTGAGGCCCTCCCATGTTAAACTGCCCTGCAGATTAGAGTGCTGAACCAAAGCTAACAGAATGGGTTTCAGCAGAGGGAAATGTAGGGTGGTGCATCTAAGTAAAAAGAATGAATTGTACAGATATAGGATTGGAGACACCTGGCTGGAAAATAGTACTTCTGAAAGGAATCTGGGAGTCTTGGTGGACCACAAATTGAACATGCGTCAGCAGTGTGATGCAGCGGCCAAGAAAACCAATGTGATTCTTGGTTGCATCAACAGAAGCATAGTGTCTAGAATCTAGATCAGTGATGGCGAACCTTTTAGATACCGAGTGCCCAAACTGCAATTCAAAACCCAGTAATTTTTTTGCAAAGTGCCAATACAGTAATTTAACCTGTATACAGGTGGCTATGAAGGCGCGATGCCGGGTGCCCACAGAAAGGGCTCCGAGTGCCACCTTTGGCACCCATGCCATAGGTTCCCCATCACTGGTCTAGATCAAGGGAAATGATCGTACCACTCTATTTTGCTCTGGTCAGAGCCCATGTGGAGTACTGTGTCCAGTTCTGTGCACCACAATTTAAAAAGGATGTTGACAGTCTTGAGTGTGTCCAGAAGAGGGTGACCAAGATGATTGAAGGTCTGGAATAATGGCTTACAAGGAGCACCTTAGGGAGTTGGGAATGTTTAGCCTTTCAAAAAGAAGGCTGAGAAGGGGATATGATAGCTGTGTTTTAAATATTTGATAGGATGTCACATTGAAGAAGCCTAGGACGCAAGACAATGATCTCAAACTACAGGAAAAGAGATTTAATTTAAAAAATAGGAAGAACTTCATGACAATTAGAGCTGTTCGGCAGTGGAATATGCTGTCATGGAGGGTGGTGGAGTCTCCTTCTTTGGAGGTTTTTAAGGAGAGGCTGGATGGCCGTCTATCGGGCGTCCTGTGATGGGGGTTCCTGCATGGCAGGGGGTTGGACTAGATGTCCCTTGAGGTCTCTTCCAACTCTATGATTCTATGCACGCAGCCAGTGCACCAGTCATATGGGTGCGGGGGAAGCCCTTCCATTTTAATATGCCCTGCACGCAGCTGGTGCACCAGTCATCTTGGTGACTGAGGGGGGGGAAGCGGGGGAGGCTGTTCCATTTTAAAATGCCCAACGCACTGCCGGCACACCAGTTATCTGGGCAGTGGTTGTGGGGAAGTGAGGGACGCCCTCCCATTTTAAAATGCCCTGTGCACCAGTCATCTGGGTGGGGGGTGAAGCGGGGGATGGCTTCCTATTTTAAAGTGCCCCACACACCGCCGGCATGCCAGTCATCTGGGCAGCAGATGGGAAGCAGGGGAAGGCAGACAGCCCGCCGCTTTGAAGTGCTTCACCAGTAGAATCAGCAGTGGAGGCCAGCTCACTCACTCACTTTCAAAGCGGGGAGTGGGGGAGATCTGCAGTTGCTCTCCCGTGCTGGAATTGGCCCGGGGGGGGACGTATCCCACCCACAAGCCGTAGTTTAAGCCCCCCTGTTGTATACAGTATGGTTGATAATAGAGGTGGGCAAAAGTGTTAAAGCACCATAGATGAACATGGTATGTGCATGTTTTATCAGTTGTGGTTATAGAAATAATTATCCTATTCTTTTGTGCTCATTTGTAATATTTTGGCTTTAGGGACCACGTCTGCCTTTTCAAACAGTTGAATTTCAATGTTTTTAGGCAGAAGTTATTACCTTTGCTACCCTCTTCTACATATCATTTGTCCTCTGAAATTATATTCAACATATGAGTTAGTGCTCCTACAATCCAAAACCTTTGCCCTCCTCAATATCAAATATATGCAATGTGTGCAACTGAGTCAAGTTTTGCGTATGGTTTAACTCAGCAAGCCATGTAACTTTCTTTCCATTCCCACTGCGAATGCACTGCATTATAGAAAATACAACAAAAATATATGTGTAATTTTTATCTCTTACTGTTCTGTTTTCCCTTACAGAGTGATCGTCTTCTCATTAAAGGAGGCAGAATAGTCAATGATGACCAGTCTTTCTACGCTGACATTTACATGGAGGATGGGCTTATAAAGTAGGTTTACAAGGGCTTTTTAAGTGTAATTCCTTAGATTACCTATTTTGTTAGTGGTCCAACCCCCTTTCCCCCTTCCCCCTCCCCCCTCTCCCCCCCCTCTTTTGTGTGTGCATGTGTGCATGCGCGCACACATGCACTGAAGTGGGATTCCAGGAATTTTTCCTTGCCGATTTATATTGGATGTATGTTTGTTCATTTTAAGCAGTCTACAGTTCCTTAATTCACAGCATACACTCATCTTTGGCAATGTGTTTAAGCTTTCAAAAGTATTGAGAAATCTTTCCCTGAAGTGAAGAAAGGATAAGTCAATGTTGAGTTTGAATGTTGGATGACTGCTACATTTATTACATTATTATTACTTTTTTAACATTTATTACCACTAACGATGGTGAACGTTTACTTTAAAGAGGCTACATCTTCAGAATTCTAAGAGATTTTGGGCAACAACTGCAATGTGTTTTGCCTGGCTTCTGAGTGTACTGTATTTATGAAGTCATGGTAATGATTTCAGCGGTTAGGTTAAGGACTAAAATTATTGTGGCATGTAAATATGTATAATTAGGATTAAATCTCAGTGCAGTTGGGTTTGGATTGTGGGATGTTTTATTGCCAAAGATTTCAAATGTTCTTTGCCTGTAAAGCACCAAGCAAATAAATAGGCTTTTCTGCTGCAAATGCTATTTTTAAAAAAAGAAACATTAGAGAAATCATATATTTTTAAGAGAAGGGAACAGGGAAGTACAATTTATTAACTTGTGGTTTGTTGCCACAAAAGACACTTGAAAAACAGTACCATTTGGTGAATATTTGGAACACAGAGATATTTTCAAATATTCATGTAGATGTGCTTAAAACATTATTTCCTTATATCACAGAGAAATTCAACCTGTTGTGAAGTACAGTGGTACCTCGCAAGACAAAATTAATTTGTTCTGCGGGTTGCTTCGTTTTATGAAAATTTCATCATGCGAAGTGCAGGTTTTCAAAGGAATGCATTAAAAACCAATTAATCTGTTCTGAAGGTCAGAAAAAAGGGAAACAGATTACATTGGTTTTCATTGCATTCCTATGGGACAGCAGTCTCAATGCCATGAAACATGGGAACAGCCTTCCCCCTTCTTTGCTGGCATTGGGTTTCTGCCAGCCCCCCATTGCAAGGAGTGATGGAGGATGTCAAAAAACCTCTGCCCCCAAAGACATGAAAGGGCTTTTGCTGGTTTTGGGGGTGGTGGGTTTTTGAAAGCCTGCCACAACCCAGCCAAAGGCTGCTCATGGTAGCCTGGAGCTGTCAAAATCAGCTGGGTGTTGGGATGCGAGGGGCAGCCTTCAGTTCCATAATTTTTTTTCATCCTATGAGTTTTTCATTTTATGAGCCATTTGTCTTAAGAGGTATTACTGTATGGGTTTTGATATGAAGTGTAAGAAATCATTTGGTACTTGCAATATCTGTAGTTGCTTTTAGGTGAAGCACCCCCTGCTCAGTTTGTGGCCTATCCCACTTCATAATTTCTTCAGTTATAGTAGTATTCATTGCAGCAAGGAATATATGTGTTCCTTACACATAGGTTACTTTATCTCTGACCTTGAACATTTTGCCATTTAACACTGAATGATAATGTACTAAAACAAAATATCTTAAGCTGTTATTAATGCCTTAAACCCTTAGTAATTCACTTCCCAGTCCTCTCAGGATCAGCAGGCAGTGCAGCAAAAAACATCCCATTTCAGGAGCACCTGCACAGACAGCTTTGGGTGTACTGCATATTACTGAAGATAATCATATTCCGTCATCTTTTGTCATATTCAACAGGATACCTAAGGCAGTTTCCAATCAATTCGGTTGAAAACATTAACATTAAAACCTAATAAGAAAGAAAGCGGACAGGTGGTGTGGGGGTGAGAAGTTACAACAGTCGCAAGTCAAAGGTCAGAGAAAAAGGAGTCTTCTGTCTATCTCCTGTATGAGTTCAGGAAAAGGATGAACTGCTGGATAGCTCAGTGGTTTAGACATAGGTTAGAAGTTTGATCCCCCCCCCTCCACCCCAGTACCTCCTTCATAGGAGCTGAACTCAATCCATAGGTTCCCTTTCAGGTCTGCAGCTCCAAGACCTTGCCGCCTTCTTTGTGGCAAGGTCCCACTTGTGGGATGACCCTTCTGCGCCTGCGCATTGGCCGGAAGTTTCTAGTTCTTTGGCTCCCTGGGACCTCCTCCTCTCACTGCGCATGCCCGTACTCTCCCACGCTGCAGAGCTCAGTCCCTTTTTTGCCGCTGCTGCAGTCGGTCGCTTTTCACTCTAGCTCCTGTCAAAACACAAAGTCAGTTATTCTTTACTCTTTTTAATTATTTTTACTTGTTTTTGGACCTTCTCCTCTCCCTTCCTAGGATCTCCTTATTTTGGGTTTTTTGTTGTTGTTTTTCATTTCCCCCCTCCCGCCCCCCCCAGCCCTGCGCCATTTTATGGCCTCCTTGGGGCGCTTCAAACATTGCACTTCGTGTCCAAATAAAGTTCCCCTTTCTGACAGAAACGATCGCTGCCTGTACTGTTTGGGTGAATCTCATCAGCCCACTAACTGTTCCGAGTGCCAGAAGCTAACCAAACCGGCACTCAAACAAAGACTCAGAAGGCTTTGGGCATATTTGTGGAGAAAATCCCTCCAGCCCATGGAGACTCAACAACACTTGGTGCCTAGCCCCAGTTCAGCCTCGCCAAGATCTAAGTCATATCAGGCATCGAAATCCACTTCAAAATTGTTGCCCCCGACTAAGAAGAAGTCCACCTCTTCCACTTCTAAAACAGATCCCAAACATTGATCACCTTTGACATCCGCTGATGCCGTTAAGACATCGTCTTCGATGTCGAAGCCTACGACCTTGGCTTCGGCAGAACCTTGACACTGAGTCCAGGACTCTACATCGGCTCAGCAACGACAAGTGCCTTCTCCTGCCTCCAGCAGATCTGGTAGCTGTGGGGCATTTTCTACAGAATAAGACACTTTTCTTGAGGCACATTCAGGTAATCCTGTATTGTCTACAGGCTCCCACCCTGACTATACTCTCCATCCTGAACATCGAGATAGAGATTGAACTCCTCAGGACTCTTCGATCGTCGGACACTAACACCATTCGGCACCATCCCTTGAGGTTGAGATGGAATTTCTATCCTCGACGTCCCATCACCATAGGAAAAGGGTATGCCTCCCGGACTTCCATGAAACCGAGATCCTTGAACCCGAACATCAACACTCTCCACCACCTAAGAAACAGTCCTCATGACACCGTTCCTACTAAATCTATGATTCCCTGTCAGATTCATCTCCTCAGCATCGGGACCACTGACGCCGTGTCGACATTGAATCACTGTCTCGATGTCGTGACACAGTTTGGCATGCGGACTATCCTTAGCACCAACGTGACACCAAACGTCCGCGTCGACGTCGAAAGTACAATCACTGACAACGCTCATAACAGAATCAAAGGTTCACCCTTAGATGGAGGAAGTCTTCGCCGCTACCACGGACGAATCCCTTGATAATTTTAAAATGCGAAAAACAGCATGTTCTTATTCATATCAAGGCAATGCCTCTCACTCATCTCGCCCCCACTCCTATACGTGGCGACAGTTATTACACGAAACAACAATGCACTCAGGGCGGAACCAAACAACCCTATCACCCCACCTCATATTACCGCCAAGCTCCTCAATCTCGGCCTCGACCAAGTCAACCCACTTGCTGATTTGACAGGAAGCCCAAACAGTCTTCCTGACCATCCAACTCTATCAAACATTTTGTCCATGAACATACGACTTCCACCAAACATCCCGTCCATGGACATACGACTCCAACCCTTTCTCCCACAATGGTTCTGCGTCACAACAGATACCTGGGTGCTCACCACAGTAGAACATGGCTATGCCATAGAGTTCCTGGACTTTCCACCACTTCGCCCTCAGAAACCCTCTGAGATGAAGTCCTAATGTTACTCTCCAAACATGCAATCGAACGCGTTGATCCCAATGACACCTATGGATTTTACTCGCGTTACTTTCTCGTCCTGACGGTGGGCTCAGAACCGTTCTAGACCTCAGGTTTCTAAATACCTTCATTCAACCAAAATGTTTCCGCATGACAACGCTAGGCAACATAATTCCACTTCTCAAAAAGGGAGACTTGTTTGCAGTCGTAGACCTCCAAGACACCTATTTCCATATCACTATCAGAGAACAATACAGGAAATACTTACGATTCAAAATCGGTTGAGATGCTTAACAGTTCAAAGCGCTGCCATTCGGCCTTTCCACCACCCCACGGTCTTTACGAAGTGCCTGGCACTGGTAGCAGCATTCCTCCGTCTACAAGGAATAAGCGTGTTTCCGTACTTAGACAACTGGCTCATTGTGTCACCTACAAAAAACAAAGCACAGTCAAGGGTCAATTATACCATCAATCTACTTCTTCGGTGCATCTGTGAATGCACGCATAGGGGTTAACCGTCACTCCTGCGATGGTATGCCAGCAGTTTCAAGCTCCTTGTCTGTAGGACCGCCCCCTTCCACTGCGCATGCTCCTCTCTTCGCACGCTTTTCCCGGGCAGTTCCTTTTTACCACCACTGTGAGTGGTTGCTCACACTGTGAGTGGTTGTTCAGCTCCTGCGGAACAAAAGGAAAGTCATAACTTTCTCTATTACTTCCTTTTATTTTTCCTTTTACCCCCATCCCTGCCTCATTCCCTTTATTTCCCCCTAAATTTTATGGCATCTGGACCGCTTTTTAAGCGTTGTTCTGCTTGCCCTAACAAGCTTCCAACGTTGGACGGCCACGACCGTTGCCTTTATTGCTTGGGCGAACAACACCAGCCCTCGCACTGTGCCGCCTGCAAAAAACTCTCTAAGGCGGCACTTAAGCAACGGCTTGACCGTCTCGTCTCTTTCCTTTGGAAAAAATTGTTAATGCCCATGGAACAACAAGGGTTTTCGGTGGCTCAGCCTTCCACCTCCAAACCACCAAAGACCAAGGCTTCTCAAAAAACGAAGCCCACGGAGAAGAAGAAAACAAAAACCGCTTATCTCCCTAGCAATGAGATTCGCTCATTGTTTACCTCCAGTCCTTCGGTGTCCTTAACCAGGCACACCCAGACCTCACCGTCCACACCACGGCTGCACGAAAGAGAGCCCTTAGCTGTTCAATGCCTTCTGGCTTCCTCCCCTGATTCAAGCCGCTCCTCTGCTAGTTGGGAAGCCACGGATTGCACTCACATTACACCTGCTCTGATGGCTACTTCTGCTGCCTCGTTCCCTTCAGTGCAGGGATCTCCCACCTCGCCAAGTCAGCAACATCATGACTCCCGGGCTTTACCATCTGCACAGGAGATCCCTGCCTGGCCACGCCATCATGAGCACAGATCCCGCTCCCTCCCTCCCAAGAGAGTTCAGCTGCGAGATTTGAATGGGGCAGAACGCCATCCAGGGCGTTATCGTTCGCTGTCGCCGTCACCCTTGCGCCACGGCCGTTGCCGCAATCGAGACGACGATGGCTCCCTCTCACCTCGCCCACGGCGCAGAGCCCTCACAGACGTCGAGGGCTCTCCCACCACAAGACATTGTGGCACAACACCACAGGAGCCGGTGCGCTCTACACGGCAGGGCGCCGGACTGCTTAAGCCGGCGGAGCGATCCACCTCCTATCGTGATCACCGCCGGCTCCCTTCAGACACGGAGCGCTCACCCTCCTCTGACCCATTGCGGCGTTCTCGCCACTGCGCTGCCACGGACGTGGAGCGCTCACCATCCAGAGAGGGTCGCCTTCGGGACACCCACCGTACGTCGGTTGATGCAATCCGCCCTCGCTCTCCAGCCCATCGCCGCCAAGATGCGCCTTCTCGTGCAGCTGCTGCCCCTCTTTCCATGTCACCGAGGGACCCCCGCCGCCATGGCCATTCACCCTCTCGGCAGCGCGGCCGCCACGACGCCACCCCATCACCACCGCCTAGGCGTCGAGACAAGCGTCAGCGGCATCCACCCACTCTCGTTCTCCAGCCCACTGTCACCGACGACAGAAGGACTCCAGCCGTCGCTCTTCCACTCGGCGGCATGATACCACAGCGTCACCTATGCGCCGTTCTTCGTCATCTCTTTCGCCCTCGGTGACACACTGTGTCTACCGCCACAGCAAACGCAGGGATGCCACCCCATCTTCTTCCTCAACTTTCCCACGGCGAGCCACTGACAGGGGCCGCCCTCGAAAGCGTAAGCGCTTCCTACAGTTGGTCTCCTTCTCTTCTCAATCAGACAATGACAGAGACTCCTATTGCTCTTTCAAGCGTGCTGCTCGCCCTGACTCTCACCACCAATCCAAGAGGGCGAAGCGCACCTCTGATGTGCCACCTACCATCTCCCTGGCACCAGGCCATTCTTCCCATTGCCATCACGATACACCTTCACGGCATTGAGAGCGCCAGGACTCTCCTGCTTCCATGGACCTTCCACTTGATTCCATGGCCTCCGCTTCTGACACTGATGACAAGTCCCATCATGGGTATTCCAGGGACACTTCTTCTACAACTGACCCTGAGGACACCGACACTCAGACATCTCCTGCTGAGAACCTCAAACAATACTCTCAAATGGTGCAGAAAATTGCAAAGGTCATGGACTTGCGTGTCGCCCAACCAGACTCTGACAAATCTTGCAAATTTTTTGGACATTTAAATAAGAAGCAGCGACCCCCACTCCGTTTGGGGTTTATTCCAGCTCTCCTGAAGAGGTCCAAGGTCGCCTTAAACAACCCCTCTTCTACCCCTCTGATGCCACGGCGTATTGATAACCTACACAGAACTCATGGAGAGGAGACTACCTTTCTGTCTAAACATCCTCTCCCCAATTGGGCGATCGTTAATGCCTCTCAGAACAGGGCAAAGTCCTCCTCCATGTCTACCCCTAGCAATAGGGAGAGCAAGAAACTGGACTTGATCGGCTGTAGGCACTATTCCCTGGCCTCCTTTGCGCTTCGTAACTCCAATTACTTGTGCGCTATGCAGGCTTATACCAGACATGTCCTTCTTAAGATGCTGCCTGTCTTGGACGCCTTACCTGATGACGTGCGAGATAAAGCCACATCATACCATGCAGAGGCCTTATCACTTCTAGACTATGAAACTGCGGACGCGGCTTCTAAACAACTAGCCACGGCAGTCTTCCTCCGTAGGCATGCATGGCTCCGCACCGCAAACATCACAGACGATGCCCGGAATAGAAGAGAAGATTCCCCTTTGATGGCGAGGGGCTTTTCGCCTCCTCAACTGACGAATCCCTGGACAATATTCAAAAAATGAGGAAGGCAGCCAAGTCTTACATCTACTATGGAGCTGGCACACAACGCTCCTTTCGCTTCCAGCAGCAGCAGCCCTCATGGCGTCGCTCAAGCCAGTCCTACCATCACCGCACCCCTGGACGCTACTCTCAACCAGCTGCCAGCCAGCCCTTCCACCGACATTCAGCGAAGTCCAGACAGCGGCAACGCCAGTCCTCCCGGCGCTTTGACCGCAAACAGAAGGCCTGACTGCCACCCAGTCACCCACCCGGGCCGAGATATTCGACTGCGACCCTTTCTCCCTGCTTGGACCTCAATCACATCAGACTCGTGGGTTCTCTCCATTATTCAAACAGGCTACTTCATCGAGTTCGAACGCCTACCTCCAACAAGTCATATTGCCCCTACGGCACCAATCACACATGTGCTCCAAGAAATCCACGAGTTGCTGTCCAAGCAGGCTATCAAACATGTTCATCCTGGCGACACTGTAGGTTTTTATTCCCGGTACTTTACTGTACCCAAAAAGGATGGTGATCTTCGACCTCCGCGACCTCAATTCCTTCATTCGGCCTCGTCGCTTTCGGATGACTACCTTAGATGCCATCTTGCCCCTACTCAACCAGGGAGACTGGTTCGCAGTCGTCGATCTCCACGACGCCTACTTCCACATAACCATCGATCCTTCTCACTGGAAGTACCTCCGATTTACAGTAGGCGACACCACTTACCAGTTTCGAGCTCTGCCGTTCAGCCTCTCCACCGCCCCACGCGTGTTCACGAAATGCATGGCACCTGTGGCAGCACACCTCCAACTCCAGGGCATCAACATCTTCCCGTACCTGGATGATTGGCTTCTGGTCGTGCCTACAAGACAAAAAGCCATTCAAGACCTGGACTACACACTCCGCCTACTCACTCGCCTAGGCCTTTGTGTGAATCACGACAAATCAGTCCTGACCCCCTCCCAAGTCGTCCAATACATCGGAGTCACTATAGACTCAGTCTCAGCTCAGGCATTCCTTTTCCCCCGACAAGGTGACCAAAATCCAACGGACACTTAGAGAGTTCGACCACCACAAGGTGACAGCGAAGCAAGTCCAACGCCTACTCGGCCTCATGGCCTCCGCTACAGCCACTCTTCCTCACGCACGCCTCAAGTTGCGACCGCTGCAAGCATGGTTCCTGGCCCACTTCCAACCTCAAACCGATCACCCCGGAACACGTCTGGTACCTACCTCGGCTGTCCAGTACAGTCTCCGTTGGTGGGGCCATCTCCCGAACCTCCGCCAAGGCTGACCGTTCCACACTCCTCTCCCATCACTGCAGGTCACAACAGACGCCAGCGACACGGTTTGGGGAGCACACTGCGGGACCCTCCAGGTACACGGTCTGTGGACACACAAACAACGTCACCTCCACATCAACTACCTGGAGATCCTAGCCATATTCAATACCTTCAAATCGTTCGAGAACATGCTACTATCCCGCACAGTTCAAGTGGTGACCGACAACACCACTGCCCTCTATTATATAAACAAGCAGGGTGGGACACACTCCCCAACTCTCCTATCCCGTGGGAGTGATGCTACAAGAGAAACATTTTTCCCATTGCCATCTACATCGCTTCTCGGGACAATATTATAGCGGACCGGCTCAGCCGCCTCACGTTCGACTCCCAGGGGTGGACTCTACACCATCAAACCTATCTCAGCCTCTGTGCACACTGGGGCTGCCCGACAGCGGACCTATTTGCCACCAAGACAAACACCAAATGCAGGACCTTTTTCTCCAGAGCGGGATCAGAGCCCGAGTCCCTCGGGGATGCACTCTCGCACCCATGGCCAGACGGTCTCCTCTACGCCTACCCACCCATACCACTGCTACTGCGGACGATCATCAAGATCAAACGTCTTTCTGCCACTGTAATTCTAATAGCCCCATGGTGGCCTCGCCAGCCATGGTTCCGGATGCTTCTATCCATGTCCACCAGTTACTTCCGTCTTCCCTTCCGACCGGACCTTCTGTCTCAGCAAGACGGAGCAGTCCTCCATCCGGACCTTCAGTCCCTCCATCTCACGGCGTGGCTGACCAACTCTCCATAATGCATGTCCTCGCCAACGCACGAAAACCATCCACCATGCGCCGTCACTGCCAGAAGTGGGCCGCATTTGTTTGCTTTGCCTAACACTCTGGACTACCTCTCTTTCCCATGTCACTAGAGGCCACGCTGGAGTTCCTTCTATTCCTATTTAAAAAGGGACGCTCTCTCTCCACCTTAAGGGTTTACGTCGCAGCAATAGTCTTTCATCAACCGTCTGGCTCTGAGGCTGCCTCTTTATTTCGTCATCCTACGTTGAAGCAATTCTTCAAAGGCCTCAAAAACACCATACCTCGTGCTAGACCACCTCCACCACAATGGTCTCTTCCACTCGTCCTTCGTGCCTTGACCAGACACCCATTTGAGCCTCTGGCTACAGTACCTCTCTATATGCTTTCCCTGAAAGTAGCCTTTCTGGTTGCCATCACCTCTGCAAGGAGGGCGTCGGAACTCTCAGCCCTCCGGATCGACCCGCCTTTTCTGCAATTCCATCCAGACAAGGTCACCTTCTTCCCGGACATTTCCTTACTCCCGAAGGTAGTCTTGGATTTTCATATCCCCCAGCCCATCGTACTTCCGACCTTCTTTCCTTCTCCATCCTCGGATGTGGAGAGGGCCCTCCATACACTGGACGTCCGGAGAGCTCTACTTTTCTACCTCTCCCGCACCTCTTCCTTCCGGCAAACCAATCGCCTCTTTGTCCGAACTGTGGCACCACATAAGGGTGACCCTCTCTCCTCACAGGCGATTTCCAAGTGGATACCCACTACCATCTCACTGGCTTATGCCCAAAGAGGCCAACACTTACTTGGACATCCTAGGGGACACTCCACCAAAGCTCTAGCCTCCTCGACAGCCCTTCTACGTGGGGTCCCACTTCCGGATGTCTGCAAGGCGGCTACATGGTCTACCTCTACGACCTTTGCCACCCACTACCGGCTCGATGTCAGGGCCCGGTCGGACGCCGCCTTTGGTAGAGCTGTCTTCTCTTCGACGCTGCAGTGACGGCCCACCGCCGGTAAGGCAGCTTGGGAATCACCCTATGTGTGCCTTCACAGATGCACCGAAGAAGAAATATTGGTTACTTACCTGTAAATTTAGTTCTTTTGAGGTGTATCTGTGAATGCATACTTCCCTCCCATCCTACCCCGCTATCCGTCACCTTTATCATGTTATTTTTATCTCTTCTACAGCGGTGGATAGTGTGGGAACTGCCCGGGAAAAGCGCGCAAAGAGCGGAGCATGCGCAGTGGAAGGGGGCGGTCCTACAGACAAAGAGCTTGAAACTGCCGGCATACCATCGCAGGAGCGACGGTTAACCCCTATGTGTGCATTCACAGATGCACCTTCGAAGAACTAAACTTACAGGTAAGTAGCCAATATTTCCCTCTCGGTTTTCGAATAAACACAAAAGAAAAACATCCTTCAACCTCAACAAGTAGTGCACTACATCGGCACCCTACTCGATTCCACTCAAGGCAAGGTATTCCTACCCTCAGAATGAATCCACAAGATCCGATGTGCTGTAGCCCACTTCAAGCCGAATCGCAATGTTACGGCTCTTGTGGCACAACATCTCCTAGGCCTCATGGCGTCCACAACTTCTATTCTCCCCTGCACCAGACTCAACATGTGACCCTTGCAAGTGTGGCTTCTAACCAGATTTCGCCCACTAAAAGACAAACCGTCCAAGCGTCTCCGAGTTACCCACCACTTACATCCTGCTCTCCCTCGAAGAGATTCTAGCCCACACAAAGATACCATCCACCACAACCCTGTACAGCTATAAGTGGAGAGCCTTCATCTCATTCTCAACCAAGCACAATTTAATCGCCTCTCCAACTTCACTAGACACATTGCTACAATTTATCCTGTTTTCAATTGCAGTCTGTTGTTATCTACGCTCAGAGTCTACATCGCTGCGATAGTGGCACACCAACCTAATAATTTGGACTCAGCCGATTTCTTCAAACACCCAACTTTCAAACAATTTCTCAAAGGTACCAAAAATCTACGACCCTCCAAAGAGCCTATCGCTCCACAATGGTCAATGAATATGGTATTGAAGAGTCTCACCCGTACCCCCTTCGAACCATTGGCTATAGTGCCTCTTCACCTATTGTCTATGAAGACAGCCTTTTTACTTGCTAACATCTCCGCCTGAAGAGCCTCAGAAATATCCACCGTTCCTTCAGTTCGATCCTAACAAAGTTACTCTATACCCTGACATTTCCTTTCTCCCTAAAGTCATCTCTAACTTCCATCTAGCCAACTGCTTATTCTGCCTACATATTTCCCATCTCCAACCACCGACGTAGAGCGCTCGCTGCACACTCTGGATGTCCGACGAGTCCTCCTGTTCTGTCCTTCCAGAACGGCTTCTATATGGAAATCCCCTTGCCTTTTCATTCGCACTACGGAGCCATTTCTCAGTCATCCAGTGACACCACAGACCACATCCCACTGGATATCTGAGACTATCAAATTATCTTATGAGCTCAACAATGCTCCACTCCCCTGTGCACCAAAAGGGCACTCAAAAAAAGCAATTGCATCCTCTTCCACTTTCCTCAGAGGTGTCCAACTACCAGACATCTGCAAGGCTGCTACGTGGTCAACACCTACCACTTTTGTTCACCACTGTAAACACGATGTCCAAGCAAAGATGGAGGCAGCATTCAGCAGAGCCGTCCTCTCCTTCTCCTTGCCGTGACGGCCCACCGCCTGTAAGTCAGCTTGCTAATCTCCCACAAGTGTGTGCATTCACAGATGCCATGAAGAAGAAAGACAGGTTACTTACCTGTAATAATGCTTCTTCAAATGGACATCTGTGAATGCACACTACCCACTCTTCCTCCCCTCTTTACATCACATTCTTCTTGTTTTTGCAGCGGTGGACATTGAGGGAACTGATCTCTGCAGTGCGTAAGAGTACGGGCATGCACAGGGAGAGGAGGAGGTCCCAGGGAGCCAAAGAGCTAGAAACTTCCAGCCAATGTGCAGGCACAGAAGGATCATCCCACAGGTATGTGCATTCACAGATGTCCACTCAGAGAACCACTATTACAGGTAAGTAACCTGTCTTTTCTGCCAGTGTGACATAGAGTCGGATTTGGGCTCGGACATGGTGAAGACAATCCTTTGAGTATCCTGTTTCCAAGCAAATAGAGGCTTTAAAAGTACTGTAATGACCAGCATGTTGTACTGGGCTAAGTAGTTGAGAAGTATTCAATGGGACTGGGATAATTACAGACATTGAGAGGGGCAGTTCTGACCAGAATGCTAGCTACAACGGTTTGTTTAAACTTTCTAAGTGGTTTTCAAATACAGCCTGATGCAGAACACCCTGAAAGAATCCAGTTTTGATGTACAGTGTTACCTCATATAATGTAGGGTTTGTATAACGTAAAATCTGCACAACGTAAAAAATCTGGAGATAGGGAATCCTTCCATAACAATAAGAGACAATCGTCTGCTCCGACTTCCATGTCCCTGCCAGGCACTTCACCTTTTCTTCCTAAATATTAACCAGCCCTCCAGGCAAAAACTGCCACAGAGCTGCCTCCACTTCCACCTCCGCCTCCTCTCTCTCTCATCTTCCCTCCCTCCCTTCCCCCTCCCCCCATACATACAGTGGCTTTCCTTTTGCTTCCTGCTTTAACCGCCCAGCCCTAGCCCGACAGCACGAGCGAACGAGAAGCAACGAGAAGCAGCAAATGAAAGGGAGAAGGGTGAAAGAGGAAGAAGGGGAGGGAAGCGCGTGATGCACCGGCAGGCACCACACATGCACGCGCGCACGCACAGGCACGGAAGAGGAGGACGGGCAGCCTTCCTCCCAAAAACAACAGCAGCAGCAGTGGTCTGGGGGCTGCTGGGGGGCATCCAGGGCGAATGTCGCTGGGAGCCAGAGGCATCTTTCTCAGCAGTGGCGGTGGCAGCAGCGGAGAGAAGGGAGCCTTGGCGCACCAGGTTATAAAAGCCCTCACACTCCCGCGCTCTCCCTTCAGACCCTGCCCATGACGCCTGCCTCTTCCCTTCTTGGAAGAGATAAACGGGGAGCCTAGCTGACTTGGCACGGTGCACCTTGCTTTGCCTCGCCTGCCCGCTTGCCTCCTAACCTTGCAACAGCAGCAGTGGTGGCCAAGCTCCGACTCCTTTCCTCCTCCCCCCTACCAAGCATCACAGCCAGGCTATGCATTGGGACAGATTAAATCTGTTTTCAATGCATTCCTATGGGAAATTGCAATTTGTGCAACGGAAAATTTGTATAACGTAATTTCAATTGGAACGAATTAATTACGTTATACAAGGTACCACTGCACCTAAGACTATATAGATTTAGAGATTATTAATAAAGAGGGTTTGACATTACATCGGATTTACAAAATTCTGTTCTTCGTCAATAAAAACCAACTGCCAAAGTTCTACTAGCAGGATAGTAGGCCATCTAGTACGGCTGTAGCATAATGGATCTTCTTTAAAATTGTATGCTGCCTCCATATATTGGTTGAGGTCCAAAAGCACAGTGAACTCTCTGTCACCTCCCAGAGAAAGGCTTTTGCTTATATTAGAGAGCTTTCTGGAGTGTATGGAATTGCACTACTCTGGCAAAGCTGTGGGACAGCTCAGCAGTCGTAGGATCAATTTGGGAGCTTTTCATTATTTGCAAAAAGTAGTCCTAAGTTTTAGTCCGTAAAGACTTGGGATTATTCTTTGTATGGAGGCAAGGCTATTGTTAGGAATGTTTGGAAGCTTTCCCCTTGTCTTCCATTTCTTTAGAAAAGGTTATTTGTAAGCAATGGTGTAAAAATTACCAAGATATGGAAGACAATGTTCACATGTACAGCCTTCATTTAAAATCTTGTATATTGATGTAAAACTACCATATTTGTGTTACGAAACAGAGAAATAGGAACCTCATCTTCTGATTGTGATGTCTACTTTTACTGCAGGAAAACCTAATTGAGACTAGGAAAAATCATAATGAGAGGAACTTGCTAGACTGTATAAATATGAATGGTTTGGCTAGAAACTATTGTATATACTTATTTATACTGGATCTAATTGTAGGGCTACCCAGTAAAGTTGATTTCAAGGTGTATTCAGGATAGACAAAAATGAACACTTCATCATATATATATGAGGTAGGGGATCCACTGCCATAACATTGAGTTGGAGGCCACTAGTTTTGAAAGGATGTTAAATGCGTGCAATCTAGCTTCATATATGGATTTTGGAGGTTCAA
This sequence comes from Phrynocephalus versicolor, assembly GCA_023846285.1. Classification (NCBI taxonomy): domain Eukaryota; kingdom Metazoa; phylum Chordata; class Lepidosauria; order Squamata; family Agamidae; genus Phrynocephalus; species Phrynocephalus versicolor. Next base: position 49,052,899 of record JAHTLZ010000010.1, read on the forward strand.
ATCTCTGCTCAGCTGTAAAACTTTCTCACTGACCTAAAGCAATTCTCATTCTGCATCTATCTCAGAATAAAGGGGGGGATGGGAGCCCTGAATTCATTGGGGAAAACAGATATACATGTAATAACGAAGAGACTGATCTGTGAAGAGGTGATGGCAGTATATTCATTACCATATATACTTGTGTATAAACTGATCCGAGCATAAGGCAAGGGCCTAATTTAACCCCCCAAAATGGGAAAACGTATTGAATCGAGTATAAGGTGAGGGTGTTTTTTTGTTTAATATATACTCGAGTATATACAGTATACCAGCCAAGCTCTAAAGGGGCTGGGGGTAGTAATTGGCAACGTGTGCTGGGAGTGTGGAGGCAATTATGAAGTTAATACCATAGAGTAAATTCTCTGATTGCCTCCACAGTCCCTGGAGAGTTGCCAATACTCCCCGCAGCCCCTTTAGATCACTGTACCCTATTGGCTTTTTGAAATGAGAAGTCTTCACTGATGGTTTGACTTTGGTGGAATTTGTTTAGTTAAGAGGAGATGGCATGGGTTATTTTAATAGATTTAAGTAAAATAATAATATTTTTAAAATAGATATGAGTTATGAGTGATACTGCTCCCTTGATAGCCTGAGAAGTACTGAACACTAATCACTCCAGCCTATGTGGAACCCAGAAGGATATGGTTTCATACAGTGTTCAGTTGCTATCTGTCACTTCTCATTCCTATCACTTATTTGCTATTGAGTAGATATGGTTTTCTAGACTCTTTTCTTCACTGGTTTCATGATTGACATTGTTATTAGAATGTACTGAGTTCAGAGTTCAGATAACTGGTTTTGAAATACCTACTGCTTTCATGGAGGAATTCTGCAAATCAATAAATGTGTTAATTACATATCCTAAAATGTGTTGCTGAATCTCTCTCAGACCCTTACTGTCTGTAGAAGAAAATATACAGAAGTCAGAGTTTTATTTATACCGGTACAAGTGCAGCGATGTAAATCACAGTGACAAATGGCCACGTGCATTTTCATTGCACTGCAAGCGATGGCTATTAACTAGAAGCAACTCACCACTGGAATTTCTGCAGTTGCATGTAGGCCAATATAAATAGCCAGTAGGACTCTGGCCTTAGAATATTTCTGATCTGTTATGAAAATATCTACAGTGCAAATTGAGGGAGGTAAGAAATAAATGAGAAAGCAGTACGAAATGTGGTGATGCTTTGATCAGTTATTGTTGATAGAGTTTTAATTCTGTTATGGAAGACGTTGCATTGTATGTTTGACTGTAATTATTTCATCAGGCAAATTGGAGACAACTTGATAGTGCCTGGAGGTGTGAAGACCATAGAAGCCAATGGTAGAATGGTTATCCCTGGAGGAATTGATGTTCACACTCACTTGCAGATGCCATATAAGGGGATGACAGCAGTAGATGACTTCTTCCAAGGGACTAAAGCAGCCCTGGCGGGTGGGACCACCATGATCAGTAAGTGGAAGAGGAGACTTTTCTCTTAATGGCCTTTTAAATGTTACCTTCCAGCATTTAAAAAATTACATGATGTGTTTACTGTGTGTGTGAGTGTAGTGAATTGACTAGTGCTAGCCAGATAGAATGAACCTGCTCCCATTGGCTTATTGGAAACGAAAATTTCTTGAATATTTTGGTGTAGAAGACACAGGGCTGGCACTTAAACTCTGCTGTAGTATTCATTATGGGATGAATGGAAATGTTTTTATTGTCCATATACAAATGGTTTGATGATATAAAGTTTACAGTTGCATCAAACAGCATTTAGAGGAATCCCAGGTGAGATGAACTTGGTATTATGACCCCTGTGTTCAGGTTGTGTCAAGGAAAAACTGGTCCTCCAAAACTGGAGTACCTTCTATGTAGATCTGTGAAGAATTATGCAAAAAAAAAAAAAACTTGGCTTTGTTATGATAGTACTGTATGTGATTCTGTTTAATATTTTTTTTCCTGATGGAAAGGTAAGGATCATGTATAAATGAATGTCCCATGTAATTATTTGGGATCAGAAGTATTCTGGTCAATTTAACAAGGAATAAATGTGCATACAGGTGTCATTTTTAAAAAATAGGTCACCTTGCCTAAAATGGGTCCTAAGAAAACAAAGCAAAGCAAAAGCAAAATGTACTGCTTATATACCATCCCACAATGCGAATCTCCCAGTTCTCTGGGAGGTTTACAATTAAATTATACAGACTACACATTAGAAGAATGTGTAGGCAGAATATAATTTTCCAGCATGCCTTGTAAGTAAACAAACGAAATTTGAGTGGATGAGGTTTTTCCATGGAAAATAAGATATAAGTAACGTTGCTCCATTTCTGACAACTTATTAAGTCATGAGAAATTTGAACAAGTTGTAAATATGAATGCAGTTGACAGAAACACTGGCTGAAGTAGTATATATTGTGGCATCTGTTATATGAAAAGCGTGTAGCAGGAATTGAGGATTAGATCAGAGCAATAAAAGGTACATTAGGCTGTGTCTTAAAAAGATACTTTTTAAAGTATATGACATTGAGGGACATAGATGCTGGGAGATGCTATGCTACTTCCTGCTCTCTTCTCAGCAAAAGCCTGCTAAAAGCACCTGGTTCAGTGCCAGAAGCTATTAATCCAAAGCACAGTGCCTTTAGTGTTTTCAGTCTTCTCTTGGTAAATGCACTCGAGACATATCTGAGAGCCACAGGCAGTAAGATGTGAGATGCAGTCTTGGTTTACTGCCCACAGAGAAAGCATAATGTCTATTTAATGCTCCTGAGATGCAGATATTACAACCCAGTGATGATTCCTGATAGCTCTGAAAAACTCCTGATGCTAAAGTCTCTCTTCTGCTTCTCCTTTCTCCAGCTCCTTGTCAGGAACTAGCCTGTCCAAGACACCACCTATGGATACCTGTCTATGAAAACTCACACTGAAATAAAGCTATTCATTTTTAAATGCTCCACCATTTTATATTTTGCCTCCTCCTTCCTTTCTCCTTTTACTCTTGCTATAATGATTCCACTTAAATATTTCTTAAATTTTGTCACACAAAGCAATAACATTGAAGTATCATTGTTAAAATTGATATAGTGATGCTCTGCGACATTATATTTGAGACATATTGGATATTTGAATAATTACAATATGTATAAGGCCAGGGAAATAGATGTTTCAGGGAGTTAGACAAGAGGGAGTTAACATGCATGTATAGAAAGATGTATGCAGTTGTAGGCAGGCAGGAGTGACATAGGTCGCTGCTACAGTTTGTTGTTTCCCCCCTCCACAGTTGACCATGTTGTACCTGAGCCAGAAGCCAGCCTGATAGAAGCCTATGAGAAGTGGCGAGAGTGGGGTGATGGGAAGGCTTGCTGTGACTATTCACTGCATGTGGACATCACCCATTGGAATGACAGTGTCAAACAGGAAGTGCAGACACTCATCAAAGAAAAAGGTTTGTCAGTTGTACACGCCAGTCCCATTTCTCCCCTGACCTAATTCCATGATGCTAAATTTTAGAAGAACTGCACAAAAAGATTGACTTGCTCCAGTCAATTTTCCGAAATCTACCCTTCAGTAAAAAGGACACATGCATTTTTTTACATACCAGGATGACAATTTTATTTCCATTCTGCATATTCTCCAGTTGTACGAGTGATGATTCTGAACAGTATTTTTCTGTGTCTAAAACTGTATTTTTGTCTAAAATTGTTAGACTAAAGATTGGGGGTCTTCTTATACAAAGCCAAGGAGAGAATCATCTGGCTGTGAAACTGTAATTTTGGGTTGGAAAGGTGGGGGTCATCTTATACATGGGGGCATCTTATAGATTGAAAAATATGGTAATTGTGTTGTGTTGTAGTACAGTATTTATTTATAAGTCATATATTGCATGATTTATTTTGCAACCATCACTGTAGTCCCTGAACTTGCAACTGTCCATAGAGTGAAAGGAACCAGCTTTTTAAAAGAGAAGAAATGAGGGCAATGATCTTCATAGTGTAGGAAAAATTATAAAGTTTGTGCTGTTTAGTCATAAAATGCATTTATTGGTTAACTTTTGCATGCTTTCTTCCAGACAACTGTATTTTTACAGTCCTGGGAGTTTCCTCATCCTTAAAATATATTCATAAGCAGCATATATAGGGTGACCCCAAGGCCAATACATATTTTTGTTAATTATTATTTATTATTATTATAATTTTATTCTTCTGGTTAACTGAGCTATATTATATGCCAGACTAATGATGCAGTGTGAATTAGCTTTCATATAATGGTAAGCCATAACAGAGATTTAGGTACTACCGGTAGAGCTGGGATGTAGTCATGTAATGTGCTGGACTCAAGCACTCCCTCCCTCTGCCTCCCCACCCCCCACCCCCTCCAGTCCTTCATAGCTGGGAAAAGATTGTCTACCCCAGCTTCGGCTTTGTAACTACGGTTCCAAAGAGACAGCTTAATAAAACAATAAACAGGAAAAAATCTGCTGCTGCTTCTTGCCAAAGATTCCCATTCCACAATGTGTGTGTAATTTCTCATAAGACTCATGGACCTACTGATCTAGAATGAAATGAAATGTAGAACAAAACCTTATTTTTTCCTTGCCAATTTCTTTTCTAATGCAAGCTTCTATTTCTTAGGAGTTAACTCTTTCATGGTTTACATGGCCTATAAGGATTTGTACCAGATGTCAAATACAGAGGTAAGAACTGTGTTAGGTTGGTTTCTGGTATTTGTCCATTTTTCTTAAGGAGGATCAATCTCTAATTCATATTAATATTAATCAGTATTTTATTTCGGTCATGATTATGAGCCACCCTTGAGAGTGCATTGGGAGTGGTGATTGTTGCTGCATATCAGAGCAGCAGTGATTTTATAAGAATAAGACTAGTGGAATATAGCTCCTGATGCATCCTGCGGTGGTTTTACAGTTCAACTTTCAGCTATAGTTGATTGGGAACATATATTAATGGCTGTTGATGGTGATGGTTAATGAAACTTTTATGTTAAGAGGCAGTATCTCTGAGGGTCAGATGCTTGGATCTCAGCTGGCTGCTTAGCTTTACAGAGCACATTCCATTTTAAACACTGGGTGAGGCAGGGAAATGCTTGCGTATTTCAAGTCTGTTCTTTATAGGTAGTCACACTTCTTGGTGCTGTCAGCTGTTGGTACTGACATTTGGAAAGGCCCTTGATTCAGTGAAAGAGCAAATAAGTGTTGAAAGAGTTATGCATATATAATCTGCCGTAACCTAAAGCTTATATAACAAACAGCAAAACTTAACTGAAAACGTCTGTATGTGGAATAAGCTAAGGAGTGGCTTTTGTGCAGCTAGCACCTTGTTGCCAAAAAGAATGATGCTAATTCAGGGGCGGGGGAGAAACTTAGAGTGCAGCAGGGTGTGATGTGTTCCCATTAACTAAACTTTAGATTTTACAATCATTTGGTAAAGTGTACAGCCACAAAGACTTGCTTTTCTTTCTTTCTTTCTGTAAGTTCTATTGAGAACTGAATGTTTAATAAGCAAGTTTCTGGATCTCATAATTAAGGTACATTTTAAAAGAGAGTAAGAAATGCCCCTGCCCTGAGTGACAAACAGAATATGAACCCATGCACTGTTGACTTGACTGGGTGGCGTGGATGTATAATGTTGCTATATTGTTGTGCAATTAACAATTTTGTAGGTTGCTTGTCTTGTTATGGAGGGATTCTTGCCATAGGCTGGGTGAAGTGAACAAAATGTGTCCTTCAGTTAAATGAGCAGGGAGAGAGCAACAGGCTTAGAACTAGTTTTGAGTGGGTTGTTGTTGGTTTTTTAAAGGACTGCCTTTATTTATCCATGTGATATACAATATACAGTACAGTATTTAGCTATAGATTGGTGTAATCATACAATGGTACTAGTCATATGTTTTTAATCATTTTATTAGAATATTTTGCTGTCTCTCAAGACATCTGATAATAAAGCAAAAGTAATAGGAAATGTAAACATCAACCAGCTTAGCTGATTTAAGGGTCATTCTTTCATTGACGTGTACTTTAAAAAAAAAAGGTCTCAAAAATATCTTTTGTTGCTGCCTGAACTATGGGAAGAGAAAGACATGTTTTCTAATAATTTTCTTGTTGCCCCCCTCTTTTCCAGCTGTATGAGATATTTAGTTTTTTGGGAGACCTTGGTGCAATAGCTCAGGTTCATGCTGAAAATGGAGATATCATTGCACAGGTAATGTTCTTCTACCTTTTCTGTGGGCAAAACACATGGTGTAAACAAATTTAATATAAGTTTGATTCCCTGAGGAATTATCAGATTGACACCTCTAAATATGTTTCAGTACTACAGATGGGCACAAAACAGAAAAAAAATCATTTTATTTTATGTTTTTTATTTCGTTCCCTAACTAAACAAAAAATAATGAAATGACCCATCAAAGAAAAATGAAACAGAAATTTTCATTTCATTCCATTTCATTTTTTGTTTCCCATAGGAATACATTGAAGCAATGCATTCCTATGGGGGAAAGCTTGGGGCCCCCCCCCCCCCCAACGTGCCTGAGGCCTCCCCGTGTGCCAGCTGGTTGGCAGTAGGAAAAAACGCGGACTGGCCTCATTAATAATATCGTAATCCATGTTACAATTTACTTGTCTTTATATTATTTAGGAGCAAACAAGGATGCTGGAGATGGGGATAACTGGCCCAGAAGGTCATGTGCTGAGTAGGCCAGAAGAGGTAAGCTGTCACTGATGGCTCCAGTGGTATTATAGCATTACTAAACAGAAGTGAAAAACCAGATTTCATAGCAAGGAGAACAAGGTTCCAGTGCAAACAGAAGGTAGATCCAGGCAAAAATCCAGACCTAGATAAGTATCTTAATTTAGAGAAGCCAGCAATGATAATTAGACAAATTAAGAACACAATGCTGCTGTTTCTGCACTGTAGAATAACTGCCTATAAACCTTAATATCTGATTATAGTGTCTTAAATTTAAGACATACCCAAAACTTACATGGGAATTAAAAGCTTCCCTAATTGTAAATCATTGTCAATATATTGATTGAGTTGTATCTAGTATTAGTATCTGGGTTCTTCATTAATTTTTTTACCTATTAATTGAGGTGTGTAGGGAAATAACCTACACGGACACGGATGGTTGGGTTCAACAGTGTCAGGCCGCCATGCTCTTTTCTCTGAGCAGGCTGCAAGGCACACCTTTATTAGCTGTAAGAGGTGGAGTTACAGATATCGTGTGGTATCCTATGTGTCAGCCTCTCATTGGCTTGATGGACTCCCGGGGAGGGCTTTCTGTGACGTGGACATGTCATCTAGCGAGGGATGGAAATGATAGATACCCCAGCAGCTTGCTTTCCTGACCTGCCATCTCATGCCTGAGTAGGGCATAAGGGATGTCCTTGTTTTTTCCTCTGGGCATGTTTTTGCCCTGATGGAAGGACAAGACAGTCAGCCATCTGCTTCCTACACGTTAATCTTAGGGACTCTATTTCCCTTCTCCCAGGGCTTTCCCGTGTGGGAGAGAGAGTCAATATCGCCCCCCAGAATGCTTTGCAGGAAGCTTGCTGGATCCTTAATATCTGTGCATATTAATATTCCCGTTATATCCCTACAGAGGTGCATCTTAATTTAACTTTAAAATAACTATTTTGCTGCAGTACATTTTTATTCCATTAGTAGAGGCAGTACTCGTTATCGTCGTTCTGAATCAGCAAAAGAAAAACACTACTTACTGCTAATCTACAGAATTCTGTACCCGCAAGGCCAGAAATTGTAAGAATTACCGTTTCTACATAATACTTTCATTACTATAATTATCTGGAAATAGAAAGGTTGGCGTATGTTAAATGCTAACTTGCTTCTACCATTGGTTTTGGAACACATTTGGTTCTAGTCATCTTAGAACTGTTTTACACATTTTTATCTTGTTATATTTTTATAGTTGGCTTTGAGTATTTGGGGGAGAAAAGTGAAAAACTCTGAAGCCTATCCAATTTGACGCCTGAGACAGTCATTCCATGTCTATTGCTGATCCAGGGCTGCTGGATATTATGAGCAGTTTTTGTACTCTTAACGTAGAATTGGGGAATGGATGGGATTATGTGTAAATCACACACAATGACTTTCCTAAAATGCTTAAAGTACGTGTGGTACAGTTTTTGGACCAGGGATATTGGCACATTCTTGTAGCCGTGTGGCAAATGTGCTAGTATGTCAATCAGGAATGTTGCAAAAAACATCAATTTACAATTCTAGGGCAACAGTTGCTTCATAAGCCAGGGATGTCTAACTCTAAACCTATACCATTATCTAATAAGTAAATGAAGAATAATGGTGCAGTTTTTTTCCATGGGGAATTTCTTAATTTCACACAACATCAGTGCCACTCCAGCCCCCTTTCTCCCTTCGTGTGTGTACATATTTAGCAATATATATTCATTGCAGTTGCAGCACTTCACTTGGTTATCCCAGTTGGTTGTAATAAAATGTATGTCTAGAATTGCTTGCTACAGTTATTATCTTATAAAATAAAGCTGCTATATGACAAATTCTTAGATAAATGTTGGATTCTTTTTTTAAAAAAATCCATTTCATTTATTTATTCCTCAGTAGCCACTCAGATCTTACGCACAAGCCCTGAAGATACAACATACTACTCATCAAACTAACTCTGATAACCAAAATCAGTAACTCAAATCCTGTTGCTTAGCATAATAAGCAACCACTAAAATAGGCTCATTGAATAAATGGAACTTATAGAGGATTTGCCTCAACAGATTCTTACTGATTTAGAGGACTTAGTCTAGTTGTGACATAGCAATAGGATTTCAGCCAGTAAGTAAGAGGTGATGATTTTTTAAATGTTTAAAAAACATTTTCAGGGAAGCTCACAACAAAACTAAGATTGTAAACTAAATGTTACAATGATGTCCTGCTTCTGGTTTTCTTATTGTACTTCTTAGCACTAGGTCTTCTTGGAGATGCATTCATGCTGTCTTGGGCAGAATATATCTTTGATATTTTCTGATCCTTTTAGAAATGCTTGTACTGACTAGTTAGTATCATGTCCCAATATACATTGGTACCTTGACTTACGATTGCTTCAGCAACTGAAAAATTTGACTTAAGAAGGCTCTCCGCAGCCACACCAGAGAGCTGATTTTGACAGGTTGGACCTGTCAAAACCAGCTCTCTGGCATGGCTGTGGAGAGCCTTCGTAAGTTTGGATCTTCATCCAGGCTGGGTGAAGATTGATCGGTCCCTGCTCTGCCCACCAATTTGTTGGGCAGAACAGGAACCGATGCATCGTCAGTGAGCCCGGGTTGTTTGGAAGAGAAGCGTGCTTCCCTTCCAAACTGCCTGAGCTGGTCGAAGATCAATGGGCAATCTCCATCTGTCAAGGGCAGCCAAAGGTCAGATTTGCCAAAATCAGCTGTCTGGCTGGGATGACGAGAGCAGCCTTCAGCTGCCCTTGATTGAGGGCGATTGGGACAGCCTTCACATGGGAATGCACTGAAAACCAATTAATTGGTTCCCTTTTTTACCTTTTTAACAACCTCCAGAATGGATTAATTTATTTTCAATGCATTCCTATGGGAAACCACTGTTTGACTTATGAAAAATTCAACTTACAAAATGCATTCGGAACACATTAATTTCCTAAGTCGAGGTAACACTATGTGTTTTCATATACAGTAAAGGGAAGTGTGTTGCTTATATACCACCCCATCACACTTAAAATGCTATATTGGAGAGTTTACAATTTAATTGTGTGTGGTACACATCACCCCACTTCTGTGAGCTGGCTACTTCATGCCTTAACCTTGGATGGATGGTCATCCTCAAGCCAGCTGCTTGAGCCCATTGGAAGCAAACTAAAGGTCCTGAGCAGAGAGTTGACTGCAGTACTGCTGTTTAACCACTGCACCGCAAGACTCTGTACAAAAGAAATTTATTTTGACATCTCCCTTTGTAACCATACAACATTAAATTTAAATTGTTCTTATTGTATTGCATTTGATTGGTGTTATGGAAGATGGTTTAAGAATCTGTCTTCATATACTTCTGTAATTCGTTTAGAAGAAAATATATGTTCTGCATATGGCAGTGCCTGAGCTGTGATTTAGCAACATAGTTTTAGGATAGTGTCTCTTGAGGACTTATTTTCTGTTTCTTCTTTAAAACATCAGTGTTGAAAATGTTCTAATCAACATCCAGCAGTCAGAAAGCATTTTGGAGTGATGTCAAGCTGAACAGTGTATGATGTAATGCTCCAAAGATATCTTGCTTGATAGTGTGTTGAAATTTCTAACAGCAAGCAAGATACAAACATTACAGGCCCCTGATGTCATGGGAGGCAAAAATTGTCTACAGGAACCTAGGGAGTGGAAAAGCTCAACTAATCGAGACAGTAATGTGAATTGAGCAAATGGCCAGCTGCAAATCTCTCCAACACAGCTACAGTCAAGTTACAAAACAGATGAGGAGTACATTCTTTAATCAGTGAATTAACTTCTGCTTTGGTTCACAAATTGGTTTCAATTAGTGTATCTGAAAGTTGAGAATCTGCAGGTGTGCATTTGTATGAGACAGAAAAGGAGGGAAAGAGAAGTGCTGTAGGTTTTTTTGTGTAGAAACACAATAATAATGTTTCAGGGTGCCTCTGCTCATTTAGTTGGGTGTAATAATTTTCTTGAATAGAAGCATAGTGACTAAAATCCAATAGTAAATTGCCAAATAGAGTAGGTCCATTGAATCAATGGAAGATACACAGGAATTGCCTCACCAGATCCCTCCTGATTCAATGGTCCTACTCTAGTTATGACTTTCTACTGGATTTCAACCAATGTATATTACTAGATTTCAAGAAGACAGCAATATGGAATAATAACCAGATTTGTTTCAATTTAACTGAATAACCAGTTAAATGTTCTTTAAATACATGTACTGAGTGTTCAGTAGAAGCACATTGTTAGTCAGATTCTCATGTAACCTGCAGAGTTGGTTCTCTGGATTTATTTTTCTTTATTTCACATTTTGAGATAAAAGCTAAATTTGTTATTTTAGCTCTGAATGTAAAAAGGGATTGCTGGCTTGTGCTGTGGCTCATTGAAATTGCTAGGCATGAGCTTTTTGGATTTTTTTCACACTAGAGCTGGGAAAATTCCTGGTGAATTCCTGGGAATTCACGAGGAATTCCCCCAGCCAAAATTCTAAATTTTGGCCTGCAGCCCAAAAATCTTATGTCCAAGAAGAATTTCATCACACATCCCTGAAGCCCAGTATGTTCTCTTCTGCCATCATTGCACAGGGAGAGATCTATCTATCTATCTATCTATCTATCTATCTATCTATCTATCTATCTATCTATCTATCTATCTATCTATCTATCTATCTATCTATCTATCTATCTATCTATCTATGCTCATTATGTTCTCTCTCTACATGGTGGTTTTCAAAAACTTGTCAGTCCCATAACACTTGTGGCATTCATGGAGCTTGTCAAATCCCACCACACCCCCTGCAGTGGGCATATAGAAGAACATGATGGACCTTAAGTATGGACCTGGAGGAGAAGTCCATCACAGGTTACAAACCATGATGGAGATGTGTAATCTCCAGGCTTAAAACCAGGGTACGTCAAGGGCCAGATGCAGGGGAGTGGTACCAGGAGACAGATATCTGGTCTCGTGCGCTCCCAAACGCATCTGGTGGGGCCACTGTGAGATACAGGAAGCTGGACTAGATGGGCCTTTGGCCTGATCCAGCATGGCTCTTCTTATGTTCTGATGACCTCAGCCCCATCTGAGGGCTTGGATTTTTGTTTCTTTGTTTGGCTAGTAGTCTTGAAATTCCTGAAAACTTGCAGTAGTTGTACTAAAAATAAATCCCAAAATCCCATGCGTAAAGAATTCCATCACCATTACCTTACTGAATTCTCCTTCTGCTTAATGAATTTAGCTGCTTTTCTAGTGACCATCTCAAACCTAAGCAGTCTCGATCTCCATTCTTCACTCTCCTTTCTTACAGTTAAGTGTGTCTCTGCAGCAGTATGGAGCCTATCCTCTGTGTCCAGCCAAACACAGCTTTAATTCACCAGCTGGCCTTCTGTCACATTAAGGGTGAATCCAGCAGCTTAGTTCAGAAATAATAGTCTCACGTAAGAGGAGGTGTTGGCTTTCACCTTTTAAAGCCCCCAAAGCTGCAGCAGCACACAGTATGCAGTTTTTTTCAGTTACAGTATGCATGCATGATGGTGAATATTGGATACAGCCAGCTGTGGAAGGTACACCTATAATGTAGAAAGCTGATGCTGCATTAGGTATAATTGGAACATCTGCCATTATGTTCTAATGCTTGTACTATTTACAGATTTGACTACTTTTCTTTTTACAGGTCTTCAAATGCCCTGAGAAAGGTGACATAACACAGTGAAGTTCATTGTGTCCTGTGAAATTACTATTCCTCCCTAATCTTTAATGAATTCATAGTTCACTTTCTGTTCCCAGTTGGAAGCCGAAGCGGTCTTTCGTGCTATCACCATTGCCAGCCAGACCAACTGTCCCTTGTATGTGACCAAAGTAATGAGCAAGAGTGCCGCTGACCTAATTTCCCAAGCCAGGAAAAAAGGTGAGTATCTTTAGATTCTTCTCCGCACGTATTGCCTGGCTGAAAAGATTTCCTTCTTGTATTTGCTGCTCGATACAGTGAATTTTCATTTAACATGGTTCAGTGACTTTGCCCTTCCAGGTTCACATTTTCCATTTAAAATCTTTACTTCTCCAAAGGTGGCAAAGGTTTGTCTAAACAAAGGTTTCCGTAATGCTAACCTCCAAAGAGCAAGTCTTGTGGGAAATGAAGTCCACAACAAGGGTGCCACTATTAAGTAGGTTACGTCATGCTATTTAAGTAGTTTTTGCTTTACAGGTTGAGGCTATCAAAGCAGCAAAGCTTGCTGTTTGTTTGTTACTATCTTGGAAGATGCTGGAACACTTATTTATTCAATATATTTATATTCTAACCTTGTTTCACTCAGTTCATTTTCACAACAGCCATGAGGTTAGGTTAATCTGTGACATGGTTATGAAGTTCATTTGGGCTAGTTCCTGAATGGTAGGTTTAACAGTAGGGATTTCTCCCAGTGCAGCTGCTAGTTACATTGGGAGACTTTTAAAAAAAATTGGTTGACTGTATTTATTCCAGGTTGCTTAGAGCTTTAACACTCTTCTGAATATTGCCAAGAAGCAATCTGCTATCTAGTTTAGTTATTTAAGTACAGGTGATTAGGCATGGGTCTTTTGTCTTCTTGAAATTCTGCCCCTGCAAATTCACCATGTATTCCCCCCAGGCAGAATATTGGGGCATATAAGCCAAGAAACCCAAGTCCTCACATTAGTTTTCAGCTACTCACAGGCGGGGAAGGAAGGCTTCATCTCTTATTATGTTTTCCATAATAGGAGGAAGAGGCAGGAAATGAGTGGGCGGGGCTAAGCTGTATTGGAGCTATAAGGCATTAGGGTAACTTTTTGAGAGGCATCCAGGCCCCTAATCCTCTGTGTCTTCCACAAGGCTTATTGGCTCCCATCCATTTCTTCATGAGAATGCCATGGATGACCAATACCTCATTCCCCACCTGTGAATAATTGAATATTCCTGTGAGGATTTTTGGCTTAAGTCCCTAGGGGCACTCCTGCTGAAGTGCAAGAAATACAAATGTCTACAGGTGATGTGCTTTCTCTCTAAAGACAGCTTTAGTTAGCATCCTGTCTACTGCATTCAAGGTTAAGAGAACTGGAATAGATCTTATAAATGTGTGGCTGTTCCAAACCAAAGCTGTCGCATGCTACGTTCCTCCCCCCTAACCCCTATTTTGTGTATTATCCTTGACTTTAACCTCTATTATGTTTTCTCCTCCACCACCACCACCACCATCACCAGGTAATGTAGTGTTTGGTGAGCCAATTACAGCTAGTCTTGGAATAGACGGAACACACTATTGGAGCAAAAACTGGGCAAAGGCAGCTGCATTTGTGACTTCCCCGCCTCTGAGTCCAGATCCAACAACCCCTGATTACATCAACTCCTTACTGGCCAGGTTGGTAGTTACAGGAAAGGGAAAACCTGCAATTCAAAATCATTGTTACAGGATTTCAGTCACAAGGTCTTGCTGTTAAGATGTGGCGAGGGCAGACCATTTATATGTGCCAGTCATTGTTGATTATAGGCATAAACTCCAAAGAATGTCCTTAAACCTAATGAGGTTAGGAGCAGATTGGAACAGACCAGTATGACATAGTGTAGTCCACACCAGTTTCCTTTGATGTCCAGCTTCTGTACACTCAGCCACCCACAGGGACTGCATGACCACCACACCAAAATGGTTTTGGTTTTATATTTTGAAGGGGGGGGGGACTTGTGGCAGTAGAGTGCATGCATGATGTGCACTGAAGGAGTACTGCAAGTTCTGAATGATTGTAAGAGCACAATTCTCCTTTTCAAGTGGAAGAACAAATTTGGATTAGGGAATGGAAGGACGGAGAAATGAGCATTGGATTCATGTGGTCTGTAGATCATATATTGCCCATCTTGCTCTATATACAGTACATGGCCTTGGTCATTTGGAAGATGCTCGGCTTTGTTTTGTGACGTATGGAATCATAACATGGTCAGATTTCAAGGTCTGGACAGAGTGGTGCTGAAAAAGAATCCACTTTTGCTCCAAAATGGTATATAAAGAAAACCTAGCAAGTGGAATCAGTTCTCACTAGAGATGGGCACGACTCAAAAAAAATGGTGTGTCGTTTGTCGTTTAGGCCTTAGGGGGTCCGTTTCAGTTTGTTTTCGTTTTTCGTGAATTTTTGCAAAAAAAATCGGTTTCGTTACATAACGAAACGAAAAAACGGACATGAAAACGAAAAATTGCTGTTTCGTTAGCATTCATTACAGTTCAATGTATTTGCTGCAATGAAATGCACGGCAACATTTCTGGTGTTTCGGTTCATTTTGTTTCATTTTGGAGACAAAAGTCGTTTTTTGTTTCGTTACGTTACGTAACGAAACGAAAACGAAAAATTGCTCATTTCGTGCCCATCTCTAGTTCTCACCAAGAGATATTGAGTTGATTTGCATTATTGGCACAGAATTGGATCAGTGGGCCCCTGTTAACCAGAAATATAGTACTCTGTCTAGAAAGTAAGTGGCTGAGTGAAGACCTTAATCTTAGATGCCTCATGTCTGTATTCACTGGAAAAGGAGACATGTGCTGGAATTGAACAGACTAGCATGGAAACATCACAAATCATATGGTCACTGGAGCTGCATGTGAAATCTTCAGCTGTTGTTATGTTGCCCTTTTAGAATATATTAATTCTGTGCTTCTTTGGCAGCTATTGCCCCGTACATGGCTACGAAGAAAAGGAACCACACCTGCTTCTCTTAAGCTCTGTGTTCAGTGCACTTGGGTTCAGCTCTGAAGGCTTGCTCTGCCTGCTTGTGCTGACTCTAGTAGAACGAATCTGATTGACACAAATCTTCCTCTGTAGTAAAGCAGACATATGGCACCAAATTATTAAGAGGAGACAGAGATTATTACTGGATTAGGACTTTGGTTTTCAGGTCCAGACTGAGGCCATGAGTCTCTTTGAATCAGAAAAATGAGACACAGAGTCCATCTGGAAGCCAAACAATCCTTCAAGTTTCTCTTCTTAGTGTTGAGATGAGGCTTTAAGGATTTTTCCTTTTCTTCCTTAATTACCATGCATCCTTTCAGCTGAGAGTCTCTGACAGCTAGCAGACACCAAGAAGTAGGAAGTGTCTACCCATGGGACTCTGCATGAACCTTGTTTTGAGGGAATAGGTCCTTACTATTGCTTGCTGCTGCCCTCTACTGTCACACACACACAAATATGATGATGAGCGAAAGCAGGTGGCTCAATTTCTGGGAATTGCACAAGGTTTGAAGCAGATTTTAAGTGGAATTGAATGAAATTCCAACTCCTCCTGTGGGCAGTTCCTTCATGTTGTTTTAATCTCATGGAACAGCATAGCTACTTTTAGTTTTTTAAGTGAAGGGAAGATACAGCAAAATCTAGCTTAAGAGCCAATGGAATGTACGATACAGAGTGACAGGCCGGGTTCCAAAGACAGTTTGACCACAGAAACTCAAGGGCGATGGCAGTGGTAAAAACACCCCTTAAATATTTCATTTCCTTTGAAAACCCTTCTAGGATTGCCCATAAGTGGCTTGTGATGGCAGAACATGACATATAAACATACTTAATATGGTATTTAAAATAATTTTGCATTATGTAAATCAGGATAATTGTGGCTCTTTGGTCCTACCCTTTCTTGCAATGTAGATATGCCAATATAGAAAAATGCAAAACATTTTTGAATCTGGTTCATTTCCCAGACAAAATCTGGGCTTAGCTACAGGTAAGAAAAATAAAGCATTCTTGTCATTGTGACCATTATGAACAAGGAGACAGACCACGTGCAGTGAAGGGGCTATTGGAAGCAGACGGCCAAACAGGTTTCTCTACCATGGTGTGCTTTTTCACATGGCCAGTAAAGATCTAATTGTTAGAAGGTGTCTTGTGCCTCAGGTGCCTCAACTTGACACTGCGAGCAAATTCCAGTGATGCATTTTGATTTTTAAAACAGTGTGCATAGGCACAGGCTAACATGTGCAGTATAACATGGGATCAGCAAACAGCAGCATGGCCACAGTCCCTTCGCCATGAAAGAAATGCTGTTTCCTACTTTGTTTGCATATAATAAAGTGCCTTTACAACACAGTGTTTGTGTGAGCAGACTAGAAGAACAGGCTATGGCACAATTTATCCCGTGCATAAAGAACATAGGACCCTTTTGTTCAGAAGAGAGGGAAAATGAAGTCCTGGGAGAAATAGAATCAAAGGAAACTTGGACATTGTAGCTATCTTTTGTGAGGTATAGTGGTACCTTGTATAAAGGAATTAATTTGTATCAGATGAAATTATGTTAAGCAAAATTTCCTTTGTAAAAATTTCCCACAGGAATGCATTGAAAATGGATTAATCCCTAATTGCAACCATTTTTCTGTTGTACAGATTCATCCCACAGGCAATTCTGTTAAGCGATTTCCCCCTATCTCCAGAATTTCTTTTTATTTAACCAGATTTTCTGTTAAACAAACCACTTATTATTATGAGGGTCCACTGTACCTGATTATGCCATTCCTATCTACATACTTACATGATTTATCCCATTAATGCAGAGACAGGCAAATTGTCAGATTTCTCTCTATGACAGTTTTGTACTCTCCATAGGAACTAGATACCTGCTTTTCAAAAAAAGAATTGATGAGATTTTGTTTGTATTTTATTTTATTTTATTTGTATCATTTATATCTCACCTATCTAGTGCTGAGGGAATTAATTTTAGTTACAATTGCCCTCTATTTGTGCTGTTGCTCCTTGATATCATTATTTGTATGAATGGCTCAAGAACATCCATAATATTTGGCTGACTAATATTTAATTTTTTGTTTTGCTTTGTGTCTCCCTGCACCTCCCAAGTGGGGACCTACAAGTCTCGGGAAGTGCACATTGTACATTCAGTACAGCTCAGAAAGCAATTGGGAAGGACAACTTCACTGCAATCCCAGAAGGGACGAATGGTATTGAGGAACGGATGTCCGTTATATGGGACAAGGCAGTGGTAAGAAAAGAGGATAAGGAGAGGGGTGGTTGGGTGGGGACTAATGTACAGTAGGGCCCCCGTATCCACTGATTCATTATCCACTGATTCAGTTATCCACGGTTGGCAAAGGAAAAAATTTAAATAATTCAGCAGTCACAAAGCAAGCTATCCTCACAAACAGCAGCAGTAACTAGAGCCGCTCGTAAGTAGGGGTACCACTGTATTGATTTTAGTAACCATTTAAATACAATATTTGTTTAATTTTTATTTAATATTTGTATAGTGTTTTTAAGTTTCAATTATTATATTTTAATGATGTAAGCTGTCTTGGGGCCTTTTAGGGAGAAAAGTGGGGTAAAATAGGGCAGACAATAAATTAATTTCAGTTTGGGGCCTAATTAGTTGTGCATTTTTGGGAAAGGAAGCAAGATACTTTCCACAAGACCAGAAGAGAGAATTGGAAGATGGTTGCTTGAAATGTTAATGTACATCACAATATGTACATTTAAATGCCCATTCCCTTACCTTTCTATTCATGGTTTATACTTAATAGGCTACAGGCAAAATGGATGAAAACCAGTTTGTGGCTGTAACTAGCACCAATGCTGCCAAGATCTTCAACATGTACCCAAGGAAGGGGAGAATTGCTGTGGGATCAGACAGCGACCTGGTCATATGGGACCCTGATGCAGTGAAAATTGTCTCTGCCAAAAGCCACCAATCAGTAAGTCTTTTTATGAGCAAGGAGAAGTCAAATAATGGGCTCAGACACTGAAGATGGCTCCTTAATGCACTGCAGATAGTGAATTGACCTCTGCCAGTGTGAACTTGAGGCCGGTCAAATGCTACTTCCATGCTTTTTTAATTTGCACTTTTATGGTGTTGTCATTTGTTCCTATTTGCTTGGGCTGTGGAATGATAATAGCCATGCCTTGTTGGCAGAAAGACCTGAAACTTTACATGTTTTCAGTCCTTGAACCCCAAAACGTCTCTCGTTTGCATGCTTTTTCAAGTCTGAACTCACACATTATTTTAGAGGCATGCAGTTTCCTGCTGCTGAGAGCAAAGTTCTCTCCTCATTCCTTCTCACAGCACTTCACCCCATTTTAATATCAAGTTTTCGGCATTGGGTTTCCGAGGACTGGGTTAGACAGAAAGGTACTTGAATCATGCTGAGCATGCCGGTTCCTGTGTCTTGCAGGTTGCTGAGTATAACATCTTTGAAGGGATGGAGCTGCGTGGAGCCCCACTGGTTGTCATTTGCCAGGGGAAGATCATGCTGGAGGATGGCAACCTTCATGTCACACAGGGGACTGGTCGCTTCATCCCTGGCACCCCTTTCTCAGATTATGTCTACAAGCGTATCAAAGCAAGGAGGAAGGTAAAATGGACCCAGCCTCGATGGGATGAGGCAGTCTTGGACGCAGAGGGCTTAAAGAGGGGACAGCCCTTGTTTCAGCAACAGTCCAGCCATACTGCTTTCTCCTGCAGTTTGGTTCTTTCCCGTCCTATGGGGGTGATGTCAGAATAACCATCATCATGTGCTGTCAACTCAGTTCTGAATTATGGGCAGCCCCTTTTCAGGGTTTCCTGGATAGAGAGTCCTCAAAAGTGGCTCAGCATTCCCTTCTTGTGGGGCACCCTGGGACTAGGCAGCCTGCCCAAGGCCACACAGGCTGGCTGCACTTGCAGGAGGCTCAGCAGGGAATCCAACTCTCAAACTCTGGCTTCACAGCCAGATACCGAAACCATTGAGCCCACTGTGTTGGGAGTACTATGTCACATGAGAGTAGCCAGAGATGCTCCATCTTCTGAACGGAGAATTGTTGCATGTTGGTAGAATGAAACCACAGACTTTTGTCACCTGGTCTTCAGGTTCAGACAATACCGGCACAAGATACAAATGCACTGAATATTGTTATGGTTCCTACCCATAGAGGGAGGCATGCTTATTACTGTGGTTTCTACCCATAGAGGAGTGTATGTACAGTACTAGTAGCAAGACATGCACAACTGGCTTAACTTCTTTTCTTCAACTTTTCTCTCCATATTTACTTCCTTGTGTTGTCTTAATGGGTGGCAGCAGTAAAGTGACAGACGTCTGTCAGCTATAATGCCCTACCATATGAATAAGAGGTTAGCATAGAAAACCAAGTCAGCCCATTCCTTTTGCTCATTTGGGGTGTGTAAGATAATGGTAGAGGTGCCTGTGGAAAGGCTGACACACTGTCTGGAATCTTATTAATTATAACTGCTGATGTATCTTTCAGCAGTGAATTGCTACAGGTTCAGGAGCTGGTCTAGGCATTCTTCGCGCACACCGGTCATGACTCCATGAGCAAGAAGAAACGCCTGCTCTGATTTCTTAACTTGCAGCAGTTTGCCACTGAAGGCTATGCTATTTGGGGGGTGGGGAGTATGCTGGTAGTTTTCTGGCCCATGAAGGTGAAGAGGCTGCTGCTGTTCGAAAGGGATGCCCGTGCATTGGTGCTACTAAGGTTGCTTCCCTCTTTTGATTCTGACAGATGGCCGAAATGCACGCTGTGCCAAGGGGCATGTATGATGGGCCTGTGTTTGATTTGACCACAACCCCTAAAGGGGGCACCCCTGCAGGCTCAACTCGAGGATCACCTACTAGGCAGACAGCCCCAGTAAGGAATCTTCACCAGTCTGGATTTAGCTTATCAGGTGAGTGCAAGAAGAGAGCGCAATGAGAGCAGCCAGCCAGAAAGGCCACTGGTGAGGTTCCCCAAGTACCCACAGAAACGCTTGCACTGTACCTGGATGACTCAGATCTGCAATGCTCTGTGTGAGGGAAGCAGAATGGCATATACATGCTGTGCTCCATCGTTTTCAGAGTAAGAGCACAGGAAGGTTACATTCCTTAAACTTTTGTGTCATCCATATGTTTGGTCCGTTAGTGACACTATACAGCAGAAGAGAGAAACGACACAGATGCTCTTCCCCCTCTCGTCAGAGTAATTTAAGGCAATTTTGAAGATTATTGACTTCATAACCCTGTGAAAAAAGGTTTCTAATCTCCTTGTCCCATTTTTACTATCTTTTATTTCTTCATTTCCTGCAGGTACTCAGATTGATGAAGGTGTTCGCTCAGCAAGCAAGCGCATAGTAGCGCCCCCAGGAGGCCGTTCCAATATAACATCTCTGAGTTAAGCACCCAATCATCAGGGAGGGAAAGGGGAAACCATTATTTGAGAAAACTAAGCAATGGTACCTTGATATTTAAAAAAGGAAAGAGCAATGGAGAAGGTTCAAATTTTAAAGAATCAATAAGCCTCAAGCCTTATGTTTCATAAATGCTACTCGCTACCTAGCTTTAAAAGAAATTGCGGGTTTTCTTTTTTGTTTTTGTTTATTCATAGCCTTAATATCCCCCTCCTTTTTTTTAACATGCATGCAAATCTGACAGGTGACTAAGTTAAGAGTATGTAACCGTACATTGGTGGGTGCTTGTTTGATGACACATTGTAAAAAGGGGACTGGACAAAGGCAGGAAACTAACGACACAAGCAAGCTATTAGTCAGGTTACTCGAAGATAATTGACAAAGGCGTTAGGTATTGGGGAGGGTGGGGACAGAGAGTGGTGGGGCAGGGTAGTGGGAGGTGGATATGGGGGGACCAAGTAGATCTGTGTTTTGTGTCCATGTTCTGTTTCCACTCAACAACGACAAGGCAGCTGCTTTTGAAGCTCATGAGGCCATTGGAAAGCTCAGCCATCTTTGTAATGATGCTGTTGTATCACCTCTTCCTGTTAGAGAATTTATTACTTCCTACATTTTATTGAATAAAAAATTCAAAGGCATGTTCTTTCTAACTGACATTCTGTGGTGTGACAATATTTCTTCTCTACCTCTTTAAGTCAGGCCCTCTGTTGATTTCCACTCTTTCAGGAGAGAATGGATATGAAGAAGAATGCCATGCTGAATATTAAGAAACAGATACACTGAAGTAGACTAGGATTGATCCCCACTGCTTAGGTTCTCATCACATAAATATATAAGGGATATATGTCTAAGAAAGGAAATAGCTTCACTTACTATCATGATTCCTTAAGCAAGATTTGCAGGGGGTATTAATGGTACCTTTCTGCTCAGATCCATGAATCAGTGAGGTGAACCTCCCACTGAAGACATTACTGATGATGTGATCTATAGAGCAAATCTGCATATTGCCAATCTTTCTTGGTTGCTGTCAAAGCCTGAGATTTCACATTTCATAGTAGGTGTACTAGTAATCACATAAGGGGCTATCTCCTCCCAGGCCAGTAATTTTGCACTTCAGATTCCTTCAGTTTTAGTCAATAGGCTGCCAGGGCCATTGGGAAAAGATGGCTTGAATGGTGCCAGAGGCAAGCCTAGGGTTCACATGCTACAACTGGACTAGTTGGACAGGTTTTTGTAGCACATCTCCCTCCTGCCAGATGGCTGGGAACGTGGGGATGTTTTGTAGTATGAAGGGGGGACCCATGACTAGTCCCTTGCAGTCACCTTACCATTGCCTAGAACTAAGATCTCTTGGATATTTCAGCAAGGCCTATATTAAACTAATTTTAGATGGCAACAGAATGATAGGTCAGAATAATATGTAGTTAAATTAAATAAAAGTAAAAGGTTGAATGTTGTGGCTTATGTTAATTAGGAAGATGTAAATAATGTACCTGCATTACTTTTTATACACACGTAACAGGGAGAGCCTTTGGGTTTTAAGGTTTGTTTAAACGCATAACAATTGTGGTAGAGCAGCTCCTAGAATGTACAGGCTCAAAGTGCAGATGGATGATTGCAAAAGAAAAAGCATATTCAGTTGCATATAATCATTCTGGTTGCCGTCCTGTGCACTTTTTCCATTTCCATAATACCCTTCTGTAGGTATGGTGACCAGAACTGTGCACAATACTCCAGATGGGGCCTCACCATAGATTTATAAAGAGGCAAAATGGCACTTGCTGACTTATTTTCTATACCCTTCCTAATGAGCCCTAGCATTGAGGTTGCCTTTTTTCACTGCTGCAACACACTGGGTTGACACCTTCATTGAGCTGTCCACCAGGACACCAAGGTCCCTTTCCAGTTCTGCAGTTCTCAAATTATAAGAGTTCTGTCCTTACGAATTTTGCCACAGATGGAATCCCCTCACCTTGGGCAGCAGAATCAATGTGAATTTTCAGGTTTCTAATTCAGTCTTTGCTTTTGGAAGTGATGTCTTATTTGAAGGTACTAGTGTAGTATTTCCCTCCTGCCACATGGTGGTGCCAGTTAACAAAAATATAACATACTGAGCGAGAACGGAAAGAATATGGGAAGAGTTCTGAAAATAAAGGTAGCATTTTGGTTGGCCTATAAAGTCAGAAGTGAAACAAAAGAGTTTCTATCTTCAATTATTATATATTTGATAGGGAGAAAGTTAGTGGTGAGAGATGGGATTCAAGTGTTTTTGCAGCCTGGACATGATAATTATACACCTACAACATTCCCCTTCAAGAAATACCCTTTAACAACTGGCTTAGGGAAACTCAGTCTTCATCAAGCATGGAGGGATTGTAGAGGAGTGTCAGAGGAAGCTTATCTGCACGTTTGGTGTCTCTAGGTGCCCAGGGAGAACTTTTTGGGGGAAGAGGGCTCTTTGAACCCAAACATTGCCAGACCTGCAGGGCTTGTAGAAGACCCAAATTCACACTGACTGGCTGTTCTGGGATTTGAACTCCAAACCTCTGGCTTTTTTCGTCAATTACTTAACTCACTGGGCTAAACAGCTGCTGTACCAATTCATTTAGAAGGGGGCAGAGCTAAAAGATGCATGTGCAAAACTAGGAATTTCTCTATTTCTAGTAAAAACACTCTTGAAAAACATTTGAATGATGGATTCCCAAGTTTCCATTTCCATACATTAGCAACACGTCATCTTTCACATTTAGCCTATTGAGTAAACAGGTATATGTTTAAGGAATGTTTTAAAAAGAATGGAAAAAAGAGCCAATGCAGTGTGACCGTGTTATAGAAATTTTAATGGCCCATCTTTGTAAAATTGAAGAGGAAAAATGCCCAGTATTTTAATCAAACCTAACATAATTGCTAACCCATTGAGAACATGTATCATGAATACATTGTCTGCTCCATGGAACTAAATGAGCCTAACCCCGTTTGCTTACATAATGTGGAAATACCCAAATTTAAGTACTGTACCTGTGCAGAAAGCTTGTTGAATGCAAGGTTGTCAGTGAGATGTTCCTTGAGAAGCTTACTGTTTGAAAATTACAACATTGTTTCACTGCGGCAGTTTCTGGATATACAATATACAATTACATTTTCTAAACTCTCAGCTACAAGATCAGCTTTCCGTTACCATTCTCTTACATATAGATAGATGATTAAAGCCCGTGTTCTCCTTGTAGAGGTCTATTAGCATAACAAGACATCTTCCTTTCCTCCTACCTACATCCCTCTGCAGTCTCAGTACATATATTCCAGAGAGTTTGCTAGTAATCCAGACAGTCTTGGTCAGGGATATGGCTGTAGCTGTGTTTTGTAGACACATATGCAGACATGTGATGATGCATTTAACGTCTTGTCTAGTTGGACCTTGAACCCATGTTGCAGGAGATTCCAGGCTTTCCCCAAGCTAACAGACCTTTGAGAATTAATTTGTAGAAGCAATTGCTAGCAGTTATTTTTCTAAGACAGTATGTTAATAGTTTTTAATTGTGACCCTTTATTTTCCAGTTTTTTCAAAGTACTTAAAGTAGTTACTTTAAAAAACCCTCACCTGAATGCCAAAAACAAAAGAAAAAAACATTGGCCAGTATTCCAAGACACCCTCTTCCCCTGCCCAACAACATGGGGACACAACACAGCAGCACCTAAATCCTGCAAAACCCCGTCTCCACTATTTAGTGAGGCCACATCCCAGATTCTATAAAAGTAACCAAATAATCGTTAAACCATAAAAGAAATAAAACTGATCACACACACATGGTTAGGTTGTATTTAGAACATAAGAGCAAGTGTAGTTTGGTGGACAGAGCAGAGAGAGGCTGTCTGAAGCCTGCAACTGTCCTTGTACATAAAAGCATAAGGTCACTTCCAGTTTGGGAATAGGGGGAAGTCATTTTGTAGGAAAGAAGGCATATTGCTTTAAAAGGTGGGGGGGGAGCTTTCTTGGAGGTAAATGGTGTCTCCTGGAGGTGCAATTCTCCGGTTTTTTTCCTACATTCTGTGCTGAGCTAGGGGGATAGAAAAATGGCTTGAGGTCTCTACCCAGGATTGCCATTCCACAGCCTCAGTTTTCAAATTGTCCCTTAGCCATGGAACTCGTTCATTCATTGTGAGCTAGGCTACCTCATAGGGTTGTTGTATGGATAAATGGGAGAGGAAGAGAACTGCACGCACTCACACACCTTGAACTCACTAGAGGTAGGGTGAGATATAAATGACAACCAATAATTCAAGACCAAAAAGGAAGTATAGAGTTGCTTTATTTCTGGGGGAAATAAATGACTGACAAACAACTACTTATTTAAAATCACCTATGCCCAAGCTTTCCGAAAACCCGTGGCTCTTGGAAAAACTGACTGCTGGTGGGTATTATTTTTGTATTTCATGAACATGCATTGATGAAGTGATTGCCCTTCTAATCATGTCTAATTTTGACAGCCGTGCTGTTAAATGTGGCTTCTTTGTTCGGGCCAGAAAAGAACATCTCGGGCAAGGCTATTATCCAAGGCACTACATGTGGGCAAACTATAAATAGAACTGAAAGAATGCTGGTAAAGCACAACAACCCAACTGGTTCAAGTGGTGGAAGCATGGATGGTCAGGCAAAAGATGATATACTGGGTAGTTGTGTTTTAATGATGGACAATGGTAGGGGTTGGTTTCAGCAAACGGGGACACTGCTGCATTGCCTTGAACATTCAGCCTGGTGCAGCAGGCCAGGCAGAATGGGGCCAGGCAAGATGCAGTGTAGGTCACCCGATGGCCGCTTCTGCTGCAGGAGAGGGTCCTGTACAACTCTGCAATGAAGCCCATTCTGAAAGGTGGTAGACTTAGCTGGGTTATGAGACTGAAGAATGAGAACGCCTGCAGTCATTTTTTAAAAAACAGTGTACATGGAAATATGACAGTCCAGTGATGGATTCTGTGCAAGCAAGGGTGTTTTCCTGCTTAAGCAGCAGCAGAGAGACTTAACCAACACAGCCAGGCATTGTCATGTACACATAACAAGGAGAGAATGCAAGGGCCACATTGGACTTCACACAAGGCAGGTGCTTTTATTGTGTGTGACACTGAGACCAGGCAATGGAATCACCGTCCTGGTTGCAGCTACTCTCCAGACTGTTTCAGCTCTGTTCCCTCGAGAATCAAATGCCAATTTTGTTGGATTCTGGAACAATCCCACTGCCCAAGCACTACTGGCCTTCTCATTTCAGTTAATCTCCGAATAAAACAGCAGGGAGCCAAGGTCACGGCCAGTTATCCAGGCCTGGTCAGCTTGGTAGAAGAAATCCAAGATGTTTTGTTGAAATATACTGTGGTTTATGTTCTATATTGGAGCTGGGGGTGTCATACAAGAGTGGGGGTCATACTGGCAATGTTAGCCAGTGAGTTGCAGGAAATACTGTATATACTCAAATATAAGCCTAATTTTTCAGCCCTAATTTTGGGCTGAAAAAAGGGGCCCTCGACTTATATGCGGGTCAGTACTTTTAGCCACTAAGGCAAGTGCTTGGGTCGGTGGCTAAAAGTCATTTTAAACATTGTGTGCCGCTTCTCATGACCCCCCTCTGCATCACAGGGGAGTCTAGGGTGGGAAATGCAGCAGGGCCTGGCAAGTACTTGGGTCAGTGGCTAAAAGTCATTTTAAACATCACACAATGCTCCCCCAGCGTACAAAGGAGGAGCTGCCAGGCCCTGCTACATTTCCCACCCTAGGCTTATACTCAAGTAAATACGTTTCCCCAGTTTTGGGGGGTTAAATTAGGGGCCTTGACTTATACTCGGGTCGACTTATACTCGAGTATATATGGGTATCTGTCTCTTTTTTCACTGCTAATAAGGCCATGACTTTATCTCGCTAGCTGAGGTAAAATTGCTGCCTTGTTCGTTGAGAGAAAAAGACCTCTCTGTCATAATTAAAACTTAATTTGTCAAGTTTCAATTATGACAATGGACACACTTCAGTGTCATACTTAAAACTTCACAACAACGGGCACAAATCAACCAAACTTCAACTTTCTTTGAAATCAATGGGAAGTATAAACACCTCATATGCAGCTGCTATTGGCTAAGAGGGTTTATCCCATTATACTCTTGGCCCTAGAATGACAGAGTAATTCACTACCCAACACATTGCAAATTGCCTTGGAAAGGCCTACACTTTGACTATGGACTTGGTTTTCCCATCTGTGCCATTATTCCATCTTTCAGTCAATTGCATTCTAGCTAGAAAGAAAACATGGGAAGAGAAACTAGAAATGTGAAGTAGGACAGATTCAAGTCCTCGTTTCCCTTTTTTAAAAATGCTCAATAATACCCCCCAAGTTAGGTGATATCTGATTTTAATGCTTGGTGCCCTCTCTTCTACATCCCCTTTCTCATCTCTTAGGAAGCTCCTAACAAGTTTAACTACACCAGCCGTAGGCAAAGCAAGTACCTTACATCAAAGGTTATGCATCACACTGGTTATTCCTGACAGATGTAAGCTTTTTAAACAAACAAATGTAGAGGATTGACTCAAACCCCACCCAAAACCCTGCAGTGACAGGAGTTCTCCACTGCATTTGCTGGTGAGTTCTATTCCCTTAGATAAGTGGTTCCCAACAGTTCTTCATGTTGTGGGGACCCCTTACCTGCTTAGAAGACGCCACAAGTCCCCTTTTGCAGGCCACTGCCGCAGGGGCCATGGACAACTTCCCTCTACAGGCACCCTCAGTCAGTCGCAGCCCCCGGTGCCATTGACTGACATCCCCTCCAACCTATCAAGCTGTAACTCACTCTTTCCCCTCCTTCCTCCTCCAGATCCAAGCAGTTTGTGCCTTTTTTTTCTTCGCTGGCTCATGGCAACCCTTGTGAAATGGTCGCTCGACCCCCAGGTTGGGAACCACTGCCTTAGATCTTAGGGAGTTGTATCTTGCCACCAGTGTTGCTTCTTATGCACACATTCTTAGGTCCGACATTGCAAGCCATTAACCCAGTAAGCTAGCTTATGTAGGCTGCCAAGTAGCAAAATTCCCCAAATAAGAATATTTCTCCCTGGTGTACACATTGAGCTGGTATACTAAACACACATTTTAGTTCTGATCAGTTACTAGTGTTGAAAGAGGCAACCCTGACATCGTGCTCTCTTGCACCACATCTGCACAACTGCAGTTCAGGCTCATCTCTTTCAAGCATCTATTAAAATTTGCAGCCACTCATTGAAGAAGCACTTAGTGAAGACCTGGGAAGATATCCTATAGGCCAGTGTTGGCGAATCTATGGCACGGGTGCCAAAGGTGGCACTCAGAGCCCTTTCTGTGGGCATCCGGCATCGCCCTTTCACAGGGCACTTTACAAAAAAGCAGTGGGTTTTGAATCGCAGTTTGGGCACTCGGTATCTAAATGGTTCGCCATCACTGCTATAGGCAATCAACCCACCCCAATGATCAGCAGCCCCAGTGTTTTGCTACTACAGTCAGAAATGCTACATGGACAAAAATCCAAGATTTCTAAACTCATGATCCTTTCTGGAAAAGAAAATTCTAGATTCTTTCCTTATAGCCAACATTTAAAAAATGAATGAATAAATAAATACATGGCTTTTAAAAAATGCAAATCTCCTGCCTTAGGTACTGTTGCAAGAAACTAAGCCGTAGCTCCATAGGGTGGGAGGAGATGCGCAGCTTGTCATCTGGACGCCACCTAGCAAGGTGATGATCTTTCTTTGACAGCAGTGTGCAATTTCATTTCTCAAGCTCCGTGAGAGAGTGAAAGTAGAAGCCTGGCTCTGGGATGGCAGCACCTGGACATGAACCTCAGATGTTATTATTCTGGTCATCTTCCTGCTGGTCTTTGGTTTGTGCCAACATGAGGTTGTCTTGCCTTTCATTGTGCTGCTGCCTCATCCTGAAGTGCACAGAAGAGAAATCCCAGTCCATAATCGTGCAGGCAGCAAAGCGCAGCAAGCCACGAGTAGCCTGCTCTCCATTTGCTTTCCAAAACTACTTTTGAACATGAGTTAAAGCAAATCCCCCTCATTTTATCCATGCAGCAGAACCATCTCTCCTGATACTCAGTTCAACTACTAGAACGGCTGCATAATGCTTTGGAAAAGTCATGTGCTGGTTACATGGCTGCTCCTTACCTGATAGGTATCCTTCGTTACCTATTTTGATTTCTGAGGCCCACCACCCCACAACATCCACATGCTAGAGATATTCTCAACAGGATGGACAACTTGAATCACTAGGGTGGAAAGCAGGGAGCTGATCTCCAATCATGCCTGCTTTTCTGGAACAAGCGGGTGAGCACTCTGCTCTTGACCGTCTGTCCAACTGTCCAGGTTGGACAGACCTTATGAGCAGAAAGGGTCGGAACTTATCAAAGCAGGCCAGCTATGTTTGGTGTCCCCTCCCCAGTGCCACCAGGTCCCTGGGTCTCCACTTTATTTAAAAAATGTTTTACTTTAAAAACTTTCCCTTATACCCTGTGAGGTGTGGCCATAATCTTGCCAGGTTTTGAGTGCCCCTCTGTCAAACCTATTTAAATACAGTACGGTATATGCAGCATACTTAAATCCCCATTAGCTACAGGCTATGTTTTTTGGCTTTTGGTTTTAGATCTAAAATAAAACAAAAAAAAATCCACAAACATAGTCTGTGACCAATTAAGTTTCAATGCGCAATAATGAAGTCTAAGATGGCTGACTACAGAAATGGGTTCTATTTTGCTCAAAAGTAACATGAGCAGAAATAATCTTCCCTTCGTACCCTGTTATTGAGCAAGAAGTAATGTTTTCCCTTGGTTGCATCATTACAAGATATCTTTTCTCCAAGACTAGAAAAGAATAGGGGAGGTGCAACGTCATTTCGGTCAACATAGACCTAACCGTGTGAAAAGCCTTCACAAATTGAATTCTACTACAGGGAACTTGGCTAGTGCTTGCTTTTAAAATGCAAGAGTTAAAGGAACATCTCAGTTCAAGAGTCTAATGTCTAGGGGTGATGTTTTCCTATGGAGCTCATGCCAAACTCACTTCTTAGCTTGGTGAGGAACACTGATTAGACTTTCCTTATATTGAAATTGACTTAATGTCATTCATTAGCACCTTTGCCAAGACAAAGATTTTTTTTCCAGGTCAACACTTACTTTTCTCTGTTGAAAATGATGAAGTCTCTTTGGATTGATTCCAGGTGTTTCTGCAGTTGACAGGCCTTCCATCATAGAACAGACAGAAAAAATCAGGCAATGAGAAATCACCATGAAACCATAAGTCAATCAAGTTGGTACTGTGGGGGAACTCAACCACCTCCCAGCTGATTTTAACAGCTTGATCCCAGCTGGGAGGCGGGCAGTAGGAGGAAAGGAACAGCCAGTCAAGTAAATTCTGTGCCGGACTGCTCCTTTCTCCCCGGACACTCCTTCCTTCCAGGGGGATGTTTTGGACAGGGAGCACCCACTGCCCACAGCCCTCCCTGTCCAGAAAACCTCCCTGGGAGGAGGGGGAGCACAGGAGAAGGAGGGAGGCAACAGTAATTTCAAACAGCTTCAATTTACCTCTGCTTCCTCCCTTGTTCCCTGTGATCCCCTACCAGCTGGGGCTTTTTGACAAGTTGGGTTTGGAGAGAGGGTGAACCCCTCCCCCCACACCCCATCAAAAAGCCCCAGCTGGGAGGCAGGGGGAGAGGGGAAAGCAGAATGGAGTAGCGATGGAAAAAAATCTGCTCCCTTCTGTGTCATCCTGGATCCAGATCTGTCCCTGGAATCCCAGGTGGCAGCCGTGACCAGGTCGGCCTTTTACCATCTTAGGTTAATCGCCCAGATTCACCCATACCTTGATGGGGACTCCCTGAGGACAGTGGTGCAGGCGCTGGTCATGTCGAGGATAGATTACTGTAACGCTCTCTACATGGGGCTTCCCTTGAACGTTGTTCGGCAACTGCAGCAGGTACAGAATGCGGCGGCCAGGTTGGTGGTTGGTGCGGGCAGGTTTGACCGCATCACCCCCATTCTGGCTCGCCTGCACTGGTTGCCCGTTGCCTCCCGAATAAGATTCAACGTGTTGGTTTTGGTTTACAAAACCCTCCATGGCCTGGGTCCTGATTATCTGGCAGAGCGTATTTCCCTACGATCAGCACTGGCCCGACCCACCCGGACCTCTATGGCTCTCTCGCTCTGGGTTGCCACCCCTAAGGAGGCCCGTAGGGTAGCTACTCGCAAACGGGCCTTCTCAGTGGCTGGCCCAGTACTTTGGAACTCATTGCTGAGCGAGATATGCCAAGCTCCTTCGCTGGCCTTTAGAAGAGCAGTTAAGACCTGGCTATTCAGGGATGCCTTCGGCAATTGCTAGGTTTGTATCAAGGTTTATTTTTTTTTATTTTCATTCCTTAGTTTCTTACCTACGCCTCTTACCTAGCAATTTTTACATTTTTAAATTGATGCCCTGTTTTTATCCTTTGTGTGAACCGCCCAGAGTTTCCTTTGGGAAATGGGAGCGGTATATAAATGCATAAATAAATAAATAAATAAATATTTTACCCCTCTCCCGGTGAAAAGCTGGGGCTTTTAGACAAGTCGGGGTGTGGGAGAGGAGGGGTGCCCCTCCTCCCTGCCAATAAGCCCCAGCTGGGAGGTGGGGGGCGAAAGGCAGAAGGGATCATTGAGAGTGAAAAACCTGCTCCGTTCTGCCTTTTGCCTCTCTCCCCGCCTCCAAGCTGGAGATTTTTGAAAGGTTGATGTGTGGGGGGAGGGGTGCCCCCCTCTCCAAACTCCGATATGTCAAAAAGCCCCAGGTAGTAGGTTGGGGAGGGGCGAAAAGCAGGAGTATTGAGGGGGAAAAGCTGCTCCCTTCTGTCTCCCCCACCACCACCTAGCAGCTGGGGCTTTTTGACAGGTCAGAGTATGTGTTGGGGATTAGATTCAAGGTCTTGGTTTTAGTTTATAAAACCCTCCATGGCTTGGGCCCGGACTACCTGACACAGCGTATCGTCCAGCGATCCACCTCGGCCCGACCCGTTCGGCAGTTGCGAGCGCACTCGCTTTGGGTTGCCACGCCATGAGAAGCCCGTAAGACGGTTACGCGGAATTGGGCTTTCTCTGTGGCAGCCCCCTCGTTATGGAACTCCATCCCCAGCAAAGTGCGCTCTGCAGAGTCCCTGCTGGCCTTTCGTAAAGCACTAAAAACATTCTTATTTCGGGAGGCCTTTGGCGAGCCCTAACCCTTCCCCCCCCCTCGCCATCAATAGTTTAACAGTCAGCTCAAGCTTGAATTATGGGCTTTCCGCCTTTTGGCGACCCTGGGGTGCAATAGTGTTTTTAGATGTTTTTATACTGTTTATGCTATTTATTAGTCTATTGTCTTATTTATCTGCTGATTTGATTGTTTCTTGGCATATGCTGTTTGTTGTTAGCCGCCTAGAGTTCAAATCTTTGAAGATAGGCGGGATACAAATGCAATAAATAAATAAATAAATAAATAAATAAATAAATAAATAAATAAATAAATAATTTTTAGGGAACCCCCTGAAATCTGGAAAGATATGGGGGGGTAAGGGGACTTAGGTATGAAAGGAGCTGAGGGTAGTTAATTGGCAATGTGTGTTGGGAACATGGGGGCAATTAGAGAGTTAATACCATAGAGTAAACTCCCTGATTTGCCTCCACGCTCCCAGCACACTTTGCCAATTTATTACCCCCAGCACCTTTCAAGCTTCATAACGAAGTCCCCTTACCCCCAAATCTGTCCAGATTTCGGGGGGGGGTGTTCCTTATTATTGCTTCAGGAAGCTACCCCCGCTACTTTGGAGCCTCAAGGTATGTAAATTTTGATTGCAGTTTTTTAAAAATAATTTTTTACTGCATGTTTTTTTAAAAGCTCCAAAGGGAGCGCCCCTAGGAATTAACCTTCTAATTGGAATCATATAGAAAGCGGAGGCACTGTTATCGCTCACCCGACCAACTTCCAATTACAATTAGAAGGTTGTTTCCCCTAGGGGCACCCCTTTGGAGCTTCATAACTCAGCTCCCTGAACTCAAACCTTTCCAAATTTCATGGGGTAGGATAGAATCCCTTTCTGAAGGTACCCCTGTCATTTCCTCTAGAATGAATCATTTTGTTTTAGAGGGGAAAATAGTTTTTTTGTTTTGTCTGTAACGAAACGCTGATTCCCCATTTTGTTGTTTCCTTTTGTTTTGCCCTAGCCACTTCAGGCTCTATATAGATCAAAACCAGCAGCATCTTGAACTGAGTTCCAGAAAAATTGGGATGCCTGCATAGTTGGTTGAGCACCAAGGATAGGAGGTCTGTAATGCACCCACTAGACAACAGCACGTGCTTGGCTGGCATTTCTAAACACATTTCATGAGCAGCCCCACATAGAAGGCATCACAAAAAGATGAGAGATGATTAAGGCATGGCTCACTGAGGGCCAAATCATCTTTCCTATGAATGGATACAGCCAGTCCACAAGCTGAAACTGGGAAGAAGGTGTATATATATATATAGCCAATTTTCATTTTGGAGCACCACTGAGCTCAAGAGTCCTCGGTCTCCTAATTAGTACTTTTCTACTCAAGTACTTCTCTCATTTATTAAAAAATACCATTCCTCTTTCTAAGAAAAGTTGCAGTGGTGAGAGAATGGGGTTGAGGATTATGTATTTTCTCCCCTTTCTAGCAAACATTTAGTTGCCATTGTTTGTTTCCAAAGTGCCACAAATTTAATTTGTGAGCTATCAAAGAGTGGAAATCAGTCTTGCTTGCCAACCATTTCTGAAACGTGCCTTTGTTTCTTGGAAAGTTGTGCCCTTCGGTACTGTGTAGCAACGTACAATGTATGACCATAGGGATTTTTGAAGTACTTTAGACAGACAAATCAAACCTCCTAACTGTAGGAGACAACTATTTTAGTGCACCACCAGTGGCCCTGGAGGTCAAACGGGGTGAGGGCCACATTACTTCCAGTCAGGAAGCAAATGCAATCGGATCTATAGAAAGAAACTCTGCTTGAGGGTCAATTAATGGTTGCCATAGATAATGCAAAAAGAAAGGCATCTTTCATCCTCATCTCACAGAGGGTGAATCTTCAGGGCCACCAGAAGCCAGTCAGACTCCCTTTGCCTGGTCTCAGTAAGGGGGAAGGAGGGTTGTCACTGAACTGTTGAGATATGGCTCCCAACTGCAACAGTCACTGTGTGGCACCAGCATAGATCTGTGAGTTACAACTGTGTTAATCCACTATGATAGGATCTGGATGTGGAGAAGGCAGGCATGGATTTCCTGTTTCCCAGTGTCCCATGTTCATACCAGAACTAGTACTGGATTCACCCATTGCTTCTTTTACACATCTTTGTACTTGACTGCCATCTCCTTCTCCTTCTCACACCTCCCCCGCCCCAGCCCGCCTTGACTTCATTTCAGAGTCAAGGGAGGGGGTGCCCCTGCAAAACCTGGTAGGAACCTCCACTCTAGGTCATGAGAATGTACTTCATTAAAGGAGTATTCCTAGTTTCTGTGATGTGCTTATTGCTTGAAAAATTTATATTTTGGGAAATTTCCAAGCAAACTAGCTAGGGGTGGTGGTATGTTTCTATCTCTGCCTCTCTCTCACACTCTCACTCTCTCACACACACACTCTCTCTCACTCTCTCTCTCTCTCTCTCTCTCTCACTCTCTCTCTCTCACTCTCTCTCTCTCACACACACACACACACAGAGAGAAACCTTTTTCATGCTCTGGATGTGGCACATGGTCTCACCACCAAATTGCTCTGGTAGGCGAAATGATGAACCTAGAGAAAATCGTTATTGACTGCCCAGAAAATGGTACAATTTTCCTCACTGTCTCCAAGTAGTTACGGAGACAGTGGGTCGGTATTTACATTAATTCCCCACTTCTATGTCCCCCACCTTTGCATGACTTTCAAGAACTACAAAGTGTATTGAGTTTATTTTGATTTCCATTTGCCATCCAGGTTTCTTTTATTTTGGTGATATCATGGGTTTCATGGCTCTTGGTTCCCTCCTTAGATTTCATGGGTGGTGTGGGACTGGTTTTTTTTTTTAAAACTGTTGTAAGCTGCCCAGAGTAGGCCTTCAGCCCTTGATGGGTGGGATAAAACTGTAATAAATAAATAAATAAATAAATAAATAAATAAATAAATAAATAAATAAATAAATATTATGTCTGTCTGTAGGAGAAAGTGATTTGTAGTGAGATTCATGTTGTGGATTCATGAGACCAGAAACCTCTGATCTCAAAATTCAGAAGGAATTCAGCTGTTGGGAGGTAACTCTAGGCAATGAGACTGAATAGGAAGTGTTGTTTGTCCTCCATGTCTCACCTCTAAGGAATCATTTTTGCTGCCTTCCTTCTCCTTCTTCGCCAGGCGTTTCTTCTTCTTATGAAGTGGCTTGGACTCCAGGATCATTTCTTCAAGTTCAAAGGTCGGATCACAGTTCAGCTTCCCTTTCTAAGGAAAGTGTGGGGGAGAGGGGGAGAAAATGAATGCTCACTTGATGCTTAACGGAGCTGAGGACACCATGACATGTAACTGAAAAATGAAATTATGTCAAGGGTTCTATTCTAAATCTTTTTTTTTTTTAAGAAGTTCATGTTCTGGATAAATTCTGCTGGCTACCTATTATGGAACAGTCTCCAACTATGCCATGATATAATAAAATGTGCTGTAGAGATTCATCATTTATACCATTGTATCTCATTTCTTGAGTTTGAAAGAAATTGTAGTAATATTCTTACAGTAGGAAGGAAGCCAGGAGTTATCCTCTTCTGTAGAACAGCATCCCAGTTGACGTCTGCCAAATAAGCAAAGTCTTGGATATCAGCCAGCTGGGAAAATCTTTCTTCTGAATTTATCTCCAGTAACTAGAAATAGGAATTACACCAGACAGTTAATATATAAAACACCAGGAGGAGGTTGGATGAGCATTTGCTGCAAGTGTGTTACATAGATATATCAAGCAAAATCGAAAGAAACAAAACAAAACAAAACAAAAACACAAGAACATGTGACACCATAAAGACTAACAATTATATTTTAATTCTGTTTTTGTGGACATGTCCAATTCATCAGACAAAATGACTATATGCATCTCAGTCCGTCTGAAATTAGTTATTAGTGATCCCTATTAAAAACATTAAGACTTAAATTTAACTTATTCTGTTGGTTTCGGTGGGTTTTAATCACACCAGCTGCATTTGGGTGATGTGTGAGTATCTCTCACTTGCAGGTTCTCCCTGTTAACTTGCTTCAGAGCGTTCCATGCCAGTATCTCATTAAAACAGATGTTTAAAGTCATACAATAGATTTAAAAGAAAAGTCTTTTCCAGGAGAGGAGAAAAAGTTTTTTGTCAAATATGTGATTGAGTACTATGTAGAAATTGCTAATCGAATGATTAGAGAGGAATTAAGATTTTGAGAAACATGGAAACAAGAGAAAATCAATTTGGCAGGTAACAAATGGTAGAAGTCAAACTTTGTCCAAAGGGTTGCCATATACACAGGACAACAACTTCAGACCACTGTGTTTCCACTGTGGGCATCACCACATATGGGAAGCACCAGGGCACTAGCCTCTGCTCTGAGTACAAAATGGGATATAAAATAATCCTTGGTTTCGAGAGGGGGGCAAAAGATGCGGAAATTCACGTAGAAGTAATGCAGGACAAAATTAGGAAGAACCTTATGTCAATGGTGAAGACATTTCCAATAAGTTCAGTGCACAACACAGTCCTTTCAATGCAGTTTCTTCAGTCACTTAATTCATGTTTCACAACTTACCTTCACTCATACTATGTGGTTTTCTCTGTCAGTGCTCTGACAGAAAGGATTAGGACACAGTATATTTAGGAAAGCCAATATATTTAGGCTTCAAATTTTGGAATTCTGGATCCGACCCCTCACCAATCTTTGAGTGACTAAGCAGTCTTGGGCAAAGTATTACACCCCATTTCCTACATGAGAAATAGAAATCACAGGAGGCTGCAACTGTTAACCATATTCAAGGGATGCCAGGACCAGGCCACGGAAATAACCATGTGACACACACACACAAAAGAAGTCACAGCTTTCTAGACTATAGGTGCCCCCAACTGGAAATAGCACTGAGGGCAGGTCAGCGTCAAAACAATCCACCTGCTGGCTGATGTTCACTGAGATGACAGGAATCCGGAGTTAAAACACTTGGATATATGCTACTACATGGCACTGCTTGCACCTGGAAGAAAGAATGGGTGGCTTCCCTTAGGCTTGGCCCATACCTATCTTTCCACAATGCCCTCTAGAGATGAACCACAGTGGAAGCTCAAGTACCTGATCCCTACCCACCTAGCTTTACCCTCATGCTTACAAACCACCCCAACAAAGCTGTAACAAATGCAGAGTCAAGTACCCCAAACACTACAAAACAATATAAAATTAGGAAAAGCAAGGGAAGGACTGAAAAAGACTGTTTGTCCCAGACCTAGACTTTTTTTAATATTCTAGAGTGAAAATCTCTTCCCATTCACCTTGGCTGCTCCAAGGAATGAAGATTCAAGGAGCTTGTGTGAAGACGCCTCCCCAGCCTTGACAAAATGGCGACTGCCAGGCCGCCATCCTGTCACTGCCGACCAAGATTCCTGAGCACAACTAAGGCAGGGGATTGTTGTTTCATGAAAGCTCATGATAAGTAAAACTTTTCTATTGAATGCTTTGCTGGCTGCAAATGGGAAAGCACTCTCTTTTAATAGGTGTTAACAAGGTTCTCTCTTAGTATAACTTGTAGTAGGCCTCCTGTAAGTGCTCGCTGCATTTAAACAAATTATCAAAAGGGTCCTGTTTCTTCCTTATATACAATTTTGCTGAAGTAGCTTATTTTTTTATGACTTCATTACTTGCTACGTAATTCAAGCAGGCTCCCACTGGAATTAGTTTCAGCGTGCTTGCTTAGATGTTTAAATGCCACTGGTGACTCCCACTGATATGGTTTATATATACTTTTAAAGTTCAAACACTCCATATGAATCAGAAACGCATCTCAAAATAATGAGTGGAAACATTATTTGGCCAAAATTGTAAACCGTTGAGGGAAAAGACACCTCCAATGGTAAGAATGATCAAGGACAAGGAGACCTCCATTTGTCTATGCAAAATTAAGAAGGGTCCAAATGTACACCTTGTAAGCACCAGACCATTATATAGGGGAAGGAAAAACTGTTGACATGTTGTGCTTTCATGATGAAAAGAATTAAAAGCAACATTAATTGGTTTGTAAATTGCTATGGATACCATTTTATGGGCCGACTTTTTGTTTTCATTGTCTTTAGCAAAGAAACCTTGCCACAAGGAAGTCAAAAAAGAAACCGATTTCCTCAGAATGAACAGAATGCCTGGCCCACCATTTTAGTGTTAAGAGATAGAAGAATTCTGTGAGTGGCATTAAAGATACCAAAGATGTGCCATCAAGACATGCATGGCATGTAGATATTGGCATCAAGCGCAACGTATTAGTACTCACTACCAAATCCTGGCTCAGTTCTGGCTGTAATTGGGCATAGCTAATCACAGCCAGTGTGAGCATCATGATAAAGATCCAAATATGCCACTGCACCTGCCTCACATGCTTGATTCCATGCTTAAATCACTCGTAATAGATAGGAATGTTTATGCTAGCTTTCAAGCCTGTCTTTATGAGAGTTCCAAAATATCCCTAACATCTGAAGACTGGTAAGGATTTTCTTATACACAAGGCTCACTTGGCTTCTCTCTGCATCTACCTACAACACAAATAG
Source organism: Phrynocephalus versicolor (assembly GCA_023846285.1). Taxonomy (NCBI): domain Eukaryota; kingdom Metazoa; phylum Chordata; class Lepidosauria; order Squamata; family Agamidae; genus Phrynocephalus; species Phrynocephalus versicolor. The sequence goes on from JAHTLZ010000010.1 coordinate 49,091,608, forward strand.
AAAACATTATACATTAGGAACCCAGTATCTGCTGGGGATTGGTTACAGGCCTTCCCATGGATAACGAAAACTGTTGCTAAGAGAGAACACCAAAACAGCTCAAAACTGCTGTTTTGCGATAGTAGCTGATGATACCCAGCTCTACCTGTCATCACCTCTGGACTGTAAGCAAGCTACTATCTCAACTTTACATGAGTGTTTAGCTGCAGTAACGGACTGGATGAGGATGAACAAAATGAAACTAAACCTATACAAGACAGAGGTGCTCCTCCCACTAGAGGCCAGGACTGCCTCATCTTGGTTGTCTTTCCGGAATCAGGCAAATATCTTTCTCTTCAGGCAAGCTTTCCCTGAATGATGGTCTACCTATTATGTCTCTTTTATATGAATTGATAGGATCACATAGACTTTGTGTTTATAACTACTTATTACCTTATGTGTTTACATAGTGTTGACACTATGTTTTCAATGTTAGCTTCCATCACTCATAACTTTACATGGACCTTTTCACCCCTTTAACTGCTAGCATTCTCTTGTAGCTTTAATGTAAAGTCCTCTATTAATGCTGTAAGATGTCCCTCAATTCCCTGTTCTCAATATCTGAACATGTCTTAATTGTACTGCACTGTATATTATCCCTCATTACTGTAAACTGCCTTGGTCCTTTTCCAAGGAGAAAGGCAGGGTAAAAATACTCTAAAATAAAAATAAATAAATTTATGGCTGCTGTTTTAGGACCGTAGCTTGCTTTACAGCTGCTGTTTGTGACAGTAGCTTGCTTTGCAGTTGCTGAATTACTTATTGAATTTTTTTTCCCTCTGCCAACGGTGGATAACTGAATCAGTGGACATAGGGGTCCTACTGTAATTATATCTGGAAGTTAAGTCATGGCAACAGGACTTATTTTCTTGTGAGATCGAAAATGTTTCACTACTCATGCAAGCAGCTTTGTCAGTAACAAGATGTTTTTGATCTCTCAAGAAAACACGTCCAATTGCCATGACTCCACTTCCAGATAACGTCACCTCAATGACTGAGAATCTTCACAGGAATAATAATAATCATGTGCCACCAAGTCAATGTTGACTTATGGCAAACCTTATCAGGGTTTTCTAGAAAGAGAGTATTTACAAGTGGTGTTCTGTTCCCTTCTTCTGGGGGCATCCTAGGACTGTGCAGCTTGTCTGAGGTCACATTGGCTGACTTTTCTTGCTGGGGGCACAGTGGGGAATTGAACCCCTAACCTCTGGCACCGTAGCCAGATACTGTACCTAACTCATTAAGCTATCCACATACATATAGCTGCAACTGTCTACACTTACTCTGTTGTAAACAGTATTAGAACAAAATGAAACTCCTCAGAATTTACTTCTGTTTTCTTCCTTCTTTTGTTCTGCACTAACAAGATTGACACATTGAATCATCACAAGCAGAAAGGGTGAACAGTGTTTGTTCACCTTTTCCCAGTTTAGGTACACTGATGTCGTACCTGATCTAACGCAACAGACCTTTTCTGATGAGATTCGCTGGAGACAGAAAAGCCAGAAGAAAATTTGACGTTCCCAGTTGGTGTCATATATAATGTATGCAGCTGCTAAAATATACACGGGGGGGGGGGGGGGCGAAGGGGAATCTTAAACAATGGTGACACTGAATTATTCAGTCAAGGAGGAGCAAACGAGTGATGACATTTCTAGATCATGATAAAAGTTTAGTGTAACGTAAAATGGCATCTAGAAATGTAAAAAAAAGCTACATACATGTTGCAATATTGCTGTTCATTTTAGCCTTTTTGGTTGATTTAAAACCGACTGCGCTCTTTTTCTATCCTGTTAGGCTTATGTTACGTTAAAATGACAACTGCATGAACATTGTAGTGATCTTCTGGTAGCTGTGTCATAAGCTGCTTTGGTATGTTAGTGCAGTGGTTTCCCCACCCATGGATCCCGAGTTTCTTGGACTGCAACTACCAGAAACCCTGGCTAGCAGTTTGTGGTGAAGGCTTCTGGGAGTTGCAGTATAGGAACACCTGGGTTACCCAAGTGATGGAGTCTGATGGGGCCTAGAGGCCATTTCACGAGAGGGAAGACCCTCCTGATGGAACTGCCTCAATCCACATGTTCCAGACCTTGGAATCCCTCTAAGCCAGCTTGGGTTACCTATTATTTACTTTTCATTTACTCAGCTTGTTTACTCACACTGACTCTGTTCTGCTCATCTTTCATTTATTTAGTCTTCTTTACTGGACTAATTCCATTTACTTTTCATTTCCCCTCATCTATTCCTGTCTACTTCTCATTAACTCACCTCTCATCTGTAAACAGCAAGGACATGTGTTATTGTAATCAATAACTGTGCAAAGCATGCTCTGTTCACAAGGCAATTCCCTATAGAGTATCCAACCAGCATATGCCACCTTTACTCTTGTAACTAATCACTGATGTTGTGCATACTCTGGGATGTAAACCATATGTAATAAAACATGCTCCGCTAGTCAGACAACTGGACTCGAGTGTTTCTTCAGGAACCAGCAGGAAGGAAATCTTTTAAACCAGCTGTAGGGCTGATCTTAAAGCTCCCCTCTGTTTAGGGGCATGCTCCAGAGACCAGGTTGGCTTGGGATCATGAATATCCAAAGCACCTGATAGTGGCCCACCTGAAGTCTTTTGGTTTTCAACTCGCTCTGTGTTGGAACTCCAACGTGTCCATATTCAGAGTGGAGATATTCTATCTTTTCCCACAGCCCCTGGGACACTCTTCCAGGGTCAATAGGACAGCAATGCAAGTCTTTACATGTCTATTTCTCTGAACTCTCTTGTGATAGCTTTATTTATATGCATTCAGGGTTTCTTTGAAGTAAACCATAGAAGGAACGTGATGTAGCAGTTTTCCATACCTGGCTAGCATTAATGCTTAAGACATACAGTACATATGGGAGATGCAAAATGATTTTTTATCACTTTATCTCATGTGATTCCCAGGGTGGTACTGGATATAGTGATGGACCAGGACTCTGAAGAACAGGGCTCAAATTCCCCACTTGGCCATGGAAACTCACTGGCAGAGTGAAACCAGTAAAAACACTGATAAAATATCTTACCTTGAAAGCCCTGTTAGGAACACTATACGTCAATTCCAGCTTAATGCCTCAGAACACACATATGTGCATGCACACACACACATGCATGCACACACACACACACACACACACACACACACAGTATAAAAGGGCTAAACTATTATTTATTCAACCAGGTTTTATGTATACTAAAACATTATGTAAAGTAAACATGGGTTATTGTATTTTTCCAGTCATACTGGATAGATTTATTAGAAATAAAAAAAATAACAAAAGTGAAGCTTCACAATTTCTTTCATGGCTCGATAAGAGCCTTGTGGCACAGTGTTTAAATTGCTGCACTGACACTATAACTGTGCTCAAGACTTGGGGTTAAATTCCAGATAGCCGGCTCAAGGTTCACTCAGCATTCCATCCTTCTGAGGTCGGTAAAATGAGTATCTTTCAAGGTAAGATATTTTATGTGCTTGCTGGGAGGGGGCCAATATGTAGCCTGCATAATTACTTGTAAACTGCCCAGAGAGTACTTTAAGGGCTGTGGGCGAGTATATAAGCAGAATACAGTACGTGCTTTGGTTTTTGTTTTGCCCAGCAGCTTGTGCTGAACCACTGACTAAATCCAACTAAAAGCAACATGTTCAAAAACCCACCCCACTCCTATCTTTACTTTGAGAAGGACTGGCTTTTGGCATATTATCTGAGAACTTTCTTGCTGGTAAAAATATCTTCGCTGGCAAACTACGAACCAGAGCTCCAGCATGTGGAAATGAGTAAATGTCTGTTATGAATAAATGATGTAAACTGAACCTCTCCAAAGAAGCCTGACTGACACTTTGCCAAAGGGTCCATCTTGTATCTGGAAGGGCTTCTTAAAAATAAAATGAAATAATTAAAAGCCCACTTCTGTATAATTTGATTTTGAGCAGAACTACTAACACCAGTAGCTCCACATCTCTCTTTCCTCTTGGGAGTGTTTTTAAAGGACAGCGTATAAATATCCATCTTATATTAATACCTCTAAGAAATCCATACTAACAAAAGGGGAAAATATTGCCATGTTCCTGTCTGCACCATTCATCTCCGGGACTATGAAACACAGTTTACACACACCTTGAAACTCCCTACCTGCAGGACTCTGTGGGTGTGAAGCATTGGCTTGTTTTGTTGTTAAATGCATCTCTTCATTTTAGTTAACTTGACACTGTCTGTGGCCTGCAGTATCATCTTTCTTAGCACACCAAGCTCGATAGTAACTAAATACATCATCAAGTAATACAAAATGCATGATGCAATATACAGTAATCACTCTGCAACATTTTCCGCCCATTCCTAAAAATGGGCGCCAGTGCAGTGCCGTGAGTGAATTATGTGGAATCGAAGGGCATTAGAAGGTCACACTACACACTCTGAACTAACAGGAATTTAAGTCATGGGCCAGCCACCCAACTCATGTAATGCCTTTGTCCCTTTTGCAGTGGGCTTCCATTCAAGAGCAAAGCTTTATAAAGCAAACAGCACTTTTCTTCCTTGGCCTTAACTTGTTCCCAAAGCAGGCTTACCTTTTTAATCAACGACACCATCTCCTTGGACCAAGCAGCGGGGTACATGACTGCTGCGGTCTTGAACACATGGGCGATTTCATTGGTAGCGCTACTTGAGCGGATATGATACGGCCTCTGGGAAGAAGAAGAAGAAGAAGAAAGCAGAACACCCAATTTTGAAACAAATCCCCTCCGGCTGCTATAACCCCCCCCCCCCAAACTATCTCTTTTACACATTTGATTTGAAAGCAGCTTCCTGGCTTGTGCTGCTTTCCCAGAGGCGGGCTCCACCCTCCCTCAGGCCCACTGTTGTTCTCCATTGAACTGGGAGCCTAATTTGATTGAAATAAATAGATCAGGGCAAGCGAGGGCAACAAGAACAAAGTTACCTTAGAAAGCAAAATGAAAGGGAGGGGGAGCAATCAAGGCTTTGCAGTGTCATCCAGGTGTCACTGCATTAGCCCAGCCCGGATTCATAGGAAATCAGTTTACTTCTGCCTCTGTGCTCATACAGGTGTCCTTTCCATACTGCCTGAAACTTTTAAAAGCTGTATTTCTCTGCTTATTTTGGCTTATTGTTTACTACACTTACGACAAATATCACTAGCCCTGAGAAATGCTCCCATTTATATGTTCTTTGAGTTGAAAAAAAACTGCTTTCCTTTCATACATTTAGTAGAATGCCATGTAATCAAGTCTCTCAATCCATACAGAAGGAAACTCAGCCCAGACAGAGTACTGTACAGTATTCCAGCAGCATGACTTGCTCTTTCCAGTCTGACCCACTAACCTTTGGCAGGCCAAGTGCAACTACGGGTGGCAGTCTGAAATAGTCCGGCAGATCATGGTGGCCAATAATATAGCATACCTCCATCCAGTGGCACAGGCCCCATAGGCAATGGGGCTCTGAATCACTGCTGTGGTGTCATTACAGTCCTGACCAACTCTTTGTGACCCCCTGTCCATGGAGTTTTCTTGGCAGGAATACTGGAATGGCTTGCCAGTTCTTACTCCAGGCACCTATAGCACCTGGTATTCCCTAGTGGTCACCCATCCAAGGACTACCCAGGCCCAACCCTGCTTAGCTTCCCAGATCAGGAGAGGTCGGATGTGCTCAGGGCATCTAGATACAGGCTGACGCTTAAGGCCTTGAAATCTAGGGGGGGGGGGTTCCACAGCCCTGCCCCCCTTCTAGCAGGCAGTCTCCCCTCCCCCAAAATTGCAAACTCAAGACTTCATGTGTGAACAGGGCCACTCAGACTCAACAAATATAAAATCATAGAAGCATAGAGTGGGAAGAGACCACAAGGGCCATCCAGTCCAACCCCCTGCCATGCAGGAACCCCCATCACAGTATTTCCAACAGATGGCCATCCAGCCTCTGCTTAAAAACTCAGGGCACTTGGCTCTTTTTGGCAGTTCATAAGAACATAAGATGTTGGATTGGAGCCTGGGGTTGCTGCTGCTAGAATTATTAAATGAGAAATTATACAGTAGTACCTTGGTGTATGAGCATAATTTGTTCCAGAAACATGCTTGTAATCCAAATTTCCCCTTAGGAATGAATGGAAACTTACTAAAATTGTTCTGGGGCCTCAAACTGCCGCTGTGGCCACCGGTGCTGTGGTGAGTTCCGGAAGATTCTGCAACCGGGGCCTCCATTGGTGCTGTGGTGAGGGCCAAAGGCCTATGGTCTGGTCTGGAGGCCTCCATGGCCAGGAACTCTGCTGGTGCCACAGCAAGGACCAAAGGGAGGAGGAGGAGGAGGAGGTGGTGGTGGCGAGCCAGGCTGTGAAGGAGGGAGAAACACCCCTGGCCTGCACCACCGTCACCTTCTTGCCACCAACTTCACCGTCATCCCCTTGCTGGTGCGATGGCCACAGTGGCAGAGAAAGGCATGAGGACAAAACGAGCGCTTCCAGTGCTCCTTTTGCAAGACATTGTTTGTAGAGTGGAGCAAAATTTTATGAATTTTATGACATTTTATGAAAAATTTTGCTCATCTTGCGAAATGCTTGTACACCAAGGTACTCGCAAACCACAGTATTACTGTAGTTAATCATTAACCTATGTTTTGCATCCTTGTCTATCCTCCTTGGAGAAAATTATTTTGAATCCTTTTGGCCATGGGGGGTGGTTATAAACTTTTGAAAATGTTTAGATTGGGAAATGATGCTGTGTTACAGGGTTGTCTTGTTGGATGTAACAGAATAGACTCCATCTTGTGTTTGCTTTAGGTTAGGTTATGTAGCTCAGTTAAAATTGTGACCCACCCTGGGTAGGCCTACAAATCTGAGATGCCTCTATGGTCCCCAAAGTGTAAGAAAGTCAGGGGGTGGAGCCAGAAGATATAAATGCTCCAGCCAGCATGGGAGGAGGGAACGCCATCCTGCAACCCTCAGGGAGGCCAGGAGGCTCTTGCTGCAGATGGCCCACAGGCAGAGAGAGGCCTTGGGGATCAGGGAAGGCAGCAGTGGGAAGGGATCCTTGGAGGGATCCAGAACTACCTGCAGGAGGCAGGAAATGAACGTCATCCTGAAAATGTCCAAAAATGTACAGAAGTCCAACCCTCCAGGAGACACCCAAAACTTAGGGGTTTTCATCTCCCCACCCCAGGGGTCAGCCAGAGGGGTCTCACTGCCCCTCTCAAGAACGGCACAGGGACGTCAGAGTGTGGTGGCAGCCGCTGAAGAGTGACAGAAGCCCATATTACACTTCCTAGGCAATATAATTTGCAAACTTGAGGATTTTTTTAAAGAATAACATTACAACTCCATTTTCCTATAAATCAATGCTTATTGCAAAAAGCTTTTCGATTTATTGGAAAAGCTTTTCGATGTTAATTTTAACATTTATGCATTTTTCCAGTCACTGTGGTATTCAACAATAATATCTTATGTCCTTTAGAGTTGAAACGGTGAATTGCAGAATTTTATAACACTCTTCCATCTTCTTCTATTCGTGAGGGTGGGGGATTGGGAGGGGCCTCACAAGTGGAGTAGCCTAGGGCCTCTCCTCATCTAAATCTGGCTCCAGCACTACGTTGCTGCTCACTTAAGCGACCCTAGGCAATACATATGCACTGCAGCGAACAGGGATTGTACTTTGGGCAAGGTTTATGGCCCATTTGCTGAAGAGTTGGTCAACTCTACAATAGCTCATCACAGGTGAAGAAGACAGAAGACAGCAGGGAAGGCACTGTGGAACTGTGAAGTTTAAAACATAGTGACATTTCAGAACGATTTAAAACTCTTCATTTCCATCACTTAATTGAGCAAGAAGTTTCTGAAGGAAAGACAGATTATTCACTCCAGTGCAGTGAAAAGCTATGAATGTTTAAGTATCAATTACACTGAAGCTTTGGGATGCTGCACCATTTCCAAGGTAGTCCATTCCTGCAGGCTACTGCAGATTGTTTGAATGCTTCCCCCCCCCCTTTCAAAGGTTTTCATACTGCTAACATCCTTATCAAGAAGTTATTGGGTAGTTCCATGATTGATGGGGAGCAGTGTGAGTGGCTGAGCTTACAATGAACAAGGAGCTCCACCTTTTGAGTGACCTTTGGTTTGTAGAAGAACACGCACAACTGGAAATGCAGTATACATATAAAGTAAAGCACTAGTCTGTGCAACTCATTTTCCAACATGCATTTAAACTTTTTACCATTACAGTATTTAAATGTTTTAATTAAGAAACTAAGCCAATAAAAATCTAAATGAAGGATACAAAAGGACTATTGATATAATAAATAATATAATTGTGCACCATCAAGTCAATTCTGGTGACTCTTTTCAGGGGTTTTCTAGGTAGAGAGTGCTGAGAAGTGGTTTACCATTCTCTTCTTCCGCGGATGCCCTAGGATAGTGCTGCTTGCCCAGGGCCACACAGACTGGCTCTTCTCCTGGGAGGTACAATGGAAGACTTATACTCCCAATCTCTAGTTTCATAGCCCAATACCCAGCTCACTGAACCATCCAGCCCAGCGCAAATACACCATTCCAGCAGGTGGCACATTCACATGCGAAGATGAGCAAACTCAAGAGAAATGTATGTCACTTGAAATTTGGGAATGCCCTGTTGTATCTTAAAAATGTTATCTCTTCTTCCTTTCTCCCCAGTCTTTGGTGTGTCCCCTCCACACCCACATCTAGAAAGTATTTATTTGTTCACAGTACTCTCTTTTGTTAGCACATCCCTCACCTAGTTAATGCTTAATTTCACCCCCTTTTTATTATTAAGAAGATGAGCCTGGGCAACTTTCAGGTTTGGTTTACATATAATGCCAAGTCCTTTAGTGCTGCATTCTAGCATAAATCTATCATTATGTCTAAACTCTACTCTGTTGTTATGTCTGATCCCATTGCTGAAAGACGCTGACTTTTAAAATTAGGTAGACTTGCTTCAACAAACTACGCATCCATATGTTTTATCCTCACCCATACAAGCAAGGCAGGATTGAAAGGAAAGATGGATGGGCAGAAGGTTTAAGCACCAGGCAAGGAAGGCTAAGTATCAGCTTGCAACAGCTATGAAGCACCATGTAATGAATTAATTAGAATCTAGCATATAATATTAGTAGGTACATTTCAAGTGTTTGAACAAGTGTTGATAATAAGATGCAGATTTAAATGTGGAAGAAGTGGCAAGGCCCTGGGTACACTGAATGGCCAGTGATGGTGGTGAATTGTCTTTCTGAAGCTAGAGTATCTCTTCACAATCATAAGAAACAACCTTTTGGGGTTAACTATTAACCACAGTCTTGCTCAAACCTTAAACACTGTGGTTAATCCCAAAAGGAAGGAAAACTTCTAAGATCCAAACTGTGGCTCCACCAAAGGAGAAAGGGCAACAGGGAATTCAATGTTGGTTTCATACAGAGATAGAAAACACTTCCAGCCTATAAAGCCCCCATTTGGTTTCAGAGATGTCTCAAAAACAGCAGGAAGGGCCAAAGGTAAAAATCAGGGACTAAATATAGCAGCATCTGATCATCTGAAGGAGTTGTATTTCAGCCTTACAGAATGGAAGGACATCATGGAGAAAGAAAAGGGCTGAGGGAAGAGTGGCATTTGCCACACTTTCTCCCACGTGTCTTTCAAAAAGCCATTTGCTTCCCATGGCTGATCTAAAATTCCACCCTGTTGGAGATGTGAAACAGCCAGGGTGACCTTTGGATGTGTAGGTACAGAAAATCCCCTACTCTGTTACCTCTCATCCTCTCTCCTAAGTACTAATAGAGCGTTGACAGAGATGCAACAGGCAGCGTTCTTTCCACCTGGGGAAAGGAGGAGGATCCAAGAGGCAAGCTGTGTGTCTTGTTATTCATACTTGTTGAAAAACAGCCCTAACATCTGTTTTGTGCTTGGATGAGAAGGGATGAAAAAAATGAGTCTGCTTCCAGAATTTTCCCTTGCACGTTGTTACTTTGTGCATGGTAGTGAGCAGAAGAGGACATCCTGTAGACCAGTGGTTCTCAACCTGTGGGTGCCCAGATGTTCCTGGACTGCAACTCCCAAAAGTCTTCATCACTAGCTGAGCTGGCCAGCATTTCTGGGAGTTGCAGTCCAGGAACATCTGGGGACCCACAGGTTGAGAACCACTTCTGTAGACCATCTGCACTGCGGCCATGGGTGTTGTCAATATTCAGGCTGCCCTTTGCTATATAAGGCTCACCCTCTGTATTCCTGCTGGCATGGCAGGCACAATCCAGTGCAGCAATATTGGGCCATTTGTTGGCTTCCTGAATCATGCGTATACAAGAACAATATCCTGCATTCATAAACCAGATGTTTTACTTAAAGAACTGAATAATTATAAAAATATATTCTGTCTGAAATAATTTACCATGAGATTAAAAAGACACAGGCCTTTTTGAAAATACCCTTCTCGTTCTTTTAAAAGGAGGATGAAAAATTAAGGCCCACATGTGCCGCTGAGAAGGTTGTCAATGTGTCCAGAACAGATGATGACCCAGGTGCCCATGCCAGCATCTTGAATCTAGTCTGTAGTTTGTGCTGGTTGATCAACAGCCTTGGCTGTTGTGGAGGGGGGGGAATCCAATGTCACAGGGACACCACCACCCCCAAAAGAAACCCTCACATATGATTCTCCAGAACAGCAACCCTGGAACTGCCTATTTATCTGAAAACTGACATAAATATTCTACAGCAGACAATTTTGGTCATGTGTGACACATGCTATTGCTCACTGTTCAAAAATAAAATAAAAAACCTCAAAAATCCAAAACCAAAACACACTTTCAGGCAGTTCCATGACAGTGAAACTTCTCATTTTGCCTAGTTATTAAACTAAACCTTAAAGCTTTCTAGACAACACTCACACAACTTTGCAAATATGTTGCCATTCAATCTATCACCAAGGCATGCTGAAGCATGAAATGTGTTGGATCGATAATTCACACACAGCTGTCCACATCTCCCCAAACCACAGGATTGTTCTGTACTTGTAAAATATAGATGGATTTTGCTCCTTGGAGTTCTTGAACGTCTATGACAACTTCTATAATTGGAAAGTGAACCAGTCAGTAAGATAATTTGCTTACGGATAAAGTGGTTTTTTGTTTGTTTGTTTGCTTTAATTTTAATGAATCCATTATACAAGAAATGCAGAATATGAAGAGCAACCATTTCTGGACAACAGAAAAAGATGGATTAATGAATGTAATGATGAATAAGATGTGTAAACTGTACAGTACCCGGCCTCTAAGAAGTTCATAGGCTGTTATGCCTAATGACCACCAGTCAACGGCATAGGAATAACCAATAGGTTTTGTAGAACTGAACATCTCAGGTGCTGAAAAATAGAGAAAATTGTGACAGAATCATATCAGAAAAAAATACTTGCTTGACATGGCTGCTATCTTCAGGTCAAGATGCCCTGCAGCTAGAGTTTGGGGTCCCTCAATCTGAATACAGCTACTCCACATATAACTGATCCATAGAACTATAATTTGGACCGTCTTCCTAGACCAGATGAGGAACTTCTATTCTAGTTCTCAGCCCCACAATCAATGATGAAGCATCAAGGGCCAAAATACAAGAACCTTTCAAGGGTTATATATTACCTGCCTCTGCTTTAGGGAATGAACCATCAACAAAGTCTGGACTGGCCCTATCCAGATAGACTGTCTATTTGGTCCCTCCTCACATGAATTTCTACAAAGGGCTTCCAGCTTGTGCCATAAATTTGCTTGTGCAAGGACAAACGTTTTTGTAACTTTCACGTGTCATTTCAGCTCTGCTTCATTGCTTGGATTCAGCAGGCACAACTGCTAATAATAAAGTATTTTGATCTGTCTTCTGTCAGCTAGAAGTCTTATCTATCAGGAACAGTAAGTATTTTATCTTTGTTAGAGTCCTTTATACATCTGCGGTGGTTTGCATAAGCATGTGCACTAGAGTTATTCAAGTTTTGGTCTTGTCACTAATTTGTAGAAGTTAAAATTCTGAGCACAGGGCCTCGCCTATAGTATACAAAATGTGCATGGAATGTGGATGTCCTCCTTGCACAGTTCTACAATTATCTCCCAAAATGCTGAAGGCATTTTAAGTACTAGCTATACCAGATCGACTATGAATTTTTTAATGCTCTGTTTTCAACCCTTTCAAAACAGCTGAGACAGATAACGGGTATGTCCTTCCTCAGCAGAGAGGGAAAGCAAACCCAAATTGAAATCTGTCTTCTCTGCTACCTGGATGACAACGGTCTTAACTCTTTTATCAGACGACACCATGCCCTGATGTAATTGTACTTCCTCAGAATTTCTAATTTACAGAAGACCCGGTCAAAGTACATCTAGCTCTGCCTTTGGTCCCAGTGCGGGGAAAAAGGTGAAGGTGAGAACAAACACTTTTATTTGGTGTCCCCAAGGCAATGAAAAACTACAGTAAAAAAAACAGGAATCAAAAGATTTCTGCCACCTTCACGGATACACAGCAGTTCAGAAAGTCATTGCACAAATGCACTGAGAACTGACTCATCCTGTCTACTTCCTCTAATTCAACACTTATGAATCACTGGTTGGCTAAGTGTTTCATGCATCAAGTGGTTACATCAAGTGCATCCCTACAGAAAGCACAAGGCAGCCGTCCACCTTTTTTTCCTCAAGTCGTGGAAGCGAGACTTGAATTTTCTGGGGGGAAATGTTTGTACAGTCACACAATAAGGTCTTAACAGTTATTCAGACCAACCAAAATATGATTTTGTATTGTTCATGTAAATAAAACAAACAAACAAATTATTGCATCAATATTTTGGATTAAATCTTGACAGAGATGCCAACTCCACTGCCGCCACCAACACTGTCCTTTAAAGTAGAAGATCATCCCCAATTAAGCATGCAAGAAGTAGAGTCATCTCAAATGAGTGATATCTGGTGGTTGCTTCCTTTCATTTCTACTCCATGACTTCAACAGAGACACATCGCTGGAGCTTTTTAAATTCCAGAAACATAGAGTGAGCTATGATTATAACTCACCCATGAGGGGACAAGTGGTGACATCAATTTAGAGAGGATTTATTAAAATCTTCTACTCCTATTTATACGTTTGGAGAGAGAGTGTTGGTCTGCCTTAACAATCCGTATGACAACATTCCATTAAATTGCAGATTATGACTACAAACTCGGGAACTAGCTCCTTAGTTTTGCTTTACTGTTGTAGGAATTTATGCATTTAGGCAGTATTTGGACAGACTGCCTCTGTGTAAACCACTAGATGGGTGGTTGAGGAGATGTAGCAAATGCACGGACTCCACATCTAAGGCCAGTTTTTTGTTTGTTTGTTTGGAGAAATACCATCTAAATTGGCCATTCATCTTTTCAAGGAGAAAATAAATGAATAATTTACATTGCTTTCATACCTGACCAGCATCAGAGTTAAATGTTCATCGTGCTACCCTTGAACCAAGATATTTCACGTAACAACTATATAAATAGCCTGGAGATTAATTCTTGTCCTATTACTTACCCATATAGGGTTTTGTACCAGCAATGGTGGTAACTTGCATTTCTTTATTGAGTACTGTGGCAATGTTGAAATCTGTGATGTGCACATGACCTGGGAGAGAAGTGAAGAAAACAGTGTTAAATGGTTAATTTAAATGGCTAAATCTGTAAAAAGTTCCAATTTTTCCCACAGCAATTAATCTGCAGAAAAGCAAGGGATTTGTAAAAGGCATAATGATTCTTGGTTAAAAACTGACATCTCTTTTAATGTTGAGAAAAATCCTTTTCGTGCCTTCACTTTTATGAGCAGTTGGCCAGCTTTTGAACTTGCACAAGGATGTGTCAAAATGGACACCTGCTTGCACAACAAACCCTGATGTGAATGGAAGGAATGCACAGGATCCTACCCTTCATCCACAATACAACGTGATTTCAATCCAGTCAAGTCCTGCATATGTGTAAAAGCAACTGCGAGCACCTTTGCCAGCTTGTTCAGGTAAAATATAAGCAGTCATCCTGTTGAACTAGAAATCAAATTTAAAAATTCTGACCCAGCGGAAGCCATTGTGTTTTCTCAAGAGTGACACTAAACGTATGTGAGAGGTCATGGGTTTATTGCTGACATTTTCTGCCAAAATTAACATGTGTGCTGGTCATGCTTCTTCCTAAATCTTCTGTCCCACTGCTTTGTAAAATCATCTGAACTAGTTGACCCTCTTCCACCTGAGAGGGAATTCTGGGTCTATCAATCAGCCACACACACACACACACACACACACACACACACACAGAGAGAGAGAGAGAGAGAGAGAGAGAGAGAGAGGAGATGATTGCAATACTGTTCATTCAACCAACCACCCAAAACATGGAGGGCCGAATGTATGGCTGGGGTGTGCCTCATGAGAGGCGGAGCTAGTTAATGCAATGTTGTGGTCATTTTATTCTTGTCTATAGTGTGTGAGCTGTGTCACATGTGACCCCCTTCAAGTAAATACACTGCAAAATACTCAAAGATACATTCACACTTCAAACCCACATAGATCAAGCAGCCATTGCTTCACCCCAGTGAAGCATGAGATTTAAATCTCCGCAAGAAAAACAAGAAAACGATGTTCTGAACACAATCCCCCAACAACAACAGCATAATCCCCTCTCCTTCTCCTGGCATTTACTTTATGTAGTTTAAGTATAAACTGAAAACAGGCTCCAGAGACTATACAGGCATCCCTTAATCTTTTACCAGCATACAACCTGGCCCCAAAGCTGAAAACAGTCATTCAATATAATGAACAGCATAAAACATTTAAAAGCACATTAACTCTACTTCCAGACCAGCGAATTTATGAGGCTTCATGGAACAACCCAATAAGCCTATTTCCTGCTCCATTCCCTTGAAGTAAAGATGTGATATCCAAGATCATGTGCCTGCTCCATATATTTTAGTTAGTGTTTTGGCTCTGAATTCAAAGAGAGCCCCACCTCTCTGATGAGTATTCCTGTTGGAAGCGGTGATTCTTTGCTTTTGGTCTTTTCACAACTGCAAGCAACGAAACATTTTCTATTCTTTCTCCTACAAGTGTCTCAGAGTGAGTTGTTGGGACTATCAGTGCCAGTGATTAAGAAAAGGATGGACCACATGGGGAACAAGAAACTATTCTTCTCTCTAAGTCTCTGTACTTCTAGTGTACAGCAAAACAAACAACAAAACAGATTTCACCAGAAATTCAAATCTCTGGATATTGTGTTAGTCCCTTCCCTATATTCCATTGAAGAATGAAGACTAATGAATCAATGACTCCACAGAGGGCTCTTAAGGAAGAAGCAGTGAGTGGCCATGGCAAAACCCCGATCTTCCATCATTGTTCATTTCCTGAATATTGCACTCATCTCCTTACAGGAAATCACATTCAAAAATGATGAATCATAGAAGGCACCAATTTATTCAACTTTCAATAATGTTAGCAAAAAAAAGCTATCAAAAGAACTGAGATGACGCTCTAGACTAGTGTTACAATTTGTTGGAATTTAATTATTTAAATGCAATCCCAAGTTTCTCAAACAACAGAATTAGCTGGCACACTAAACTATAAAACTGAACTGTTGGAAACCCAGAAACACAGGACAATCATATTTTATCTAAGTGAAGATAATATTTGTGTGGGCTGGGAGGAAACAGCTACAATTTGACAAGTCATGACTTAACACGTAAAATAAGATATGGATGTTGTAAGCCTGAACACCAAAGATTAAAGATCCAAAATCCAATGTAGGATAACAAGAGCCCATGTAGTGTTGTGGTTTAGTGTAGTGGCTACAACTTAGGAGACCTGGCTCCAAACACCAACTCAGCCATGGAACTCAGTGGTTGATACCTATGAGCTGTTATGGGCTGTCTGAAAAGAATGGATAAAAACAGGGAAATATTCATGTATCTTCATATTTGTCATGCTCTCCAGACCAGGCAAATATGAAGGGACACATATTTAATAAATCAGCAATACTTATGGAATATCATGAGCCATTTTTATTAACCCCATTTCTATTTTAAACCCATTTGTGTTTAAAACAGTGCATGACATATCTTAGATTTCTGCATATTGCATTTAGTCAGCCTAGGGGCTCATATATGGAAGTTACACATCTGCAGTGGAAACATCCCGTACTGATTACTGCAATGCACTTTACATGGGACAGCCTCTGAAGGCGGTCCGCAATTGCAACTGGGTCAGAATTGTGTTGTGTGGCTGGTGAGTGCTAGGGCTCCCAAGGAACACATCACGCTGATTCTGTATAATGTGAATTGGTTACCAGTTGCTGCCTGAGCCCAATTCAAAGCACTTGGTTTGACATATATAGCCCATAAACAGCTTAGGACCTAGATACCTGAAGGACTGCCTCCTCCCATTGGAACCTACCCAGCAATTAAGATCTAGCCAGGGGGCTGTCATGAAAGAGTCATCCCTCAGGGGGTGAAAGGGATGGCTTGTAGGCATAGGGCCTTTCTGGCATCTGCCCCCAGGCTATTGAATGCCCTCCCAAGTGAGATCCACCTGGCACCAACAATGATGACATTTTGGCCCCAGGTAAAAACCTTCCTGTTTCAGAAGCTTTTTAACTGACATAGCATAGATTGTGTGTCCTGATAACAATTTTAGTAGATTGTTTTAGTGTATTGTATTTATTGTATTTAAATGTTTTTATTGTTTTAATTTTTAATTTTTAATTGGCATTTTAATGTTTTAATTATTTTAACTGTTCATTTTAATTGTAACCCACCCAGAGACCATTGGATATTGGGCGGCATATAAATAAATAAATAAATAAATAAATAAATAAATAAATAAATAAATATTTGTCTTTTGCACACTTGTCTACAGAGACACAAGGGTAACGAGGTATTAATTTCATCATTTACTGCTTCATATAACTTAGGAATATATATACTCTTAAACGTTTCTGAAATCCAGATCTTGGACTGACAGTATTCAGATATACATGTCTAGAGTCATGATGAAGCTAAGTGCATTCATGGAAATGTATATCAGGACACTGAATTTAAAAACGTATGAAGCACCTGTAAAAGTAGCTTCGACCATGTGCATCTACAAAGACCATTGGCTAAGAAGGCTGCTATTCCATTCACCAAATTCAGCTTTGACAGAATCTCTTCAAATTCTCCCATTGGGCACAGACTTAGTAGAAGCAAAAAGAACGTGGAACAAGAGTTCAAGGTACCATCCCCCAGGGGGTGAAAGCCACTGGAAATCAAGTGCAATTTTAGCAGTCTAAAAATAGATACTGATTCCGTGAAAACAATGGCCCAGGGAAAAATCCAAAACAAAATTGAACCACAGGTAAAAAGGCTCTTTGCACGCTTGAATGAAGTCACACATCTCTCCTGCTATGGTTGGAGGAACACACAAAGAAATTGCAAAGAAGAAATAGTCAGGAGGACATTGATTTCAAGGGCATGCATCAGATGGACAACACTAAATAAATTCGAATGCCACCACGTCTCTGAATGTCAGAATGGATGTGAAAGAGATTTCAGACTGGAAAGCCTTAGACCCTACCCTCACTATCAAGGATGCCTCCCTTGAAACCAATACCTGTCCCCACCACCTGGCTGTGAGATTAGCAGAAAGGTCCAACAGTTAAGGCGTTTCAAGCCATTCTGTCACATGAATAAGGGGTCTTATGCTGGGACTGTTCGCTAATATGAAGGGTATCATTTCCCTCTTTAAAATCATGCAGTATGAAGATCGTTTTTGTAGGAGGAAGGCCTGATTGCGGTTATCACAACAAATGTAGAAGCTTGATTGAGACATAACACCAAGCCACTTCATTTTTCCTTCACTGATATCTCACCTTTTCTCTATTCAAGATGGCACACAAGGAACCTTGTGGTGTGGTAGTTATACTGGAGTAGTGCAGCCAAAACTCTGCTCACAACCCAGGTTTAATCCCAGGTAGCTAGCTTAAGGTCTGCTCAGCTTTCCATCTTCCAAGATTGGTAAACTGAGTAACCCAATTTACGGGGAGGCAAGCAATGTGTAGCCTCCATAACTGAACTGTAAACCATTGAGAGAGTGCTTCAATCACTATGGGGAGATACATAAGCAGCACACTTTGTTCTCCCACCCCCTCTCTTTTGTGTTTGCTTTTGCACACCATGAGATGCTCTTGTAGCCCCTCATCCAGGCACTCGTGTCCACATCTGGATTCACGGAGCTTCAACCATGTGCTGAAGCTAGTGGTGCATACACTTTCATTTGGCTCCCTTCTCCTTTCCTAGGAGCTCCTACCTTTGAGATCGGGATTGGGGAAGTCTCAACATTTGATGCATAGTTTTTAAACAATGTATCTGCATACTAGTTTTAGATCTTAACTGATACATTTTTAATTAATTGAGGAGTTTAAACATTTCCATATGCTGCCCAGGGTCTCTGCTAGGGGAGAAAAGCAGGAGAGTGTATGTATGTATGTATGTATGTATGTATGTATGTATGTATGTATGAATGAATGAATGAATGAATGAATGAATGAATGAATGAATGAATG
>JAHTLZ010000010.1:49110263-49174152 GCA_023846285.1 Phrynocephalus versicolor
ATGAATGAATGAATGAATGAATGAATGAATGAATGAATGAATGAATGAATGAATGAACGAACGAATATAGTCCATTTTCCCATCTGGCCTAGTAATGTTTACTGTGACTCGCAGTGGTTCTCCAGTCCTCAGAGATCTCTCCTCCAACACTGCTATTAGATTGTTTCAGGCAGATTCCAGGGACTGCATGTGGAACCTTCAGAATACAAAAGATTATGTGACCTCCCGCTCCTGATTTGGCTCCGTCTTTTGCATGTGAGGAGAAAACGTAAGTTGAAAGAGTGGTTTGGGAGTTCATTTTCCTGCATCCACACCACAGCTTGGAAGTAACTAATTACAAACTGCCAGGAACCTTCAATGACTTCCTTTTTTTTCAATAATGAAGGCACCAGCACATCACATTACAACTGTACATCTGAGAGTGATTTCACTTCCACTTTCTCCCCATCCAATATAATGAGAGAAACAAATGGAGAGCTGGCCCATCATGTCAATAGATGAAGATGCATTCCATTTGTAAATGAAACAGAAAGAGAGGGGGAGGGAGAGGGAGGGAGGGAGAGAGAGAGGGAGGGAGGGAGAGGGTGAGATTAACTGTAGAAACCTTTAACTTTAAACTTAATTCAGTAGAAACACAGGGCTCTGGACAGTATTTTTGCCTCAACATGTTTTCTATCTAACAGGCCACACTATATATTGCTCTGCAGTTGAATGTGTGTACACATAATTATAGCCAGGGGAAAAAATGGCACTTACCCTGTTCATCCAGCAAGATGTTATCAGGCTTTATATCCCTACAAGAAAATAAAAATACAGAGAGACAAAAGACTTCAGTATAGAAAAATGTATAGGAAAAAAATATCTCCTTTCCATTTTGTAATCAAATTCAAGTTTCTCTTTTAAATTTGGTAATGTGCAGCAGTCATCTTCAACCTCCACCCCTACCCCCAGCCATAAACAAAACATGAAAGAAATGTGTCGCAAATAAGGTTTGTATAAGTCATATAATGAACTTTGTGGTGTGTGAATGATTGTTTTTCAGTTTGTAGCTCCCTCCAATGTGCCAGAGAACCCCAGGGGCCATAGGGCCCTTTGCAGTGAATAGGTGGTGTACAGGAACCAAGGCTGATAAGCTGAGAATCTTTTTGCAGAACCTGGCCTCAAATAAGGCTGACAATGTCCTCTGTTGCGGTGATTTGGGGAAAACATATTCCACTGGTATCCGTTCCATCATGGAGAAGCCATTAGAGGCAGCTTGTAACTTTTTAAAAAAAATCACCACAAGCACGGCTTTACTGCTGAAAATCCACGATTTTTGCAAACTGAAGGGTTCCCTCTGTTCCACAGTTCCCAATGTCTTCCCTGTGGTGAAAGGGATTCTAGGGCAGCTGTGGGCTCTTTCAGCCACTAAGTCATAGAGCTGGAACTTTCTGGATAGAAATGCCACCTGCTGTGCCCTCTCAGATTTTCCCACCCTCTTTGACCTTCATTGCAGTTCTCCGTTGTAGTTAAAGGATGAGGGAACTTGGAACAACAGCCACTTGTTGTGGGCTGTCACTTTTAAAATGGCTTGTGGCAAGGATTTGTCCTTGGAACAATTAGGACATACCTTAACAAAAGACCCATGTTTAGAGCTGAGGAAAACTGCAGGAGCTGGACTGTCATTTCAGAGGGCATGGTTAGAAGCAAAATATCTCTTGACTCATTTATTTATTTATTTATTTGTTTGTTTATTTATTTATTTATATAGCTTGTATGCTGCCCACTACCCAAAGGTCTCTGGGCGGCTCACAATCAAAATGGCCAATTAAAACATCAAAATACAACAAAATTAGAGCAATAAAAACATGTAAATGCAATAAATACGATATATTAAAAACACATCACTAAAATTGCCATCAGGACCCACAATCATTAGTTTAAAAACTTCTGGAACAAGAAGGTTTTTACCTGGCGCCGAAATGTTATTAACGTCGGCGCCAGGTGAGTCTCATTTGGGAGGACATTCCATAGTCTGGGGGCAGTTGCTGAAAAAGCCCTATTCCTGCAAGCCACCCCCTTCACCTCCTTAAGGGATGGCTCTTTCAGGAGGGCTCCCTGACTAGATCTTAATTGCCGGGTAGGTTCATATGGAAGGAGGCGGTCCTTCAGGTATCTAGGTCCTAAGCCGTTTAGGGCTTTATATGTCAAAACAAGCACTTTGAATTGGACTCGGGCAGCAACTGGTAACCAGTGAAGGTTATAGAGAATCGGTGTGATGTGTTCCTTGGTGGCCCTACCACTCACCAGCCATGCAGCACGATTCTGAACCAGTTGCAATTGCCAGACTGTCTTCAAAGGCAGCCCCACATAAAGCGCATTGCAGTAATCAATAAGGGATGTTACCAGTGCATGCGTAACTGTCATAAGGCTCCGTTCATCTAGGTAGGGGCGCAGCTGATATATATTCCGCAGCTATATTCTTCAGCTCAAGGCCACCATATTAATCAATCAAATAATTAATCAATCAATCAGTCAATCAGAACACTGACCTTTGGTAGGAAAGGTCACTTTTCTACTGTCCCGGTAAGTTGGGCATTATGCTCTATATACAGAAGCCAAAAGGCTACCTGCATTTTTACTTACTCTTTGGACACAGCTACGGAAACGACCATGCAGAGTGTCTGTATTTTTAAAATAGGCTACCACACTCTTGTTTAAATGAACCCCAAAGCATTCTACGCAATTTTCAGTCTCGTCCTCAAGAACTTTGGATACATGCTGCTCAATGATTGCAATCTGCTGCAATTAAGTGTCAGTAAAGATTTGTCTAAAATGGTGATACCCATGACTTCTGATTAGAACTAGAAGTGCAGCATTTTATTTTTTGCACTGGGTGCAATCAACCTAATCTCTCTAAGTACGTCAAACGGCGACAGTTTTTTCCTACCATGCCATCTACTTGAATCTTGTTTTTCCTTCACCCTGTCCCTTTTCTTTTATTTTCCAGCAACAAGCATGGTAAGGCATTTTGTGAAATTCAAAAGCTATCACTTTTTGTAATTGGCCAGCCACCAGCGGAACACTACATTGCACAACATGTCACATGCCCAATGGTGAAAATCTTTGTGCACCCTATTTCGTAGACGGCTATGAGGCGTGCAGCAGACAAACAACAACTTGACTCCTATTGCTTGTGGGCTATTTTTCCATGACTGTGTAATGCAATGCGTCCTGAGTTCATAAATTATTAATTATAGTAAGAAGGGCCTGTGAGATCCAGTAAAATACACACACACACACACACACACAAGGAAATAAAACCCAGTCATGTTGATTTTTCCCCTTGAAGCAACATAGCAGGAAACCCAAAATTCAGAAGCTCTGCCTTTTAACCTACTTAATGCACCAGACTCTTTTTTTCCAAGTGCACACTACTGTTGGGAAAGCATTTAGGAGATACTTAGTGCAAGTGCATTGCAAAGCAAATTGTTCTGCTTATATACTGTCTATACCACTTCAAGTAGTCTCTGGGCGGTTTACAGTTTTAATTACAGTAATGCAGGCTACACATTGTGCCCCCCCCCCCCCGCAAGCGGGGTGCTCATTTTACCGACCTCGGAAGGATGGAAGGCTGAGTCAACCATGAGCCGGCTACCTGGGATTGAATCCCAGGTTGTGAGCACAGTTTTACCTGCAGAACAGGCATTTAACCACTGTGCCACGAGGCTCTGTAAGGTATTCTTATAATAACAATGAGTCAAAAAGCTTCTACCATACAAGGCTACAATCACAAAATAAATACCTGACAACAACTGCTGTTTATTTTTGAACATATTGACTGACATACTCCAGGCCTCCTTCCTGACAACAATAACTGCTGGAGCTGAGGTCTTTGGCTGCAGAGCTTGGGGTTGGGAGTTGAGTTCCCAACTGTGCCTCCCTTGAGAAGGGTTGGACTCAGTGTGCCACAGGGCTGTTGCAGTTCAAAGGTTCAAAGTTTATAACTGAGAAAAGAGGCAACTTTACCACAATTTGCTTATATTTCACCAAACATTCCCACAAAATCAGGGGCACCATTCCAAGTTTCACCATGAAGGGCACAGTAGGGGAGAAGGTCCAGTTTATAACCGAGAAAAGAGGCAACTATAATCCTCGGTGTTCCAAATGTACCTTTTGTGTTGTCTTTAACTAGGGTGCTTCTTTGTTTTGTAACAAGCACCATAATGTTCTTGTCTATTTTCAAAAAAGGCTTTTGCTTCCTGTGCAGAATGCAGGCACACACACATTAGATCTCTATCCTTTCTCTTCAGGCAAACTTTCCCTGAATGATGGACTACCAGGTGTGTTTTATATGAATCTATGGGTTCACATAGAGTTTGTGTTTATGACTACTTATAACCGTGTTGCTTTAATATAATGTTTGTCTATTAATGCTGTAAGATGTCCCTCAATTCCTTGTTCTCAAATACTTGAACATGTCTTCATTGTACTGGACTGTATATTATCCCTCATTACTGTAAGCCGCCTTGGGTCCTTTTCCAAGGAGAAAGGCGGGGTAAAAATACTCTAAAATAAAAATAAATAAAATAAATATAATACAATAATAGTGGGGATGGTCTCTCCCCCCCCCCAAAAAAAAGCCTACATTTTTGTTATATCTTATCATTTGCAATTCATTCTGGGTGCATTCTGGAGCAAAAGAGAAGTTCTAGTTGTTTCATCCATTTTTAGGAAGAGATAGAAGACTCAGTTTTTCTTTTAAAAAACCCTAAAACAAAAAGACCTGGCAGCTGTTTAATAAAGCCATTGTCGTCAATATGTTTGGCATATCCATTCCTTCTAGCTCTGCTATAGCCTCCCAACACCCAGATTTTATTGTTGTTGTTTAACGTCTACGACAATCAAGGCTTCCACTGCTTCACAGCACTAAAAATTTTACAACTTACATTTTGTTCTCAGCAAAAAGATAATGTTTACTTCTTCCAAAAGAACTATTTAAAAAAAAAAAAAAACCTTGGTATTTGCCACAAATTGACTCAAAATCGTTATTAGTTGCTTTACCACAATTTGCTTATATTTCACCAACCATTCCCACAAAAGCAGGGGCACCATTCCAAGTTTCACCATGAAGGGCACATAAGGGGAGAAGGTCCAGATTCACCCTTCTGATCATTTTGCCACACTGTCCCCTAATTTTGAAAAGTGGGGAAATAAAATGAGTGGGGGTGAGGTGGGGAAATACTGTAGAATAAACAAATCGTGCCCATGATTTATTTAGGGGAGAGTTGTCCAAATGCTTAAAATCTGAAATAGGATGCAACAAACTTAAGACTGAACTAGTGAGAAAGTAAAAGAAATGGCCTTAAAAAAGTAAAAGAAATGCATTTCTCCTTTATTTACTCATTCTCCAGTAAGTGTCATGTATTGTGAGCACTTACTGGGTAATGCCCTTAACTCAGGCCTGCCCAAAGTCCGGCCCAGGGGCCAAATCCAGCCCGTCAGGCCATTCCGAGTGGCTCGCGGCTGGCTGGCCTGCCCCTCCCTCCCACTCCTTCACCCCATGTTTTTTTAAAGAAAGTGGGTAGGGCTTGCAGTGGGGTGGCAGGGTTGGGGAGCAACCAGCCCCTGACACATTAAGAACATAAGAACATAAGAAGAGCCATGCTGGATCAGGCCAAAGGCCCATCTAGTCCAGCTTCCTGTATCTCACAGCGGCCCCACCAGGTGCGTTTGGGAGTGCATGAGACTAGATATCTGTCTCCCGACACCACTCCCCTGCATCTGGCCCCCGAAGCAACCCGGTTCAAAGCCTGGAGACTCCACATCTCCATCATGGTTTGTAACCTGTGATGGACTTTTCCTCCAGGAATCTGTCCAATCCCCTTTTGAAGGCATCCAGGCCAGATGCCATCACCACATCCTGTGGCAGGGAGTTCCATAGACTTACAACGCGCTGGGTGAAAAAATATTTTCTTTTGTCTGTTCTTACTCTCCCAGCCCTCAATTTGAGTGTATGTCCCCTAGTTCTGGTGTTTTGGGAGAGAGAGAAGAGCTTCCCTCTATCCACTTTACTCATACCCTGCATTATTTTGTACGTCTCAATCATATCCCCCCTCAAGCGCCTTTTTTCCAGACTAAAGAGGCCCAAATGTTTTAGCCTTTCTTCATAAGGGAGGTGCTCCAGCCCGGTAATCATTTTAGTCGCTCTCTTCTGCACCTTCTCAGCACCTTCTGCACATTCTCAGCCACCAAATCTGGCCCCTCCTTACAAAAAGTTCGGGCACCCCTGCCTTAACTGGATAACACACAGACCTGACATGAAGCTCTGGGATGATTTTAAAGTATGGAGATCTTCGAATGGATACGTCTTCCTAGTTACAGGCTTGCTTCTTGGACTACAAACTCCTCCTGTAAAATCTCTTACCCTCTGAAAATATTCCCTCCTTTTTTAAAACAAATGCTGGCTGCACCCCCTCCAGCCATCAGAATCATCAACACATTAAGCTACATTTTAAGAGAGAAAACAGGAACATTATCCTAGGACGCAAGGCTACCTCCTGCTTAATCAGAGGGCCTTGTTTCTATTGTTTGTATCATTTCACAGAACTGCTCACTTAAAGACAGCCACAGTGCTAGCTTTACTTTTAATTGGAAAGTTAATCATTTTGCAAGCAGTAACATATTTGTTTATTTACTAATCTGGGCATTTTACAAAAGGTAATTTATCTGTTTGTTGGATTTATATGCCACCCATCCAGCTGCAAGGCCACTCTGGACTGTTTACACAACATTGAAATACATATTATGATCAGTAATGCACTGTATCGCAACAATGAATACAAGAGACAATGGCGGACTGAAACTGAACCCTGCAATGGAACTGAAAGGAAAGCTAGAGTTTTGGTCCAGGTTCTGGAAACACCTGCTTCAATGAACCATTTTTTAAAATGTTGGTTTAAATCTTCTCAGAGGAGACCAGGATAATTTCACAGGTTAAAGACTCAATCATATGAATAGAAGATTCTTATCCTTGAAACAAAACAACGTCTAGGGGATCCTACAATTTGCTCAGTGTATTTCCTTGCAGCCA
The DNA here is from genome assembly GCA_023846285.1 of Phrynocephalus versicolor. Taxonomy (NCBI): domain Eukaryota; kingdom Metazoa; phylum Chordata; class Lepidosauria; order Squamata; family Agamidae; genus Phrynocephalus; species Phrynocephalus versicolor. The sequence continues at coordinate 49,117,336 of JAHTLZ010000010.1, forward strand.
TGCTGGCCACGTGGCCATGGACTTGCACAACACTGGCTCTTTGGCTTGAATACAGAGATGAGCACCGCCCCTAGAGTCGGACACAACTAGCACGCATGTGCGGGGGAAAACCTTTACCTTTATTCGGCAAAAACAGAACAAAAAATAATCCTACAGTGATAAGTCTCCCGAAGGTGTATATTAAAGTTCGTAATTCATTAATCACATGTCTACTCTGAGGGATATTTCATTCCAATGACTGTGATGGTTATCAGGGATGGGAAATTGAGTCGCAGGACTTACTGTCAAGTTGGACTTCAGTTGCACTGGAAACTAGACTCAGACTCAACTTGGGTTTGGTTTTTCAATGACTCGGACTCGTCTGTCAACTCAGAACCTGCCTCAAATGTGGGGTTAGACTTCATTCCCTTGTAGGCCCCTTCCAACTTCACTTTTTTATGAATCTATGAACCCACCCACCTCTCCCTTTTTTTCCTTCAACATTTTCTTCAACCTCTTCACTTCCGTATTTAACTACGTCTAAAAGATTACATTCCTCAATGGTTAAAATATCTGTTCAGGCCCCCCAAAATATTTTAGTTTATCTCACACTAACTATCCTGGTCGCTTTGCTTTTGTTTTAAAGGCCTAGAAATGCATTTCAAATTTGCATATAACAGCCATATCTCCTTGGTGGTTTTGTTTTTGGTTTTATCAATATTACCTCCTACACAATGAAATTTTCCTTATTCAATGGGGGACGTAGAGCAATATTGCAGCACCATGGAGAAAAGCATCCATTTCTCTTTTCCCTTTTTACTGGGGTAAAGCTGTAACTGATATGCTTGCTCAATGCACTTGATTGACTTTACAAGAAATTACCTGCCCTTAATGGGCTAATTACATTGCTTCGGAACACCTGCCATGGGAATTAAACAAGCACCTTGTAATCTGATACGCAGCATTGAGCACATGGAAAATGGCACACAAACATATTGACACTCATTCAAGATGGGGGTCACCGCTTGCTGTGTTACCAACCTACTAGTGATTGCACCAATCTGGCAAAATGCCATCTTTAGGTCTAGGTTGTAGAGTAATTTTTCTCATTATTGTACCTGATCTGCTGATAATGCAAAAACATTAGATGTGCTTGTTGCTTTCCACACAAATACTAGTTTCTACAAAGTAAAAAGTTCTATACACATATCTCAAGAGGATTCCAAGTACAAATGTTGTATTCTACAGTTAAGGTACAGCTTTATCAATTTAATTTCCCCCAGTGGGAATTGTGTTAATTATACGACTAGAAAAACCTTCCAGGTGGCCAAAGCTATTTCATCATGTTATATTTAGCCCATTTATGTAAGCTGTTTTTCACAACATGTCAAGATTTCCTTCAGCGTTGTGGTCCACTCCCTCCATTTCATGGCTTTCCAGTATGTTTTTCACATCACCACCTTAACTATAAAACCAAGGTCACAACCATGAAATCGATGGGCTTAAGCTCAATATTATAGACAGTCCCACAGACATAAATCAGGTTGCTGGTCAAACATGATGACAACTTCATTAGATGTAAAACTGACTACTGTATTCCATCCTAACACATCAACACACTTTTTTTTTAAATATGTAGGGGCAATAGGTGTCGGTAGTTGGACTTTGTTGCTACAGTGCCATCAAATCACCCAGAACTTACTGCAACTATGACAATATTTTCAAGGTACAAGGGATGTTTGAGGTACTGCTTAAATTTTCACACACCCTATTGAGTTTCCATGGCGGACTGAGGATATGAATCCAAGTTCTCTGGCTCCCAGTCTGTCACTCTATCCATTACACCACACCAGTTGTCAGCACGTGTAATCAACTCCAGTCACTATATTTACTAATTTTCCCATTCTGTTTACAAACTGACATGCTCTACATTGGTAAATTAAGGGGAAAATATATACATTGCACTGTAGCTCAGATTTCATAGGATTTTTAGCTACTTTTTACATGCTTCAGACTACTGAGATATGTAACCATTTTGAAAGATAGCTCTTCAACCTGAACTTACTGATAGCATCCTATTAATGCCACAGTATAACAGCATTAACCACATATGCAGAACACTTCAGCCTATGACCTCAACTGCATTGTATGAATAAAAATTGTACAAAATGTTCCAACCGTTAATTTGAAAATGATGGAAACCACAGTAGTCCAGTTACTGATGGTTTTCTTGTTCTTTGAGATCACTGTACATCCTGTTGTTCATTCTGAAAGCTGTGCAGGAAGAGACAAACTATCTGCCTCTGCAGATCCAGAAAGCCATCATCTGCAGATGCAGAGAAAATTGCCTTAAGGCATCGTGCAGTACTGGGCAAATTATAGTCCAAGATGGAGCAGGTGTTCTCTGCATCTCATTTGTCCTATGGTAGAAATGCTAGGGACACAAATGCATAAAGAAGAAGAAAAGGACAACGTAGAAAAGCAGAACACTTCTCTGTGCCTGTACACATGCACAATACATAACATGTTCATGCATAAAAAATTGTACGTAATCATGACTGGGCTGGCCCACTGAATGGGGCAGGGATTCCGAGAGGCGCATATTTCAATCTAATCTTTTTTCTCCCATAGATACTTCAGAGAGAGAGAGAGAGAGAGAGAGAGAGAGAGAGAGAGAGAGAGATTTTAACATTGCTTTTCGGAATATGGTTCCAAAACAATATGTTTTCCCATCCCGTTCTTTCACACACAGTCTGTAGCAAAGTCAAAATTAGCTTGGTGATCTCTTCAACAGACAGACTGAAGTGAAGTTGTCGCTGTCCACTACCAAGAGATAATCCCCTCAAAAAAATAAAACAATCAATCAAACAAAAAAAACCCCTTCAAAATGCAAACTCTCTAGCCATTTAAATTGCTTGAAGTACTCTTAAAAGTAAATATAATTTGAAAAATGCATATGGATGTTTAAAGAAAGAACATTTCCAATTTCCAATTCATTGCATCTACTGGCAGTTTTCTTCTTGCACACATTCTAAAGGGCTGCTGCTATTACTTTAAACAAGAATAATAATGGCCAGAACCCCATGTAACATGCCAATGTTAATCATCACAACAAACTGCCAGTAATGAATGATTTGCTTCTTTTATTCTCAGACCATTTCTCCATTTAATTTCATGGTTGTGAGTAGCATGGTTTTGGTTATACACTTCTTTTTTCAATAAACAGACAAACAAACAAATACTGCACTGCTATTTGTCTCTAGGAAGTAGCCTGAGAAACACAGGTCTCTTACTTATCAAGGCTCTGTTGTTGGTGGTTAGGGTTAGGGTTAGGGTTAGTGTAACAGTGGCCTGGCTGGCCCCCTATCCTGGCAGGAGGGTGCTGGAGCATACCAGGAGGCTGGCGTGGTTTGGGAGAGGTCAGAGCTGCCACACTGCCTCCAAGACCTTGGGGATGGGCATGGGGAGATAAAATCATAACTCCCCCCCCCTCGAGGCTTTTCCTGACCTTTAGGGTCTCTCTCTCTCTCTCTCTCTCTCTGTGTGTGTGTGTGTGTGTGTGTGTGTATGTGTGTGTGTGTGTGTGTGTGCACTTGCACCTGTGTCCAGGCACACGTGCAAGTGTGTGTTTGTGAATCAACAGGTCATTCTTTGTAGTTATGTTTTAGAGAGCATAAGAATTATACACAGCTTTTGAACTACACGCTAGGTCTGGTGCCCCTGACTCCAAGGAGTGTAGTTGATTCTTTGCACTTTAGGCTGGTTAAGTAATTTGATTGTACAGTATATCCTCTACCTTGAATTTGTGGTCTAACTACAGATTCTCTGGTTTTAATAGAAGTTTTGGAGAAGGTAGCCATGTTGGTCTGTGCAAGAATTCCAGGCAAAAATCAAACAAAAACAAAATAAAAGACAAAAGACATGACTTTAAAATGTCATTATATTTCATTTAAATAAGCCCTTGCTGCCCAGTGGTGGATAAATGACCATTATGGTTCTTGGGAAAGTAGCAGAGTGGCCATTGGTGAGTGGGGCTAGGGGTGGCAGGCAGAGCAAGCAGCAACAATGGGTATTCATATGAACACTTCCACAAAGCATGCCAACAGCAAAGCAAGGGTTCACTGATCATAAACATCTGGACACCCACACAAAGGCAGGCATGGACGTGGACAGACACTGAGACACTTCCACAAAGCATGCTTGGAAGCACATGATACTACATGGAACAAAGATGGTATGGATGTTGCTGGGAAGAAATATAGTACAAATATTGTGCCACATCAGTTGTCAACCACAGAGCTGCTGTCTCCCTGGTAAACTAAATGTAAACTGGTAAGAAACAACCTATTCAGTCATCACAAGCATTCCCTCTAGTTTCCAGCCCTGCTGGGTGGGGCTTCACCCCTTTCATGCATAAATCTACCCTCCAGGTGGGGTTCCATCATGGCCCAAACCAAAAGGGCTGGAAATACTTGCTGTGGGTGTGCAGAGGAGGAGGAAGAACACTGGGGGGGGGCTTAGCACTGTGTGCTTATGCAGCCGCACATCTTAGAGGGTAAAGTGGACACCACCTTACCTGGGGGTTATCATCATGGATAAAATGTGAGAACTAGCCCTGCTCCTCCCCATGTTGATTGGTTCATGCCAAGAGCACCTGATTTTAAAAAAGAGACTTTCCTACTTTGTATATAGGTATAGCCTCTACGTGTAACCAAGAATGCTAGAAAATTCACCAACTACATAAACAGGGACGTCTTCTCTTCATATGACTCTCCACTTTCCTGGGGGGCGGGATACAACTCCAGACTAGGGATGGGCAGGAAACGAAAAACAAAATGCTGTTTCATCATTTTGTTACATAATGAAATGAAACAAAATGAAACGAAACGAAATGAGGAAGCAGCACTTCATTATAGATGAAATGAAACCATTGAAACAAACCATTTCATTCCATTGTTTTCAGGCTCCTGCCGAGCTGTCAATGTCTGGACCCCTTTAAACCTAGCCCAGTCGGCACCAGGGGATTGCCCTGGTGCTGACTGGGCCAGTTTTAAAAGGTTCCAGCCAATAACACCTCATCAGGAGCCCTTTAAAAATGGCCTGTAGTAAGGAGTTTACCAAGACTAAGGAAAGAAAATATTTTAAAATTAAAAGAAGAGATGAAAGATAGAATACAAAGTTATACTAAATTGAACTTATCTTGGTTTGGTAGAATAGCATTGGTAAAAATGAAGATATTGCCTAAAATCAATTTTATCTTCAGAATGTTACCTGTCCAGTTTCTAGAAAAGGATCTTAAAATTCTCCAAGACATGATAAATAGGTACTGTAACGGTGGCAAAAAACCAAGAATAAACAAAAGTTTGTGGAATAGATCTCAAAAAGAAGGAGGATTAGGTATACCCAATCTAAGAAATTATTATATAGCTAATCAGATTAGTTGCTTGGGGAAAATTATTCAAACCAGAGAAGGTAATATGGTGGGAGCTGGAGTCATTGGACATAAAGGGGGAGATAAATAAGTTTTTGTTTAGTGATTTTAAAAATAAGGTAGAGATTGAGAATCCCCTCCTGAATGGTTTAATGACTATATGGAGAAAATATAGAAAAATTTTATCACCGAAGGGTTCCCCATTATGTTTAGTAACAGACTTGGAAAATTTTCCTACCAATTTGAAGCATTATTTAGGGTTATTTAAAGCTAAGAAAATAGCTAGATTAAAAGACTGGTTGGACAAAATTAGAACAAATCAGGACATAAAAACCACTAGTGATTTAATATGGATAAACTATATTCAGTTAGAAAAATGGACAAAGGACTGGGTTAGAAGAAACAGTCAACTTAGAGAATGTACAAAGTTTGAACAGTTTTTATTATCGCTTGAATCTGACCAGGATAATATAGAGAAAGGACTAGTACATAAAATATACAAAATAATAGGGGACTCATTGGAAGTGAAAGAGTTAGATTCTTTGAGAGAGGTCTGGAAATAAGACCTTAATGTAGAGATAAAAAAAGAAGACTGGGCGAAAATCTGGAACATGAGAATCTTGAGATCATTATCGGTCAGGATAAAAGAAAATTATTTTAAATTGGTTTCTAGATGGTACTTGACGCCAATTAGGTTGAATAGAATGAACGCTGAATATTCTAAGATGTGCTGGAAATGTGAGAAAAAGATAGGTACATATATGCATCTCTGGTGGGAATGTGAAATAGTTCAAAAATTTTGGAATTTTTTTTTTAGAGCTAAGTGAGATGATTCAAGTAGATATTATGATGTTACAACAAAAGAACTAACAGCAAATCTTATGACAGCCGCTAGATTAATTATAGCAAGAAACTGGAAATCTAAACTAGATCTCAAGATGGAAGATTGGTATAACGAAGTTTGGGATATAGCCATAAATGATAAATTGTCTTGTAGTTTAAAAGTTAAACAAGGAGAAATGAAAAAAGACATTTTTATGACATTTGGGGAAAATTTATAGACTTTGTATTAGTAGACGGGAAGGGGAAAGAACCAACGAATATTTCAAGACAGTTCTGGAGAAGAGGACTTTAAGAAGAATATTAGAACAACATACGTTGGAGTAATAAAGAAGAACTCATGGAAGAACTGGATGGTCGTGGGGGGATGCACTAGTATTGTTATTTGTTTGTTTGTCTTTTAATTTTTATAATATATAATAATTTTTTTTTTTTAAAAAAAATGGCCCGGAGTCCCGGGCACCAAATCTTGTGCCTCTAGGACCCAGGGGAGCTGTTTCATTTCACTTCATTTTGTATGGATTTTTTAAAAAAAAAATTAAATTAAAATTTCATAAGAAACAAAACAAAGCGTGAGATGAGCATGAAATGAAACAAAACAAAATGAAACATTATTTTTCCTTTAATGCCCATCCCTACTCCAGACATCTCAGATTTGCACTTTGTCAAACTTGGAGGGGGCGATGAGGGGAGTCAGCTGAAAACTCAATGCAAATTCAGCATCTCTGACACCTATGGAGACCTTTGTACTACTCCTGGGATTCCCAAATCGCATGGACCACAAAGCATATGGATTGCCCACATCAATACTAGTTCACCATTTCATTTCATTCTGGGCAGGAGTGTTACCCCAGAGCACCCCGAAATGGCCTGCTTCATGGGGGAGGGGGTGTTGTTCCATGGTTCATTTCATGCTCACTTGTGCCCTATGTCTTATGTCTGTGAAGAGAAGTATACAAAAAGTATATGCCAAGATCAAATTTAATATAACACTGGATGGGTGGGAGTATCGCTACACATTAAACCAAAGAAATCTGCAGTGTCAGATGGATTTTCCTGGTATTAAGTACAGCCAAAATGCTCTGCCATTTTAGTTTAAGAATTCCTCCCTCAAACCCTATAGTTTAGCTTTCTAAGCCATCTGTTCTTAGCCAGCATTTGCTGAAAATGCAGAATGACATACTGCATCATGCAGTATGTTTACAAATAAGTCTCTCTGTTTAGAGAACAAGTCGCTTGTAATTATGGCTGGCTTTCAAACAGTCGAGGTAGGAGTGGCAAATTATATTTTTTCCCCAACTGGTACAAATCAACTATCAGAATACCTAACAGTCCATAATAGAAAAAACATGAAGCAAAGCTTTCTGACTTTTTTTTTTTGTTAAAATATAAACCATGTATTTACAGTACTCTGGTTTCTCTTCAGATCGTATAAAGTAATGCATTATTTCCATGTACTGAGACAGGAAGGAGCCACAATTGTGAACAGAAGCTGAAGGTCTGAATGACAAGGCCATCAGTTTCTTTGCCAATTATTTATGAGACTCACTCTTCCTGCCCACTTGACTGTCCTGTGTTCTTAGCCTCTGAGAGAGATGTAAAATTTCCGGAGACCTTGGAAACCAAGATGGTCTTCACCTTTTGTTCCCAGAAGCTTTCACCACTAGCTTTGTAGTCGAGGGTTTCTGGGTTCTGCAGTCCAAGAATAATTTTCCCCCATTTCCTCCCCAAATTTCTGGAAATTTACATCTGAAGCTCTGAGCAAGCTCTACCTTTGTTGCTGCTGTTGTGTTTTCGTTTTAAACAGAGAAACCCAAGTATCTTTGCAAGACGCGGTCATGAAAGAAATGCAATATGCTAGCAAGGTAATCAATAGCATTTTATCTTGCCGCTATAAAATGATCTTGATAGACGTTGGAGATAGGTGATGAAACGGCCTAGTTACCTTATAAATGGAGGTAATATATAACTTGCACAGACTTATATCACCTTACCCTTATCACCTGATAGCTATGGCATCATTTAGGCACACCTGTCCAGCAGGCTGATCTTAAATATGCAGTTTAGTCTTAAAAGGTTTGAAATTTAAAACTGGTAGAAATGGCTGTGTGTAAGAAAGAGCCTTCTCATTCCCCCCTCAGCCTTTGAGGGAAGCTGTGCGCTTCAGGGTAAAACAAAGATATGGATTGTAGTACTAGCCGTCATCTTTCTAATAGTAATAATGTAAACCAACAAAAGGAAGGAAGGAAGGAAGGAAGGAAGGAAGGAAGGAAGGAAGGAAGGAAGGAAGGAAGGAAGGAAGGAAGGAAGGAAGAAGAATTAATATTCCCTTTCATTTAGATTTAGCAGCTGGAGAGACAGGCTAGTTTTCAGGGGATCTGGGTTCAAATCCCTGCTTGAACATGGAAACTCCTTGGGAGAACACTGATAAAAGGCACTCTGTATCCCTCTCATAGAACCTGAAACCCTATAATGTCTCTGTCACTCAAATTTGACTTGATAGTACAAAACCGCCAACCACCACAATGACAATATTTTTATTTGTTGCAATTTATTATCACATATGATCATTTATATGGCATTATCAGTCTTTGCCCAGCACAGCTTCCAGACCTCCAAAAACCTCCTTATTCCCTGTGTCTTGCCAAGGGTAATTCACTCTCATACATTATTTGGTGGCTACGAGAACAGACGAAGAACAGAAGAGGTTAACCTTATACCTTCATTACCACACGGTTTTGTTTTAAAGGCTTCTCTGGTTGCAGAAGCATGAAACAGGGGCTGAATCCAACAAGGTACAAGCAACTGAACCAATTACAAAGAAAGTCTGAAATGGAGATTTTTTTTTCCAGTAGACCATATAAATCAAAATGCCATAGCAGCCAATTCTAACCTTATCCTGCAATATGCAAGACATCATCAAAATGAAATTTGGGGAAAGTCTATCCATAAATGACCTCAACTTTATATACACATTTCTCCCAACAAGTTAACTATGTAACTGTTGCTCCAATTAAATATCGTGCCAGTTTCACTGAATAAATGTCATTATATCTTTCTGAGAAAAACACACAAAAGACTCTATGATGCTATAAATCTAATAATCCTCTTACTAGGAATTGAGGTTTTTTATGTTGGAACATTTGATGGGACAATGACCATGCTTCATGTATAGAAAGAAGCAAGGTGTACAATAATATATACAGTAGTACATAGGTGCCCGCAGGTAATAGAGACATGAAAGGATATGAATGTGTGTCCATCCTGGATTGAGACCAACTGGTACAAGTCCTGAGTAAGGACTGGACAGAGTAACAAGGAGAAGGTATATAGGATAACATGTGGCAGGAGGCATTCCCCCCCCCTCTTATTCCCGCATTGGATACTGTTCTGTACATGCTGTGATGGTGAGATACCATTGGTCTGTAAACAATACCTACCGCATCCTAGATAAGCTATTTGGGTACTGGAGAGAAGTACCCCAGATGTGGGTGGCTGAATTGCTTATGTATATCCAGGTGTACATATTGTAAATGGATCATATAAGCAAAGAAACTAATTCTCAGCCATCATTTTGCTTCACTGAGGACTAGCACCCCAAGCCTCACATAAAGCACTCTGCACCAACATTTCCCGCACCTCATCCATAGTCCTAAAGCTTCGAGCCAGCCATACAGCCACATCGTATTCATCTCAATGGCTATACTACATGGCAGTTGATTCCAGTGTCCTACTCTATTATGATAGGGAAGCTTGCATTAAATTTAATTTTAGTTCAAATTCAGATTCCCACTTTGCCTTTTTTTTTTTTAAAAAAAAAGGCTTTGGAAATTGCCTTTGGAGACTAGGAGTCCGTCCATTCCAAAAATCCCTTCCCTACATACTATGTGACTGTTTTAATTATTGGGATGCATTTGCTTGCATTTTATTTTATTTTATTTGTTTGCAACTAGAGACATATTTTAAGAAATATGGAAGCATAAGCACAAACCTATGATTAATGCAGTCCATATGCAGCACAGAATTGTATCTGCCTCAAGAGAAATGGCAGATTTCCATTATGCATTCAGAAAAATATTTAGTTTACACATACCGTAAGTGGAAGCAGGTTCCACTGAATAAAATAAAGCTTGGCTCAAAGTAAGCATGGATATGCCTAGAAGGTTCTGTAAGCAGATGGTAACAGCTCTACTAGCAAAATAATTCCACTTAATAATACATATTCATATTTTTAAGAACTGAATACACTACAGAATTCACACAGTTAAGCATTAAAATCCATTCGTGGCTAAATGAGTGGTCCTGGTGATGGCCAAGAAGGCATCTCCTTTGAGTTGTTAGTCCCTGAGTCCTGAGGGTAAACAACAACTCTGCATATTTTGTGCCACCTAGAATGTTCCTCCATGTCTTTTTCAAGGCACACACAAAACAGCCTTCACTTGTGTTTAATAAATAATCAAGGTTCACTTTTAACATACAATTAAAGGTAGCACTGAGTCCTTAGCAAATGCAAATTTCATTTTAGCCTACAGGCCAATCTCATTTTTATCAAGTCAGCTCTAGTATAATTAATGTAAATGTAACCTTCTGATTACATTTGGAAAACTTGATTGGTTTTTTTAAATGAAAACTCCCAAATTCTAGGCAGACATTTACAGCCCACATTCACCTCTCCATGTGCAGTTACACTAGGTGTGTACCTTAGCTTCTACAGCTAAAAGTTCAGAATATTTTGCCTCAGTGTTTTAACAGATAAAATAATGTTGCATATGCTTTATGTGATATGATGCGATGATGATTCAGAACTAACTTTTAGTGTCCTAGCAGGGCTTTCAAGGTAAGTGAGATACTTAAGGAGTAGCTTTACAGATTTCCAGTTTTCATAGCTGAGCAGGCATCTGAACGAAAGCAGGTCCCCTGAGTTTTCAGATATCACTCCATCCGCTACATTACATTGAATATATTTTATCTCCAAAAAAATCTCCATGGCTGATGAGGTCATTAGCCTTATGTGGCTGCATAGTAAGCCAACATTTGCATTCCTTAAATGCCATCACTTTAATACCTTCTTAATTTGCATTTCCCTTGCAATAATTCTTTTTTAAAATTCATGATGCTCTAGAGTGTTACGGTATCTACACTACATAAAATCAGATGAAGCAGAAAGCAATAAGTATTGTGATGGGATACAATTACCCACTTAAAGCTGAGCCTTGAATAAATATTCAAGCGAGAATCCTATTTGATGCATTTTTGACTTTGTTTCGAACCCTGGAAGAGCTTTTGCTGAACTTGTCCTTGGGATAATAAACTACAACCTTGTAGGTACTGTATATCTTTATAGCTCTCAAAGGAACACACTATCAATACTGGTTGCAAACTAAATACCCATGTAGCTAATAATGCCCAATCAGCAAAGTGTGGGGTGTATGTTCTGAATATAGCTTCACCCTCAGTCCTCTAACAACTACATAATGAAACAATGCTGAAAGTTAGGAAACAGATGAAAACAACATAGCAAACAAACTTGGATATGATGGGTCCTGTTGTATGTCAAAACCATCAAGGTCCCTTGCAGTCAAAATAGTTTTATGGATAGTTGCCACTGTCATCAACTAATCCTTTTGAGAAAAACAACAAATAAAGCATGCTAATATTTTGCAATAAGTGTTAGTATATTAAAATTTTCCCAGTTCCCTTTGGGAAATTGGTACAGTATATAAATATAAAAATAAATAAATAAAAACTTCTGTGGTCAACAAACTAAATTGATTGACTCCTTTATGAACAAGCTGCATGGACAAATGTTTATACACTCGTTCATAGGAACAATTCTGGGAGATGTCTTAACAATGTTATGACAGAACAGACAATATTGCAGATGTTTGCCCAAGAAAGAATGCATGTTTATGTGTAATTTGAATATTTATGATATGTTAGCTATGAGCAGAATGCGACATTTGCATAGAGCGTGTTTAACCAATCAGATAAGCAGAACACTTTATTGTATCTATGGTCAGCCAGCCTGCTACAAAAGGCAGTGTCTGCAAAGAAGTCTATTCAGTAGGGTTAGTTCAGGGGCCTGTACAATCTGTAAACTGATAGAGATAGGGACGTTACAGGCTGACAGAGTCCCTCATGATATATACCTCAGACGGAAATATAAAGATGGAACAGAAAATATGAACTAGGAATAAAATTAAAGTATTATAAATATAACATTATTACAAACTGATAACTACTATTTTTAAATCAAGTATCAAGTATTTATCTGAATTACTATTGAATTGCACAAACACACAATACGAGAGAATAACATTTTACTCTACACTATTCAAATAGTGGTGTGTGTGTGTTTCTAATCTAAATGTTTTCGGCTGCAAGATGTTGATTCTACTATTTTATAGATGATAAACCCAACAAAAATCCTGCTCCATAAGTTATGCCATAGATGTCTGATGACATCACTAGCCTCAGCATCCCCCCCCAATTTCCAATATCCCAATATTCCAAACATTTCCAATGCCCAAACCCTCCCAAAATCTAAAGTAAGAGCCTCTTTCATGACCTTGTTCATTTCGGTTAACCCCAAACAACCATCCCCAATGCAATGATTTTGCCCACTGGGAGGGCAAAGCAATTTACCTGGAAATGGGGCAGCTTGTCCCTCTCAATTCCTATCTACAGAAACTAAAATTTTATATTAATTGTTGGTGCTTTTAAGTTGCAAAATAGACGAAGGCAGGCATTAACAAAATTAACAACAGTAACAGTAAAAATGACATACATCGCCACACAAACACCACTAACTATATGTTTTATATACAATAATATACTACATATTCTTTTATAAACATATCTACAAAAAGTAACTGAATTACTCCCCCCACAAGTTTTATTTACATCAAACCTTTCATCCAAAAGGTTCAAGGCCAACTGCAAGACTCTCCTTACTCCAATATATCCTCAAAACAAGAAGCCAGAGAAAGGTGTAACAAGCCTAAGACAACCCATTGAGGTACATGGCTGATAGGGAACTGAACCAGATCTCTTAAGTCCTAATTCAACACTTGAATCACACTTCCAACAGTCATGTGGGTGCTTTCATTCCAATCTACCAAATTAAGGCTTTCTGTTTAGATGCAAATGTCAGTGAACCAAAAAGTGATGTCATGCATTGGCACTTCAGATTCCTGAGAGAATGAATGAAACCATGAATCTAGGTTAAGAACGACACCTAAGAACAGTGCTGTATTAAGATATCCCTGGAGCCCACGACTCGCCTGTGGATGATGTGCTTGCTCTGGAGATAGTCCAGTGCCAGTGCTAGCTCACAGATGAACAGCTTCACGGTCCCTTCTGCAAAGCGGACATTTTGCTGCAGGTGGTAACGTAGGTCCCCTCCAAGAAGCAAATCCACCACCATAAACATGTCTTCTTCATCCTGGAAGGAATACCTAGAGAAAGATACACAGCACAAAGCAGACATGGCTGGTATGGTGCTCCAGGTGAGGAAAGCTGTAATGTAGTTTGGCAGAACACAATGAAATGCACTTGCTTATCAAACAGCCCATATGTCATACATAGCAAACAGCAAAGTTGAATGGTCCTGCTTAATTTGGATCGCAATGAAGAATATTGGGCCAGAGTTTAATATCAATAGCGCTACCATATACAGAACCCCATTATTCATTGTTTCGAGAAAGAATTGGGGATTGGAATCCAATTCTGCCAGTTCAGCACAAATGTACACCCAGCTTTTCCCATACAAAAACATTAGATCTCCTCTGGTATGTTTTTGATATTTAATGAACTATAAAAAGTTAAAATGAAAATGGCAACCCTGTTGAGCAGAGAAGGAAGAAGAACGGAAGGCAGCCGAGGTATACATCTTCTGATAGTGCATAAAACATGGTACACCTACCCTCTTTATTAACTCTCTCCCAGCACATTTCACATTTCCCCCTAAATGTCAACAGTTGAAAGTGCATTACAATTTCTAAACATATATGCACATAGTTAGAGGGTGGGTGTGTTCTTTTCTCAGTCTCTGAAGAGTGCAGAGGCCTAACACATTCATTGGAGAAGAAATGGATTTTGAACCTGCTGAAAGTCATTTATACTGTATCTATGCCTAATTTTCCACAAGCCACACTTTAGCTCTCGTACTGCAAGAAAACATGGCAGGGCTGAACCCTGGCACAAATGAAAGCCTGCTTTCGGCTCCTCTCCCTTCCTTTTCTAGAGCATCCCAGATTTTCTTTACACTGACTTTTTGCTTCTCTTGTTTTGAATAACAGCAAGTGAAAAGCAAGGTCAGGAAATCAAGACATTTCAGACATGGCACAGTCAGTGCTCTTGAATACAGGGAGAAAAATTAGCTGTGTTTCCACCAAGAGGTTCCCTGAAGAGCCGCCATAATTAAATACGAGGGGAAATCATATGATTTCCAAGTTGATTGGCAGAGTAGGACACATGGAGATAAGCAACCCGCATGGAAGATGCTGTCATCTAAGTCTCACTCAGGAAGGTGCAAGAACACTCCAGACACCTTTTCACATATAGCAAGCAAGTGTAAAGATGCTTAGTACTTTGGTTGGCTTATTTGTTCCTTTGGGGAACAGTACAACATATGCTTCATATTCTACACGTTCAGCCTCTACTGTCTGCAGGGAGGATTAGGAAAAGCCCCTCTATGAAACCAAGAGAAGGAGGAGGCAGACAGGCCAGCAATCTACCTCAGTATAGATTATTATTATGCATATTCATGTACTATAGACCAGAAGCAAGATTGGCTGTGGAAGCTGTAGAGATACTGCACCCCTTCACTTTCCAAGCAAGGATATCTGTGAGTAGTTATAATTAACTTCTGGATAGAGATGAAGATGAATTAAAAAGTTTGAATCAGGATATTGAATGAATATCACTGATTCTTTCCCCCCTTAATATTTACAGGTGTTAGAGTCCCCAACAAACATGAAGGGATAAATATTTCCTTGATTTTATTTGTCCCTTCCTTTTTCTTTTAGACAGGCCATGGTTGTCTAACACACACACACACACACACACACACACACACACAGAGAGAGAGAGAGAGAGAGAGAGAGAGAGAACCCCGGCCTCCAGTCTACACACCCCATCCCACACGATTCTCACTCTCCTGTGCCTACTTTATCTGTGGCCTCTGATAAGGTAGGGACATTGTTGTGTCCTACATTGCCACCAGAGCCTAGATTGCTGCCACAGTCAGTGTCACCACCACATAAATTCCAATCACGATTGCAGCTGCACTGGCCATAATTGAGGCAGAGGCCCTGGCGATGATGACTGTGGCAGTAGCATCCCCAGCAGGCACACTGAAAACTTTGGTGACCAGGATGTTTTTGCCTACCCATTTGATTTATACACTAACATGTTATATTCTTATGTTTTTATATTTTTATTATCTTTATGATTTCAGTTTTATATGTTCTTTATATGTCTTGTAAGATGGACTTATTGGATTTGCTTTTTGTGCTCTTTGCTGTGAACCACCCGGAGTTCCTTTGGAAGGTCGGGCAGTCTATAAATATAAATATAAATATAAATATAAATATAAATATGGTGGCAGCAGCCCTAGTGGGTACATTGCAGGCCTCAGTGGCCATGATGGTGGTGGTATCCACATTGCAGGCTACAGCAGCCAGGAGGGTGGGGGCAGCCCCAGAGGTCACACTGCAGGTAGCAGAAGCCCCAATGTGGGCTTTTGCAGTCCAAGCACTTGGGGTCCAACATTGGTGGTTTGTCACTTGGGATGAACTGACATTTGGGTGGTTGTCCCCATCTCTGCTTCTGAATGAATTCATGTTCATGCAGAAACATCTGAGAAGAACATAACGCAAAAGAAAGGTTTAGGTTATTTGCAGATTTAATGAGAGCTTTAAATTGAGTTTGCAGGGGGAGGGAGAAACTTTTCTTTATGGTAGAGATCCAGAAGGGGTTGTGAAGATTAGCCCAAATGTTGCAATAAGAGCAGGACAAGGAGTAGTGCAGACTACCAGTGCAAGGAAAAACAGGTTAAGCAAAGGACATGTAAGAAGCACACACAGCCTCCAATGTCTCTAGAGCAATGCACAGAGCATGGGGAACAAACAAGAGGAGCTGGAACTCCTAATACAGCAAAATAAATATGACATAATTGGCATCACTGAAAACTGGTGTGATAAGACTTATGATTGAAACATAGTTATTGGAGGGTATAACCTGTTTCAAAGGAACAGGCCGAGTAAGAAAGGAGGAGGTGTAGCTTTATATATTAAGGACATTTATACTGCTGAAGAAATACATGATAAATGGCAGGGGAGGCATGTTGAGAGTATTTGGGTAAAAATCAGGGGTGAGAAAACTGGGAGTGATGTCACTGTGGGGGTATATTATAGACCCCCCAAGCCAGCTGGGGGGACCAGGATGATGCCTTCTTTAAGCAGATGGCCACACAGTCAAAAGGGAGAGATGTAGTACTAATGGGAGATTTTAACTATCCCGATATATGCTGGCAGTCCAACTCAGCTAAGAATGCAAGGTCTAACAAATTCCTTACTGCCCTTGCAGACAATTTCATGGTCCAGAAGGTAGAGGAGGCAACAAGAGGTACAACCATTTTAGATCTGGTCTTAACCAATAAGGAGCCCCTTATAAATGGGGTCGAAGTGGTGAGATCATTAGGTAAAAGTGACCATGCCCTCTTGGAATTTGTTATACAGTTGGAAGGTGAAGCTAGGCTTAGTCAAACAAGAATCCTGGACTTTAAGAAAGCCATTTTTTGTATACTTAGGGAATTATTGGCTGTGATTCCATGGACCGAAACACTGAAAGAGAAGGGAGTCCAAGATGGATGGGAGTTCCTTAAAAGCGAGATATTAAAGGCACACTCTAAAACTGTTCCAACAAGAAGAAGAAATGGGAGATGTCTAAAGAAACCGCAATGGTTTACTAAAGAACTTTCAACTCAGCTAACTATTAGAAAAACCAAGTCCAAGAAATGGAAAAATGAGGAATGCACCAAAGAGGAATATAAGCAAACAGCTAATATATTCAGGGGGGTGACCAAAAAAGCTAAAGTGTAAAATGAACTTAGACTTGCCAGAGAGATTAAAAATAGTAAAAAGGGTTTCTTTAGTTATGTCTGCAACAAAAGGAAAAATAAGGAAATGATAGGCTCTCTGCATGGCAATTATAACCAATTACTAACAGGAGACAAGGAAAAGGCAGAACTACTCAACACCTTCTTTGCCTCCATTTTCTCCAAAAAGGAAGAAAGAGGTCCACTGAAACAAAGAGTAGATGAGGTAGGCTGGGAATTGCAACATAGAATAGGTAGAGAGAGTACAGAAACACCTGGAAACATTAAATGAATTTAAGTCTCCTGGCAGATAAATTACACCCAAGGATATTAAAAGAACTGGCAGAAGTAATTTCTGAACCATTGGCAATAATCTCCCATTTCTTGTTGTTGTTGGAACAGTTATCAATTGGAGGAGGGCTAATGTTGTCCCCATCTTCAAAGGGGGGGGGGAAGAGAACCCAAATAACTACCGTCCAGACAGCTTGACTTCAATTCCTGGAAAGATCCTAGAGCAGATTGTTAAACTGGCAGTCTGTACTTATTTAACAAACAATGCTGTCAATACAAGAAGTCAACATGGGTTTCTTAAAAACATGTCATGCAAGATTAATTTGATCTCTTTCTTTGATAGAATTACAGGCCTGGTGAATGAGGGGAATGCTGTGGATATTGCTTATCTGGACTTCAGTAAGGCCTTTGATAAGGTTTCTCATGGTATTCTTGCTAAGAGGTTAGTACAAAGTTAAGAGGTTAGTAGAAAGTGGGATAGATAGTGCTACTGTTAGGTGGATTTATAATTGGTTGACTGATCACACCCAAATGGCCTCTCTTCAGCTTGGAGAGATGTGACCAGTGGCGTGCCCCAGCGTTCTGTTCTGGGTCCAGTGCTGTTCAATATCTTTATTAATGACTTGGAGGAAGCAATAGAGAGTAGTAGAGATGGGCACGAAACAAAAAAAAATGGTGTTTCGGTTTTTCATTTGTCATTGAGAGGTCTGTTTTGGTTCATTTCCGTTTGTCGCGAATTTTTGGAAAAAATTTGTTACCGTTTTTCATTTTTCGTTTGTCATTTTTACCCGCTTTTTGTGCGATTTTAAAGCATTTCCGTGTGCAGGCATCCCCCAATGCCCCAGACCAGAGGGAAAACACTAAAAAAAAGGATGCTGGCAGAGACACAGTATAGACTAGGTATGCAGGGAGGCTGCAAAGGCAGTGGCGGGTGTTGCCCAGGGTGCAAGGCAGCCACAGAGTGACTGCACTGCGGGGCAAGGGAGGGTACTCACCGAGAGGTACGCAGCACGCATGCACACAGGGAGGCTGCAGGACTGAAGCTAGAGTCGCAGAGACAGCAATCCCACCCTAACTCCCACCAGAGACTGCAAGGAGGATGGGGGCTGCCAGAGCTTTTTATGCCCTCTGTGGCTACCAGACCTGCCCGCCCAGTCTGCAACCTGGGCATGCTATTGGTTGAACATGATCCCATCACATGGCTTGCCTCCATTTTGTGGCTGGTGGCGACATCCATTTTAGAGGGAAAAGAAAAATACATTGCAATGGGAGAAGACAAAAACCAATGTTTAAGGACCCCAACCCCCCTGGTAGGCATTATCAGACAATACGAATAATTATCGCTGCATTTTTACGGATGTCCAGGGTGTTTTTTAACATTTAAAACAGCTCATTTCATTGTGCGTCGCCATTAACGAAATGTAATGACCACAATTTTCATGGTTCTGTTCGTTTCGTTTCATTTTCATCACAATTTTCGTTTGTCGTTTCGTTACGTAACGGAAACGACAAACAGTAACGGAAATGAAAAAATGTTTGTTCCGTGCCCATCTCTAGAGAGTATGCTAATTAAATTTGCAGATGATACCAAATTGAGAGGGGTTGTTAATTCCCTAGAGGATAGGATGAAAATCCAAAATTTTGGTGGTTGTCCCCATCTCTGCTTGACAAATTAAAGTGCTGGGCCAAAGCTAACGGAATGGGTTTTATCAGAGGGAAATGTAGGGTGCTGCATCTAGGTAAAAGAATGAATTGCACAGATATAGGATGGGAGATACCTGGCTGGAAAATAATACCTTTGAAAGGGATCTGGAAGTCTTGGTGGACCACAAATAGAACACAGCCAAGGAAATCAATGGGATTCTTGGTTACATCAACAGAAACATACTGTCTAGATCAAGGGAAGTGATAGTACCACTCTTTTCTGCTCTGGTCAGACCCCACCTGGAGTACTGTGTCCAGTTCTGTGTGCCTCAATTTTAAAAGGATGTTGACAACCTCATGCAGGTACAGAAGAGGGCAACCAGGATGGTTGAAGGTCTGGAAGAACGGCTTAGAGAATTGGGAATATTTAGCCTTTCCAAAAAAAAAAAAAAAGGCTGAGGGGGGATATGATATATATGTTTAAATATTTGAAAGAATGTCATATTGAAGAGGGAACAGGTTTGTTTTCCATGGCTTCAGAGACTAGGACCCGGGGCAATGGTTTCAAACTACAAGAAAAGAGATTCCATTTGAACATTTGGAAGAACTTCATGACGATTAGAGCTGCTCGGCAGTGGAAAATGCTGCCACAGAGGGTGGTGGAGTCTCCTTCTTTGGAGGTTGTTTAGCAGAGGCTGGATGGCCATCTGTTGGAAATATAGAGATGGGGGTTCCTGCATGGCAGGGGGTTGGACTGGATGGCCCTTGAGGTCTCTTCCAACTCTGTGAGTCTATGATTCTATGATTCTATGATTCTAGGTCCTCCCTATTGGGTTACAGACACTGCAAAGCACAGTGTGAACACTGTTTAAATCACAGCTCAGTACAAGCCCCTTATTAATAAATATTGATTCCAGCATAAAAATGTCAGACAAAAAAGAGTTGCAACTGAACTCACTGTTCCTCTGTATAACATTTTATCTGAGGTTCTGCTATAATTCCCCCAGTATAATGCAAGTAAGCATTCAAGTAGCAATTCTATATCTATTTGTATACAACAATTGTGGCATTGTTACATCTCTGTGAGTCTCAATCAAATTAGATCTGTAGAGTCACTGAAACATGCTGCTCAACAGAAAAATATGCAAGAAATCAATATAAGACGCAAGCGAACTATTTTGGATTGTTTTTAGGGGAGTTGATTCTATTGTTTTCTACAGGGTTCTCAATTATCGAAGAGTGAGTGGTCTGTTTTAGGAAGAATGGTGGGGGGTGGGGCTGGGAAAGCAAACTGTGCACTCATTCAGTCCTAAAAGCCAATTTTGTCCTACACAGAGGATTCAAAGACTGCTGGGCAATAGCGTTGTAAGGTCAAAAAAATCAGACAGTTCACCAGTGTCTAATCACTGCAAAGAGTTTCTCCACAGGATGCCTTTTGGACACCATCAATATCCCACACAGAAAAAAAGCCAGTGTTGGAATGTCTCTTTCGAAGCCTCCAAATATATTTTAACAGCTTTGCATTCGGAGACCAGCTGGACTGCTTCAGTTCCAGTCTCTAGAAGCCAAACCACATATACTGTAGGTCCTCTCAGGTTCGGTAGGAATCATTCACAGGCCAAGGGCTCACAGGAGTGAATAATCCATGTTCCAGGGGTGTATCCTGGGGGGGGGGGGCAGAGAGGGGGTTGCCCTGGGAGCAGAGGTCTTGGGCATGGACTGCTGCAGCCACTCCTTGCACACACACCCCGGGCTGTCTAGGTCTGAAATGCCAGGTGTAACCGGCCCACCTATGCTGTTGCTGCCAGTGTAGACTTTGAACACCTCTATGGCTGCTCCATGGCACCACTTCAATTGGTAGATACCATCACTGTGTTTAATCCCACTTGTAAACCATCCTGAAAGTTGTTATACACCTAAAGCAGGAGTGGTACAACGTGTACTTCCCTCAGACTATTTTTCTAAATGGAAGATGTCCCAGAGGCATGTGGCTGGCCCAACGGGTAAACAAACACTGGGCTTGTTAAGCCTCCGGTCTGATCCAGCATGGATCTTCTTCTGTTCATATCTTTTTGTGCTTGTATATCCTGTGAAGACATGGCAACTTCCAATTTTCTAGCTTTAGTTTTATACCTGTGTAAAAAGAAGAAGCCATGCTATTCTGTGCTAACAGGCACAAACAAAACTGGCCAAAATAAAAAAAAATTAAGGAGAGAAGAACATTGTAACATCGTATAAAGACTAAGTGCTATATTTTAATTTGAACTTTCATGGACAAATCCTCTTCCTCAGACAAATTATAGCTTACATTGAAATCTATCAGTTAGCCTTTAAGATGTTTTTGTCTTCTTTTTGGTTGTGCTTTTGTTTTTGCCTGACAATTCTCTAGCATCATCTTCCGATTCTGATTTCATAAGAATCTTGGGAACATTTGCAGTGATTCATTTTTCTTTAACCAGGGCAATGTAACTAGATGCCAACTGCTGGACGTGGCTAGATGACCTTCTACAGCCGGGACAGGGGGGAAAAACTCACCTTGAACAAAGGCCTAGTCATGCCAAAGTATTATTGCAATTTTTGGTCACAGGCTGTTCTGCCCTATTCTACTGGAAATCCCTATATAAATCTAAAGCACTCAGCCATCAACAAGCCTGCACAGGCTCCAACTGGGCTATTCTCCAGAGCTGACTAAATGAATTAAAAACTGAGGTGAAACATACAGATGCACTCCAAATCACAATTAACCTTCTTGTAATGGAGGCTGTTTGCTCAGGAGAAATGGATTTGGTTTTCTTGGTACCAGCTGCCAAAGGTACATTGTTAATAGTCTGGACCCAGTGGCTTAGAGAGGCAGGAAATGCAGATGTTATTTATTTTCCCAGCAGAAGGAGCAGCATGAGATGGCTTCATTTGTCATGCTGTCGGCTTCCCAAGCATCTTTCAGGGAACACTTGGAGACCATTCTGTTTCCTTGTTTCTCCTTGTCTTGATGGGCAAAGCGGGTAAAAACAACACAGGAAAGTAATAGCCAAGGGCACAGAGAGTGAGATTCCTATAGAGCAGGGGAAGGCCAAGGTTGAGGAAAAGAGGCATCAGAGAAGATAATGGTTGCACAGCCTCATGGCAGCACAGCCACAGCACAGGTGTGCCAGCTCCAGCTTTCTGTCATGCACCCAGGGGTGCAAACAACCTAGTGCTTCTATGACTCATAGAGTCATGGAATCATAGAGTTGTAAGAGACCTCAAGGGCCATCCAGTCCAACCCCCATCACAGTATTTCCGACAGATGGCCACCCAGCCTCTGCTTAAAAACCTCCAAAGAAGGAGACTCCACCACCCTCCGTGGCAGCAGATTCCACTACTGGACAGTTCTAACCATCATGAAGTTCTTCCTAATGTTCAAATGGAATCACTTTTCCTGTAGTTTGAAACCATTGCCGTGAGTCTCAGTCTCTGAAGCCATGGAAAACAAACTTGTTCCCATTTCAATATCACATCCTTTCAACATAATTCTGTGCTCCATTTACACTCCATGTACTGCCATGCTACACAGTGCCAAGAGAATTCTGGTCTATCTCATTACAGTTTTCTATTTTGCTTTGGGCTGTTTATTCCCTGTGACAAGTAGGACCCAAGCCAGAAAAGATTCCTTTTACCCATTAACTAATAACTTTCCTTTAAAAAAAAAAAACAGGCAGCAGAAGCCAAATCTGAATCGGAAAAGATGCTAACAGGAAGCACAGAACAAGGCTGTAACCTTTGCCTTCTCTTTATTTTCCTCTTTGTCATGATTACTGCTGGACTTTTTGGAATTGGAAACTTTTTTCTGCTACAAATAGAAAGGGGGGCTGATCTAAACAGTGACCACCATAAGCAGGTCAGGGAGGCAAAAAATTGTTACATCTTTATTACTGGTTATTTTTTCTGATTCTTTTGCATTTCATTGCATTAGCCATTCTGTATGTCTGGTCAAAACAGAAATGCATATATGATTTTAAATAAATACCGTAAGTCATAAAATAATTGTAGAGTGATAATCTTCTTCCCTGCCAGCATATCTGCTATTAGAGATTTAATGTCACTGGCGAATATCACTGATAATCGGCTTCACTATTAATACTCCTTAATGGGGAGGTTTCCTTCTACAAATTATCTACCTACACTTTGTCAGCAAACCAACCTAAAACTAAAAGATACATCACACAACAACCTGAATCCCGGTTAGTAAAAGCAACTATGTGTCTGTAATAGAATACTGGCCTACATTTATTCATCACCCAACCTTATTTCCTCCTGCCTGTTTCAAGAATATTACATGCGGGAGTGGTGAATATACCAAATTATAGGGAAAAAAATATCATTGTGCCAATCGGTAACAGTTCTGATGGTGAGAAAACTACTGATAATGAGGTTGGTTCTCCAGAAGGGCTCTCAGACAGACATTTCATTTCAGACAGACATTTATCAATTGGATGTCTATTGTTTTTCCTAAGCCTGTTCTATCATGTAGCAGGATATTTCAACCAGAAAAATGGAGAAGGGGCAAGGTAGAAAAGACAGGAACTAAAATCTGAGTAATTCTACAGGGCTTTCTAAAGGCAGGCAGAAACTACCTTCTGATGAAGGCAGCAACATGCCTTATGCCAGGGCTGCCTTGTTTTTCAGCAATCAAGGGGAGTTTTTAATTGCCCCACTACTCAGTCATCAATATGTGAGAGAATAAATTACAAATCTGAACTCCCTTGGTCAAATCTCACCCAGTCCAGGCAGTCAGGTAAGCTACAAAGCAACCACATCCAATCCACCAATCTACAACATAGGTGTAGTCAGGATTTATGGTACTTAGCTATCAAAGGCTTGAAACAATTTAGCCCATGTGGCATTTTCTAAGCAAATTAAGGCTCCAGTTCTACACAAACTGCTAAATTTGCTTAATGTGGTGGAACACACATACAATTTACATACTGCTTTTACAGAACAACCCTGTATGTATGATAACTCAGCGCAATTATTTGTCAGGTGTGCAGATGGATTCACCGTCCCCTGTGATAGGACAGTGTCCTGACAGCTAATCTTTCCACACTGGAAGCACCACTAGATTCCTTCTGAGTATGAGATGAATGAAGAAGACCTTGATTCAATCTCTAGTTTTGTTGTAATACTCTGTGCCTGTTCTAAGAAATCTGAAAGCTTTGGAAAATTCAGCAAACACTGTAATGGTCCCAGCCTGCACATTGACTGGTCGGTGGGAACTAAGAGAAGCATCAAAGCCACCAGAAAAGAGATTTTTTTTAAATTTCTCTTCTCTTCTCTGAATCTGCTATCTCTATTTTGGAATTATAGAGACAATAATAATTTTATCGGATAGCTTCAGGAACGCTATCAGGTTTTAACTGTGTTTAGCCGATTTGTGTATTGTGTGTCTTCTAATTGTGATTATGTTTGCCGATTGTGGCTTTATAAGCCGCTTAGAGATCTCGACGATAATAAGCGGGGTATAAATATAATAATAAATAAATAAATAAAAAACAAACAGATTTTGAAACTTTCTTCATTTTTCTCTAATTTATGCACCATCTCATCGGATGGACCAAGCTTCTACAGAACTTGAAGGCTATGAACCACTTATGAACCTCTTCAGTGATGAGTTAGTGCTCCAAACCAAAGAAATCACACAGTTCCTTATCTTTGCTAAGAAGAACTGACATCCTGAAAGGTCCAATCGCAAAGATCCCTACATTTACAAGGCAAGGTTGCTCCAACTGGGATGATGCAGCAAGGAGGCTGCACGTGTGCTTTGCTGCTGCTGCAGTCTTGCAGCGTCAGATTAGTTCAAGCAACAGGAATGGAGTTCAATGGGTGTCCAGTGATACAGCCCAGAAAACACCACGAAACAGAAAAGAATTAGATAAGGAAGGTACAAGATTGGTTAAGATGATGTTTGATTTCCTGGGCCATTCAGCTACACACACACACACCGATTCATAAGAACATAAGAACATAAGAAGAGCCATGCTGGATCAGGCCAAAGGCCCATCTAGTCCAGCTTCCTGTATCTCACAGCGGCCCCACCAGATGTGTTTGGGAGCGCATGAGACTAGATATCTGTCTCCTGATACCACTCTCCTGCATCTGGCCCTTGAAGTACCCTGGTTTAAAGCCTGGAGACTACACATCTCCATCATGGTTTGTAACCTGTGATGGACTTTTCCTCCAGGAATCTGTCCAATCCCCTTTTGAAGGCATCCAGGTCAGATGCCATCACCACATTGTGTGGCAGGGAATTCCATAGACTTACAACACGCTGGGTGAAAAAATATTTTCTTTTGTCAGTTTTTACTCTCCCAGCCCTCAATTTGAGTGTATGTCCCCTAGTTCTGGTATGTTGGGAGAGGGAGAAGAGCTTCCCTCTATCCACTTTACTCATACCCTGCATTATTTTGTATGTCTCAATCATATCCCCCCTCAAGCGCCTTTTTTCCAGACTAAAGAGGCCCAAATGTTTTAGCCTTTCTTCATAAGGGAGGTGTCCCAGCCCAGTAATCATTTTAGTCGCCCTCTTCTGCACCTTTTCCAGTTCCACTATGTCTTTCTTGAGATGCGGTGACCAGAATTGTACACAATACTCCAGGTGGGGCCTTACTATTGTTTTGTATAATGGCATTATAATGTTGGCTGTTTTATTTTCAATCCCCTTTTTGATAATCCCTAGCATGGAATTGGCCTTCTTCACCGCTGCCGCACATTGGGGAGACACCTTCATGGAGCTGTCCACCAACACACCAAGATCTCTTTCCTGATCCATCACAGATAACTCAGAGCCCATGAGTTGATAGATGAAGTTTGGATTTTTTGCCCCAATATGCATTACTTTACATTTGGTTACATTAAAATGCATTTGCCATTTCTCAGCCCACTCCCCCAGTTTGGAGAGATCCTTCTGGAGCTCTTCACAATCTTCTCTGGTTTTTACCACACGGAAAAGTTTTGATTCCTTCAACATTAAACCAGTAAGGATCTGCTAACCAGTAGTGCTACCTTGATATATACCTAAATACAATACATTCTTCATGATTGCCAATGACAGCAGGCATTTCAAGTCTTTCCCCTTAAACAACAAAATATGGATATTTTGGTCAGATCATGTGGTTGGCTGGTTTGTTTTCATTTTTTGTTTTTGCCTTGGATCGTTTCAGACTGCAGGTGGAGGACCACCTGTTTTAAATATTCTACCATGGCAGCCTCATGAAAAGCTAGTATGCTAGTCAAAAGGTTCAGAGTGAGTCTACTGACATCCATCTTTTATGTGCCATAAGATATTTTCACGTGGGATAATATGCATATTGAACTGAGGGCTTTTGATGCTCAAGCTCACACCCCATTTAAAATCTTCACACCTCTAGATCTAGTGCATCTGCTGTTTGGCAAACATACTACAATCTCTACTGTCAAAGGAATAAAGGCAAACAGTAAGAGTCTTTTGCTGCTTGAAGCTAGGAAGTACCTAGCCATTATAAATGGAATCAAACATGGACTTGATTATCAAGATCCTTGCCTCAGATATGAATGTGAATCACAGGTGGTCCTGGAACCTGCTGTTTCTCGCAAAGGCCACTCAATGAAAACTGGGTTATGCAAGCCAAAAGAAAGTAAGCCAACAAACACTGCAGGTACGGAAAACATTGATTTTACAAGGTTAAAGCCACACAGGCACAACACATTCAGGTTACAGAGAAGGCACAGCCACACCACCACCTCATGAAAAGAGGGTCCTCTTGTGAGAAACACAGGACTTACCACAAGTTGACCAGAAAAGGGTGCTCCAGCCCTTGCATGATCTGTAGCTCTTTGAAGACATTTCTTACTTCATTCCGCTCAATGCATTTCTGCTTGTTCATGTATTTCATGGCATACATTTTCTTGGTGTCATTCTTTTGGACAATGCAGACCTACATGCAGGAAAAATGAAAGCAGCATATAATTTATATATGAAGAAAAATAATGACATGCTACTGAAAGTAATCTATCTTTAATTTTTTTTTAAAAAAAACCCTGCTATGTTGTTGTTTTATCTACTTAGACACTGGTCTCTGATGGTACCAGCTAAAACTCAGAGGCAACTGTACTTGCAAATGAGTAGAATTATCACTTTAAAAAAAGATGGCATCCTTTCTTGTTCAGCTCCCCGTAATTCTTTTCCTTCCCCATGTATCTAAACCACCTGTCCTGAAAATAGCTTGCTTATCATGTTGGGCGTTTGAGGAGAAATTGGTCTGCTAATTCTCAGAAATCTTGACACGCACAAAAATGGAGGATATCAAAATACAGATGTTTAAAAATTAAGCTAAGTTAAGACAAAAGTCATTCTACAGAACTCTGTGTGGAAAATACAGAGTAAGGGAGGACAACTTTATGTCAAGGAGGATCCCATTTCCTTGGAGGCTCCTCAATCAGGGACCATCTATGGCTGTGACAGTCAGTCAAGGCTACATTGAACATGGTCCCCCTCCTCCTTTCCCCTCACCTCACCTTTTCCCCTCCCCATCTACCAAGCTGAGGTGAAAGAGAAAGCCTACCCACAGCAGAAGCGTGGAACAATCACTTGCACAGAACGTTTCAGATTGGGCCCTGGGCCTCACAAAGTTCACCCCAATTCTTAAGGAATTAAACAGAGGGGTTCCCTCCCCTCTCCCTAAATCTCTCACATGCCCTTTCCCAGAAAGCCAAGTGATGGGAGTGGAAGAACAGAGCGATGAGGCACAACAATGCCAGCATGCCCTGGTTTGCTTCAACCGAAGATCTCCTCTCTCCGGATGTTTACACATCAATTCTGTGGTTCTGGTTTATGAAGAAGAATTGTTTAATATCCTGTAATATAATCTGAAGATTGTAAACAGGCAAGGAGGCAGACTTTGGTTCTTGCTAGCTTCTCAGGAGATAAGGCTCAGCTTTCAAGTGCAGACGAGACAATATTCTTTAAAGCCTGATTATTTTCTGCTCCTTTCATTGTTTGAAAAAGAACAAAAATCTGTTTCCTTGCACTGCATACATAGTTTGTCAAAACTTACCTTTCCGAAGCTGCCTTTTCCAATGGCTCTCAAAATTTCAAAATGGTCAAAGGTGACTGAAAAGAAGAATATTCTGTTTTAGATAAAGAAAACCCTCAACCTTTCAATATTAATATAAATCATTTTCAGACTTACTATACAGTAAAACGGATCACTGATTTCCTGAGTCATCACAAATCCAGTAGGACATTTGCTATTTATTCTGCTTTTTGTTGCAGTCATACTTCTATTCCTCCTCCTTTCACACAAACCAATTTTCCACCATGGAACAAATGCTCCCTTTTAAAAATGGAAAGCTACTTTTTTCCTATTTCAGGTCTGCCAATACCAAAGGGCAATTCCCATCATTTCATGCATTCGGTGTCCCCTTTTCCCCTCCCCCCCAAGGTGGCAGATCCAAAGTAACCACAGAACCTGTTTGAATCATATTCTGGTGCGTTCTGGTAAGAACACACACACACACACACATACAGACATTCTGCTATGAAGCAGGTTTGGTAGGCAAGGCATAGATAGAAGTTTTATAGAATTCTACATTTTGATCCATTTCCATGCCAAATTCTGTGTCACCTAAAGGGATGGATTCATCTTAAAATGAGCGTGGAATCAACATGCACAGAAGGCAATGCTTATGTAAAGAGAGAATGTTTTATCTATTTGGTATTTTCATTGCTGTTTCTTGTTGTTTGTTTTGCATTTTGTTCGTTTTTGCAGCTTTGATGAAAAGTTTAGACTGTCTGCATAACATGATTGCCAGATGGGTGGGGTATAAAATCTAATAAATAAATAAATAAATAAATGATTTATCACAAAGCAATATTTTATAGATCTATTTGGGATTATCAGATCCTGGTTCAATACAATTTCCATGCACTCACACACAAACTTTTTTTTTGCTGCTCCTTGGATCCTCCCTTTATACAAGTGAGTGTGAGGTCAAGACGTGGTTTGAAGATGGGATCAAAATCTTAGGCTGCTTTAAAAACCATTAATCATAGCTCTCAGTTCACTTACAATAAGAGGCCACAATTCATTAAGGTTTCTGGGCTTCTTACCAACTCTCATGAAGGGAACTGAAGCTGCAGGATGATTTTGTGTGCATCCTAACTTAATAGGCATTTAGTTGCTTAAATACAGCCACTGTTTTGTCTTAAATAACTTTTAGGCATAGGGAGACATAGAATTGGATCATCTGTTAATTTTCTTCGATGCACACCTTGACGTGGTAAAGGGGTCTGAGTATGTTGATGAAGAGAGGAGCAATGTTGTCAGGAAACAAGACTTCATTATGAGCCTGGACTCATAGAAGGGTCATAAAAGGCAGAATTTTCATAGGCTGAGACACCAGATTAAGAGACATCCACCCACTTCAAGACAGCTACTAGGCAGAGTAGAGGATCTTTCACAGACAAGGACAATGGCACACACACACACACTGGCAATGTTAAGCCCCTGCTGAACTTTTCTTAATATGAAAAAAAACTATGATGAGACAAGAGACAGTGCTGGAAAATAAGATTCCAAGATTGGAACCAGGCAGTGAAGAAAGCTGATGGGGGATGATTTTTTAAAAAAAAATATGGTGTAGGAGGAGAGCTTTGTCTGACACAATTATGAACAAGTGAGTCCTAGATTAAATTAAGCCCGGGCTATCTTTGAAGGCAAAAATGTTGAAGCAAAAAAATGTCATGAGAAGGCATGATTATATGTAAAAGACAACAGTGTTAGGAAAGGTGGAGGGCAGCAGGAAAAGAGGAAGACCAAATATGAGATGGTCTGACTCCCTAAGGAAACCACAGGCTAGAGTTTCCAGGAGCTGAGCAGGGCTGCTAAGTATAGGGCACGTTGGAGATTTCTCATTCATAGGGTCGGAGTGACTTGATGGTACTGCACATAACAGTACCATCAAGTCACTCAGAGGTTGGTTGGATTGGGCCACTAAATGGAAATTCTTGCAACCTCTCAAGGAGTGTTCTGCATTTCCTAAACCACTGTTTTTTAATTCGGCACATATTAGGACAAGACCTTCGAGGTAGGCAGCACAAGATCTGCAGAGCCATTAGTCAAGAAATGATCATAATGAGAACAGCCCCAGCCTTCATACTGAGGATGAAGACTAACAGCTCTTTAACCTCATTAGGGGGCTGATTGGAGGTACCAAATCAAGGTTGTGGATTACTAGCCACACATTGGCCTTAATTACCATGACCCTGAAACTGTCAGATACTGCCAAAGTGACAGAGCCTGAAAATACAGAGTTAATTTGCTACATCCATCTGTTCATTTCCAACCAATTAAGAACTGGACTGGAACAAACCATGTATTTGACCTGATTTTGCCCCCAATCCCTACAATGGTGAGGGACACTGCACTCCAGAGAAGAAGTATGTGATGTATTTAAAGTGACAGGAAGCAAGACAGTTTATTACACATTCTGAGGAGCACTGAGCCAGCAAGTACAATGAAATCTAAGCTACAAATCTAGTCTAAAATATGTGTGGAAAGTGGTGGAATGTAAACATTCTGTGCATTTGGTTTTTCAGAGGTAAATTTTTACTCATAGGACAAAACTAGAATAACCATATTGATGGGTGATGCCAACTTTGTAATCCACAACTCATGCACATATCGTACAGTGGTACCTTGTATAAAGGAATTAATTCGTTCCAAATGAAATTATGTTAAGCAAGTTTTCCTTTATACAATTTTCCCATAGGAAGGCATTGAAAACAGATCCCATTTTTATGTTGTACAGATTCGCCCCATGTTAAGCAAATTTCCCCTATCTACGGAATTTTTATGTTATACAAATTTTATGTTATACACTGTTTGTTATACAAGGGTCCATTGTACATAAAATGCCAACCCACTTCCTCCAGTGGGAGTTTCTGTGACCTGGGGGAGAGCCACTTCTAGAAAGATTAAAAGTTCAAACTATGGAAGTAGAAAACCTAGACCAGGGCTGTTTAAACTTTGGCCCTCCAGATGTTTTGGACCACAACTCCCAGAATTCCAAGCCTGTATTTCCAAAGGCAAAGGACTGTGGGAGTTGTGATCCAAAACATCTGGAGGGCTGAAGTTTGGACATGCCTGACCTAGACCCAGGCACCAATAGTTGAGCTGGGGCCTGTCAACCTTTGGGCAAAATCTTCCGCTCTAAGCTTCCATGGACTTGATTCCTAAGATACAGCTCTCATTTATTCAAAGGTCTCACTCCGTCTTAAGAGTTACCTACAAGAAAAAAAACTAAGCTAACTGATGGGTGGCAGGGAACAGAAATCAACTGATTTAATGATCAAACCGGAAGAAGAATACATATTTCCCACAATTAACTTGCTATCCTGCTTAGGAGAGGAGCTTAGAGACATGTGTCTCAGACAATTAAGCTTGTAGAGACTTGCAAATTAAGCCTGTATTTATCTTCCAATGAGGGAGAACAAAACAAAAGAAATGAAATACAAGCTATATGTGAGGAAAGACGTGTGTTACAACAAACAGATGTCTTTTGCCAGCTGCGAAAACAGCTCTGCAAGTCTTATAACCAGAGCTCTCCTATGAACTTTGTCCAAATGGAGCTGTCCAAGGTCCTAGACTTCCCTCCTGATCCCATCTGCCCACCAAAGCCAACCTCAGAGCCTGTTGTAGCCTGTGGTCTCCTGCTTCTGATCTGGGCAGAGCATCTAATGACAGGAAAAGGGCTACATTTTAACTTCTCGAAGGTTCATTTGATGGTAAAACATTTGACTCAACCACTGCTTACTACAGCACACATATCATTATCTCAAATCTCCTGTTATCTACAGTGCACTAGGAAGAATTTGATTTAATTATTTCCTTTTACTTTATTTGCTTTACTATGGACATATCTAACATGAGTGGCTGTTATGGTGGCAGACATTTTCTGAATCATCTCAGGAAGATAAATAAAGTGTTAACGCCTGTCAAGATTAGCAAAGTGTTAGCAATACTGATAGGTAAATCTTCCCCCTGAAAAAAGCACCGGGGACCCTTAGGTATCAGAACACACACACACACACACACACACACACACACACACACACACACACACACACACACACACACAATTTAAAACAGTTTCCATTCAGCATCAAAATGCATTACACATGTTTAACTAGGCATGAACTCTTCCCAACACAGGGTGGAAAAATCATGCCTGGCTTGTAACAAATAGTATGCCAGAATTCCCTAGGTGATTAGCTAATGGCAATTTGGTACCTTCTGGCAAGAAGACTACAAGTAAGACTGGCGTCGCAAATGTTTAGTGATTTTTATGACCAAATTTTAAAAAAGGTAAAGGTTCCCTCTGCACATGCATGCTAGTTGTGTCCAACTACTGCCACATATAAAAATAATTCTCTCTCATCTAAACCAAAGAAGGAAAGCTCATAACTGGTTCATTTTTCAACTCAAGTGTCTTGGTTAAACCAATCCCATAACAGCTCTGGGAATGCTTAAATTCTTTCACCATTTCCATTGCTTGACATTATGAGAAAGACAGGGTGGGAAGGATTTGACGTGGGCTTAGTTTTGAGTTGTATGTAAGCTGCATCCTTGCTGGCAATGGCTCGTAGGAACAAACAGTGTTATGTACCACAATAATCTATCTACATGTAAAACCAGCCCGTCTGGCAGAAAATTTATAGTCAAACCTTCTGGCTTTCAGAATTCTCTCTCTAGGAGGATCTTTTCCACGTGGTTCACCTATTCCAACCACAGGACTTACCGTCTGAGATGACACACCTCAAACATCCCAAGCACAGTTAGGCCTGAGGTTCAAGGGCATATCAAAGACAAACTGGTTCAGTTGTGTAACATGTTGGTGGAAAGAAATGAAGTCTCCTCCTCCTTCTCCTCCTCCTCCTCCTCCTCCTCCTTTCTCCTCTTTCCAACAAATGAAATTAATTTTGCTGGAATAATAGCTTACCTGCTTGTTATCCTTTAGTAGTTGTCACCTACTAAAACCCCAAGAGTTCAATACTTTATTGATAATCTGTAGAAGTCAAGGGATAGAATGTACACACATTCTTGTGAACTGGGAGTTTAAGCTGTAATTTGTGACCCACAAAAACTTCTGAGGAATGAAGTACTTTTTCAAGATAGTATGTTATAGCTCATAAAACATGTCTTTAATCTTTCTGTTCTCAGCAGCTGTGCCTTTGAGGTACTCTGGAAAAATTATGCTGTCATTGTTTTTCTGCATGCAGCAATTAAACCCCAAGAGAGATCTGTTGAAAAGAAAATATTTATCTTTTCCAACAAGTATGGCATTGCATAATTCTGAGAAATGTTCTAGGTGCATAATTGTGATTACGTAGCTAGCACCATCAGGTAAACTCTGGTCTAGTTTCTATTTAAAACAACAACATATAGATTCATTGTGTGTTCGAAAACAAAAAAGCACTTGAATTGTAAATGAGAATTCTGGCCAGTTTCAGCACCACCCTTGATATATAAGGGAACAAAGTAATTTAAATAAGCTTCAGGTGAGGCAATCCTGTGAACAATTTTGTAGGAATAAGCTTCTCACCTGCCTCACTTTCAAGTATAGATTCAAGCCATTAATAATGTAGCCATTAGCTGCACCTTGGCACCGAGGGAAAAACTAGCTGAAGAGAAAGCCAGCACATTGACAATTTGGCAATAGCTACAACTATATTTTTTTTAATGAAGCACTGCTTTTAAGCACTCTGGAGGATGCGGTTTTATACAGCAAGACCAAGTTCATTGCAAGAACTAATTAAATCCCATTACTCATTATCATATTTGAAGAGTAACCCAATTGCTGCAGTGCTAAAAGAGCATTCCATTATGTTACATCTTCCATTGTTTGTTAATTTTCCAAATGTAGGTTTTGTTTTAAAAAATGACATACAGCATAAAAAGAGGCCATCAAATTCACTCTGTTCCAATTTTGATCCTGTCATTCCATTACTTCTAAAATGTGACTTCATGACATTGTCCCCCCCCCCCCCCAATTAACCGTGACCCTTGTGTCTCAGTATACCAAGTTCTCAGTGAGGCTTGGAGAGGCAGAACTCCAGAACGAATGAGAGACTGGTGGTTGGAGGGTGATGTGGAAAAGAATGCAGAATCCAACCACCATTGATGATCATCATACCCATCAGCCTGATTTCCCTTGCAAGGATGTTGTAGAAGAAGTGGGAAAAGGAAAGAAATTTATACCATGTTGAGGCTACTGGAGGAAAGGCAAGATATACTAAATGCAACAAACAAACAAATAGTCAACAATGCGTCCACGTACAGATAGTTTCTGACTTCTTTACTATAGCATTTGTTGGTTCTTCAGATCTGATAAACACAAACAGGCCTTCCATGGGCAAATTTCACTCCACATTCAGCTCTCTGTGCCTTCTCTTTTATTTTATGGAACCAGACTTTAATTGCCTCCAGGAATTAAGTAATTGCCCCTTCAAATATATTTTCATACCAGTTATTTCCAAGTACAAGCAAAACTAAACAATAATATTTAAACCAGGTGAAATAGCCTAATCTGTCAATAGTGAGATAAATTAATTTTGGCAAGCAATTAGAACCTAAGATTTCTGGGCAAATGGCCCTTTCCCGAGTCTGCAGAAATGAGCAGGATGTGGGTCACAGTTGTATTCACAATGAGGGTTAGTTCCATAGTAACCTTCAGTGTTTCCAGCACAGTAGAAGTGACAGCATGAGCAGAGCATAACATTGCCATTTTCCATGGACAGCAACAGACAGATGAGTCTCCTTTGCTAAAGCCTAATATATATACTTAAGTCAACAAGATATTTGTGGAAATATCTAGGGACAAGCATTTTGCTTTCAACTGATAATTTTTAAAGACACTGTCATGTCCAGAAATGAGTTGAAATTGATTCTTTTTTGTTCCTTTTCTTTTTAACCTGGATTTTCAAATTATACACTTTTCAGTATATTTTCACTGTGTTTAACCTGAAATCTAAGGAGCCTCTCAGACTAGTCTACTTCACCTAGTGAAATAAATTGGGATAATCCCTACATGAACTGTCCAGTGCTCCATGGGAGGAAATGGCAGGATTGCAAAGGCTATGTATAAGCATGCCACATTTAGCCATATCTTCTCCTCTAGATAAGGAATATAATACACAGGTAGAATCACTGTTTTACCTTCATAAAGAATGGGCAAATGACCAATCTGGGAGTTGAGTCAAGGCAACTGAATTTATTTTCTTGTGGGATTGAAACGTTTCACTACTCATTCAAGCATGTCCAAACTTTGGCTCTCCAAACTTTGGCCTATCTATCTATCTATCTATCTATCTATCTATCTATCTATCTATCATCACTCATGTTCCTATCTTACTATTACATCTTCTTGGCCCTAACTTATGGAGGTTTGTGCAAAGGTATATAAACACACATTAATTCCTTTCACAAGCTCCTCCATTCAATATGCAAATGCCAGTTCTTTAGGTCATACCAAGCAATAAATATTCATGGTTAGGGTGCCTGGTACATGAACAGTTGTCATGCCCAAGAGTAGCCTTTGAACGGAGGTGAAAACTACTAGAAACACTGTTTTGTACTGTACGTAAGTACAATAGTCCTAGGTCTGCCATAACCAGTAGCATCACTGTGGTAGCCAGAAAGCAACCACTGTGAAAGTGGAGACTCCAGGGAAGATATTCTGTAAGCCTCACAGAAAATCTGAGATGCCTCAGAACCAAGAGCCTGGCTTAGAATGTCCATTGGTGAGGGGGACCTTGTTGTGGCACTACTTAAATGGGTGGCCCCACTGGAGCTGTCGAATACAATGAATAGTTATTATTTCTTTTAAAGTTCTTAGGACTGCCAACAGGAAAGGAGAGGAAGATGATGAAGATGCAGACAAAAATCTGAACAGGTATATTTAACAAACTGATTGGGGGGGGTTCCACATGATGATGTTCTGAGATGTTTCAGCAGCAGCAGCTAAAAGGAACTGAGGGATAACCATTAGGCTCAGGGAACTAGTCGAATGGATCTAAGAGCCTTTGGGATGTTCAAAGAGTTTCAGGCAGGAGCAGAAAGAACCCACAAGTGTGATCCAAAGACACCACAAAGGAAAAACATGCTTTACTAGTAACAGGTTACGTGTTCTCTGGTGCTGCTTGAGTCTGACATGATTCGTGTTGGTTCGGCTAGTGCTAAAAGAAGAAACAGGGCTCAGAAAATCATTAGTTCAGGGAAATCTGCTAACAGAGAATGTGTCATTCGGTACTCTGCTTCCTATGCTCCCGCTTCTTTTACGAGAAATGGCCACAAAAGCAATTACGAGTCAAAATGAAATAGTGTTTGGAAAGAACCTCTTTTGCCCACAGGTCACTAGGTAACACAATCATAGAGAGCAAACAATATTACTTGCCCTGAATTATCACTACATTTCCTAGAACACTGAATATCCAGCCTACAGTGCAGGCCTCACGTTTGGGATAAGTGATACCCATGGCTCCTCAGCCCTCAAAAACAGAGGACTGTGGTATGCATTGAGACTGACCAACTTGTTGTCTCAGGGCAGGTCATGGGGGGGGGGGGTAAGGACAGGGGCTGAGGTGCAAGTAGTACATAATGGCTTCTGGCCAAGGAAGCAGCAATCTGCGGAAAAGGGTGCTCTCTTCGACTTTTCTCCTTGTTTTTTCTCCAGGAGAAAACCCGCATCTCATCACTGAGCAGAGCAACCACAGGGAAGAGAGCAGGTGACAATTGGTGGCATTTTCTTTGGTTTCTCCTTAAAAGAGGAATGCAGGGACCCTGCTCTTTCTTCACACCATGGAGACTAAGGCGGTGACTTCACGTCCTACCTTGTTCCACAATTATGTTTGTACCGTGACAGCGTTGTTCGCACACGTCGTTTTGTCCCTGTTCAGTCCGTTTCCATTTACTCACAGGTGTGATCTACTTGTCTTGTGACAAATGTTACTTCACGCTCTTGTTCCGTGACAAAATCTGAATTTGTCTTGCTTTCTTAACCCTTTTTTAAAAAATATCGTAAATAAAACTTTTTCGATATTTCGATTTACTGGTCTTCCGGGATTTACATGTCAATGCTACAGAATTTTCAGTACTTTCTTTAATAAACATTTGCACTGCATGGTGTTTCCCATAGGGAAACTAATGTTGAATGCCACTTCAGCCGCTGACCACTAGGTGGACACTGGTTGTTGTGTGACAGTTGTTACCACATGGTCCCTTGTCTCCGAACAGGAACCGGGAACTAACCATGGCAAGTGAATTCCCCAGCCCAAGGGCAGGTACGGCTTGTCACATTCTGTTCCCCGTCCCGGGGACGTGGGCGAGACAACTTTTTGCTGTCACGCTATGGACGTGAAGTAAGGTTTTTTTGTACCGGTCCCAAGCAGGACAGCAAGGAGGGATGAACGGGATGTGAAGTAACCGCCTAAATACACTTCCTTTGTTGTGCCATGGATCAGCACTGGGCTTCTTCAAAATGAACAAAACATCAAGCAGTTAATTTTTGTGGAAAACCAAAAATCTTTCCAGTCCTCTCTGTGCACCTTCCACACCTTACGTTCCTTGGATCTCAAGGCAAGGAGCATTCATGACCAAAACAAAAAGCATACTGTTCTCCGTTAGCATCATGTCAGCATCTTCCTTTAATTTTTTTCCCTTTTCTGAGCTTGTAATTGCATCATGCCTTTTTTATGTAAAAAAAATAACATTTCAAGTCACACAAATCCCAGATTCAGCAGGAGGGATCCGTTGGGAGGGAATGCCACTTTGCCCCATGAGTGCCACTGGGTCTTTACTCAGCCAAATTTGGTTCATATTGACACACTGATCCAAAGGCAATGCACACTTCTGGCAAAAAGTAAAAAAAAAACCCTCACCGATGTCAAATCCTGCCTGTACCTTACACCTATGGCCAGGCTATTGAATGGCTCTGGCTGCTAAGTTATTCTTGGTCAACCACTCAGTCCAATCTCTAAGAAACTGACTACATACTAAGTTTATTTATTTATTGTTTATTTACAAAAAAATAGCCATCCCACTACCAAGTCAATATCACTATCTCAGTAGGACTCAGTTGTCAAATCCAGTCCTTAGGAAGATTCATAGGCAAAGAACATTTTTGTTGTTGTTGTCTTGACAGCCCAGGAAACTACAGCAGTGTAATCTTCTCTGCCCATAAAATTGCAAATGGAATGTTGGGAGGAGCCAAGAGCAAGGAAGGAAAGACAGGAAAGCCTGCTTGACGCATTGTTATGGGGGAAATGATCTGCCAGTAACTCAGATGAGGCTCCGTCCCGGCCAGTGAGCTTGTGTCTTGATTCCTGGACCAGGTGGTTGCACTGATTGTATAACTAGTGGCAGCAAAGGAATCAGCAGTTCAAATGGATGACTGGAAGAGTTGTTCCACCAGAGCTCCCCCCAGGTACAAAGTAGAGAAGAAACATTTGGTTTGCCGTGGTTCTCCACCCCCAGAATACTATATACATATGTGAAGAGAAGCAGCTGTCTATTTTATATTGTTTGGTAGTGGTGAAGGCTTCTGGGAGCTGCGGTCCAAACACACGTGGCTTGGAGCCAGGCTGTTCATTTAACAGCCATGAGGTAGGGCCAGCCATGCCACGACATAGAACTGTTTATTCCTGCTTGGTTACTTGCTGAGCCATTTGTTCACCTTCTGAACACCACACCCAACAACTTAGTAATTCTGACGGTAGAAAATAGGGTTGGGTTTTTCAAAGAGATGAAAAGTGAATCAAAAGAGGGGAAGTGCTTGTGGTGTGTCTGCTCATTCCATGGTTGCAATCTGTGAAACAGCTTCTGTGGGGTCTCTTATTGCTTCAGAGCCCCATGGGACATTTTTGACTCCTGAGACAAGAAAAATGTCTGTGCAGGATTCAACAAAGCCACTATCAACTACCATCAGCCATTTTAAAATTAATGATTATCCCCAACTCATACCTACTGTATTTTGGCATTAGAGTGTTTTTCAAAGTCATCAATTTCAAATGTTTATCTGCAAAAAAGCACCTTAAATCAATAGTAACATAAAAGCAGAGAGACAGCAGGTACACCATGAGATTATAGATTTTTTTCCCCAAATCCCTGACTGGAGGAGAAAAACACACACTAAACAACCACCACCACAACAAAACCTGTTTCCAATACTGCTGAGACAGTCAGGAGAACTATTTGTGATGGATGCCAGTACAAAATGCTAGCATCCACAATAATATAATTTGTAGTCTCCAGGAAAAGGTCAGGGTGGCATTGCGCCATCATGTTTTTCAATTACTTTAATGCATAACACAATCACACACAGACACACACACCGAAACCCCCCAAAACAATAGCATTACTAATTTTGAAACAGGGCCAATAGTCATCTGAGCCAAATATAGAGATAACTGTTGTCTGAACAGTTACTTACTCAGCATTTAAGACAGGGTCGAGCACTACGTATAGCAGGCAATGATGGAAAATATGACATTCAGAGGGCATCACCATAAATTTCCTAAGTACACAATCCACCTAATCATCAAAGAATTTGAGTCAGCACCTGCTCACAGAAGCAAAAAGAGAGTCCATTCTTGCAAAGGGCATCAAGAATTGGAGCATTCCAGAAAGAATGACAGTTGGTCCAACGTACAAAGGGTAGCATTTGGCAGCAAGGATTATTACAGAATCAGAATGGAATAATTTGAGACAATTTGACTGGTTGGTCCAACTGCTGTACTTTCTGAAGGAACAGCATTAAATTCACATGCCAACATTCATTCTGCTTCTGTATTTCTCAGACTTAGGATACTGGTTTTGATCCTATATTTCACTGGCCTAGCTGCTCTGCTTCATCATCTCTCTGATCAAAAGGATATCAAATGAACCTCCCTGGGTTATTTCACACAACATAGATCTTAATTTCAAAATAGCATTTGTCCAAACAAATGTACATGTGTGTATGTTTTGTTTTATAAGTAGAGGCTAGTTATGAGCTGGGCCGCAGAAGATATCTCTGGCAGTCTTCACATCTAACACTACAGGTACACGTCAAACATAGTTTTCTACAATGAGGTGGTATTATAGCCGAGAAATGAATTGTTTCCCTCATTTTCCTACTGGAAAGTAATATCCCTGAAACTCTTCTGAGCAATTAAAAACCATAGAATTGCAGAACTGAAAGAGACATGAAAATCCATCCAGTCCAATAACCTGCCCGTGAGGGAAACATATTATAAGAATGCCGGTGCTCAATTCCTGCTTACGAGGGTCAGAAGATGATGTTTTCAAATGACCACAGTGGAGCAAATGCCTGCTGGGATCCCTCCCTTCCTCTTAATTCTGGACATAATATTGTCCATAGTTTCTGTCCAACAAAACCACTCAGAAGCTACTGAAAAATA
Source organism: Phrynocephalus versicolor (assembly GCA_023846285.1). NCBI lineage: Eukaryota > Metazoa > Chordata > Lepidosauria > Squamata > Agamidae > Phrynocephalus > Phrynocephalus versicolor. The sequence goes on from JAHTLZ010000010.1 coordinate 49,158,091, forward strand.
TTTTGTGGGTCCTTCACACAACCTAGTGCTGAACTTATACATTAAAATGGGTCTTGGAACAGCTTATCTACAGGGATGGCCAGCTGAAACTAGGGTCTGGGATTGTATGATTTACTATTTTGGATGTCAGCTAGGAGGACTGTCAAGTCTCACAACACTGGATGACATTTCAGGCAATTCCTCTGCTTTTCCACATCTTGGGAAAGAGGTGGAACAAACCTTACGGTAAGTAGCACAAACATTGGAGAAGAAAGAAGGTTGACTTTTGTGTGAGAAATATCAATGAGAGGGATTTTTCTTTGCGTTTCTCTTAAAGGTCTAGTTGGGAACCTGCCCACAGTTGAATTTGTACAAAATCTCTAATAATCTCTGAAGGCCAAAAATAGGATCGTTTTTTCAGAGAGACAAGCGTGATCTCAAAAAGAACATTTTTATGGTGTGTATATTTATTCCATGGTTATTTATTTATTTATTTATTTATTTATTTATTTATTTATTTAGAATAATAATAAACAAACAAAAAACCAAGCTGGTGACCAAGAGAAATGGCTGCTTGGCCACAACGTGCAACAAACGCTAAAGAAGAAGATTTATCTTAGAATCATGAAGTTAGAAAGGCTGTACAAGTCCATCAAGTCCAAACCCCTGCTCAAGGCAGGAATATAAATCACACGATTACAGTATTTATTAATTTTTAACCAGCGTTTCTCCTTTAAAATGATCCAAGGCGGCTTACAGCTATTAGAAGACTGTATGCAAGCTAATAAGACTAAGCATACAATACTGAAAGGATCACTTAATACAGTATTGCGGGGCTTAGGGACCCGACCCAACCCGTGAAAATTGAAAATCTGCTATATGCGTATACTGGGTTGGGTCGGGACTGGGGGGCCACTCTGGGGCCACCTACACCAGGCATGTCCAAACTTCGGCCCTCCACATGTTTTGGACCACAACTCCCACAATCCTTTGTTGTTGGCAATTCAAGCTTAGAATTCTGGGAATTGTGATCCAAAACATCAGGAGGGCCGAAGTTTGGACATGCCTGACCTACACTTACCTGAGGCCTGGCACTGCCATGAACAGGCCTCCGACAGGCTTCCCGGGCCTGTCAGAGGCCCCAGAAATGGTTTTCGGTGATCCAGAAGTCACTTCTGGTTTTTCGGAAGTGACTTCCCAATCGCCAGAAACCACTTCTGGGGCCTCCAACAGACCCTGAAAGCCTGTCGGAGGCCAGTTTGGGGCAGTGCCAGGCCTGGGATAAGTGCAGAAGGCCTCAAACAGGCCCAAGCAACTTACCCCAGGGGCCCTTGCCTTTCATATACTGTAGTCCCGCAATATACCAGGACCACAGTATATGAAACGCAAAATGGCAGGGGACCACTGTACAATAGCCAAAAAAAAAGGCAATAGGAAAAACACATTCAAAACAGTAAGGTACAACAATCAATTTAAAAAGAACTTTCCACAGCCATTTACTCAGGGAAGGCTTTCCTGAAGGGAAAGCTTTGTGCCTGCTTGAAGATGATAAATATGGGGCCAAAAGGAACAGTTTTTGTGAGGTGCATGGAGTCTCTTAATGTCCTCAGCTGAACTGGATAGGTTTTCAACCAGGCTTTTAGAAGAAAAACAAACAAAATTTCCCCTTGTTGACCCCACCTGTTTCCTCCAGCTTCCAGGAGGAAGGTTTCAGTTTGTCTTTTATTATTTTATAGTGGTGCAAACTTCTTTGGACTGTCCCAATATACTTTTAAAGAAATCACTTCCTGACTCCCTCCACAGAGCTTGAGAAGCATTTAATTTGCCAGTATCCTGAAATTGTTTTCTTCTTAAATCACTTCAAGATATGGCAGATTCAAAGAAGGCAGCTTGATTTGGTTCATTTCTAGTGATCGTAAGTGCTGGAAATTAGCCCAGATAAAGCAATCCAACCTGCGCTAAAAAGGTAGAAGCCCCTGACAGGGGATTAGAAAGGTGCAGCTAGGAACATTGGAGGTGGGCTGATTCAGTCCAGCAAAAACACTGTACCCCAGAGCACAGAGAGAACTCCTAGTTCCCTGAGCTTCTTGCCCTCTGAAGATGCCAGCCACAGAATCTGGCGAAACATCAGGGGACAAAAAAAACTTCCAGAACACAGGCAAACAGACCCCCCCCCAAAAAAAAACTCACAACAACTATCAGATTCCAGCCGTGAAAGCCTTTGAGAATACATGCTGAAGTTTATTTCTGCATCTAGCTCACCTTTCAACCACATGAAGGCAATCCAGTAGAACTTGCTAAATATAATTAAAAGTATTCCTCATGATAAGATCAACATGAAACAAACTCCATTAAGCAAAAGTAAAATGCAGAAGGAGTACGGCAGAATGACACCGAGACTCATGTGAACACCACCAGAGACTTTAACTGGTACTGGAGCAGTCATAATACAGGCATTTGACAAATACATTTGAAGAATTTATTCCAAAATCTGGGTACCTCCGTAGAAAAGGGCCTGTTTCTGTTCACTGACAACCTTATTTTTCCAAGACCTTCTTTTGCCTGATAGGGAGAAGCAAATGACCTCCACCCACCCAGAATCAACCTGCAGAGTATTTAAGGTCAACCAAGCTATGCTGGCAACAACCAAGATGCTGCTGTGGTTTCCCTTTGCCATAAGGGGAGTCACCAGCACCTTCTTTGCAAAGGGCAAGCTGATTTAAGCCCTAAGGAAAATCAGCTTGCCCTTTGCAAAGATGGTAGGAGTGGCTTTCCTAAGGGCAAAGGGAGGATCAGTCCCCATCTTTGCAAACATGGTAATGCCCCGTTCAGTAACAAAGAAAAAGAAGATAGGGAGGTAATGGGGGCCTTTGTGGGGATCTCCCTGTTGCCCCACCCAGAGGCCGATACTGAGGGAAGGCCATTGGCAGAGAGGGAAGGCCTCTTTCCTTTGACAACAAATAGAAGCAGATAAAAATCCATCCCTTCGTATTTGTCAGGGTCTCCAGACCTCAGAAATAGGAAGGAAGGAATATTTGATGACTCAGCGACATTCACCAAACATGATTCATTTTTTTTAAATCCATCCCTATCTCTAGTTGGCAAAAGGCACGTTGATTGACAGGTGCTACTTAGGCTATCATTTCCCTGCAACACAACTTCAGTGTGCAATAAAACACCGCTTATCAGAAGGGAGGGTGGAATATACCTGCAACCAACACACAGCGTGCTGAATAAATTGCTCAGCAAAGCCCGAGGGCAGTTGACACCACCTAGCATAACTTTCTGCATTCTTTCCTGCAGAAAGGACTGGAGCCACTTTAACACAGTGCCCCCAATTCCCATTTCAGAGAGATGAGTCAGGAGGATGTCATGGTCTATAGTGCCAGAAGCAGCTGAGAGGCATAGTAAAACTAAAAGGGACACTGATCCCCTATCCATTTTCCTGCATCTACCAATGCAACCAGTGCTGTCTCAGTCCCATAGTCAGGCCTGAAGCCAGATTGAAATGGATCTAGGTAGTTTATCTCATCCAGAAACCTCTGGAGCTGCGAGGCCACAACCCGCTCTAGAACTGTTATTGTTTGTCGCAGAGCAGTGTACAAAAGCACACAACTATTTGGAGCAAGTAAAAGAAGTATTGTATTTACAGGAACAAAAACAATCCAGCAAAGTAACAGCCTCCTTAACAAATATATACAACCTGGCAGCTGGACAGCATGTTCTTATCTTCACATATTGCTGCCAAAGAACCACTAGACTTTTGCTTTCTTTTATACAGAGTTGATTACACAACCACTATCAGCTGAGCTCTGATTAGCCTGCAGAGCTCATCTGTTATTTAACCCTTACAACACTTACTATACAGTTGTTAGTTACAATGTGGGTTTTACTTCAAGCCCTAACATTCCCTAAGAATGGGATATTCAATACCTGTTGGTAATTGTTCAGTATCATTGGGTCTAAGGAGGGCTTTTTAAACAGTGGTTTAACTGTTGCCTCCTATAAGCATGCTGGAATCCTGCCCTGTTGCAAAGAGGCATTCACTAACTCTTTCTAACCAGAAAATGCAAGAAAGACGGCAGGATATAAACTACTAGTTGCAAGTTAATGGCACATTTGTCATACCTGAAACAATCCTAGGTGGGGTATTCTGTAATATTTGCTAAAATGGCAACTTCTCTTGGTTTCAATTGATACAAGGTACATTACAGATTACCTAGATGCTGACATCCTATAGTATTCCAGATATTCTGGAGATCTTAATGACTCAGCAATCATAATTATAAAAGGTACCTGTGTTTATCTCCCAAAGACCAATCACAAAACAAAACCAGCTGACTTGCAAACTATGGACAGTTTGGAAAAGTCCAACTGTGTCAATCAGATGTTTTCAGCACTTCAAGATTTTGCCTTCTTATCCATATCTGTAATATATAATTTGGCGTTCATTTCATACCTAAACATGAGAATTAACAACAGTAGAGAGTTGCTCCAGATCTTGGATGTATAGGTTGAACCAAGACCAGTGTTTTGCCTCTGGCTGGACATCAGGCCTTCAGTTGTATTTGAGGATTTCACAAACATGCCTCTCTCTAAATGAACATAAGATTTCAAACAGAATAACAGGTCCTACCATCATCATTCTCATTAAATGCTGGTGTCTTGCTGGAGCTGTTAGCGCCCATGTTGTAAATTGCTGGAAGCTCTGCACTTACATCATCCTTTAACATAAGCTAAAAATGACAGGGCTGTTCTCTCACTCAATTGCTGGCAGATCTGTAGACCTTCTTTCCTGTGGACCTTGGAAGCAAAAGGAAAGAGAGAGAAAGAGGGAAGAGTAAAAGAAAGATCAGTCCCGTGGTAGCCTTCAAATTCATCACACTTTGCCAGCTGTTAACACAACATAAATGGGAAACCAGAATCTGTTTTATCATACGGTATGAGTAAACTTTGGTCAGTCTGCCCTCTGCAAGATCAGCTCTGCCTCTTCATACTTTTAATATCCATTTCAATCTGGCTTCAGACCTCATTCTCAGACTGATACTGTACAACCTTTGGTTACCTGTACTTGGAAAAGGTCATATGGAGTATGTCCAAATGGCTTCTGATGGACCTCTTGGTGGATGTCGATACTACCAACCATTGTATCTTTCTGGGTTGCCTTTCCATGATGAGTCCTAGTGGCCATGGTTTACAGTGGCTCTAGTCTTTTTGGAGGGGCTAGCCCAGAAAGTGGAGTTGGGAGCCCTATTTGACACTCTGATCACTAATCTCTATCTGTGTGAGTGTGTGTATTGGGAGGTGTCTTCTAGGTCCTTCAGCTTTCAACACCCACATGAAAACACGGGGAGATGTTATTTGGAACTTGTGGGTTCAGTGACATCAGTATCTTAATAACATCTAAATGATCTCACCATCTAAATCTGAGGAGACCATGTTGATGCTAAAGAGATATCCTCCTGACAACTTTCAGGAAAGTCCTTTTCTCTGTCCTAGCACTCTCACAAGCACATTTGCTGAGGACAAAACAGAGGGCCTTCTTGGTAGCTGCTCCCTGGTTGTTAGATTGGCTCTTTCTCCATTTTCCTTCTGCCAGGAGCCTAAGAATTTTCATTTAAACAGGCCTCTTAGCCACAATCTTTTAGTGGTGTTACTGCTTGGATTCTTTCTTTGACCTGAATTTAAACAGTCTCTAAACTGTTTTGATTCAGTTCTTCCTTTTTAATTCCACTTTATTTAATAATATAGACTATCTTTTTAGCTGTATATCTTTCAGTTCATGGGGTGAACAGTCATGAATCCTGCACAGGGTAAAAGCTGGGACTTAAAGTGCATACAGTATCTACATCAAAACAATGCTTCTACCCATCTCTGTTTTCTTGCAAACGGGCAAATCCTGTTTGCTAAATCTGAATTCTAATTGGCATAGTTTCCACTTCGCTTTGAAAATCCCTATTCTGCTTGAACCAAAACATAAGAAAATACACTTATTTTTGTTCTGTTTCTGAAACATTACCTCAGGTAGTCTCAAAGCCAGAACTAGTTGGAAATGAAACACTTCATTTAAAAGAAAGAATTTTACTCTCTTATTAGTAACATGACTATTTCCAAGAACAAAAACCACATAGGCAAATCCACAAATTCTCTACATAAAGGCTAAGAACCACTTCAGCGCAGAAGCAGTCAGAGCTTAACTGCAGAAGTTGCTGCAGCAGTCAGACCAGCTACAAAACCAGTACCTTGAGAGACCCATCATGACAACTTCCATAGTTAGCACTCTGTGTGCATGAGTACTAAGCAAAACACTGACCCAAGATTTCACTTTAGTTTTTGGTTCTTCATCATTAATCACCCAGAGACCAGTAAACACCTTTTAGGAGATGCTTATGTAGAAGCAATTCATAATCATGTCACTTATTTTCACTGTGACAGGTTGATTCATTGTGTCTTCTGTAAGTTGCAGGATTGTGTGTTCCTGCATTTGGAAGCAATAATGGTATTTCAAGCACTTATATGTAAATTTAAATAATAGGGGCTTGACCTTGCATATATATGACTGAAAGCAATTAAACTCGGGCTCAAAAGGAGAATGAAATGTTCCTTCTGCCCACCTATTTTATCAAGACAAAAGTGCTGTCCTCCAGAGGGAGAGGATTTGCCTATTGCTACTTAGGCGTAGCAATGATTAAGACAACATCTAATGATACTCTCCCAAGCTTGGGATTTTTTTGAATTATAATTCCAGCAAGGCCAGATGCAGTCTTAAATTGTTACTATCCCAAGGTATGTGTTTACGTGGATAGACAGCAACGGCCTGAACCTAAGAGCAGTACAATTATCAGATATTAACTCTCATCCAGAAGGGAAGGATATTTTAGTTCTCCAGAACTATGGTTAGTGCCGGAATTCACAGGTAAACTAGATTTAACAAACTTGCATTTTAGAACATTGTGACCTTATGAATAGTAAATAACATCCCCAGTTTTCAGTGACTTGCCATATACAAATTTAATTTGCTACAGACCAAAAAGGCTGGGATCAATTTTTTTCTGCCTTTTGCCACAGATGCATTGTTTTTAAATCCCAGCCAATGCATTGGGACCAAAACAAAGTCCCATGCACCTTTTCAGAAAATTATAAAGTAGGGCCCCTGTATCCCCTGATTCATTAACAACTGTTCAGTTATCCATGGCTGGCAGAGGAAAAAAATTAAATAAATAATATAGCAGCTGTAAAGCAAGCTACTACCACAAACAGCTGTAAAGCAAGCTACTGTCACAAATAGCAGCCATAAAGCATGCTACTGTTACAAAACAGCAGAGGTTTTTTTTAGGGGGGGGGACACATGAAAGGAATTTCTTGGCTGCTGCTCCCAGACTTTGGAACTCCCTCCCACTGGAGGCCAGGACTGCCCCATCTACGATGTCTTTCCAGAAACAGGGAAAGACCTTTCTCTTCAGGCAAGCTTTCCCTGAATGATGGACTACCTACTGTGTCTTTTATATGAATCTACCATACATGGCTACCATACATGGAGTGATTAAATGCCTGTACTGCTGCTAAAACTGTGCTCATGACTTGGGGTTCAATCCCAGGTAGCAGGCTCATGGCTGACAGCCTTCCATCCTTCCGAAGTCATCTCTCTCTCTCTCTCTCTCTCTCTCTCTCTCTCTCTCTCTCTCTCACACACACACACACACACACACACACACACACACACACACCACAAAGATTATTTGTTTTATTTTAAATTATTTTTCCAGACTGTATTTCATCATCTTTCCACCTTGTGTTATCTGGCTCCGGAGGCACTGTGGGCTCCGGAGCCATGTGGCAAATGAACTCTGAACTGCAGGACTGGAAGGGACCCTGTGGATCATCCAGGGCAGCCCCTGTCAAGGAGGCACAGTAGGGAATCCAGCCCCTAACCTCTGGCTCCACAGCCAGAGACCTAAAGCACAGTGCTTTCCAGCAAGCCACCACTCATAGGCAGAAGAGTCACTGCCTCCTGCTAGGTTTTGGAAACAAACTGATCTTCTCAGAGATACAGCCAAGGGTCTACAAAGCTCCAAATCTAAGGTGGACTACCTAGGAGCATAGCATGGGGAGGGTGGGGGGGTTGGGGCACCATGGGCACAGCAATTGGGGTACCAAATTGCCTACTGACCCCCGCCCCACCGCTGCTCCCCACCTGCTATCCAGATTATATTTTGCAATGATGGAGGGTGCAAAAATTGACTGTTGCCCCGGGCTCTGGAAGCCCTAGCTATGCCTCTGGAACTACCACAACCCAGTCCTACAGTTGATCTGGATTATGAATCCAAGGCTCGGCCTCAGTTCATCTTGGCATGAACAGACATCTGTGCGAAGAGAACACACTGACTTGTTGAATGAGGCAGTGGACAGGAAGGCAAGGAGACATGCGTCCCATGTGGGAGATCGGCTATAAAGACAATTACAGAGGTGCCTTGTATAAAAGAATTAATTTGTTCCAAATGAAATTCTGTTAAGCAAATTTTCGTTTGTACAAATTTCCCATGGGAATGCACTGAAAACTGATTAATCCCTAACCGCGACAGTTTTTCTCTTGTACGGATTTGCCCCACAGGCGATTCTGTTAAGTGATTTCCCCCCATCTCCGGAACTTTTTTTCCTTTAAGCAGATTTACTGTTAAACAAACCACTTGTTATACGAGGATCCACTGTACAACCAGGAAATAACCTGCTGCCATTTGCTATACGTTGGTTGGTGCACCACCGTTCTTTTGTGACCTTTCCCTCAGCAAACACTGTTTTATTATTGGGAGGTAAAAAAAAAAAGCCCCATAATGCAGTTAACATCAGGTCTTCCTGAAAATACATAAACCTAGATGTTTTCCTTCAGGTCGTCTCCCCACTCCTTTAATTTGAAGGGCTCTAAACCAACATTTTAAATTCACAAGAAATAAACACCCCATACAATGGTAATATGTCATTGCTCCTTAAAGCTGGTGTTGATTACTCTTTTTGTAAAGAGTGTGTTGGGGGGGAGGATGGGCTGACTGTAACTCAAAACAAATGCTATACCATTTTAGCTGCCTCCTAAATGAGTACAGGGAAGGAGCCAGGCATAGCAACTCTGTCAGTGGGTTTCATAACCTGGGCCCGACCTCCAAGAAGGCCCTACCTGTAGTAGGTAAATATAGCCCTACCTCTGCCTTGAATAATTCTAGACAGAACCTTCGATCAAAAGATGGCCAAATATAAGGGAAGACTTTCTAGCAGGAACAATGGGAAGGGGCAACAAGTACACTGCTACAGCATTTTGTCCATTTTAATATATGTACATATCTCTGAAGAAGAATTTGATTTCTAGTAGTTATTTTAATAAAAGAGAAAACAAGCCCATCCTCCTTGTACTTTAAAGCTTATGAGTGTTCTTAGACATTAAAGCTTGCATGGAATAGCAGCCCACTTTGTCAGATGCGCTCTGCTGAAATAAACTATAGATGGAGGAGATGGAGGCGTCCTGTGCACGCTTCTGTGGCTGCTGTCCACAAAAGGCATGTGCCAAAATAATGTCTTTTGCCCTTCCAGGCACCAGAAGACTCCTCATTGTACACATTGCAATCCCAGAATTCAAAGCTTTTAGTAAAATTGGGTGGGGGAGGACTCCAATTAATCTCCTATTTTTAAAAGAAAACAAAAAAGTTTGATAATTCAGTAGGAGCTAAAATAAGATTACTGTCATTTTAAACTTCCAATATGTTTTAGATGCACTGCAGAGTTTGCGGCTTGCTCAAAAAGATTTTGCCTGTCCACAGTGTAATCACTAAAATAATCACTGGGATTCATACCAGTATTGATGTAACTAAGTATCCACATTGATTCAATTGGTCGGCTCTAGTTAAGACTAACCATTAGAACAAACTCAGTGCATAGATAGAGCACCAATGCATTAAAAAGACTTCCTGCACTAGGAGCGCATCAGTACCAGCTTTTATCTGGCACTGCTCCTACTGTGGTCAAAATCAGGTCATTTCACGGTGTGGCATAGCAGGGTTGACACTAACAGGGTTACTAGGACATCTTGGAACAGATATTTAAGATTACAACAATCAAGATCCCCCCCCCCCGCCCCTGGCCCAGTTTGAAGGCTTTTCCATTTTTCCTACTCCTGAGTAGTATAGGTCTGCCACCAAAGAACACAGCTTTGTTGTCCAGAAGTTAGCTTTCTGCAAGACAGGTGATATCTTTAGGCTAGTCCCACTTTTGTATTTGTTTTTGTGATGGCTACACGGCTCCTCGACTTGTTTTGCTTTCTGCAAGACAAAATGATGGAGTAGTAGGGGAATAAACTCTTGTTTCCCTGCAGACCCAATCCCATCAAAACTCAAGATTAAGATACAATCTCACAGGAAGAGAAGTATTCCGGAACCAGCGGCTCCACATGCTGTCTGTCTGGTTTCTGCTGCGACAGCAGAGCGGCAAAACATGGCCATCAATTCAGAAGCAATCAGAGCCATTAAATTCCCAGGAAGCACAGCAGACCACAAGGTCCCTTCCCTTGGCAGCTATGAAGAAGTGCCAAGTTACTCCTATAAGTGGCTAAAAGATGTTAAATAGAATAGCTCCCTTTGAGGAAAAAAAATCATTAAAAGTTAGGGAGGTGGTGATGAATGGGTTCAAAAGGGAAAGAAAGCAGAAGGAGATTCAAGCAGATTGGTTGAAAATGGTGAGAAAGAGAAGGGAAATTAAGTAACCTGTTCTAGTAGCATAGAAAGTAATAGACATCTCCGTCAGGGAATAGCTTGGAGCAGCTTTTTCCAGTGCTTGGGAAAGATTAAGGTTTAAGAATCAGCATGAATTGCTCCCATAAAGAGATCAAACCTGTCCATCAGCTTCTGTTTTCTGGAAATGGAATCAGCATGCCCCCACCACCACCACCCATAGACATCAAATCTGCCTTTCATGTAATGTAAAATACTATATGCTTTGTATGCCATCTTGCTAAAACAAAGGAGCACTTCAGAACTTAGTAGCCATATGGGGTGACGACCAGATATCTTTGAAGAGCTCTGAATAATCAAAAAGTATGTATTTGATTTCAGTGGTGGAAGCCAGGCAGAAAAACACTCTTCACTCGTCACTGCTTTATATCTCTTGGCTTCTATGTGTTATTTATTCATTTACTTAAATAAGGCAGACAGTGTTTTATCCCTACTGGGGGTCCCCTTTTATGCATTATGATTCATTGGTCTTCTGTACTAGCTGCTATTTATTATTGTCTTTAGGCTGACAACTTTGCATGTTGTTTTTGTTCTCCAAGGCTGTTTTTGTACTTTTATCCACTTTGCACCTCACTTCAGGCACTGTCAATTGTGTGTGAGTTTGTGTGTGTGTTTGTGTGTGTGTGTGTGTGTGTTTGTAAGAGCCTTGTGGTGCAGTGGTTAAATGCCTGTAGTGCAGGTAAAACTGTGCTCACGACCTGGGGTTCAATCCCAGGTAGCAGCTGGCTCATGGTTGACTCAGCCTTCCATCCTTCCGAGGTCGGTAAAATGAGTACCCAGCTTGCGGGGGGGGGGGCAATGTGTAGCCTGCATAATTAAACTGTAAACCACCCAGAGACTACTTGAAGTGGTATGGGGCAGTATATAAGCAGAACACTTTGTGTGAATCCACCTTTGCTAGCAGCCTAAGGACCTACCACCATCCCCCACCACCAGCAACTTAGTTCTTTCATCCCATTTTCTGTTCCTTTGCCACTACCTAAACAATCCAGATTTAAGTCCACCCAAGATATATCATTCCTTCCCAATCCATATCGCTACTATGCAGCCAATTCAAGAACTCTGGACAAGCCTACAGAAAGATCGGATCTCAACTCCCACTCTCAGTCAAGCTGCTGCCAGTGCAAAAAGCCCCTGGATTTTATACCCTGATCACTCTGCCAAGCAATCTGCCTCCCATCTTGATCCCCGAAAAGGATTCTGTGCCCCACCAGAGTTATGCATAGCACTGTCTGAGAACCACTTCAAGAACCTAAATGCCTGTAATGCATTAATTACTGATGGCACAGACCAGTTTCTGTTGGAAGGAAATGTTTTGCACAAAACACACTAATAGAACTCTATCTCTTTTAATGGGATGAAAGCAACTTTTCCACCCTTCCAATATCTGCCCACGTAGGCACAAATTATGGCTGCATTTGATGAGCATCATGTTTCCCAGGCTGTATGTCCATTATACCTTCTGTTTTTGAGTATTATCCACTGCATATGGACTAAATGAGCATAGATAAGGATCCAGAGTGATTTGCAAGGTTGCTAACAACATATTTTTCTTTCAAAATTCTGCTTGCCACCTGCATCTTTTGTCTGATTCCGCAGTCCTCATCTGCGACAGCGTACCAAGTGGCAACCAGGATTGTTTCTCATGCATAAAAAAGAAAACACATAGTCTGAAGTTGTAAAGCAATTCCCTAACCACTTGGCCGGAGCAAAGTTTATTGCTGCATAAAATAGGCACTTATTATCTTTTGAGTAATAAAACAAATGTATTGCCACCATCGCAGCATGTACCTGCAAGGTGCAAATATAAGTCCTGGTTAAAGCTATTTAGGAGAGAGTCAAATCTGAAGGGGGTTCAGTGACCAAGTGTGTACTTTGCACATGAAAAATGCCATAGTAGCACCAGACAAAAGGATCAAGTGATGGGAAAGACCTTTGCTTGAGACCTTTAGGAGTCTCTGTCAGTCTCAAAGAACAATACTGTGCTAGATGGACAAACAATCTGACCTAGCCCAAATCAGCTTACAATTTTAGTCCATACTATCCCAGATCCATTGAATCAATGGAATGTAACTTGGTGACTGACTCATTTCCCACTGATTCAATGGAAACCCTCTAGTTGAATCTAACAATTAGGTTTTAATACTAAGCCTACTACCACCCACCAAATCTCAACATCACCCCAACCTTATCACAGTCATGTGATTGTAGTGAAACTCCTTCTTTGAGAAATGCACCTGGGCTGATAAGGACTGGCAAAGTTTGCTTGAGTACAGTACCTGTACCTAATCTTACATTTAAGCCCCACATTTCTTTTTGCATGTTTGTTTTAGACAATTAGGGAAATAAAGAAACATCTTGAGCAAAACCATATGATGACCAACAACAATAATTTTTTGCACTGCCAAAAGACAATGATCTTTCAAGGCAGTGAAAGCCTACAGTACAGATATGCATTTCTACTGTCCTGGTCATAAGAAAAAAAAAGGATGCATCACATCAGGGAGTGATAACATCTGCTATAATAGCAGGAAGTTAAAATTATGCCATATCACAAGCAGCTATGAAAGTCAGTAACTACATCATTTATACGTCCTTGTTATACAGAACATGCATACTGTATATGCATTGTAATTGATGTCCCTAATAGCAGATACAAAATCTCACAGCAAGAATTAATATCCTGCCCTTTTAAAAAAAACAAAATTTAACACACACACACACACACACACACACACACAGTTTTGAAAGTTTGAAGGGATACTACGTGGCTTCAACATATGCACGGTTATTTAAAATCCTTGATTACTTTTCACTCCGTTTTTTAAAAATTTGCGTTCACCACATTCCTGGCTTTTATTACTTACTAGAACAATTGTAAACATGTATTCTCAGAAGAAAGTTCCACCCTGCTCCGTAGAGCTTGCTCCCTTGTGAACATGTGTAGAGCTATAGCTGAAATCTTATAAACAGGATGTACCCACAGTATCTTTCATTATTGGTTTATTCCATGCCATATACAGTAGATAAAGATGATAATCGTAATAAGCGAACCTCTACGAAACAGCCGCAGGAGCTGACAGGAGGATTTAAGAATTGAGCAAGATATTTTTTCTATCTGTTTGAATGAACAGTTCTTACAGATGGGTTTTAAAAGTCTTGGTTTTAAAAGCCTTCGTTGCATTGCAAAACATTTGGTGAACTTTATCAATGGGTCACCGCACCTCTCCTCGGGGTGCCAGCTTTTTAGTGCTCTGATGTTATCCCTTTATTGATTGCAATATTCATGGTTCTGTTAATGGAATAGTCAACAGGCTAAGAACCAGAGGAGAGACATGGACAGCAGAAGGCAACATAGTGGGGGGTGGGGTGGGGAGAATCAAAACTATTGATTTCAAGAGAACATGCTTTAGGGATGGTGCCCTTGCTGAGAGCCCATGCATGCCAAGATATTAGAATAAAAAAGATGCTTTCAAAATAGCCCAAGGTGGTTTTTTTTTTTATCTAATGGATTTAAAAGACGAAGAAACAAGACCCCAAAATGAAGGAACTGAAAAACAGGAACCTATACAAGAATTACCATATTTTTTAAAAAAAAAATTAATGTGGGAAGCATGGTAAGAGTCCTGATTGTACTACAGAGGGACTTTTGTTGCAAGATTGCATCAACTTGGTGGTTTAGGAACCAACTTTGGAATCAATTTCTTTTTAAGAACCTGCTGTAGAACATCTAACCCTGGACATGGCACAAGAAATATAACCAAATGTCACTTGGCCCAAGTTGTCATTGTTCTAGCCAACTTCTTCCGCTCCATGGAGCATAATATCTTGGGGGGGGGGGCTATAAAGACTATGGTTAGGACTGTGGGACAGAAAGAAATGGCATAGAGAAAATGACAACTGCACCATTAACTCTGGTCACAGGCAAAGGTGAGGTCAAAGACGCACATCAATTACTCTTCCGGTGTTGTTAAAGCAATGGGCCTGTTTTGGTTGGACCAAAACATACCTGCTTGGACCAACTAGCCAAAGGCGACTGAGGAGTGGCTCCCTTTGGTTAGCCTGGTCCACTCCTCTTATTCTTCCCACTCTGGCAGCTTCCAGCAGCGAACGTTTCTCCTCCTCCTGCAGCGACACCACTCATCCATATCATTCCGAGTTGCTTAACCAGGAGGGTAAAAGTTAACTTCTCCGTGATCAACCAAGGCAAGATCCCACAGCACGCCGGGAGCCATCAGCAAATCGCAAAGGAGCGGAAGGGCGAGGGCGCTGCTTTCTGGCCAGAACACTTACAGGGGCTTCCACCACAACCCCCCAAACGTTACAACAACCCCAAACCCCTCTTCCTTACCTTGCCTTAGGAGGGACAGCAGAAAGCCTACAACAACTTGAAGCTGCCAAGCGAGGCACACCGGGAAGAGAGGCGGTCGGTCGGAGGGAGCCGGACCAGTGTTTTGTCCGGCGGGCCGGGGGCAACAAGGGCGACACTGGAAAGAAGGAAAGCCCCCCCGCGCGCCTCTCGCTCGCTGGCTCGCTCTCTTGCCGGGAAGTTTTCCTTTGGCAGATTGCAGGAGGAGCCTGCAGGGCTCACCAGCAGGGAGGGAGGCGGCGTGCGTGTGTGTCTCGGTGTGTGGAGAGTGACAGAAACCAGAAAACAGCAAGGGATGCAAACTCGCGCGCACACGCGCTCAACGGACAGGAAACCCAGTCGGGGGGAGCAGAGGGGTGGGCCGAGGGAGGATCGATTTGGCAACGATTCTCCAATGCAGCGTCGCCCCCCACCCCGAACTGGGACCTAAACCTGGTGCTGCCTAAAGGCGTGCGTTGGCTGCTGTTGTTTTGATTCCTCCCTCCCTCCCTCCCCAGATCAGCAGCACTTTTCAGAATTCCCGCAAGAAGTTGTTGTTAGTAGTCACGTCCCGGGACGAATGAGGACAGCCCCCTACGCGGGTTGCTTTTGCTTTGCTTGGGCTCCTGCTACGCCTCCCAGGGAAGACCCCCCCTCCCTCGAGGAAAGAATCCTCGGGACGATGGGAAAGGAGCCAGCCTTTTCAGGAGCCCGGAAAACGCAGGACCAAATGAAGGCGGAGGAGGAGGGCCCCGTGCCCCCCCCCCCGCGGGGTCCCCCCTCCCCCCGCTCCGCGCCCATATCTGCATTAAAACCGTGCCTGTCAAGCAGCGCGTCTCTTGTTCTGTCCGCCTGGGCTTTTGATCCATCTGGAAGAGGGACGCTGCTGTCTCTTTAGCCCGAATGCAACAACATATTTGACGTTCCCAGTGAAAGCTGATCTATCATGAAATTACCTCCACA
>JAHTLZ010000010.1:49177613-49221854 GCA_023846285.1 Phrynocephalus versicolor
GAAAACTACTTCACAGGGTTGTTGTGAAGATGAAATGGGGTAAGAGCAGAATGGCATATATATTACCCTGAGCTTCTTGGAGGGATGATGTGGTATAAGAAGAGGTTAGTAGTTGTAATGTGAATTCACATATGTTTCTACATCTATTGGACCTCATCAGAATATTTTAGAGTTTAAAGAAAGAACCATATGATTAGGACAATCTAACCACAACACATGACTGTGCACCCAGCAGTTATCCTTCAGTTTCAAGGCAGTAGATGCAGCAACAGTCTTTGTGGAGTTTCCTTTCAAGGACACAGGTGCTGGTCTTTTTGGTAAGAGCAAGAACTGATGAGAGAGTGAGATCGGATTCACAAGCAACTTTGACAGTCAGATAATCTTTGCCGCTTACACCCCTAGTTGTGTCTGGTGGGCATGGTTCTCTTTAGTGTTCAAGAATTCTTCATGCTATCAGCTTCATCCTGATTAAGTCTGGATGGTAAATTGCCCCTTTGCTCTGTAACAGGAGATGAGGATTTGTGGACACTGGTAACTGTATTCTGCCTTTGTTTTCAACATTGTAAACCAGGCTTGCGAGGCTACCATGGGGCTCAGCCCCAAGATCAAGGTAACTGCACTGCCAGTCGCATGCCAAGTGGTGACACGGCCTCCTGTTGAATTGTGAGAGTGAGGACTTTAAAATATTTGGGTAAGCTGTCCACCAATGAAGCTTGTCCCGCAAAGAGCACTGGTATGCTACTGTGGAACCATGGTAGTCGGCAATATGAATACCCAAGGCTGCAGTGGAGACAACTTTGCATCTGGTGTCCCTCACCAAAGCAATATAAATGCTTTGAATGTCTGTTCAAGCGAGTTGTTGTTGTTGTTGTTGTTTTGTGGTACACTCAATGGACTTTTTAGCATTAGCCCAGTGGAGCCATAAAATGCAGGAAGGTCTAAAACACAATAAAGATTAACAACATCTCTTTGTAAAGGGGTAACTTACAAGAAAGATATGGAAAAGACAAGAAAAGTGACAGGAATGGCTTTGTTTTGGTTATTGGTAGACTCTGAAAAATGGGCATTTTTGTACCTAGGAATGATGATTTGGAGCGTGACGTTTATTCCAATAGCTAGAGGACAACTATTCCAATATAGAGCAAGCTGTTCGGAGGATAGCAAGTTGGCTGTCTGCCTCTTAGATTTGCAGCATGAGCATGTCCAATCACAAGAGCCATTTGTAATGCTAGTAGTTACAATTCGGGATGAAGTTCAACTTTGTAACAAAGAGCCAGCAGAACCACACACCAGAAAGAACACTGGGCTGCAGGCATTCAGCTGCCACTTCAGTGGGCTGAAAGAGACCAAAAGGATTCCCCTAGGATATTTTAGTGATAAAACAGAACCTCATTCCAGTTCAATGATGGGTGTACTAGGCTAACGGTTGAATCTTATTTCAAAATAGGCAATGGGACTACTCTGTGTGAACCCAAGAAATGAGTTTAGGTGACCCAGGGCCTGCTATGTGTGGTGCCCAGCTCAGCAGGGAGTCTCTTTATCCCAACACCTGGTAGTCAGCTGCACAGAGAGACATGATAGTGCTAGCCACTAGCCACATTACTTCCAAGATTTGCAACACAGATGGGCATGTGCACTATAGGCTGACTGGTGGGTGGGCTGACCAGTTCTGGGGGGAGGGAATGGAGCTAAGCATCAGCTAGGTGACTTTTACAATTAGAAGGAGAGAGAGAGAGAGAGAGAGAGAGAGAGAGAGAGAGAGAGAATGGATGGACAGATGGACTATGGAAGGAGAGTTAACTGACTGTGGGGATAGGAGGAGATGTAGCAACTGAGAGCATCAGTTTTAAACCATAAAAAGCTAACTCAAGGGCAATCTGTAACCACAAGCTTGATGTCATTAAAGAAACTAGTATGCCCTTTAAATAAACTTTACAATTTATGTTTCAACTGAAAATACTGCTTGGTGTTATTTAACTGGGCTTAAAGATAATCCAGGAAAGTCAAGTTAACTTTGTGAGTAACCAGGAAGAATGGTCACAGTTATTTCTTTCCTTTTCTTCAAAATATAGTTGCAAAGGTTCCAAATGCTTCAGTGATCTTAATGGTAGCTTTATTGATGCATCCCATCGAAGGATTATATTGCATAACTTTGACCTTTAAAGATCAGTTTAAAAAATCAGAATTGATGACAAAGGACAAAGACTTACAGAAGGCAAGAGATAGTTGGAAACCACTCTATAATTTTTGTGAAAAAGAAATCTGTGACAAAATTACCCCAACAGTGTAATAGAGATTACAGTTGTTAGTGTTAAAATAAGAGAAAAATTTTAAGTGTTCTGCTTGAGCTTCCCTTTTTTTACAATCCCTACCCTCTCCTCATCCCCTGTACAGGGTCCCTTATTTGTGGAAAAATAATAAAATTTAATTTTAAAAAATAGCAAATTTCTATACTGTCCAAATTGATGGTTCTTCATCCATTACTTCTACTCCCTCTCCCTCCTTCTCTATAGATAACAAGTTCTTTAAAGTCTTTCTTCATTTATTAATACTTTTCAATGGTTTGAATATGTTCTTCCACTTCTTCATTGAATGCAGAAGCAAATCCTTCTCCAACCTTCTTTTCTTACTGCCCCATTTATTTTCCTAACTTCTTCATCAACCCCCAGGAAGCCTTTAAAATTATTTATGACTTCATAAATTCTTCCAGCAGGCATTTATGGTCTCTGATTTTAATCCATCCACCACAGCTTTGATAAATGTAATCGTGATGGCAATAGTGAATGATTTCAAGTGCTGTGTTATATCAAGATTAGGGTGTGCATGAATCTGCATCAGGATTAGAGCCTGCATCAATAGCTGAACAAATGAGATGGAATACCAAGTGGGTATATGTGGCTATGACACACTGAATGACGCTCTGGCCAAGGGACCGCAGCAATGAACTTGTATTTGGAGATAAAAATACAACCTCATGATTTTCATCTTAATAACAAAAAGATTCAGGATGGCAAGGTGTATTGTTTATTATTACTAGGGCTTTAAATGGCAACCCTTCTTGTTCCAAATATTTTTCCCCTGCGGGTTGAAGCATTGGTTTTGATAGCGCCATTACATAAACAAAATGGCTGTCCCACTAACTCTCATGTTATTGTGCTAGAACATGAGGAAATATTTTTTGTTTTTGAGATAACATAGGTTCTTCTGTTTGTACACTATATCTGGCTTTATCTGTTGACTTGCAGCATTACCACATAGTGTTAGAGTTTATTTATTTATTTATTTATTTATTACATTTGTATCCTGCAAGGACACTCTGGGTGGCTAACAATCAATTAAACTTAAAACAACAAAGCAAAACACACCATATTTCAAAGATAAAATTAATATTAACAAACAATACAAATAAACCATCTATCAAAAAAATAATTCAACATTATTAAAATATCTTGGGACATCAAACATATCAATGTTACTGTTCCAGAGAGATATTTATTGTTATTTTAAGTTGGCTTCAAATAGGCCCACCTAAAGAGTCTAATTTTTAATAGTCTTTTAAGTGTTCCCAAAGAGGGCCAGTCTAATCTGGGGCAGTAAATCATTCCAAAGTGTTGGAGCAATCCCCAAGAAGGAAGAGTTCTAGTTCTTTCTCATGTGCAGACAGATGGAAGGAGAGAGCTATGTGTCATCAGCATATGGATGGTACCGAGCTCCAAATCTCTGGATTACCTCCCCCAGCAGTTTCATATAGATGCTAAATAGCACTGGCAAGATGAACAATCCCTGTGGCACCCCACAGTTGAGGGACAATGGGGTAGACATCATCTTGCCAAACTGAACTCTCTGGGTACAGTCCTCCAAGAAAGGACCAGACCCAAGACAAAGCCAGGCCACCAATCCAAAACCCAGAGAGCCTCCCCAGAAGGATACCATGATTGACAGTATTGAACGCTTGTGAGAGAGATTGAGGAGGACCAATAGGGAATTCTTTATCCCTGTCGACTTCCCTCAGAAGGTCATCTTGCAGAGCAACCAAAGCTGTCTCTGTCCTATGGCACAGCTTGAACTTGGACTGGTTCTTATACACTTTATGCCATGGAGCCTCCTTTGCACTTTTATGAATGTAGGTTCTGTTGGGCATCTTCTTCCAGAACAGCTCAGTTTCATCACAATTGAAGATTTGCTTCAGGGGGGTATCGTTTCTCATTAATTTCCTTCTTCAATTTA
This sequence comes from Phrynocephalus versicolor, assembly GCA_023846285.1. Classification (NCBI taxonomy): domain Eukaryota; kingdom Metazoa; phylum Chordata; class Lepidosauria; order Squamata; family Agamidae; genus Phrynocephalus; species Phrynocephalus versicolor. The sequence continues at coordinate 49,181,841 of JAHTLZ010000010.1, forward strand.
GCAAGAAATGTGGCAATAGCTTCCTCACTAGCAGCTGTCTAGTAAGTTTTAGAGTTCTCAGCCAAACCTATTCCTAACTCTGTTTCAAGGAATCCCTTCCTAAAGTTTTTGTATAAGCTCAGTGCTTTCTGCCTCAGCATGTTCCCATCAACAGGGACACACTTTCTGTTAATATCTCTCTCCCTCCCAAAAATGCAATGCCGTTACCATATTAACTAAAACATGTTATACACTGTGGCCAGAATCTATGCAGTTTGAGGTGTCACAGCAAGAGGAACACAGATTTCTCCCCCGCTGCTACCACCATAATTTCATGAATTCCCTCTCATCTTTCCTATCTAATCTTTCAATCTAATCACTTGTTTTTCCCTAAATATATTTTTAAAAACTTTCAAATTTATAGGGAAGTTCTCTTTTCAGTTACATATCTCAGTGGTGAATCCATTTTTGTATATACCATGCATTTAACATAGATCTAAGGAGTAGTTTATTGATTTCATTTAATTTTGATTTCTTTATAGTGCCAAATAAATATTTCTCAATATCTTTTATTTCTGATGATTCCATTTTCCTCCATATTATTTTTTCTGGATTATATACAATATTCCCAATAAACCTTATCTGATTTGTTAAATAATATTTTTTTTTACATTTGGTAAACCTATACCTATACCACCTTTATTTTGAACCTTGTACCATTTTTTATTTATTCTAGTTTTTTTTACCACTATTACAATAGTTGTTAATCAAATATTGCCAAAATTTAAAATCATCTATAGTTGGCTGTAAAAGTAAAGCAAAGCAAAGTGTTTTGCTTCTATACTGCCCCATACTACTTCAAGTAGTCTCTGGGCAGTTTACAGTTTTTAATTACAGTAATGCAGGCTACACATTGTCTCTCCCCCCCCCCCAAGCAAGCTGGGTACTCATTTTACCGACCTCAGAAGGATGGAAGACTGAGTCAACCATGAGCCAGCTATCTGGGACTGAACCCCAGGTCGTGAGCACAGTTTCACCTGCACTACAGGCATTTAACCACTTTGCCACGAGGCTGCTGGAAGCACCATAAGCAAAAACAAAAGAACTTTGGTAAAATTTTCATTTTCATCAATGCCATCTATTCAATGCATGAATAGAAGATTCATACGTAGTTACGTACCATACAGCCTAGCAACCTCAGCATGCACTCTTTTCTTTCTCTATTAAATGGAAAATTCTCACAGTTTCATTTAAAGGAAGTACTTTACGACTTCTCCACACCCAGTTTGTTAGCCTCAATACCCTTGCACTTCCAGGTCATTTACACATTAAACTAAATAGGGGTTACTTGAACACAAACACTATCATATTGTGAGAGTTGATTTGAAAGCCAAGACAGCTGCTCTGCAGGTAGCAGCTGGGTAGCCTAGACAGCATGGATTCACTGGACAAAGGGATGATGAATCTCCTAGGAAGATTTCATCATGTTACTCAGAACAGTGCACAATTGAAATTATGACTATTTAGAGGTACTGTGCTATTGTATGTTTCTGGTTTTATTTATTTATTTATTTATTATGGAAGCCGATCCCAATTAAGTGAAACTGTAGATATTAATCCCACAGACATGAGGATCCTACTGCATATTCCTCTGCCTTTCAGATGAAAGAGTTGTTTCCAGTCACCCCCAGCTATCTGCTTATAAAATGGGAATAGAAATACATTATCACATGGGTCTCATGATAAAGCAGCAAAATATATTTAAAACAAACATTGTTAGAACCTTATTGGCATTCACATATGTCCTGTGCAACTTGCCACGCCTATTTGATACCCTTCTAAACGCCAAGGTGCATCTTGATGGCCAGTCAGGAGTTGAGCAAGCACTTTCACCCTGGAACCTCATCAATTAGTTTTCTGCAGATTATGGAGACCTTATTAGAACACCAGTAGGATTGTGGCTACCAAAAATACAGAGAACCAAGTTTCAAAATCTCTGTCTCTACCTTTAAAGCTGGAAATACTGTATTGTAATCCTAAAGATTCTTTCTGGGCATATTTGGTGCCCTCTAATGGCCAAAAGGCTATAAAGCATACAAGCAAATTTGTACCTGTATTGTACAGTATATGATTTCCCTGGTTTTATTAGTTATTACTAGTTGTTGCAGTAGGGCTTCTTCATTAAATAATCTGCCACAGGAAAAACAAAGCTATCCTATTACAAACGAGGATTCATTTTCACTTTCACGTATCATCAGATTGCTGTAATGCAGCACCTTCTTGTTTGAAAGAGCATTCACAGAAAGCACATCTGGTTTCAAATGTAGTAGTCAGTCCTGCTGATGCAAGTTAAATAAGGAGTGATTCAACAATTGTTCCCAACCATCCTTTACATTGGAATTGCCTACTCAATACATTCCTCCTCAGAGGATTTGCTCTGTGTTCCTGTGAAGCCAATTCAAGACACAAGGCACACTTACACACACACACACACACCCGCAAATAAATAAATAAATAAAAATTAAAAAAAACTTATTGGCCTGACGATCAAAGTTTCTTTGAGTGGTGAGGAAAGGACAGCATCTTCCACTATGGTCAAGAAGGGTTCAGGGAAGCCTGCATGCCACATGCAGCCATGTCATGTCACACCTTACCACAGCTTGCTCAGTGGTCTGCCTGGTTGTTGCCCACTCATCAAATGCTGCCATGCTGTGCCTGTGCCTGTGCCAGCATCCCTCCACAGCAGTACTATATGTGATGCCCTTGAATGGCTGGTTCTTTTCCTAGAAGGCCAGGGTGTATCCTCTGAGGGCCTTAGTGTTGCAGATTACCCACTCGTAGAAGAAGAGACTCCCCAAGTGCAGGAAGCCATGCCACTTTCACATCAGGAAAGTTCTCTCTCCCACGCCCTCTTCAGTTTGCAAATTCGTTTCCTTTGGGACTAATTTCCAAGAGCTAAAATGGGCTTCATTTTCAAATCTGATTTCTGTGGGCAGAAACGAATAAATTGATTTTTTTAAACAATTCCAACTCATGGCTGCCAGTGGTACATTAAATTGTTTTTGTTTTGTGACTGGGCATGTTGGAGGTAAGCATAAGTCTTATAAGGAAGTCTAATTGCTCAGCCATGAAGGTATGCAGAACCCAGTCCTCGAGAGGGAAAATTTTACCACTTACCAATCATGGAAGATTGTGTAGGCTGTTTGTTCCCACATATATGGAAATATGCCCAATGGCATGTTAATAAGAACATAAGAACATAAGAAGAGCCATGCTGGATCAGGCCAAAGGCCCATCTAGTCCAGCTTCCTGTATCTCACAGTGGCCCCACCAGATGCCTCTGGGAGCGCATGAGACTAGATATCTGTCTTCTGCTACCACTCTCCTTCATCTTGCCCTTGAAGTACCCATTGTAGGTTATCTACAACATCTGGTTTGTCTCTGAGACCTCCAGGGATTTTGGTCTCCAATTGGGACACCAGCCAACAAGATGAAGAACAATCAGGGGAGGGGCACTGCTTCTCCTAAAATTTGCTGGTTGATACCACTAGCTCACTCAGTGAAGTGCCATGACTAGAAGGATTGGCCTTCTCTATTGCAGCACCAAGGTTTGGGGGTTCTTTTAAGAGAAATGTGGGAGGAGTACTGCTAACTCTCTTCCAGACCACATTCATCTCTCAGGAATACCTATACTGCTGGTCAATGCACTGGTGACACCCAAGTGGCAGCATTTAAACAACTTGGCGGCATAGTGGCTAAGACTGAAATGTGAATCAGGAATCTTAGATGCAAACTTCTCATCATGAAAGTCCAAAGGGGACAGGAAGGTCAGGCTCCAATATGAATACCATGATTTGGTCTTGGTAGGGGGGGGGGAATTTGCAGCCCTATAAAATAGTATTGGAAGCTACAGCACTTTTTAAAATGCACTCTTTTCCCCCTTGTTGGTACTATATCTCCATTTTTCCCTGTAATGAACTATTATCATGTACGGGATTGCATGGGGGAAAAGATATTTACCGATTTACTCGGGAAGATGATCCTGCCATTGTTGCATAATCTATGGTGGGATTTCCAAAATAGTAATAAACAATCATTATTAAAAACAGAAAGCATTAGGAGTGACTATGTAAAATTTTGGAAAACAGTTGTTAAAATCACAAAATAGATTTTCTCTTGATATTTAAAACAACCACTGTACAGTGGTCTGAAAGACAAATTGGAACTGGAAATCTGCAGCTAAAGAAATGGGAGGTAATCAAGTCCTACCTTGTTCATTGAGAAAAGTGTAGGGAAAATAAATTATCCTGTTCTTGTGGCAACTTATGTGGCAGTGTGGAAGACTTGCACTTTATATTCATATCATGCATTCTCTGATTTGTTACAATGTTTAGCTTGGCTGGCTTATAAACTAATATTAGGCAATGGCACTGGCACTTCAGTTAATAAAATCTTAATGACTGTTCATTTGTTAACTAAAGTGTTACAGAATCAAATTGAAATATATGTATATTATTGATATGTCTATCACTGTATCCATATTTGTTGGCAGCCAACAGGGAGGGATATTTAATCTCTTTCTAGAGATACTTTTTTCCAGCTGCTGCTTTTTGATGAGTAATGATACTTTTCTGTATACCACCTGGCAGATGAACTGTTGACAATGGCACAAATCCTCGTGCATATCTATTTACATAAATGTTTAACTTCAAAGGCAAAATGGACTAGGTATAGCATTATAACTTTAGAAGATAAAGGGGGGGGACACCAATGCCTTTAGATGGTTATGTTGGTCTGCATGAAAATTATATTAACAAGCTCTTGGCGCATGATACCACACCTGATGAAAAAATAATGGTTGTACAATGTGCAATATATTCTGGAGTTTGTTTTTTTTAAATGAACTGCCACAAGAAGAACAAGGGAGGGATATTAAAAAAAATTCAGCTGTAACTAAAATTCTGGAAAGTTCCTGCCTAGAATGTTCTGTTTAAACAATTCAATTACAATACCTCAAATTGTACTTAAAATATTAGTTTAAAATATTTTGTGGTTATATGCACTTTTTAAAAGGAATGCACATTAAAGCTAGCTCAATCGCTTAGTGAGTTAGGTATCTAGCTGTGGAGTTATCTAGCATTGGGGAGTTTAATTCCCTATTGTGTTTGTGTAGCCTTGGCCAAGCTGTAGTGTCCCAGGAAGCCCCCCAGAAGAAGGAAAGGGTAAACAGCTTCTGAGTACCTTATACTTGAAAATGCTATTCAGGGCCGTTGAAGTTAGGATATTTTAGAGATTGCTCATTTATAGATAGGTTGGAGGCAACTTGACGGTATATAACTGTGGGAGTTTGCTGGGAAAGTTCTGAGCAAACTGATCTTAGTTACAGAAAGAAACAGACAGAGACAAAGTTTTTTTTCCACCAGCCAGCTGGAGAGAAGCTCTGCATCGATGAAATGACAAAGAAAAACTGGCTGAGCTCCTCCAAGAGACTTGTTTATTGCACCTACTGTTCATAAGCAGAGATTGGAAATAGAGATGGGCACGACTCCAAAAAAAAATGGTTTTTCGTTTTTCGTTTTTCGTTGAGGGGTCCGTTTTGGTTCATTTTCGTTTTTGTTGGGTTTTTTTGCAAATTTTTCGTTTTCGTTTTTGTTGTGTAATGAAATGAAAAATGAAAACAAAAATGAAAAATTTCTCTTTTGTTAGCATTCTTTTCAGTTCAATGTATTTGCCGCAACGAAAACGAAAAACACAGCAAAGTTTTTCGTTTCGTTTCCGTTTCCGTTTTGTTTTTTGGAAAATTTTCGTTTTCGTTTTCGTTGCGTAACGAAATGAAAAAATGAAAACGAAAACAAAAATTTCGCTGAGTCGTGCCCATGTCTAATTGGAAATGAAAACATTGCTTCTAATAGGGAAAAAAGTGCCCTTTAGCCTTTTAGCCCTGCCTCAAAGCAAAGGTGACAGAAGAAATAGAAGGTCACTTCCCCTCAGGGATGCAATGTGGCAAAGCCAGGAGAGTATGCTCCCACTGAAACTCAATTTGGAAACATACCCTGCAATGAAACATACCCAGTGAGTCCTGGATATTAGTGCACAATCAGACCTGGAATTCTGTTCAGACCTGTTTTCATTTCCAATCTCTGCTTATGAACAGTAGGTGCGATAAACAAGTCTCTTGGAGGAGCTCAGCCAGTTTTTCTTTGTCATTTCATCTATGCAGAGCTTCTCTCCAGCTGGCTGGTGGAAAAGAACTTTGTCTCTGTCTGTTTCTTTCTGTAACTAAGATCAGTTTGCTCGGAACTTTCCCAGCAAACTCCCACAGTTATATACCGTCAATCTCCCCTATGCTGTTCAATGTTTATATGAGGCCGCTGACGGAGGTCATCAGGAGATTTAGAGTTCGCTGTCATCAGTATGCTGATGATACACAGCTCTATCTCTCCTTTTCTTCTTCTGCAGTGGAGGCAGTTCGCTCCCTTGATCTGTGCCTGGAGGCGGTCTTGGAATGGACAAGGACAAACAGGCTCAAACTTAACCCAGAGAAGACTGAGGTTCTGTTCTTCAGGGCACCCTCATCTAGGTACAGTGGCCCCCTCCCTTGCCTGGGGGGTGTTTCCCTCCAGCCTACAGACAGGGCCAGGAATCTGGGCGCCCCAGGTGATGGCGGTCTCCAGGGCCACTTTTTTCCAACTCCGCAGGATCGCCCAGATACGTCCATACCTTGATGAGTCCTCCTTGAGAACGGTCGTGCAGGCCCTCTTGATTTCGAGGATTGACTACTGCAACGCACTCTACATGGGGTTACCCTTGACCCTTGTCCAGAGACTCCAGCAGGTGCAAAATGCGGTGGCCAGACTGATGGTGGGTGCCCGTAAATACGACCATATCACCCCAGTTCTGGCGCGCCTGCATTGGTTGCCCATTGCTCTCCAGATAAGGTTCAAGGTCTTGGTTTTGGTTTTCAAAACCCTCCACGGCTTGGGACCTGAATACCTGGCGGAGCGGATCTCCCAGAGATCTACTGAGGCCAGACCCACTCGATCGTCGCAGGCGCGCTCACTCAGGGTGGCCACTCCAAGAGAGGGCGCAGAAATCGATAACCCATAGCTGTTGTTGGCCTCTCTCTTTGGAATCAACTTCCGAGTGAGCTGCGACTTGCAGAGTCCCTGCCCGCCTTCAGAAAGGCATTAAAAACTCTGCTTTTCAAGGAGGCATATGGTGACTTCATTTCTGTTTTTATTATTATTATTATTATTATTATTATTATTATTATTATTATTATTATTATTATTATTATTATTATTATTATTATTATTATGTTCTGCCGCTCTCCACCGAGGGTTTTCCCTCTTTGCCATTTTTCTTTTTTCTATTTTATCTTGCCACTGCTCCCACTGTTCCCATTGTTCCTGTTGTTTTATCTGTGTTTTAACTGCTTTTATTGGAAACCGCCCTGAATTCCTTTTGGAAAAAAGGTTGCGGTATAGAAATACATCAAATAAATATTATCTAAAATAGATCAATAAGCTGGTTGGCTAAGAATAAAATTACCTTTTTATCTGAAAAATACATTTCAATGCCTTTACCTCAAGTATCAAGAAGGGCCTTTACTAGAGCCAGATTTGAATGGCTGGATTCCATGGACAAATATGGGCGTTTTCACCATCTCCCTTATCAGTAGAGAACCTGTATTTGTGGATCCCCTTCTGTAGAAAATATTTCCCATATTCTCTTTGATTGCCAAGTATATGTTTCCATCAGGCTTGAATATCTATCTCCCATTTTAGAGACAACAGTCCATAGGGACCCAATTCACAGATTGTCTTATCTTCTTTCGGGCTCCAATGTGTACATTGTTCACAAAGTTGCCAAGTTTGTAAGTAAAGCTGCAGCTATAAGAATGCAATACGTCAAACAAATTGGAGTATCCTGCAAATGAGATGAACCAGTTACTTACCTGTAAAGGTGGTTCGTCGAGTAGACCTTCGTGAAGCCACACAGATGGGTTTCCCAGGCGCCCCTGCGCCAGAGGTCGGAACTTCCCTAGCAATAGGAAAGTTCGTTAGTCTCCGCCCCCACACCCTGCGCATGTGCGAGGGTGTTCCCACCTAAACGCTTCAGATCCTGTTGACCACCAAGATGACAGGTAATGGTAGTACCAGTCAGGGCGTGACGGTCCGAGGGGAGTTGGGCGGGTGCTGTGTGGCTTCACAAAGGTCTACTCGAAGAACCACCTTTACAGGTAAGTAACTGGTTCTTCTTCATTGTGGCCTTTGTAAAGCCACACAGATGGGTGATTGCAAGCAGTACTCACTGGCAGGAGGGTAGTCACGCAGTCACAAAGGAAGTGGCCGACCTCACGCGGGCATCCACTCTGTAGTGGGTCACAAAGGTGTCAGGTGTAGACCAGGTGGCCGCCTGGCAGATGTCATTCAGGGGTACACCCTTCAGAAATGCCGCGGAGGAGGCCATAGCTCTTGTGGAATGAGCTCGGATGCCCACTGGTAAGGGTACCTTAGCCAGCTCATAAGAGAGCTTAATAGTCTGCACTATCCAACGGGCAAATCGTTGGGGAGAGACAGGATTACCCAGCACCGCAGGGTTGTGGCAGACAAACAATTTATTAGTTTTTCTGAAACTTTTGGTCCTGGAGACATAAAAGGCTAATGCTCTCCTGACGTTGAGCGTATGCATGTCCTTTTCAATCCTGGTGGCAGGATTGGGAAAGAAGTTCGGCAACACAATAGGTTGTGAGACATGAAAGGTAGAGACAACCTTAGGAAGGAGGGTAACATCAGGGTAAGCCACCACCCTATCAGGGTGGAAGTGTAAATAAGGAGGGTCACACCGAAGGGCACAAAGTTCGCTCGACCTCCTAGCTGAAGTAATCACCACCAAAAAAGCAGTTTTTAAAGTGAGCAGTCTAAGGCCAGTTGATGCCATAGGCTCAAAGGGTGGGCGTTGTAGGGCTCGCAGGACCAAGGATAGGGACCACTGAGGTGGAATTGGTTTCCTATCAGGGAAAACGTTCTTGATGCCCCTGAGGAAACGTTTCAGTCTCGGATGCCTGAAGAAAGCAGCTGCCTCTGAGAGTTGTGGCTGGTGGGCCACAATTGCCGATAGATGCACTTGTAGAGATGCAGAAGTCAGCCCTGAGCGCTTCAAGTGTAGGAGGTATTGCAAGACCCATGTGAGCGAGGGATTGAGAGGATCAAACCCGTTGTCAGCCGCAAAACTAGAAAATCTCTTTCACTTATAAAAGTATTGTTTTTCAGTGGAAGGCTTGTGGCAGGAGTCAAGGATAACTTGAATCAAGGCAGAATCCTCCAGGCCGTTAGATGAAGGCGACCCAGGTCTGGGTGGAGATCCTGGTCGTTGTCCAAGGAGAGAAGCTCCGATTGAGCTAGGCATAGATGGTCTGAGGACATCCGCAGAAGGGAGGCAAATCAGGGCTGACGAGGTCACCAAGGCATGATCAGGAGAGGTTGGGCCTCTCCTGAAGAGTCTTTATGATCACCTTGTGTAGCAGAGGAAAAGGAGGGAAGGCGTAAAGAAGATCTCCCGACCAGGGGAGAAGAGCATCTCCCAAGGAATGGAGCCCCTTCCCTGCCCTGGAACAGTAGTTGTGTCATTTGGCTTTGGTATGGGAGGCGAACAGGTCCACCTGAGGAGAGCTCCACTTGTTGCAAAGGAGAGTGAATGTCCTGGGATGTAGCTCCCATTTGTGGTTCGCTCGAAGTCATCGACTGAGGTCGTCTGCATCTACATTCTCCTCCCCCGGTAAGTGCATTGCAATGGGATGAATGTTGTTGGAGATGCACCAGTCCCAGAAGCGGATCATGAGCTGCAGAAGACGCTGCGAGTGTGTTCCGCCCTGTTTGTTGATGTTAGTACATGGCGGTCGTGTTGTCGGTGACTGCCAGTACTACATTGCCGGAGAGGTGACGGATGAACGCCCGGAACACCTTGAAAATTGCCAGCAGTTCTAACTCGTTGATGTGGAGTTGTTGTTCTTGCGGAGTCCAGGTGTCATGGATGGAGTGTGAGAGGCAAACAGCACCCCAGCCGGAGTTGCTGGCATCTGTCATCACTTGTACGGTAGGAAATGGATTTCGGAAGGGACGTCCCGAGAGGATGTTGGACCGACATGACCACCAGCAAAGATGAAGAGGTAAGTCTGGTGGGATCGGGAGGAGTTTGTTGGGAGGGTCCCGGAGAGGGTCGAAATTTCGTAGAAACCAAGCTTGGAGAGGTCTGAGTCTCAGCCTCGTGTGGACCAAGACGGAAGTCATCGAGGCCATGAAGCCTAACAGTCTTTGAGCTTCTAACGCTGGGACGACCTGCAGTGTTTGAAATTGCTGGAGCAGATGGAGCATGTCTGCAATTCTGGTCCTTGGAGGAAAGGCCATAGCTCTGGATGAGTCTAGAATGGCACCGATGAAGTTGACGACTGGCGAAGGGTCGAGATGCGACTTCTTGTAGTTGACCCGCAGACCTAGTGACTCTAGGGTGTCTAGGACAGTGGCAATGTCTCGACGAGCCTTGTCCTGAGAGTCAGCCACGATCAACCAGTCATCTAAGTAGGGGAAGACAACTATTCCAAGAGTGCGCAGATAGGCTGCCACTGGTGCCATGCACTTGGTGAAGACTCTTGGAGCGGTGGCCAGACTGAAAGGTAAGGCGGCGTATTGATAGATGTCTTCCCCCACGGCGAAGCGCAGTAGATGATGATGAGACGGGTGGATTGATATGTGGAAGTATGCATCTTTGAGATCCACAACTCCAAACCAATCGCCTCTGCACAGAAGAGGGATGACCTTCTCCAAGGTGACCATGCGAAACTTCTTGTATACCAAGAATTTGTTCCAGAATCGCAGGTCAAGGATGGGTCGAAGTCCTTCGTCCTTCTTCGGCACTGTGAAATAACGGGAAAAGAGGCCGAGGTGAGCGGAGTGTCTTGGCACGACTTCTATGGTGTTCTTTTGGAGCAACGAAGAAATTTCTTGGAGGAGGCAAGAAGATGGAGACGTGCGAACCAATTTTCCCAACAGGGGAAGAGAAGCTAACTCTAAAAGGTAACCTTTTTGAACTATTGAGAGGACCCATTTGTCCGACGTGATGTGTTGCCAGGCTGCCAGGAATGGGTTGAGACGGACGGGATGACAGTCAGTAATCGTCCCGGGATCTTCTATCTCTGGACTTAGATGGCAAGGTGGTGGAATTGGACTTCTTGGACTTAGAGGCAAATGTGGAGAGAGCGGAGGATCTTGCTGGGCGTTCTCTCTGATGTTGTTTAGAAGAGGACTGTGCTGAGGGGGCCCAGAAACGTCTTCTTGCTTGGTAGCGAAAGGAAGGTTTTTGGTGAGCAGGAATGACATTCAGCTTTTTAGCCGTGTCTTGCTTCTTATGCCTGTCCTCCATGAGGTCGTCTGTGGCCGTGTTGAAAAGGCCGGAACCATCAAAGGGTAGAGACTCTATCTGCGCCTTATGGTCATCTGAGAGGCCTGTAGTTCGCAGCCAAGCATGTCTTAACAGTCAAGATGGTGGGCGGCAGCAGCTTCTTTGATGTTCGGCGCCCCAGCGCTCTTATTTTTTGGTTATTAGCGCTGCCCTGCTTTTTGTTTTATTTTTAATTTTGGTATGAGGGCCTTCTGGGTTTCCAGGGGGTTGAAGGGGGGCTTTAGAGGGGCTCGGAATATCGGACTTTTTGGAACATCCTGGGAGTTCGTCACTCTACCCCCATTGTCCGTCGGAGCTGCTGCAACCACCATAGACACCCTTTGGATCTCCGTTTCTGCTTGAGGACCTTCTAGCTCTTCGGCTCCAAATACACGGTACCGGGCGGGGGGGCCCCCTCCCCCTACATTCCATCCTTTGCCGTTCCTACCGCACTGGTGGGCTGTGTCCCGCTGGACTCTGTGCTTCGGCGGCTGGGCATTCTCGCCACCGCGCAGGACTTTCCTGCTGCCGCTCGGGCTTTGACTTGCCGCCGTCGCCATTGTGGCTCCAGTTTACTTTCCATCGTGGCCGTTGTTTTTGCCACCGTAGCTGCTTGGCCCCCACCACTGCCGTTGCCGCCGGCGGCAGTTTGGCTTTTCCACCGCGGCCGTCGCTCCTGGCGGCTTGCCCTTTTCCTGCTGCCACCCCTACCCCTGGTCTTTCGCCGCCATTTTTCACCCTCGGCTGGCTGGGACGAGGGCAGCTGTTGCAGCCGGCCCTCCCCCCTGCTCCCTTAGTTCCTTGTGGGAGCTGGGCTTTACTCAGGACTGCTTGCCCCTTTGTGGGGGCCTGCTCTGGGGTTTCGGGCAGCAGTTCGGCCACCGGCGTTAGTCCCTTGTGGGAGCCGGGTTCCACTAGGACTGTTTGCCCCCCGGTGGTAGCCCGCCTCGGGGTATCGGGTGGCAATTCGGCCGCCGGCGACAGTCCCTTCGTCCGAACTGGGCATGGCGGATACCTTGCCGCTGGCCGTTTGACTGGGCGGCTTGGTGGCTGGCCGTGGATAATTTGCCAGAGGGACGTGGACCTTTGGTCTGGAATTTTGGGTGGCTAGCCAGCCGCCGGCGCCATTATGTTTCTATCAAGGGCCGTGTTATCGGGCGGCAGTTCGGCCGCCGGTGCCATCTTGCCCAGAAGATCTGCGGTGGTCTTTCCATTCCTCGTTGTCCTAACCTCCTCTCGTGGGACCTGTCCCTCGGATGGCAGGCCGGCCGTCGGTGTCATCTCGGCTGGGGGACAAGGCATGCCCGGTCCAACACTCCCCGCTGCCTTAGGGCCCATTTTGTGAGTATCTGGATGGCAGGTTGCCTCCTGGCCTGGGCGACATGACAGAACTTGGCGTTTTTACCACCTTCGCCAGATTATAGTGTGGCTGTCCCCCGGCTTCCTATTCGATTCGACCCCTGGCTATTGTGACTTTATATGGGGGGGATTATTATCCATCTTTTGGTTAGCTGTCTATTTTGGACTCCACCGCCTGGCCTCTCATTCTAATGAGATCTCTGGGGGTTCAGCTGGCCGGCATAGGCCTCCCCCATGGGATCAATCGAGCCTTGAGGCTGCTGGCCCGGGTTTGTGGAGGTACCTTGAACCTCCCGCTGTTTCCCTGGTATATCATCCTTGCCTTGGTGTGAGTCGCTTAAAGCTGTGGAGGAGTTGCCCTTGTGAATTGTGCCTGACCGTTACAGACTGGCTAGCCCCAGTAAGCCCTCTCCCCTTGCCCCCTGTGTGCTCCATCTGCCCTGGCCCTCATATAATTTATAATTTAGAACTTATAATTTTTAGTGGTTTTATTTCTATTTAATTACTTTGTTGCTTATTTTATGCTGTGGTGTTATTTGTAAATTGTACCTTGTATTTGTTTATTGTTGTTATATGTCCTTTTGTAGGCATTTGCTCACCGCAGCTGATTGATTAGGTTCCCCCTCCCCAGGCCCACCATGTTTGCAGGGGCTCATATACCGACTGTGTCGGGCCGTGGACGCCGTGGACGGTATGCTTGTAGTCGAGGGGTTAGTCGGATTAGAAGAACTCGGGTCAGGCATCTTGTGCCTGTCCCCTGTTCTGACCCCTCGGCTCCCCGCCACGTGTCTGGGAGCCACCCCTCCAGTGCCTCCAACCTTTCCTGCCTCCTGCTAAATGCCAGGTCGGTCCACAATAAGATCCCCATCATTTATGATTCCATCTTAGATGGGAGGGCCGACCTGGCGTGTATTACCGAGACCTGGGTGGGTGCAGGGGGGGGGGGCTTCGCTCTCCCAGCTGTGCCCGCCCGGGTATCTGGTTCAGGGTGTGGGGACGTTGGAGGGTCAAAAGGGAGGAGGGGCCGCTATTGTTTACAGGGACTCTATGTCTGCAGGGCCTCGACGTTGGTTAGTCAGGGGTTAGAATGCCTGCACCTGTTAGTGGGACAGCGGGACAGATTTGGCATTGTACTGGGTTACCGAGCTCCCCGCAACCCAGCCCAATCCCTGCCAGAGCTCTCGGAGTTCATCGCCGCTGCTTTATCGAAGTCCCCCTGCCTGTTGGTGGTGGGTGACTTCAATGTGCATGTGGGCGGTGGACTTTCCGGAGTAGCCCTGGAGTTCATGGAATCCATGGCTTCCATGGGTCTGTCCCAGCATATTCGATGCCCCACGCACAGGTCTGGCCATACCCTTGACTTGGTATTTTCCTCCACGTCGGGGGGTTTGAGTCTGGAGGTCTGTGTCATGGTCAGACCACCAACTGCTTTCCTTCTCCCTGTCGATAGCGCCCCCCCCTCGCGGGGACCATCGGCCGTCCATTCTGGCCCGGCCCCGGAGGCTCATGGGCTCGGTTCGCTTCCGGGAGGCCTTCGGGGACCTTCCTGGAGGTTTGGCTGACGATCCGGTCGAGGTCGTGGCTAACTGTTGGTTTGAAACAGCTGCCCGCACCATAGACCGAATCACCCCCAAGCGCCTTCTCCGTTGCCGAGCTCGGTCCTCTCCGTGGTTTACTGCGGAGCTCCGAGTGATGAAGCAGGAAAGGAGAAGGTTAGAGCACAGCTGGAGAAGAACCCGGACGATTATGAGTAAGGCTGCTGTTGTGTCCCAGTCTAGTCGCTACTCCAATGCGATAGGGGAGGCTAAGTTATCCTTTTACTTCCTGAGAATTGGTGAGGCCTCGAACCGCCAGGCGGAGCTTTTCCGGGTGGTTCGGGACCTCTCCAATCCTAGTCTGGCCAGGCCTCCTCCTACTGATTTCAGTAGCGAGCAGTTCGCAGCCTTTTTTTGATCAAAAGTTGAGGCCATCTGGGCCGGCTTCGACTCCGGTTGCAGTGGCACAGCCTCGCCATTGCCAGCTGCTGGTCCGCCTTCGTCGCCTTGGTTCGATGCGCTTGGGCCTGTTTCTGCTGTCGAGGCCTCTAAGGCTATGGTGCATTGCCGGCTTGCTTCCACCCCTTTCGACCCTTGCCCATCTTGGCTAATAAAATCTGCCGGCGGGAGTATGGCCGAATGGGCTGCTTTTATTGCCACCGCCTCCTTCAGTGAGGGGTTTTTTCCCTCTCGTCTGAAGGAGACGGTGGTAAAGCCCATTCTTAAGAAACCTGGCCTTGCGTCGGACGATCTGGCGAACTATCGTCCGATCGCTAATGTCCCGTTTATGGGCAAGGTAATCGAGAGGGTGGTGGTGGTCCGGCTGCAGTCATACCTGGAGGATCGGCAGTGCCTCGATCCATGCCAGTCAGGGTTCAGGCCCCGTCGGGGGACCGAAACAGCTCTGGTCACGCTGCAAGATGACATACTCCGGGCGGCCGACAGGGGTTGCTCTACCCTGTTGGTCCTCCTGGATCTGTCAGCGGCCTTCGATACCGTCGACCACGGTATCCTACTGGATCGGCTCTCCGAGGTCGGAATCGGGGGCACTGCTTGCAGTTGGCTCCGTTCTTTCCTGGAGGGCAATCCCCAGTATGTTCAGCATGGGGGGCAGTTGTCGGCCCCGTGGATTCTCCCTTGTGGAGTCCCGCAGGGGTCGTCGCTGTCCCCTCTGCTGTTTAACATCTATGTAAGGCCGTTGGCTGGGGTCATTAGGAGTTTTGGAGTGTGCTGTCATCAGTACGCTGATGACACGCAGCTCTGTCTCTCCTTTTCCAACTCTGCAGTGGAAGCTGTGAGGATCCTTGATGGGTGCCTGGACGCCGTGCTGACTTGGACCGGGGCGAACAGGCTTAAGCTCAACCCCGAGAAGACGGAGGTCATGTTCTTTGGGAGCTCGCCGTCTGGGTACGGAGGCCCTCTTCCGCGTCTGGGGGGAGTTTCCCTTCAGCTCGCGGAGAGGGTGCGGAATCTGGGTGTGGTCCTGGATCCGGCGCTCACCATGGAGGCCCAGGTGGCATCGGTGACCAGGTCCGCCTATGTCCATCTTCGCCAAATCGCCCAGATCCGGACCTGGACGATGACTCTCTGAGAACAGTGGTCCAAGCGCTGGTGATCTCGAGGCTGGACTACTGCAACGCACTCTACATGGGGTTGCCCTTGACTCTTCTCCGGCGTCTGCAGCGGGTCCAGAATGCGGCGGCCAGGCTGGTGGTTGGTGGGCGTCACTATGACCACATCACCCCAGTCCTGGCCTGCCGGCACTGGCTGCCCGTTGCAGCCCGGATTAGATTCAAGATCTTGGTTTTAACCTATAAAACCCTCCATGGCTTGGGACCGGACTACCTGTCGGAGCATATCGCCCAGCGATCCACCTCGGCCTGACCTGTCCGGCAGTCGCGAGCGCACTCGCTTCCGGTTGCCACCCCTCGAGAGGCCTGTAAAACGCTCACGCGGAATCAGGCCTTCTCGGTGGCAGCCCCCATTCTGTGGAATGCCATCCCCAGTGAGGTGTGCTCTGCAGAATCCCTGCTGGCCTTTCGGAAGACTTTAAAAACCTTCCTCTTCCGAGAGGCCTTTGGCAAGACTTAGTTTTTTTTTTCCCCTACCCGCCATCAATAGAATAGATTGCTTACATTCTGTTTATTAGGATTGTTGTTTGTGGTGATGCTGGGGCGTCCCCGTCTTTTTAACTGTCTTTACTGTATATTGATTTGTGTTGTGCTTGTTATTGTACATTGATTTGTGTTGTTAGCCGCCTAGAGTTCGTTCTCGAAGATAGGCGGGATATAAATACAATAATAAATAAATAAATAAATAAATGTCTGCGAAGAGTGATAGAGGAGTTCAAAACCCTTGAAGCTGCGTCAAAGGAATGTTTAGAAGCCCTCATCTGTTGGGCTGCTAAGGCCATAGATTCTTCATAGAGTGCAGAAGCCTCTGCACATTTCTCTTCCAGAATCAGTTCCAAGAAAGGATGGAGATGGGTAAGAAGATCCCTTTGGTAAGCACCCATAGCACCCTGGTAGTTAGCTATTTTGTGTTGGAGGACAGCAAAGGAATACAGGTGCCTCCCAACAGTGTCCAATTTCCGTCCCTCTTTGGAAGGAGGGATGGAGGTTTGCTTAGTACAGGACTGAACTTGAGAGGAAGTCACTACCACCGAGTTGGGTGTAGGATGTTTATTAAGGTATGGAGCCTTGTCATCGTGGACTCTGTAAAGAGCTTCTAGCTTTCGTGGGATGGCTGTGGACGACAATGCCTGGAAGGAGGCCTCAATCATAGTTAAAAAAGAAGGAATCAAAGTCAGATGAACTGGAGAGGATTCGTCGTTTGCGATCCATCCAAAGATGTGGCACACTCTTTTTGGTTGTGGCTGATGGATGGGCAACTCAATAGTCTTTGACATCCTCACTAAGAAGTTGGTATAATTCCTCATATTGTTTGAAGAGGATGGAGGAGATCTCTTGTCAACTTCTGAATCAGGGGAAGTGACGAGCTGTAAAGATGTCGAATCCGAGACCTCTGAGTTGATGGATTCGACCTCCGATTCCATTTCGTCCTCTTTGTTTGATCCCGAGGAGGAAAGGACTTACAGCCATTTGGTCGGATTCGACCTGCTCCGCAGAGTGAATCGACCATTGCCGCCCGTCAAAACAGAGGGAGAAGGCCGGGATCGGAGGAACAGACAGAGGAGCCTAGATGTGACGCTCCTTACGGCTCTTCTTCTTTGGAGGCTCTGTCGAATCCGAGGTGGCGGTGGGCCATTTCGGCAGTGTAAGAGCATGGGCTACAGCAAGTGGCACAGACTCTGTAGCCGATTCCGTAGCAGGCTTTGAAACGGAAGCCTTCGAAACGGGAGTCTCGAAACCGCTAGAAGCAGCCGGGATGGAGGATTGTAGGTGGACATGCTTGTCCCTTCGGCGGCGCTCCAGCTTTGACGGCGACGAATCCGACAGGAACGTCGGAGGCAAGGAAGAGGCATGCTCTTCTGGCTCCGTCTCCCGGATTGGAATAGGAGAGGAGGCAGCCTTCGAAGCCATAGATGGTGAGCGTAAAGCCAGCTCCTTGGACCGACAGGTCCGTTCGGATTTGGACCGACAGGTCCCTGCTTCCCTCAACGGAGTAGAGCCCACAAGGGTGATATTTGGTGGTGGGTCTCCGTCATCATCAGATGACGACTCCGAAGGATCTGAAGGAAGGAGCTGTTGGTACCTCGAAGTAGGTACCTTGGCAACCAGAGCCACAGCCGAACCGGAAAACTCCGTTTCGACAGTGAGGGATGGAGAAGCCAGAGTCGAAGATAGCGCAGCCGCGGCCGAAGTTGACGAGATAGAAGTCTTGGACACTTTCGACGGTTTCGAATGTTTAGAGGAAGACTTTGTTGAAACCGATGGACTTGAAGCCGGTTTAGATTTCGAAGAAACTATTCCCTGTAGAACCGGAATTTTCTTCGACTTCTCCCTCGGTTTATCAGCCCAAACCGGAGCCTCCGACTTATGGGATGGGTCTGAAGACTTTTGCTCCATTGGTTGAGGCCGAAGGGAACTTTCCAAAAGATAGCTAGCCAGGCGGTTGCGGCGATTTTTAAGGGCTTAAAAGCTGAATCCCTTACAGATCAGACACGAGTCGGTGCGATGGTGCTCACCGAGGCAGATTAAGCAGAGCTCGTGTCCGTCCGTGAGAGGGATCTTCACCTGGCAATTCAAACAACGTTTAAAGGGAGGCACAAAAGACATTAGCCGTATATCAGTCCGAGTCAAAAGCCGAAAGGAAAAGGAAAACTCTCTGAAGAAGTAGAAAATGTGGAGACTAACCAAGAAGCACCTCTAGCCATTGGCGGTTAAGAGGAACTGAGGCGTTTAGGTGGGAACACCCTCGCACATGTGCAGGGTGCGGGGGCAGAGACTAACGAACTTTCCTATTGCTAGGGAAGTTCCGACCTCTGGCGCAGGGGCGCCTGGGAAACCCATCTGTGTGGCTTCACGAAGGACACGATGAAGAACTACATATATGACTTCTGTATATTCTGAATCTGTATTGTAGGGTACCCTATTGGATGGTGTTGCATGTAATTCAATGTATTGTATATTCTGTTTTTATTGGCTGATATGGTCATAGGACTAATCAATAAATTTATTTGCTTTGCTTTGTAACAGAGGAAGCATTTTTAGAAGTCATATTAGGCAAATACAGGCATTCAATGACTGAGATGGCTTTGTCTGAGTTTGGACTGCACAGCAAGGCAGTTGGGAGATGAGGAGTGTTCTGGATGACCACGTGCAGTGGACTGTGAGAGTATGGATGTGATCCACCATACTACGTGTAAAGGCAGCATTGATGTGATGCATAATATGTTTCATTGCCTTGGTAACAGGTATTGGTTCTGCAGGAGACTCATGTCTCTGGAGGGCATTGAACAGAGGTTGCAAGTCATGAGTAGGCATGCACAAAAATGGACAGTTCCAATTCGAATACCCTAGAAACTTCTGGAATTGTGCCAGAGTGAACTCAGATGGAATCTTTAAGTTAGGCAAAAATGGACAGGTTTGTAACAGCTTGCGTCTCAAATAAACTAACAGAGGCTTGGTTTATATTTTCCCTGGAGCCAAAGGTCTGCAAGCTATCCCCTAAGGATGTGCACATGTCTGGTGGAAAAGAGTGGGCAGAAATGTTTTTAGTTGTTTCATAAGGGGGGAATATGATTGAGGCATACAAAATAATGCAGGGTATGAGTAAAGTGGATAGAGGGACGCTCTTCTCCCTCTCACAAAATACCAGAACTAGGGGACATCCACTCACATTGACAGTTGGGAAAGTGAGAACAAACAAAAAATATATTTTTTACCCAGTGCGTTGTTAGTCTGTGGAACTCCCTGCCACAGGAGGTGGTGATGGAATCTGGCCTGGATGCCTTCAAAAGGGGATTTGATAGATTACTGGAGGAAAAGTCCATCACAGGTTACAAACTATGACGGAGATGTGAAATATCCAGGCTTAAAAACAGGATTCTTCAAGGGCCAGATGCAGGGGAGTGGAACCAGGAGACAGATATATAGTCTTGTGCGCTCCCAGAGGCATCTGGTGGGGCCACTGTGAGATACAGGAAGCTGGACTAGATGGGCCTTTGGCCTGATCCAGCATGGCTCTTCTTATATTCTTATTATAAGCCATTATTCCAAAAATCATTTTCTGCAAAGGGGCTCTAGGTGGCAGCGGAGAGCTCATTGGAGGAACACTGAGCAGAGAGCTCACTGGAGCAAAGCTGAACTCTGCGGAAGGGTGGACCAAAGGAGGAGGGATGGGGAACTTACAGGGGGGGGGGAGTAGAAAAAGGAGGCGGTGGGGGAGGAGGGGAGAGCCAGGTCTGGTGGCTTGGCAGGAGGCAGGATCTTAGCCTCTGTACAGAAACTAGCTGCAGGCTGTATTATCAAAGGATTGACAAGCTTTGCAATTACATATCTGCAGAGATGCCAGGCTTGGAGGACTTTAATTGGAGAAATAGGGCTTTCATGCAAGGAGCTTCCAATCCTATCCCAGTCAGCCAAAAGAAGGCTTCATTTTTCTCTTTACCAAGGGCAACACCTATAAATAATGAAATAAATAAATAATTCCCACATATAATGACAACAGATGTAACTTCAGAATTTGAAATAAAATCAATGCATGTGTCCACTTACTTATACTTGTTCTACTCATGACTGACCAGGGCATCTCCCCAAAACATGTAGCCAAATTGTTGCTTTTAAGTAACTTACTACTGAAGAAAAACAGAAAAATTGCCTTCACCAGATACCAGCCTAATTAGACCTGGGATTATTCCAAAGTTTAGAATAATATCAGCTCAGAAAACAAAGCATGAACAACTATAACTAGCATTCTTATTGCACAACAATAAAATGTCAGGTAACTAGATAGAAGTTTAGCAAAAGTTAACTTCATCTCATGAAGGTTCCTTATCATCAGGTGACTCACAAAGTAGAAACAAGATTTTAAAAGAGGTTTATTTAATGTTAAATGAACAGGAACATAGATTTGAGAGAGAATTCTTGATGACTCCAAAACAACTCTAGGGTTTGTGTTAAAGCTGTCACTATTACTTTACATGTTTATACCATTGCTTCTAAGCCACTATGTGTCATCTAGATTATACTGTTTTATTTATATTACTGTATCTATGTTTTCTGGAGTCTATTTTCAGGTTCATTTTTCTCAGTTTTGGTATTATTTCCTTTTGCTTCAAACCTCAATCATCCCTTCACATCTTCTTAACCCACTTTTTTTTTCAATCCCAGGCAACAAGAAACCTTTGGAGTTTTTTTATGCTCTACCAATACTGTATACCAACTTTTGCCTCCTCTGAAGACACCCCTATCCATGAAACAATGCTTTTGCTCCCTGGCTAAAATGATTGTGGCTTCACTTCATTTGCTGCTTCAGGAACCTCCATATTTATATGTAACGATTACTGTTATCACTAATATGATAATGGTTGCCAAAAGGGAAGTGACTGTTGATTTCCACCAGTCATTGGGTTGATCTACTTGCTCAACAGCTGTGAAAACAATCAAGAAAAGAAAAGTATTAAGCTTTGGATATTGCAGAATTTGATCTCAAACCAATGCTAGAGACCCATCATTTTCTTAGTTGCAGTACAGCTACATAGGAAAGAAGTCTGCAGGAATCTCTAACACCTTAAGCTATTTTTAATGTAGATTTTGCTCTTTATAGCTTTAGGAATGTTCTTTCCAGTATGCTCACCATGCCCTCACAGACTGCATTTAACATTTTTTGTTTATTCCCAGACACAGTCCTATAAGGACTGTAGCATTAAATCTCAATGGAAACTTTCATGTTTGGAAACACCTTCTGACATGCTAAATATACTGACAGCCCATGAGCAGTGCTGATCACTCAATGGGGCCAAAACACACGTTCAGAGACATACATATTTCCTGCTCTCCCAACATTTTCTCCCTAGTAACATGATCCCTTTCTTATAAATGATTTTGGTATTAGACATGCAAAGAAAGGTACTGTTTAATTACCCAGACACACTCCAGATGATAGATACACTTCCAGTTTAAACAAGGTTTCATAATTGCACCCATTTTAAGGGGCACTCATCTAGACAACAGTTCTTCATGTCATCTAGTGAATCCTGTAGTGATGGGTGGCAGACTTTACTCAGGTAAACCTTCTTATTTGAAAGTTAAGACTTCAGCATAATTCTCTACTTACTGTAAGTCCTGAAGACCAATCCCGGGGAGAAAAGAAAGTTAATTTTCAATGAAATAGATAAAAGTTCCCTCTGTGTGAGAGAAACACTCCCACTCTGCACTCAGATGCTTTCAAGTCTGCCAGCTAAACACAAATTGAAAGTACTGTGGTGCAGAGAGCACTGGCAGTAGAAAAAGCCCTTCTTCAATTTTAGGGAACAATAGGATTCTTCTCCCAAATAAACACATGTTGCGGAGCATTTTTTTAAAAAATGGATCTGAGCAAAAGTAATTAACTCACCTACTGGAGCTTTACAGACCCATGAAGCATTTCGAGAACAGGGTCTTGATATTATAAGTTCCACCCAAGGATCCAGCTGAAGGCACAACTCCTCAATGTCTGGGAGAACCCTGGAACACAAAATGGAAACATAAATCCATATACACTTTATATTACAGGTTTTCTGTGAATTAGGAAATAATTTAGGATGATACAAAACCCTTAAGTACATTCTTGTGAAGCATTATTGTGCATTGGCAAGTCCTAGTGCAGGGGTGCCCAAACTTTTTGTAAGGAGGGCCAGATTTGGTGGCTGAGAATGTGTCAGGGGCCGGTTGCTCCCCAACCCTGCCACCCCACTGCAAGCCCCACCCACTGACCCATAAGCCCCACCCAGTGACCCCTTGCAACCCCACCCGCAGGAAGGAAGGCGGGGACCAAGGTAGGGAGGGAGGAAGGTGGAAACCAAGAGAGGAAGGAAGGTGGGGAACAAGGAAGGGAGTGAGGGAGGTGGGGAACAAGGGATGGAGGAAAGAAGGAAGGTGGGGACCAAGGGAGGGAGGAAAGAAGGAAAGTGGGGACCGAAGGAAGCACTGGCTCGCCCGCCAGCCCACCCCAAAGGTCCTTGGCGGTGGCAGAGGCCTGCTAGCCTCCCCACCCCCACCCATTCACCTGTGGTGCCGGTGGCGGCAGACCACCTGTCCGCCCAAGCTTCCTAGCGGTGCCGGTGGTGCAGCCTGCCGGATCACTGCCCCGCATGTGCGCCCAACCTCACAATATTCCTGAGTATGCCGGTGGTGCCCGCCCGCGTGCCACCCTGCAGTGCGAACCTAGCTTCACAAGGTTCCTGGTGATGCCAGTGGCAGCGGCCCGCCTGTGCGCCACCCCGTGTGCGCGCCCAGCCCCACGAGCTTCCCGGCAGTAGTGGTGGTGGCGGCCTGCCCCCTTGCCCGCCCACCCAGCCCCACAAGCTTTTGCTTGCCAGCTGGCCCACCCCTCAAGCTACCCGGTGGTGTCAGTGTTGGCGGAAGATTTTTTTTAAAAAACAACAACATGGGGTGAAGGAGGGGGAGGGAGGGGCGGGCCAGCCAGCCACGGGCCACTCAGAATGGCCTGACGGGCTGTATTTGGCCCCCGGGCCAGACTTTGAGCAGGCCTGTCCTAGTGTTATACTCGAGTACAGAAAACTAAATGTCCAAACATATAGTTGTGAGAACTTGTAATGAGAAGGAAGGGAGGGATTTGTCTCAAAGAGGTCTTAAAGACTAGTCTCATCCCCAATCTGAGCCTGTGGTTTGACCAAATTTCACTACAGCAAAGTAATGATTATCAGCTGAACTCAGAGTTCCAGTCCTGAGGCTAGAGCAAAATGAATAAATTCCCAGCAATTCTGTGGTGTTTCAAAAAACAGCAAAAAGCAACATTATTATCTAAAGGAAAGGGTGTTGGTAGAGCTGGTTGGCAGAACAGATTAAGAAATCTGTTTGCTGTGTTTTTAGCCTTTTAGCTATTTTAGCTATGCTTTGTGAACCGCCCTAAGTTCCGGTTCGGAAAATGGCAGCGGTATATAAATGTGTCAAATAAATAAACAAATAAACAAATAAACAAACAAATAAATAAACAAACAAACAAACAGCCTTCCTAACTGTGGCTGAGTGTATTACTGTTGACCTGAGAGGGGCTCCTACTGTTTAAAGACTAAACAGTAGGATAAATAGAACAATGAAATATTAATAATGTGTGGCCCATGTTTAATCCCAAAACGTGTCTCGTCTCTTTATTTCGGACTGGGTGGACAAAGAACCATGGGAGGCTTGGAGTTTCAGCTGATTTGTTCAAGAAAGCCAAGAGAGTGACTCAGGAACTTCTGCTGTCTCTCTCTCTCTCTTACACACACACACACACACACACACACACACACACACAAAGTAAGCAAGCCATACTAACTTCATAATGGGAATGCATCTAGGTAAAGATTTTCATTCCTACCCAAGCATTCTGGTAAACTGGCTGAGACCTGATTTCTAAAGGCCTCCTTCCTGCTTGCTCCACAAAGTTATTTTTGGCTGCTATCCCACGGCTGGAAAATCTGGATCAAAGTAAAACGTGGATTTCACCCTCGGAATGGTCATGTGGTTGAAAACACATTTCCTGTGTCCCCACGGGCACACTTTAAAGAACCGCATCTTTTGTGCCCCCATGAGAAGGAACCGCAACCCAGCAGAACGAAAAGATTTTGATGTGGATTTCCCAAGTCCTCACAGACACAAGTACTGTTTTAAAATCCGCATCAGAACTGAGATAAGCTTTAAGTCCTGCAACACAGGGGACTTGCCAAGAGAGCCGTGTTTTTCTTTTTATTTCCTCAGAACACTCAGTTCTGAGAGATGGCACCCCACTTTTGGTACAGTAGAGATCTGGAACGCAACAGCTGGTTCAAGGCAGCTTTCCCAGAACAGACAGAGAAGTTACTGTCCATCCAGCAGAATCCAATGAAATCCCTAGTACATCTTTTCAATGCTATTCTCTCACAACACAAATCTTTCCTCTATGTGTGGTACCCAGCAGTTCTTTCATTCGCTCTCATTGTGTTGAATTTACATTCTGCCCACCCTTATCTGCTATGCACTGCTTGTTATCAGAGATGAAACCTTTGGATCATCTTCTCCTTCTGCAGTCTTATAATCTCGTTCCCTCCTTCTCATTCTCTGTCCATTCAGGACCTCGATTCTTGTAGCTAGAGTAGCTCTTTAAATCCCATAACCTAGATCAGTGTTGGTGAGCCTATGGCACGGGTGCCAAAGGTGGCACTTGGAGCCCTTTCTGTGGGCACCCGACATCGCCCCTTCACAGCCACCTGTATTCAGGTTATATTGCTTGCTATATTGGCACTTAGCGAAAAATTAGTGGGTTTTGAATCGCAGTCTCTAAAAGGTTCACCAATCACCATGTGTTTTAAAACCCCGTTTATATTCACCTGTATTGTTTTTCTTCCAAAGGTGAAAGCCGTACTTTTGGCTGGAAAGCTGGACTCACACTATGAAGCCATATTCTTCTAGAAATTAATTTAGTTATCCAGTCCTGCAGAGAATTAATTGAACATTGATTACCAGGGTGCTGATTGATGGAATGTGGGTTACTTTTGGTGAATGATATTTTCCCCAAAGCTGTTACAACAATTGATGCTGCCTTTGGGAAACCTACAGCTAGATGAGCTACTGAGCACTATTGTCTAGTGTACTTGTGGTGTGTTAGAGAGGCAGAATCAAAGGGAAGTGCATGGTGGCACACATTGTTTCACAGCCACTTTCTGCTGGCACTGGTGGAAGGGAATTTCCCATCAGCCTTGTGAAGACGATTGTTTTGGGGGCCTAAGTGAAACTGTGCCTGGTCGATGAAGGGCTATGATGAGGCAGGACAACAGAGGAGATGCCACATGTATCTTTGTAAGGCTTCTCTGGTTCTGGTTCTGGTATGGGGGACAACTGTTCCCCTGCAGCAGTTTAAAGGAGATACTGGCAAAGTAAAATATGGAAGGTGTAAACTATATCACTTTTTTAAAAAACACCTGAATAGCTGAATAGCAAAAATAAAACAGGACATCCAAAATTGATCCCCCACCTCCACCCTTCCTGGAAGAGCAGTGCAATCCCAAACAGATTTACTCCAAAATAGGTGCTATTGAGTGAACAATGATTCAATTTTGGTTCATAATTCAAAGCAAACCTCCGCCCCGCCACCCACACACAAACCCCACTAAAATTAGAATGTAACGGAGATAGTCCTCTTATTACAAATATGTTCCATACCTTTTCCTCAAAGGTAGTCAAATACAGGAGTTGGGCTCCGTTGTAGTGGCTGCACATGTACTCAGCATCACTTTTATTAATTTGTCCATATGCAGAGATATAATAACAATGGCCATTGAAGTATATCCAAGAGTGGTAACAAAATTTGCTTACCAGTTCTTTAAAACAACAACAAGAAGAAGGACACAGATGAAGACATTTGGGCACACTTACTCAATTAGCAAGCCCTCCCAAAAAGGATGTTAGACAAAGCAATAGACGCTGAAGGGTGTGTCACTTAGTTTTTAACACAACCCAGAAAATAACTACAGTATTACATTTATTTATTTGGTTGATTTATATACCTCCCATATGACCAAAGGTCACATCTCACTTAATCTAAATATTTTACTTTATTTTGTTTTTTTTTAAAAAAACATAATGATTCTTATACTATTATTGAAGGTATTTATATTCAAATGTATTTCTTGTATATTCCCCTCCACAAAAAAAGGAAGAAGGAAGGAAGGAAGGATGTGTTTTACAAACTGTAGACAAGAAACCAAGCTATTTCCAAAATTTCAGGGACCATGGGCAGAGGGATTGTTGCTACCAAACTTGACCAGATCTCACTGCTTCCTTGCTTTTGAAATATTATCATCCGAAGTTATCTCACCGCTGGATGTAATGCATCCATAAATGTTGTGGAATGAGATCATAAAACTGCAGTTTTCACTTGCAGAAAGCAAAACCTGGAAATGATATTTTGAACTGATTATAACTGAATGTATTAACATTTTTGCTAAGTATAGGCTGGCCTTTTGACCTCATTTATTGCTTTCAAATGTAACATCATGAAAATTTTCTCATGTGAACTCTTACTATGCCTTCTGCCTAACAAGATATAGGCCAGGACAGTTTCACCTTCATTTTAAAGGATATTTGACATGCTAATTTTATCTCTGTGTCTGCTACATCATTATGCAGAAGATATCATATGGAAAGCTGCATTAGGTTTTGAAGGAAGACTGAACATTGGTGGAAGACATATCGATAATTTAAGATATGGAGATGCTACCATATTACAGGCAGAAAACAGCTATTACTTGAAAGAAGTTCCTAATGAAGGTGCAAGATGAAAGTGCACAAGCAGGAGTGCAGTTGACTACCAAGAAGACAAGAATCAGGTCTACAGAAGAAATACATATTCTTATTGGGGATAACGAACTGAAATTTTTAAAGGATGTGTAAACTTGGGTTCAATTAACAAGGGAAACTGCAGCCAAGATGCCAAAAGAAGACAGAGATTCAGGCAAGTAGGCATGAAAGAACTTGAAAATATCTTGAAGTCTAAGGAAGAGTCACTGGAAACAAAAGCCAAGATCATCCATACTAGGGCATTCCGATCACAGACAGATAGTGAAGAAAGCTGACAGAAAAAATTATTTATATTAAATGTGACATTGGAGGAAAACTTTAACACATACCATGAACTGGTATGAAGACTGAGCTATACCGATTTGCTTTCCCCGGTTACTAACTACTTCTTTGATTTGCTGACATTTCAATTTGTTCTAGTCCATCTTGTCGGTTTCATTGTTGTATATGGTTTTGATCTCATTGTTATTTTAATTTTTTAATTATATTTATTTTGTTTTATTATGTTGGTTATTCATGCTCTATATTGTTTATGTTTGTGCTATGTTGAACTTGTAAACTGCCCAAAGTAGCCTCATTGCTAGATGGCACGGTATAGAAATTTAATAATAATAATAATAATAATAATAATAATAATAATAATAATAATAATAATAATAATAATAATAATAATAATAATAATAATAATAATAATAATAATAAAAGGGGGCTGGATCAAATCAATCTTGAACTCTCTCTAGAAGGAAAACAACTAAACATAATTTGAGGACAGCATGAGGCGACTAGACTCACTCGAAAATGTTAAGAGAAGTTGAAGGTAACAGGAGAAGGGGAAGAGAATTTTTAGAACCAGGAGATGGCTAGAGCTTAGAAGCAAGACATTGAGGTGTACGGTAATAAGAAGACATTGCTTTAGTGCAAACACAGGCTGCAGGTTCATTTTAGAACATGACAAACTATTTTGCCATCTGGGTACAGTATATGAGCGAATTAGAGAGCAAAATTATCCAGCTATAGTTGACGGTGCTGAGCGGACGAAGGTGAAAAGAAGAGGGAGGCAATTCAATGGCATAATGTGATTGTACAGGCTGCAAGATGGGCTTTACAACAGATAGGCGATTTCCAGACGCATTGGACCTCATCATCTCCAGCCAACAACTTCATCATGAGATATGTGGTCCATCAGAGGAAAAAGCACCAGCCAGGGGAAGGTAAACTTAAAGAAGGGGAAATGAGAACCATTTTGAAAAGCCTAACAGCAAATGTGCAAGGGAGCAAGGGAAAGATACAGAAAATTGAATGCAGACTTCCAAAGAACAGCAAGGAGAGACAGGGCGGCCTTCTTGAATGAACAGTGCAAAGAAATAGAGGAAAACAACAGAAAAGGAAAAACCAGAGATCTATTCAAGAAAATTGGAGATATTAAAGGGGCATTTCGTGCAAAGATGGATATGATAAAGGACAAAAATGGTAGGGACCTAACTGAAGCAGAAGAGATCAAGAAGAGATGGCAAGAATATACAGAAGAATTATATCAGAAAGATCTGGATGTCCCTGATAATCGAGATAGTGTAGTTGCTGACCTGGAGCCAGACATCCTGGAAAGTGAAGTCAAGTGGGCCTTAGAAAGCATTGTAAACAACAAGGCCAGTGGAGGTGACGGCATTCCAATTGAACTCTTTAAAATCTTAAAAGAGGATGCTGTAAAGGTGCTGCATACGATATGCCAGCAAATTTGGAAAACCCAGCAGTGTCCAGAGGACTGGAAAAGATCGGTCTACATCCCAATCCCAAAGAAAGGAAACGCCAAAGAATGCTCCAACTATCGCACAATTGCACTCATTTCACACGCTAGCAAGGTTATGCTCAAAATTCTACAAGGCAGGCTTCAGCAGTATGTGGAAAGAGAACTTCCAGAAGTACAAGCTGGATTTCGAAGGGGCAGAGGAACTAGAGATTAAATTGCCAACATGCGCTGGATTATAGAGAAAGCCAGAGAGTTCCAGAAAAACATCTACTTTTGCTTCATTGACTATGCCAAAGCCTTTGACTGTGTAGACCACAACAAACTATGGCAAGTCCTTAAAGGAATGGGAGTGCCTGACTACCTTATCTGTCTCCTAAGAAATCTATATGTGGGGCAAGCAGCAAACCGTCAGAACTGGATATGGAACAACTGACTGGTTTAGAATTGGGAAAGGAGTCCGACAAGGCTGTATACTGTCACCTTGCCTATTTAACTTATATGCAGAGTAAGTACATCATGAGAAAGGCAGGTCTGGATGAATCACAAGCCGGAATTAAGATTGCCGGAAGAAATATCAACAACCTCAGATACACAGATGATACTACTCTAATAGCAGAGAGTGAGGAAGAATTAAAGAACCTCTTAATGAGGGTGAAAGAGGAGAGTGAAAAAAATGGGCTGATGCTCAACATAAAAAAAACTAAGATCATGGCCACCGGTCCCATCACCTCCTGGCAAATAGAAGGGGAAGAAATGGAGGCAATGACAGAGTTTATTTTCTTGGGCTCCTTGATCACTGCAGATGGTGACTGCAGCAGCGAAATAAAAAGACGCCTGCTTCTTGGGAGGAAAGCAATGGCAAACCTAGATAGCATCCTAAAGAGCAGAGACATCACTTTGCCAACTAAGGTCAGGATAGTCAAAGCTATGGTTTTTCCAGTAGTGATGTATGGAAGTGAGAGCTGGACTATAAGGAAAGCTGATCGCCGCAGAATTGATGCATTTGAGCTGTGGTGCTGGAGGAGAGTCTTGAGAGTCCCCTCGACTGCAAGGAGATCAAACCTATCCATCCTGAAAGAAATCAACCCCGAATGTTCACTGGAAGGACAGATTTTGAAGCTCAGGCTCCAGTACTTTGGCCACCTCATGAGAAGAGAGGACTCCTTGGAAAAGTCTCTGATGCTGGGAAAAATCGAAGGCAAAAGGAAAAGAGGACAACAGAGAATGAGATGGTTGGACAGTGTCATCGATGCAACCAAAATGAATTTGACAACTCTCCAGGAGGCACTGGAGGATAGGAAGGCCTGGCGAGCTCTGGTCTATGGGGTCACGAAGAGTCGGACACGACTGAACGACTGAACAACAACAACATTAACAGCCCATGTACCATTCACTGTAAAGCCCAATTAAAAAATAAATAAATAAAAAAAGCCCTCATGGCTTATGCTTTAAGTAATGAATTAATTGCCATCACTTCAATAAAGGAAATCATTTCACCACCCAGCACTACCATTGTTGATGAATAAAACTGAGAAAATAATTTTCACACCTAACATTCCAAACTTGGCATCCTAGATTCAACAGGTAAGAAAAGAGGAATAAGGAACTGGAAGCCAGCACCCTTCTATCCTATTGTTGTAGTACTCACTGACTTCACAGAGTCTCAGATCTTTCTTTTCTGGACATTTCACCTCACCAGCACAGTCTCCTGTTAATCGGTTGCATGGTCTGTCCTTGGGACACTCTGGGCACTTCTTCTGGCAGTAGGCTCCATAATGACCTTCACTGCAAGCTGAAGAGACATTCAAAAAAGGC
This sequence comes from Phrynocephalus versicolor, assembly GCA_023846285.1. Classification (NCBI taxonomy): domain Eukaryota; kingdom Metazoa; phylum Chordata; class Lepidosauria; order Squamata; family Agamidae; genus Phrynocephalus; species Phrynocephalus versicolor. Next base: position 49,212,659 of record JAHTLZ010000010.1, read on the forward strand.
ATGCAGGTGGAACTGGAGGTTGGCAGATTTCTGTGGCCATCTTTCTTTAGAAAGCGGCAGTTCCGCCCCATTGTGCAAAAAAAAAGACACAGGTCAAATACTTTCGACTGCCTGAAGGCCACTGGAACACTTATATCCTCATTTATGCTAAGAATGATACTGTATATTGTTTTGGACAGATCTGTCAACTAGGATACTCATTAAAAGTTTGAATCTTACTTAAGTCATACATGGAACCTTATTTTAACAGTACATGTAATGCCAGTGATACAAATTCCTATTTAATTTCTGCTGGAATGCACATAAAACCTAGACAAGGAATGATTATTGACAATGTCTGATACAACTTGAATGCATAAGGCAATGTATCCCCAGGTAAGGCTGAAATAATTTGTGAGGAAGTGGATTTGATCCAGAAAAGCTCACATTAAAATATAGGATTAGTCTTTCAGGTGTCACAACATTTTGTCTTTTCATCCATCCATCCATCCATCCATCCATTATTTGTTTGTTTGTTTTTGCTTTTACTTTACTTTAGTTTTGTTTCTTGCCTAAATAGCTCCAGCAGCATACTTCATCACTAATCCCCAAAAGAATTTGCAGTATTGTTCTGATTGTCACACATGATACTCCAAGAATCAATCTTGATTAATAGCAAACTATGAACAAATGCCACTTGTGACGAGACACAGTGCAATGTCACTCATCTGGAAATATGCCCCAGTAATCTACATTTGGAATAAATATTGGTAGGATTGCACTAAGAAGAAAATATGACTGCTCCTGTGTCCCCAGCAGGCGGTGGGGTGGTGGAGGTGCTGCAAACTGACAAAATAGTATTTATACTTGAAATGTCTATAATTCATTTAAATTATTTATTTCTTTACAGTAGGTTTAGTGAGTTATGGTGGCTATATCAATTTTTTTTATTATATTGCATTATTCTTTTAATGTGGTGTGCTATTACTATGTTGTGAACTGTCTAGAGAGGGTATTCTTTTGTATTTGATATGGCCTGATGGGCTAATCATTAAAATTTGTTGTTGTTTGTTGTTGTTGTTGTACTTGCAATATGAGATGGTATGTCAGTTGAAATAATTTATTTATTTATTTATTTATTTATTTATTGCTCCTATTTGGGGCTTCTACTTTTTTGTGCATCAAAGTTCACTCTTTTCTTGCCCATTTCCAGTGCACATAACCACTGGAAACAAACCAAGAACTTTCCTTTTTGGAATTGGAATTTTGTGAAGTGGCTTAATAGAGCCACTTGAGGATACTGGGAAATTAAACACATCCTCTGCCCCTTGATAGATTTTTGCAATTTTATTTAGCCTCCATTAGAGTGGTGAAAATGTGCTGCATCAAGCACTAAAAAATCTTCTTTCCTTTGTCTTAAAAGGCTGGTTGAGAAATTGCCTGGTGCTACATCCGCTGTCATGACAGTTTCTCAACAGGCCCTTTCTAAAAAGGGAAATAAGTGTAGTTGTGTATTAGGTACATGTATGAGGCCCGGCAGGCTCTCAATCAGACCTTTAGGAGAAGTATATTACCTCATAAAGCTTTCTTAAAGATCACTTATTATACACATAGATGCACTTTTAAGAAGTGGAGCAAAGAAAGTTGCTAGACGTTTGTGTTCCATTTGAGTATGAGGATTGCCCTTAATAGCATACAAGACCGCTCAGTGGCCATATTTAGCCTGTTCTAGCCCAACCCAACCCAGCCGTACAGACAAACCCTTAGGCAGATTAATTAGTACAGTTAGTAGATTAAAATGACACTGGATGAAAGACAGCATGGGCTCTACAGCCTGGTTTGCTCTTGTTGCCAGTCCTACATAAATCCAGTCTTTCCAGGCAGAGATTTTAAAGAGCCAATGTGCTAAAGCCACCATGGGCCAACAACTTTGACACGTCCAGGGCCCAATTTCAACTCCCTGAAGTGGCAATTCAACAACAAAAATTGTCCCTGTCACTGAAGATGACATTCACTTACTGCTCACCCATCTCCCAGGGAAATATGTCTGTGAAGATTCTCAGTCATCCAGGTGAGTTTATCTGGAAGTTGAGTCATGGCTACTGGACTTCTTTTTTGAGAGATAGAAACGTTTTGCTGTTCATCCAACCAGCTTCATCGGTCTGAATACAGCTAGTGCAAATCCTCCATTTTATAGTCATCTTTGACCTCTTGTCACCCTGGCCTGAATTGGGCTCTTAAGATGAACAATGGCCTAAATAGGCTCGTTAGGGAGACAATAGTATCCATAGCATAAAGGTGAACAATGGCCTAAGGTGCTGAAACCTATCAAGAATGGGTCATTAGCTATGGCCTTGGTGGTGAAGGCTTTTTGATTTGTCTGGGTACTTTGGAAAGCACAGCCTGATAAGTAGCAGATAGACTATGCTGGAGCCCACCACCTCTGTTGAGGGAGGGGTTTTCAGTGCTCACATGAATGGCCTCCCTTACTCCTCTCTCAAACCACCTCTCTTCGTTGTCTAATATGTGTACATCGTCATCTTTGAAAGAGTGCCCTTTCTCCTTCAAATGGAGGTGTATTGCTGATTCTGGTAATGAGCTGTTACCCCTCCTATGTTGGGCCATCCTTCTGTTTAATGACTGTTTAGTTTCTCCAATGTAGAGGTCTGAACACTCCTCACTGCATTGGACCGCATACACTATATTTCTCCTTTTATGGTTTGGTATCGGATCCTTTGGGTGGACAAGTCTCTGCCTTAGTGTGTTTGTGGGTTTGAAATAAACAGGGATGTGGTGTTTGCCAAAACTCCTTTTAAGCTTCTCCGACACTCCAGCCATGTAAGGAATGACCAGGTTCTTCCGTCGGGTCTGGGTCTCAGACTGATCCCTTGTTCTTCTGGGATGGCCCACTGCTTTGTTGAAGGCCCACTTTGGATATCAACAGGCCTTAAGTGCTGTCTTCAGGTGCCTGTCTTCCTTCTTCTTGGCTTCTGTGGAGATGGGGATTCTCTCTGCTCTGTGGCTTAGGGTCCTGATGACTCCTAGTTTGTGCTGTAATGGATGGTGGGAGTCAAACAGTAGGTATTGATCTGAGTGGGTGGGTTTCCTGTAAACTTCTACTTCCAGGCCACGGTCAGGTCTGATGATTACTGCACAATCCAGGAAAGCCAGCCTGTTGTCTTGCGTGTCTTCCCTAGTGAATCTAATATTAGGGTCCACCACATTGATCTGGTCTGTAAAGGCCTGTACTTCCTGAGTCTTGGTTTTCACCCAGGTATCATCTACATACTTGAACCAGTGGGATGGTGTTGTCCCTGGGAAGGTGTCGAGTACCTTCTTCTCTACTTCTTCCATGTATAGGTTTGCAGCAGTTGGTGACACTGGGGAACCCATGGCACAACCGATGAAGCTGTTTGGATGAACAGCGAAATGTTTCTATCTCTCAAAAAAGAAGTCCAGTAGCCATGACTCAACTTCCAGATCTCCCAGGGAAATGTTGATTTTTACAGACTAGAAATATCTGGAATAGTTCAAATAATCGTGGACATTTATGGTGTCGCTGCTATTGTCCTTCAACTGAAATCTCCTGTACTGTATTTCCCATAGCTTCTTCTTTGTATTTTTCCTAAGGAAAAGGATGGAACAACTGTACAGTATTTTTAATTGTTAGTACCAGGAGTTCTCTATCTGAGCATAGCCTCTAATGAAAAATGGTAGCACAGCACTGGCAATGAAATATGCAGCAGACTGGAGGTTTTGATGCCAAGGTTGCACTTTTCTCTCTTCCATTATTATTGTATTTCCCATTTCTATCTCCTGCTCCATTGTTTAAGGTCCTGCTCTCCCTAAATTGCTAATTTTCAACTCTCTACAGTATGTGTCAAGGAGTGAACTTTGCAAGCTGTTTACCAAATACCTGCAGTACAGAGTGCCTAGATGGCCAGGGTATTAATTAATTAATTAATTTATTAATTTATTAATTTATTAATTAATTAATTAAATGGTTCACCTTTGCATTCAGAACCATGCCGATAGTATTTTGAGCTGTAAGAGATCTCAAGGGTAATCTAGCCTCATACCATTGGAAGGATCCCAAGATGAAATTCATGTGCTTGATCCTTGGCAGACGACCACTTGTGAGATTAGGATGTAATCAGATGGATGCAAAAGCACACACCTGATCACACTGGAAAGGGTTGTTGTAAAGAGGGTGATCACTTTCCATCTGCCAAAGAATTGCTCCAGTCTGGGGAGGGGAGGGGAGGGGAGGGGAGGAGGGGGAAAAAGGAGAGCCCTACAGGAAAACTGAAAATGTCCAGCTTGGGCACAGTTCTGTGCACCTCAATTTAAAAAGGATATTGACAGTCTTGAACAGATCCAGAGGAGGGCAACCAGGATGGTTGAAGTTCTGGAAGGAATGTCTTACAGGGAGTGGCATAAGAAGCTGGGAATGTTTAGCCTTACAAAAAGAAGCTTGAGAGGGGATATGATAGTCATGTTTAAATATTTGAAAGGATATCATACTAAAAAGGGGACAGGTTTGTTTTTCACGGCCAGAGACTAGGACTCAGAGCAATAGTTTCAAACTACAGGGGAAAAGATTCCATTGGAACATTAGGAAGAACTTCATGACAGTTAGAGCTGTTCAGCAGTGGAATATGCTGCCACCAAGGGTGGTGGAGTCTCCTCCTTTGGAGGTTGTTAAGCAGAGGCTGGATGGCCATCTGTGGGGAGTATCTTGATAGAGGTTCCTGCAAGGCAGTTGCACTGGACAGTCCTTGAGGTCTCTTCCAATTCTATGATTCTATGATTGTCAAAAAATAGATGTCACTGGATAGCTCCACAAATGGACCAAATTATGGTACATTTCCCAATGTAGTCACAACATTTAATTTAGCTGGACACCTGCCCCCTTTTCCCCATGCAGGCTTTAGAACTTAGTTTTTTCCCCACGTAAAAATGAATCAGTTACTAGGCTAGTGTCTTCCACTATGGATCACTACAGATAATCCGCCATTACCACTGAAATTACATTAGTATTCCAAATGAATTCAGAAGTTTCAGACAGATTGCCATGGCAATTTTAGCTCCCAAAGACCAGTCATAAAAAAGAAAGCTAAATTACAAATTATGTGAAGAAAGAAAAGATCCTGGTGTCACAATCACATGTGATTAACCCTTAAAGAATTCTTAAAATAATGGATTATCTGTAATACTGTATACAGTTTACTTGTTAGCAACCTTGAAATTTATTTGCATGAGGGGTATAGCATAAATTCCCATGCAAACAGTTCCAAAAGTCTAAAAATCTTATTTGCCCCTAGTGATGCTAAAAATAGGTTAGAAACTATGAAAACATTCCAAGGTACGGTTTAAAAAGTACAGGTGTTCAAGTGAAGAGTATGGAAAATAAGTCATTTTTTAAAAAATTAAAATAATTTCTACTGCTTATAATCCTAAAAAATATAAAACAAATCCCTGGCATCCACCTGTAACATTTGGTTACAAACTGTTGACCTTATGCGTATGATAATGAAGCTTCATCAAATTTGAGGGAACTGTGAGGTTTCCGCTCCTTGCTTACTCATTACCTTCAGGTCCATCACTGGTAACATCACTTCAGGAAGCCAAGAAGCCTGGCCGCACCTGCCTTTTAATCTGCCCCATCTCCTTCAACACCCAACCATATGGAGCCTAGGTCTTCCTCTAAAACAGAGGTTCCTAACATTTGGCAACCCAGGTGTTCTTGGACTGCAATTCCCAGAAGCCTTCCTTATCCCTGATGCTGGCCAGGGTTTCTGGCAGTTGCAAGCCAGAAACATCAGGGTTACCCAAGGATGGGAATCACTGGTCTAAGGGGCTGCCCCTCCCCCTGGTATTTCTGTCATTGCAAACCAAATGTTCACAGGGCAAACATTCATTGTTCCTATTTGGACATTATTTCCATGTGCAACACTTCATTTTCATGTAAAGAAACAACAAATGAAATATTTCTATACATGGATATACATTCAGATACATTGTTTTGAATTGTTTCATTATCTGCCCTTTATCTCATACTGCAGCCTTAGTTTGTCAATTGTAACTTAACAGAAGCCACTGGGGGAAAATGATTTTCGCTATCTGGGCAACCCAGCCTAGCCTTGAAATATATTTTTCTGAGAGATGATTGTAGAATATTGACAAGTGGCTTTTTAGCAAGAAATGCTACGGTCAAAAACCCATATAATAAAGACTTCCTATACATGCAGGTTTCAGACATATGCTTCTAAGCAAAATATGTGAGTTAAGAATAAGTATTCTCACTGCATTATCTGTAAAAGTGGTCACACATTTCTGGTTTTCTTTCGTATTTATGTTTATGATCATTCCATAATAACAAATTAGTATTCTCTCAGGTAAATATTTACCTGTTTTCATGTATGTTCCATCCTGCTGTAATTTTGTTAAGATTAACTCTTTGCCACGAACTGGTACATACAGCTTCTTCCAATAGGTGATTCCCGTGCATTTTTCTTCCAAAAAACAGGCAGACTTGGCATGTTCCATATTTATATACATTCTTTCCCCCAAGGGCAAAATAAGTAATTTTCCACTGTGTTTCCAAAATGTCTTGGCATCTGAAATGTTTTTTTAAATGATTTAATTATTTTTCTTTATGCTATCTTAGAGAAATCTACATTGTAATATTGCAGCCATGGAAGCAAAAGCTACTTGACTTTGATCAGTATATCATATGTGCCGCATTGTGATCAACATAATGTTGTGGCTGGTGGCTAGCCAAATCAAATATGAATGTAGTTCCTAAAGAGGGTTAAGCCAGACAATATGCTTAGATGCCATTTGGAAGCACTGCTCTCTTAAATTGTGAAATACATTTGTTTATCCTGACTTGAGTTTTTCTCATTCTGGATTTTGCATTCCAGAGTACTGGGTTCTGGAAGCTAACATAGGTAACTGATTACTAAGACACAGCATTCCAAGACACAGCATTGTGAGAAAAAGAATGGGCTTATTGCAGGAAATTAACCTATGCCTAGTTTGACTAAATTATTCCTATTGAGAACACAGAGCCAGTCACTCTTTCCTTTGCAACTTGCAATTACCATCATATTATTAATTATAACATGCTAAAATTTTTACCAAAGGAAAAGTAAAAACAAAAATTTAATATTGAATATTGCAAGCTTACCTGCAGTGCAGTAACTTAGGGCAAACTGAGTGTGTTAGGGGGGTGGTTGCAGCAGGTGAAGCAATCAACAGAGATTTCTCCCTGCATTGGGCAGGTGTAGGTAGTCAAGCAGCAAGAAGAGTATATAAGGAAAGGCACAAGCTTCACTCTTTGCTGATTCTTCTTGATTCAGCCACACTGGCCTACAAGCTCTCTTAGAGCTTGGTTATACTGGGTGTTTGCTCTGCTGTATTAATAATATGGTATAGGCTGTGCTTTATAAGTGGTCAATATTATGAGTTGATGGGGATTCAAGTTTAATCTGTTTGTCTCACTAAATTAACAGAAGGGTTTACTTGTCTTGCTAGGAATATAAGGAATTGTAAATGAAACAAGGTAATAACTTAGTTGTAGCTGTTCAGTGTTTTGTTATCTAGCAAATGTTACAAGAACGAAGTTATATTGCTATTGTAAGTTTGTGAACTTAACATATGCCTGTGATATGTAAATGTTGTTTATTGGGCATTATTTCATTTTGCTGAAGTTTCAGTTTACTGTTATTGTTGTAAAATACAAAGAGTGCATTTTTGCATTAAAAGGTGTTGAATCTTATTATTTGGGTATCAACTTCAGTACTAGCTATTTGGGTATCAACTTCAGTACTAGTAACTACTATAAACTTACACATCTAGTTGCCATAGTTGCTGTACACTTGGTCTCTTAAAGGTAGATACAAGGTTTTGTTTAATTCTACCCTACAGTCATCATTCATTTTCATGTACATATATTTCTGACATAACAGTAGTGTTATAGCAATTAGACATTTACCACTTGGGAAGGAAAAATAATAAGAGGGTATATGTGAGTGGGTATTCCATATGTAAATCAGCTGCTCAGTCAATTCTGGCCACCTGATCCGGGGTGAAAGCTTATTCTACACAAGTAGAATCAGGACTAATAGGAATTGAATTATTTCTTATTTATTAACAATAGCATGCCATTCATTCACAACCTGTTATTTGAGTCCTGCCTTTTACCATCTGACTCATGACTCTTACGGCTCAATCACCAGTGCCAAAAGAAACCCCAATATATCATTTTGGCCATTATTTGAAATATTTCATTCATGCAATGCACAGCTAACATCAATTCATTTGCCCTAGCAATTGGTTTATTTTCTCCTTGTCAAGAGGGTGGTTTTAAATTGTACCAATGATTTACTGTTTCCTTATTTGGAAGTTGAATCATGGCAGCTGGACTTCTTTGCTTGAGCGACTGAAATGTTTTGTTGCTCATCCAAGCAGCTTTGCCAGTCTGAGGAAAGTTAGTGGAGAGTCCTTCATTTTATAGTTCACCTTGATTTCACATCATCCTGGTCCGACCAGACTCACAAGTTGGACAATGGCCTGAACAGGATCATTTGAGTGACAATAGCCTGAATAGGTTCATAGGTGGGCCATGATATGAATAGGCCCCTTAGGTGGATAATGGCCTAGGGTGCGTTAAGGTCCCACCTATGCAAACTTTTCCAACACCCATTAAGTATGGGTTATTATCTGTGGCCTTGCTGCTGAAGGTGTGAATTGCTTCTAATTTGTCTGGGGGTTGATGAAAGGGCCACTTGATAAGTAGCAGACAGATTGTGTCTGAGTTCTCCAAAACAAAGGCTCACAGGCTCGAAATGTTCAATATACATTTCCATCCCTAAGAATGGGGATGCCAAGGAGTGCAGCAACAGTAGGACTAGTGCTTCTTTCTCCTATACAAGCAAGGTGTTGCAACAAAGGCCATCTTGCCATTTTTGCTATTTAATTTTCTTATTGTTTTTATTGTGATGCTGTACCTTATTTGCTTATTGTTATGTTCTCCTTTGTTGTAAACCGCCCAGAGTTCCTTCTGGAAGATGGTCTGGGAGTTGAGTCATGGCTACTGGACTTCTTTTTTTTGAGAGAGATAGAAACGTTTCGCTGTTCATCCAAACAGCTTCATCGGTCTGAGAATAGCTAGTGCAAGAGACCCTTCTTATAGTCAGCTTGACCTCTTGTC
>JAHTLZ010000010.1:49231886-49286037 GCA_023846285.1 Phrynocephalus versicolor
ATAAATAAATAAATAAATAAATAAATAAATAAATAAATAAATAAATATTGCAATTATCACAATAACCAATGAAACAATTCAAAGGGCAGTGAGGTTTCAGCCATGTTGGGACAGCATTTCATAACCTGTGCAACATATTTTCCTCATCGTAAGTCATCTGCCAAGGCAATCTAGGAAGACTGAGTTCCCATATTCCATCAGAGTTATAGACCAACAAATCTACAATGGGAGTTGGTCCCTGAAACAACTGTTGATGGGATGTGTCCTATCAGCATTTGGGGTCACAGGGCCACATGTTCCCGCAGGCGTGCTCACTGAGGTTGGCCACACCCAGAGAGGCGCGGAAATCGTGTACGCGAGACCGCGCCTTCTCTGTGGTGGGCCCTGCACTCTGGAATCATCTCCCCAGTGAGCTGCGCCTGTTGGAGTCCCTGCCCGCCTTTAAGAAGGCTTTGAAGACCCACCTCTTTAGAGAGGCTTTTGGCGACCCCCTTAGTTCCCCCCCCCGGGTTTCGCCGCCATCTTGCCTCATCGCCTCTTCCTTCATTGTTTTGTTTTCTATTATTTGCTTTTATTGCTGTAAGCCGCCCAGAGTTCCCTTTGCGAAGATGGGCGGGATACAAGTCAAATAAATAAATAAATAAATAAATTTACTTGCCCTGTATCATAATAATAATGTACAGGGACAAGAGAGAAAGAGAGAGAGGAGGAGGAGGAGGAGGAGGAGGAGGAGGACAAAGGCAGGCCTGCTGATCACCTTTTTTACATGTGTAAGTAGGGTCAGTTTCATTGCAGAATAGGCTAGTGCCGCATAAGCCTGTATGTGGGTTGCATAATACATCATCACCACATTTGAGACAGATTTTTTCACACATCTGTCCAAATCTTCCAGCAACGCATTCTACCAAAGGAAGGGGAGAGGAGAAAAGAAAATGTGAAATACTACATTAGAATAAAACATTAAGACTGTTTCTGTAAATTCACATGCTAATAACCATATTAAGTGCTAGCTGCAGGCCTCCTCAGTGAAATAATCTATACACAGCGACATAGATTCTGAGCATACAATCATATTAAATACTGAACTTCAAAATATAACCCTCTTAAAATTCAATCAAGTCATGATTTAATTACAGTGGGGGGAGGGGAGTGTAAAGGCACTGTCCAAAACCTTACTGTAAAATCTCTCACATAATGGGAGGTGTGAGATTGATTTTTTTTTTGTAATTTTACGGCCATCTCTGTGAAGTTTGGTATGCAACCACATGCAATAATCAAGTGTGTCATCAGAGTACTTCTGAATTCACAACTGACAGCCTGAAGGAGTGTATTCATCAGTTACATAATTAATGGTATACGCTGTGCACACTGAAGAGGATTCTGACCATTATACATTGGTGACAGATTATGATTTAATATTCCTTATGCTCATTTTGAACTTCTAATGACTAGAATGAGGATCCACCCTCCTAAAAATGCCCATTGCTGTCTTTCCGACTACAAATACATAGATTGTATCCCCTTCCATTAATTAAAAACTAATTCACAAAATTAAATACTTCTAGATAGCTTCAGTTAGCACTAATCTCCAAATTTGCTATCATTAAAATAATTTTAGGGTGGAACAATACAAATTTTAGCAAACAAGGCAATAAAAGTAAAATACTTCATATACATTTCTGCAGCGTACCTGACTTGATCCACAGTTTCACCCTTTTATCCCTAGTGTTATATATCTCCATACCAGTGTGTAATGTGAAATTGTCCTCTAACTCTACCACTCCAGTACAGTTTTGCAAGACTAAACATGCTTGTTTTGCTTTATCTAAGGTTGAATACTTAGGAGCTATTCCAGAAGGCAAGTAAAAGGCTCTTCCCACGTGCAGAGAAAATAGATTAACATCTGTTTGAAAGAAACAATCAATGACATATTAATTAAATTACCGGTGATTAATATGCTGCTGGTGGTGGTTTAATTTACAGTATTACCCATCTTTCCTCATACTCTTTAATGACACATATCAGATGACGGATGGGCAACCTGGAGAATTAAGCGTGCACAGATACAGCCTGCAAATGACTGTACAGTACTTTGACTTAAGACCCCAGAACTTAATTAATTTGAGAACAGAAGAGATGTAGAAAGCATGTACAGTGGCCCCCGCCTATTGTGGGGATGAGAGACTTGACCTGACCTGCGATAACTGAAAATCTGTGATATGTGGATGCAGGTTGGGTTGGGCCTGGGGTGCCTAGCTTGTACTTACCCCCAGCCTGGTGCTGCCCTGAATTGGCCTGCGAGGGCCTTCCTGAGCCTTCTGGGGGCCCCAAAAGGGCCTCCCTGCAAACCGAGGCCTAGAAAGGCCCTCAGAGGCCTCAGAAATGATTTTCCGCAACCCAGAAGTGACTTCTAGTTTACCGGAAGTGACTTCCGGTTCACAGGGAGGCCCTTTTTGGGCGTCCAGAAGGCCCAGGAAGGCCCTCGCAGGCCTGTTCAGGGCAATGGCAGTCTTGGGGTAAATACCCCAGGGGGCCTTTTTTCATATACTGTGTTCCCGCGATATAGCGGGACCACAGTATATGAACTGTGAATGGGTGGGGGGCCACTGTACAATACTTGTGTCTTTCCACTAACCAATTTTTCCACATGTGCAGTTTAATAAATTAAAACACAATTTTTAAAGGAGCTCACCAACCATTGATAAATGTCAGGTGGTTGACATGACAAACACCTGAGCTCTTGGGCAGTTTACACAATCAGTCATTCAGTGACTGAATGTTTTTAGGGACCAACTTTTGCAACAGAAGTCTACATTTGGTTAAGTGAACGATTTGGTTCTATGATGTACTGATACTGAATTTAATCTTAAAGATTTTGAACCACATTTTTGAACCATATCTCTTGGCACGTTGACAGCACTCTTCAAGCAACTCTCTGTGGAGTTATAAATATAGCCACCAAACAACTATCTGTAAATAATTTTTTCACAGTATTTATTTATTTATTTATTTATTTATTTATTTATTTATTTATTTATTTATTACATTTATACCCCGCTTATCTACATTGTGTACTCTAAGCAGCTTACAAGTATCATACATGGACCTGCCAGAAGTCATAAAGAAGAATCATTGGATAAAATCCAGCAATACAACTTATATCTCATAATAATGACATTATGAGTTATAGCATTTTCCCCCCAAAAATTAAAATTCCTGATTCTTGCTCAAGGTCTCAAGGGCCTCTTGAGATTCTTTTTGCCACGGGGAAGCCTTTGTGGAGCTGGAAGACTGTCCCTGAGAGAGAGCATTTACTTTCCAAAAAACAATGCCAGAAATTAAATGGTTAATTCTACTACTCAATGGTTCCTCTTCTCAATGATTTTGCCCTAATAAAAAAAGAAGCCTTTGGATCTTGAGGGGGGCAGGGAGAGGAAACTGGAAATGTTACATTTCACAAAACCACTTTTTTTTTGCACCTTTTAAAACCCTCAGTTTTAATCTTTTAAGAACACAATTTTAAAATGGTGGTTTTAACCATCTTTTAGTCATCTAACCATCTTTTAAAGCCACCATTTCAGCCAGTACAAACAGGGTCCTTCTCTGTGGCTGCTCTCGCCTTTTGGAATGCTCCCTCTAGGGACGTCAAGTTGGCCCCCTCCCTTTTTTAACCTTTCACCAACCGCTGAAGACACATCAGGAAGGCTTTTAACAACTATGTTAAAAGTTGTTCGCCAACTGCTGAAGAAACGTCAGGTAGGCTTTTAACAACTATGGCTAAGTCCTTGAGTGCCACTTCGAAGTTAAGATAACATATAAAGTTTTACATCTTTTAAATTATTCAACTGTATCTTAATCAGTTTTATAGTTTAATTGTTTTTAATTATATTCAACCTTATTATATTTTTAATTGTGTTTTGTTTACTACAGTCAACCACCTTGGCTCCCCTATTGGGAGAAAGGTAATCAACAAACAAACAAACAACGCCTGAAACAAATACTCGAGTGAGGAATGCTGCTGTCTTTTTGTCTTCTTTTTTTAATTAAAGTAATTATAATTTAAAAAGAGAAAAATCTGACCCATTTTCAAATCAGCTGTGCTCAATATCCAATAACCTGGTATTCAGTTGGCATCTGATAGCCGCTGAACATGTTCAATCCCAGTTGAGCCATTTGTCTGGGGTGCGGGGGGGGGGAGAACCTTCATAATCACACCTAACAAATGTCGAGACTATTTTTTTAAAAATTGACTGCAGCAGAACCCCAACTTTGGGGATTGGGCAATGAACATATGAAATCACACAAAACTGTATGAACCATGATGTCTGGAAGCTGAATCATGGCAACTGGACTTCTTTTCTTGAGAGATTGAAACGTTTGGCTACTCATCCAAGCACCTTCGTCAGCTTGGATGAGCAGCAAAACATTTTGATCTCTCAATAAAAAAAGTCCAATTGCCATGATTCAACTTCCATCCAGATAACCTCACCTGGATGTCTAAGAATCTTCACAGACATAAGTCATGAATGATGCCATTTGGTTGCTATAGACAAATATACTACTTGCATTTAATTAAAATATATTAATATGTTAGTGAACTAAACTGAGAATTTGAGATGTAGAATGTAGCAACCATGTTTATATTGGATATATCTGTACAACAGTTTGAGTATCCCCTGTATCTTGTCAATTGTCTTCTTGGGCCAATGTACTCTCTCAGTATGGATGAACTGAACTCCTAATGTCTGGATGTGCAACCAGGTATCCACCTCACTGAAATATCTTACAAATATATATGAATTTAATTATCCTCAATTCCTGTTGTCACCAGAGATAGTCAGAGATCAGCTTCAGCTAAGAGCTCATAAGAGATAATAAGTTATGCTTGGATGACTTAACTTACCTTCTGCTCTTTTGCAAATCCAGTTTCTTCGGAGGGAACAATCTGTAACTGAGAGATATTTTTTGAAAGCAACTCCACAATCAAAAGGAGGGCTTGTGTATCGTCTCTTTTGTCGAATCACCCTGCCAATAGTTAAGAAGAGGGGGAAATGTAAGACCTCCTTAAAACCTCCCATGTTCTACTTGTACTGTAGGCAGTTTTCAAAAATCACAGTAAAGTTTTTGGTGTAGTCTAAACACATCAAAGAGGTTTCAGATGAGTTCAGTCTGGTGGTGTGATCTATCAAATCAAATTTCATCAAGAAATGCTGGCTCTCATTTTTGAACCAAGACAGGATATTTCAACTAAAATGTAAAAAGTTCCTTATCAATGTTTAGCAAATCCATATACTAAAGAGAGAAGCCAATGATCTAAATATTGTTGGATTGCAGCCTCAATCAGCTCTAGTCATCACAGCCAAAGGTAAGAGATGGTTTATTTACTACATATTTATCCCACTTTTCCATAACCTTACCCCCCCCCAGACACACAAAGTGCTCATAATGACTAATAAGAATCACTGGTTCCATGAACTTAACCTTTGTTCACAGAAAAATATTTCAACTAAAATGTAAAAAGTTCCTTATCAATGTTTAGCAAATCCATACACTAAAGAGATATTATACCATAGTGTGGACCTAGTTTAAGATCCTGGCTGATCCTGAAGATAGTAACCAGTTGTCCCATCCAAACAACACAAAAATAAGTAAATTATTTTTGCAGATGCAAATACAAGGTAGAAGCATATTGTACACAGAGCAGGAGAAGGTGGAGGAACAGAAACAGGAGGAGTGAGGGTGGTAACAACCATGGTGGGGGGTGAGGACAAAAATATTGAGGTACCTTCAAAACTAACAGATTTATTTTCACGTGAACCTAAGTGGTTCAAATTCCCCTTTCTCAGACAGCATGAAGAATATCACAGTTACCGTTTTTGAAACTATTTGGAGAGTATACACTCTCCTCAAGTTTTACAAAGGGACACAATAATCATCTCACCGAATACTAGACTATTTTAAAAACAATCTCACCATGCATTTTGAAAGACTGAAGAAGAGTTATCTACCCACAAATATTGATATAACTGCTTGCTAAAGATCAGACCGATCCAGCTGTCATCTCCTTTATACTGTACCCACATCTGAAAGCACAAAAACAGTTCTTCAACATGAGCCTGGAATAGAGAGTTTTAAAACTCCAGCCACTTAACAGTAGGCATCTAGGGGCAAGTCTTGAATCCTGGTTCCTAATAGGAATGTCAAAGCTTTTTAAAAAGTCCTCAAGTTTTCAGTTTGACCAAAAATTATTTGTGTGTTTGTTTAACACCCACCTGGCCGAAAACACATCAAAGAGGTTTCAGATGAGTTCAGTCTGGTGGTGTGATCTATCAAATCAAATTTCATCAAGAAATGCTGACTCTCATTTTTGAACCAAGACCGGATATTATACCATAGTGTGGACCTAGTTTAAGATCCTGGCTGATCCTGAAGATAGTAACCAGTTGTCTCATCCAAACAACACAATACAAGACAGAAATAAAATAACAGCATAAAACATGACAAAAATAAGCATGAAATAGGTGAAGGGAATTAATATGCATTCTAAAACATAAACAAACCTTTAAAAGTAGTAGCAGATTTTATTAAAGGCTAACAAGTCTCAGAAGTCTCCACAGATGGAATATATATTGAAAGGCCTGCAGAAACAACCAGGTTTTCAATGACTTCTTAAAGGTCAGTCACCACTAGGGGGCAGGTGACAATCAGGAGGTAGTTCGTTCTTCCATAGCCAAAGAGCCACCTCCAAGAAAGCCAGGTTCCTTGTTTTCTCTTTCTGGGCCAATCTTGCGGAGAGCATCCTCAGCTGTCCTGCCAGGGATCTTTGGGCAGGACGGGCAGAACTATTTGGTAGTGGGCATTCTGCCAGGTACGGAGGTCCCAAACCATTTAGGATGGAACAAGCTGAATCCGGAGAAGACGGAGGTTCTGTTGTTCGGGGCGCCCTCGTCTGGGTACAATGGCCCCCTCCCTATGCTGGGGGGTGTTTCCCTCCAGCCTACAGACAGGGCCAGGAATCTGGGCGTGGTCCTGGATTCAGCCCTCTCCCTGGAAGCCCAGGTGATGGCTGTCTGCAGGACCGCTTTCTTCCATCTCCGCAGGATCGCCCAGATCCGCCAGTATCTTGATGAGTCCTTCCTGAGGACAGTTGTGCAGGCATTGGTGATCTCAAGGATCGACTATTGCAATGGCCTCTACGTGGGGTTGCCCTTGACCCTGGTCCGGAGGTTACAGCGGGTGCAAAATGCGGCGGCTAGGCTGGTGGTGGGTGCCCGTAGATACGAGCACATCACCCCAGTCCTGGCCCGCCTGCATTGGCTTCCCGTTGTCTTCCGGATCAGGTTCAAGGTCTTGGTTTTGATTTTCAAAGCCCTCCACGGCCTGGGACCAGAGTACTTGGCGGAGCGCATCTCCCAAAGGACAACTGGGTCCAGACCCACTAGGCTGGCGCAGGCGCGCTCACTGAGGCTGGCCACACCCAGAGAGGCGCGGAAATCGCATACGCGAGACCGCGCCTTCTCTGTGGTGGGCCCCTCGCTCTAGAATCATCTTCCCAGTGAGCTGCGCCTGCTGGAGTCCCTGCCCGCCTTTAAGAAGGCCTTGAAGACCTACCTCCTTAGAGAGGCCTGTGGCGACCTTTTCAGTTAGTTCTTTTTTTTTTCTTCCTCCCTCCGCCCGGAGCCTTGCCGCCATCTTGCCATTCTTTTGTCCTGTACTACTTCCTGTTTTTTACTATTGTTAGCCGCCCAGAGTTCCCCTTGGGAAGATGGGCGGGATATTAATCTAATAAATAAATAAATAAATAAATAGGTTTTTTAACATTTTTCTGAATATTTTTCATTAAAAAGGGATAGTTGAAATCTCCCATTAGTACTACATGTCTTCCTTTTTGTGAGGCCATCTGCTCATGGAAGGCATCATCCAAGTCCTCCAGCTGTTGGGGGGACTATAATGTGACATTGTAGACTTCCCAAAGTGACATCCCTCTCATTATTCTCCCCCTTAATTCTCAGCCAAATACTCTCAACTTGACTTTCCAGGTGTGTATCCTGGATTTCTTCAGCAGTATAAATGTCATTAATATCCAAAGCTACTTCACCTCCTTTCTTACTAGGTCTGTTCCTTTGAAACAGGTTATACCCTCTAATAACTACATTCCAATTGTAAGTCTCATGCCACCAGGTTTTAGTGATGCCAATTATATCATATTTGTTTTGCTGCATTAGGAGTTCCAGCTCCTCCTGTTTGTTTCCTATTGCTTATTCTCTTGGTTGGAGGCTTCACATTCTCTCCATTCTCAGTTGTCTCCCTTTTCTTGGGTTGGTGCCAATATGGTGGTAAATCTGTCTTCTCTACTCACTTTCTGCTTCATCTTTTGGGGACTTTAAAATCAACCCATTATTCTGTCCATGGATCCTCGGCATCCCTGTTCTCTTGGATTAACCAAACAGGATGTATTCCAGAGGACTGGGGCCTTGCCATCATTGTCCCAATCTTTAAAAAGGGAAACAGAGGAGACCCAGCTAACTATCGGCCAATTAGTTTACTTAGCTCAGTCAGCAAGCTGTATGCTAGTCACCTTTTGAATAAACTAACTGACTGGTTAAAAGCAGAGAACCTCTTGGCTGAGGAGCAGGCCGGCTTTAGGTCTGGACGGTCCACACTAGATCAGGGACTTATTTTTCATCATCTTGCTCAGAAATACTCGTCCCCTAAGGGAGGTGCCTTGTACGCGGCTTTTATTGACTTCAAGTCAGCTTTCGACCTTATTCCAAGATGCAAACTCTGGGCTAAGTTTGAGGAAACCAACATAGACAGGCGGCTCCTTCTTCTAATTCAACGCCTCTACCAAAACACCAGGTTGCAAGTTCTCTGCAACTCAACAGGAGCTTTAACTAATTCAATCCCAGTGTTCAATGGTGTAAAACAGGGTTGTATTTTAGCCCCAACTTTGTTCAATTTTTATATCAATGGCATAGTGGACAAATTATCAAAATCTGACTTCCATCCTCCTAAGCTGTCCTCACGCCCTATCTCCATGCTACTTTATGCCGATGATGCGGTATTACTATCTCTAACTTGTATTGGCCTTAGAAGATTTTTGAAAGCCTTTTCTTCATACTGTAATCAGGAACAACTCGTTATTAACTATGCCAAGACCAAAATACTTGTTACCAGCAGAAGGAGGGTTAAACACAAATGGGTAATAAATAATCATTCTATAGAACAGGTGGCGTGCTATAAATATCTGGGCATAGTATTCAGCTCCACAGGCTCTTGGACATCCCATATAAAATATTCATTATCAAATGCTCAGAAAAGCACCACAGCTTTAAACAGATTCTTTTTTTCTAATGGTGGACGACATGTCCCCTCAGCAGTACAAGTCTTCAAGGGCAAGGTGATCTCACAGTTGTTGTATGGCTCCCCAATATTTGCATATGCAAATATACATTCCTTTGAATCTGTCCAGACCAAATTTCTGAGATCAATCCTCGGTGTGCCCCCTTGCACCCCTAACACAGCCCTACGCCTGGAGACTGGATTAGTTTCCATTAGAGCACGGGTAATAGCCCACACAATTAATTACTGGCTCAAACTTATGCTTCTTCCTGTCGGTCTGGCTCCCCTGACCCTCCTAGACACCTTCCAGTCAGACTGGAAATCTTCTGTAGTCAAAGAAATGCAACGGATAGGTCTTTCTATTAACACCCTTATAGCGATGGGCTACATCAATGCCAAAGCGACCGTCAAGCGTAGGATATGGGATATAGATTTCCAGGAACACCTGAGCCAAATGGGCACCAATAACATAGTTACACACAATGCATTCAAGATGTCTTTTTACCTCTCCAGCTCTATGTCTACAAAAATAATCCGGGCCTTCTCCTTAGCCAGATTGAATGTGCTCCCTTCCAAACTTTTGGATGGGAAATTTCAAAACATCCCTTACCCTGAGAGGCTATGTCCTTGTAATAATAGCCAAATTGAGTCTGTGACCCATGTCCTTTTATGCTGCTCCTTTTATCAAGAGCTACGCAAGGAGCTTATACATCCTATTATTTCCAAACATCCTGGGAGACCTACCAACTACTACGCCAAGCTACTCCTCTCAGACAGGTCCCCTCAGATCACAAACTGTGTTGCCAGATTCTGTTACGCTGCTATGATCAAACGTAGACGTGTAACTGATAGAGATTCGAGCTCTAATCACATTTAGTGTTTTACCCATAATTGTCGTTTTTACAAGCTCTGTATTTTCTAGCAATATATTTTATACCGTTTTATCGTAATATTTTATACTGTTCCATTGTATTATTTTATACTGTTTTATCATGTTATATTTTAATTGTACTACAATTTGGTTAATAACCGTAAATAAACATTCTTCTTCTTCTTCTGTCCATGGATCCTCTTCCGCTATAACCACCCATTCTTTGTCACCTATAAAATTTCCATAGCACTCCTCTTCCCAAAAGCATTCACTCTCCACTTCTAAGAGCAACTGCCCTCTTCCTCCTCCTTTCTTTATACCTCCCTCCTTTCCCAGCAAATCAACTCCCGCTATTAACAGGTCATTTCCTAGGCTTTTTGTTTCTTTTTCTTTCAAATTCCACCTTTCCATTTCCTTCTCTATGCTTCCTATTTGACTATCAGCAGTATAGTCTTTGGGCTTGGATGGCCTAACTCTCAAATTCACTGGTACAATCTCTTCAGTTTCACACTATCTAAGAGAGGGTTGTAAATGGCATTACTTCTGTTGTGTTTAAATCTATTTTAGTAATGTTTTTACCAGACATTTTAAATATAATGTGTACTTAATTCGTTTTCAATATTTGAACAATTTACTGTGTTTAGCTTTTAATATTGTGATTTTAATGACAAACTGCGTTGTGTCCTATTTTAGGAAAAAGGTGGGGTAAATGTATTTTAAATAAACACATACTGTACATAAATGCTACTATCTACATTTTGTTCTGGCTTCTAGAATTAACAGAACAATAGGACAAAAACATAATCAAAATCAGCTTGCAAGTAAATCCATCTCTAGTACGAATAGTAAAAATCTCTCTGTGTGTGTGTGTGTGTGTGTGTGTGTGTGTGTGTGTGTGTGATTTAGAAATAGAAATAGTTAAGCAGAATATTTTGCCTTCTACCTTGCCATAGTAAAAGTATGTTCATTCTTAGAGGAAAATTATAGAATCATTATTATATGATTATATATACAGTGGTACCTTGTATAAAGGAATTAATTCGTTCCAAATGAAATTATGTTAAGCAAATTTTCCTTTATACAAATTTCCCATAGGAATGCACTGAAAACTGAGTAATCCTTAATCACAACCATTTTTATGTTGTACGGATTTGCCCCATGGGCGATTCTGTTAAGCAAATTTCCCCTATATCTGGAATATTTTATGTTGTACAAATTTTATGTTATTCAAACTGTTTGTTATACAAGGGTCCACTGTATTACTATATATATGTGTATAGTACCTTTTCATGGCTGTTTGTAATTATAACTAGGTCTGTTCCTTTAAACCCTTGGCAGGCAATCCTGGCATTAGTCCATGTGTCTGTTTTTGAATTTTCAACATAGTAGCATGACTTTGAATAGTAGTGCCATTTGGGCCTCTTTGGGCATGGATTTCTGAATGCTGAAAAATCAAAATAATACATTGAAGTGTAAAAATAACACAAGATTTCCTACATGTATCCGCTGGCTGGTACAATGGTTTAGGGATCTGGCTGTGGAACTACAGGTAGGATGTTCTATTCTCCGCGGTAACTCCTGTGAGCACAGCCAGTCTGTGTGGCCTTGAGCAAGCTGCAGAGGACAACCCAGAAGAAGAAAATAGTAGGCTATTTCTGAGTACTCTCTACTAGGAAGCCCCGAAAAAGGTCATCACAAGTCAGAATTGACTTGATAGTGCACGATGAGAGAGAAATAAAAGAATAGTTACAGTGTTCGTAAAGCACTTCAAAAAGTTCAAGGTGTTCCATATAGATTATCTCAAGGAAGTTTGTTCCAGCGAAAAGAAACAGGAGCCTCAAGGCACCTTTGGGATTTTAGCTTGGCTAGTTTGACAAAAGTTGTATGAGGAATGTTTCAATATTTCTGTCTCCAGAAGCTGCATCTTTAAATATTACTTCCCCAGGGCTCTCAGCAACCAATCCACTTCTTCATTGCAGCTTTGGCTCTAGAATTTCAGCTGCCCATTTTAAAAAGCCATTTAAGGCTTCTGAATTAATGATGTGCAATCAGGCTGCTTCCAACTTACAGTGACAGTTGCAGGCTTTCCATAATATATAAAGTATTCAGAAGTGGTTTAACAGTACCTTCTTCTGGTTGCACTCTGGACTCTGCAGGCCATACAGGTAAGGGCACATGGGTAGTAGGAGGCACATGCCCCCAAAGCCACACTTTTTCTGTCAGTTTTCTCTTCTCCCAAGAGATACAGTGGGAAATTCAAACTCCTGGCCTCTGACTCTGCCGCCGAGTGCTCCAAGCCACTAAGCTGCAGAGCTCACATGAACTCTTAGCTCCTGCAGTGTACAATAGTCTCTGCTGTCCTTTTCCAAAAATATAATGCTGAGATGAGTTACACATTTAAAAGGTAAACCAAGGACAATGCTAGGAGGTGGCACTGAAAATTCATTAACATAGGAAGGCTAGGATGACTTCCTAACCCTCTTTAGAAGCTAAGAACAATGAAAGAATATATACTACCAAAAAAGAGGCAGAGGGGATGGGGGATTAACCAAATTAGGAAAGTAAAACAGAACACAGACAGCTAAACACATTTTTTAAACCTTCTTCTATACATCCTGCATCCAAGGAATCTAAGCTGCACTTGGTAAGGCTAGTGCCCACACATTCTCCGGTAACAGCATGGCACGGAAGGCGATTGGCGCACTTCTTGCAACGGAACTGACAATTTGTGCCATAAAATCCAGGATTACAAACTGAAAGAAAAAAAGTCAGAATGAAAATAGCAATAATATTATAAACTAAAAGCTTGAGCAGGAGGGCTTTCTACCTGGCCTCCTAGAGTCTTTCTATGAACCACTTCATGGATGGCCCATGATTAATGATAGAAATATTGCATACACATAGAAGGTGGGTACTAGTTTTTAATTTTTACTCTCTCTTTAAATGTTTGCATTCTCTTGTAGCTTTAATGTTGTGTTTTAATGCTGTAAGATGTCCCTCAACTCCCTGTTCTCAAACTTGAAAACTGTATGTCTTAATTGTATTGGGCTGTATATTGTCCCTCATTACTGTAAGCTGCCTTGGGTCCTTTTCCAAGGAGAACGGCGGGGTAAAAATACAGTACTCTAAATGAATGAGTAGTACATTGCTAAGACTCCTGTGCTGGAACACGTGCAGAGGATTGCACAATTAGTACTTTTTTCTTAATGTAGAAAATTCTTCAGACATGTGATTTTACTCATTTTTATGAAAAACTGAAGATAGACCAATATTATTGACCTTATATTCTATTTGAGGAATGGAGATGAATGATAAATACAGAATGGTTATATATTTGAGCAGGGGTCCTCAAAGTTTTCAAACAGCGGGCCGATCCACCACCGCCCAGACATCACTGTGGGCCGGATCACAGTCCAAAAGCAGCTGCGGAGGTTGGCTTGCTCACAAAACAGGGGGTAGGTGGGGGGTTTCAGTTGGTCCCAGGGGCTGGATTCAGGACCTTGGGGGGCCGCATCCGGCCCCGGGGCCTTAGGTTGAGGACCCCTGTATTTGAGCCACATAGGCCGTCACTTCACGAGTCTCTTCGCTTCGCAGCGTGATTGCCTTCGCTTTGAATGCGAAGGCGATCACGTGGTCTCCCTTCGCCCCCACCCCTTTTTCCCTGTACTCACGCGGGCCGCTTTTCCGTTCGAATCGAGAATGACCTCACGAGCTCCATTCGCATTAAAACACTGATGTTCTTCCCCCGTTTCCCGCGTTCTTTGATTTTTTTTAAAAAAAAGGGACCGGTATATCGATGCATCAATGCTTGGCTGTCATTCACGACAGAGCGTGGTTACTGTACGATCCTGTGTTTTGTTTCCTGCCGCCGCCGCCGCTACTCGGGGGGAGCCCCGCATGGCACAGCCGCCCGCCCTCCGCCGCTTGCACGCTGCCTGCCCCGGGTGCCCTGCTCTGGCCGGGCGAGGCAGCAGCGGCTCCTCCTGCGCCCGCCGCCGCCGCCGCCGCCGCCGCCGCCGCTACTTGAGCGAGGAAGTAACAGCGCAAAGCGATGAAACAATATAGCGATGCATCGATATCCCTGTTTGAATATTTTTTAAAAAAACTTGAAATAAAAGCCAGAAACTGAGACCACACGTGACGCTGGGTGCGAAGCGAGATGCGAAGCGAAGAGATTCCCGTCCTCCGCCAGGGGCATCACTTGCCCCGGTTGGAGCACGCTAAAGGGGGCGTGGTCGGGGTGACGTCGCAGCCAAAAGGGAGGAGCGTGCGGACTGAAGCATTCGGTTCGCACGCAAATGACGGCTTACCGCGAAGCGAGCGGCTCGTGAAGTAACGGCCATAGTGAGAGATAAATAGGAAGCTATACAGTCTTTTAACTACTGAGTTATATTATGCTTCTTGGATTCTATGTTTTTAATTTCCTGCTTTGGCAGGGGCCTGGCCTAGATGTCCTTTAAGTTCCTTTCCAGATTTACATTTCTATGGTTCACTGGTTACATACTAGCTACTCAACTGCAAATCCAATATAAAATGGCTTACATAATAAAAAGGTCACGTCATCTGAAAAGGATGAGATGTGTAAAATAATCATTCAGAAGCAGAAGCAGAACATTGTGATACAGAAATCACCATGTTCCACCGTTGTATTGTCAATATATGACCCCTGTCCATATTTATTTATTTTTTCAACCAAACAGTTCCAGAATTATTTAAAGTTTAAAAACTAAAATGTTACTTAAAAGTAAAGTTAAATAAGAATAATTATTTGCAGAAATAAAATATCTAAAGAAACTGTGGCCATGTATGTGTTTTCTTCTTATCATTAGCTTTGAATCAGGCATGGTAGGTTGTCTTTTGCCTAACAAGCCACAGGTCAGAGCTTCTAGTTCATATACTGGTACATATAATAATACACTAACTGCAGACCAAAGGTCTATAGTTTTCCAGCTGCTTTCCTTACAACAAGAACTATCAGGCAGTATCCAGTGAAATCTTGGCATTCTGTTGTGTCCAAACCAGACTCATGTACACAGATTGTTTGCTTTTTAGTGACTCACCAGATTTCAAATACAGTATGTCTTCAGCCTCAATGCTTTTGAATACTGTCTTTCCACTGACCATATAATAACGGCCCTTTGAAAAGACTACACCAGTGCAAGTAGTTCGATCAAAGATGCAATCTTTCTTAGCAGCTTCTAATGTATAGAAAGTGTTGGGCAATGTCTGTTGCCTTTCTGGTATTATGTGGCCTTTATATTCCTGGAATATGTCCAGATCTGTACAGGGAGAAGAAGAGACAAAAATCCTTCGCTCAAAGATGCAGCATTAAGAAGATACAGGTTCAACTCAATCTAGGAAAGCAGCTAAATGACAAAGGCATTCATTAGTGTTGTGCACTAATTGGATAGTAAACAAACAAACAAACAAATATTCCCTTCAACCAGATTTTATTCATGCCTTCCAGTGCGTGTTTAACCCATCAGATTGCCTGAATTAAAACAGAAAATTGAGTTCCTATGATTATACTGTATATTGGAAACAAAAAAGGCAAGTCAATGTTTTGGCCAGTTATTTTGTAAGAAAGAACATTTTCCATGTAACTATACAATGTGTGAAACTATGTACATTTTGAGAGAATTTTAAAAAATTATATAAACTGAAGGCTCTTTATAAATGTTACAATTGTGGAAATGTTGGATCCCTACTTGGTTTGCAAACAGATAAAATCTGTTTCCAATACTGCCTGCAGACGGTGCTTGAAAAGCAATGAAGCCCTAAGAATGACAGCTGACTAAGAAATTATGGGAACTGTAGGAAAATGAAGGGAGGGAGGAAAGAAGGAAAGAAGGAAAGCAACACAAGTTTCCCAAGCTCTGTTATCAAGGATGTTGGCAAGTCTCTGGTCCCGAGTTCCAAGTCTTTGGTAAAAAGTCCCAGGTCGTAGTCCAAATCCTTATTAAAAACAAGCCTTTTCCCCAGAAAAAAACGGAGGGGCAGGTTCCTAGTTGTGTCCTGAGACTGAGTCATTAAAAAAAAAATGTGAGTTGAGTCATTACTGGTGCAACTTAAATCTAACCTGACAGCACATCTTATAAATTAATCATAACCTATAAAGTAACAAAATCAGCATCTTGCAGCTGAAAATGTTTGATTGACACAATTTGATTAATATAGTATTAATATAAAGGAAATCAAAGTATTTGAGTAATATAAAGTAAATTGTTTCCCCATATTGCTTGTCTATGCCAGCAGCTGTAATTCAAATGAACATGTGACTTGGGGTATAAATGATAAATAACTGTTACTGATCATAAAAATATATATGTATATACAAAGTTTATCACATAAGTACAGTGCTTAGTTATTTGGTATGTCAGTTATTGATTGGTAAATAGTTAGCATTCTGTAATATTGTTATATTTGCAATACTTTAACTTTAGTACTAATATATATTATGAGTTAACATCAATATTTCAGTTTGCCTGAAGTATATCTTGTAAGAGATGCTGTCACTCCTAACAGTCCCTATATATCTCAATAACTCACCCCTTGGACCTATCAGATTCCTTTGCTGACATTGCCTTTTATATAGCTGACCACAGATAGAATCTGATTGGTTAAACATATTCTATGCAAATATAACATTCTGCTCATAGCTAGCACATCATAAATATTCATATATACATAAAATATACAAGTTGTGCTGCATAAATGTCAACAAAAGCAATACGAAATTACATGGTGGTCTGGGAAAACCTTTGTGCATTTTCCTGTCTCTTACTGAGATGCCCGAACTGGCCAAGATTCAATAGTGGAAATACTCAGAAGCTACAATAACATAATAATGACATTAACTACAAGGAAATGCCTTGCTTGCCTTATAGAAATATAGTACTAAAAAGGAATTTATTTATTTATTTATTTTATTTTATTTTTATACCGCCCGTCTTCTGGGGGAACTCCGGGTGGTTTGCAGTAGGATTAAAAACAACAATACAGGTTAAAAGACTAGTACTTACCTTCTTGTCTTCCACAAATGAAATATAATTGTTCACGGCACTTGGCTCCCAGCAACATTGACTGATTATTTAGAAGAGTTCCACAGTCATTGTGTCCATCCCGCCTTATCTTTAACCTAAAGAAAGATGCAAATTAACATTGTATCTTCAGTAACTCATGTGGTATAATCCATTATATCCCAGGATAGTAGTTAGCTTCTCGGTGGAGGGGTTGTAAACAGAGTGAGATGGTAGTAGTAACCAGGCCGATATTTCAATCCATTAATGTCTCTCGGTTTTCTGACAAACTCCACTACCACAGATACACTGCTCTATATTTCATTTCAGCTCAACAGCTGGTAATTGCATTATTTTGTCATGTTTGTTTGCTTAATGAACAAGATACGAGATTCAATACTGTGTAGGTTTCTGAGATCTTCAAAAGGCACAAAGCCACTAAAGAGAAAGTAAGGCTCTATCTCTCTATATTTCTAGACAGCCACTGTCTAAAGCCACTGTCTTCTCTCTCCACCCACCCACTTCCCACTTCACCTCCCTTGTCCTGGCACCACCACCATCTTTAGAGAAAGTGGCCCAGCTTCCTTTATGAGAAC
Organism: Phrynocephalus versicolor; assembly: GCA_023846285.1. Lineage (NCBI taxonomy): Eukaryota > Metazoa > Chordata > Lepidosauria > Squamata > Agamidae > Phrynocephalus > Phrynocephalus versicolor. Next base: position 49,249,715 of record JAHTLZ010000010.1, read on the forward strand.
TGAACCTTACGGGGAACCTTGTTTCCATCCTAACAATTCTAAATAAGTCTTAAAAAGCCATGACATTGGTAAACAGTACATAGTAATTGTTAATAGTGTTGCCAGCTGCTAAGCTGATATTGCAGCCCCAAAGGTAAAGTCTTCTCCTCGGTTTTTCATTAACAAAAGGATCCAGTCTCAAAATCTTACCAGTGTAAATTAGTTTCTGCTTTTGTTCCGTCTCCCCACTGCCACTCTCTTTTCCGTGAATGCCACCACATTCCTATCCACATTTGTTCACTTATCATTTGTCGCAGCCATAGCTACAGGGCAGACAAATGTATGTTTATTTCCTACATTTTAAAATCATTCACTAACCATCAATCTTAGTATGCAGTGAATCAATGATATAAAACCCTTGAAAGGCAACTATAGAATGGAGCACTAATGAAACTCTTTAGAAACAGACATACAACCAACACTGCTAAAATACAGAGGCACAGCCTCAGCACACTCACTCTACGGCTCCTGCTGCATACACAGGAGAGGACAGGTATAGAAGACAACATTCCTTCCTCAAATGGGAAAGTGATCACTTAGGCTGCAGCACCCATTGTGTGGAAGAGGAAGCCACTACACACTTCTCAAGATGCTATCTACTCATTCTCTTCCAAAACAGTGGCCCAAGGCTAAAAGTTACTTCTGGCCACATCAAAGTAGGAAGAGGGGGTGGTGGTAATTAAAAATGAACTTGTACATTTTAAAAAGTGTCCAACCTTTGCATCAGGGGTTTCCAGCTGAAGTAGCCTTGTGCCTTTAAAATGTCCGCATAGCTCCTTAGCATTCTTCCACATCACTTTTCTATTTTTTTCAATCAAGTAACATTTACCTTTCCAGTACCACCAACCAGTACCAAGGGGGCACTTCAAACTGTACAAGCCTGATATCAGCAGAGAAAAGCAAGTTGCAAATAAAACTTTCTTTTGCATGTAGCAAACACCTATAGATAGATAGATAGATAGATAGATAGATAGATAGATAGATAGATAGATAGATAGATAGATAGATAGATAGATAGATAGATAGATAGATAGATAGATATCCATCTATCCACCCATCAGCCCACCCATCCACTGAACATATATATAGCCAGGTCTGTCCATGTGCATGGAATAAGAAAGAACAAAACATTCTCCCCTGTGCTTAGATAGCAATTTTCGGTCTCAGAGAAACTGCACTGATTTTTCCCCATTTCTGTACATGCACAGACTTTTAAGCTATGACAACTGCTGCTTGGGTTGCCTAATAGCTTATTAAAAAGTAAATGCATTAGATGAATTTTATGTGAGTTACCAGCACATTCTTTCACATTTGTTCTATATGTGTATACTGTACTTGTATTCAGAACATAAAAGACTCTGAAGACATTCTGTGCAAAATTACACACACTAAGACAAGGAAATAAAGCCCTTGGGTTATTTTTCTTATGCTAGTGATGAGATCTGTTATGTGGGCCATAATGGGCTGTCACATCTCAGCAAGAATTTTTTTACATCTCTGTTCACAATATGTAACTTCTGTGATTCTATCTGTGGAGAGAGACCCTAGAAGGGAGAAGCTAGAGTGAAGAGGAGTGTGCCTGCCCTGAGAAGGGAGGATTGGGCTGAAGAGATGGAAAAGCAGAAAGAAGAGGAACAGAAGGGTTCAAGGCAAGAGAAGGAGGAACAGGAGAGAGGAGGCACCAGGAGGAAATTTGAAGAAACGCTCCGCATTAGGGAAGAAGCAAAGGCAAGAAGGGGAAAACCTGTGCTGATGGAGGTGGGGTTTGGCAATATAAAGGGAAAGGCTTGAATTCTCCTGCCAGGATGGGAGTGGGTGAAGAAACAGCATCCAGGCACCTCAAGATGGGAAAGATGATGATGCCTCATGTGGAGGCTGAAAGTTATAGGAGGAGAGCAAATAAAATTGGCTGCTCGTACTGGGGGAGAGAGAGAGAGAGGCGAGAGACTATCGCAAAACACTGAAGGAGATAAGGAGAGAGCTGGCTCTGGAGAAGTTTGTCAAGGAGAGGCTGGAGCAAGAGAGGAGAGGAGGAAAATATTCCCTGGGAAGAGGAATAGGTACCGGTCCGCACCGCACCCCAAAGCAAAAGGAATGAAAGGAGTGTCGAACCCAGACCTCGGTGGAGAACAGAGAGATCCCAGTGGGGAACCTGGAGGACCAGGTGAAAGACTTGTGAATTGTGACCTTAAAGATGCGACATTGTGGAAAGAAGTTATTCCCAAACTGAGTATATGTTATAGTTCTATGCTAAGCACCTTATAATTATCCAAAGAACAGCCTGTTAATTACACCTGTTCCTAATATAACTGTTAAAGTTGATATTTATGGATGAACAAAATAAAACAGAAGTTTTGAAGAACCACAGTACAGTATGTCTTTATTGTGCCACGGGTAGGAAAGTGTCAGTCAGACAGAAGGAGAAACCCTCACTATCTTAATAAGGGTTTAGAACTAGGGATCGAAGTGGAATTGCAAATCCTCTGTATGAGAGAGACTAGAGTCAATAAAGACACATCATTAAACTAGAATTAAAGCCCAGAATAGTAGCAGGCTGGAGAAATGTAGATAAAACTGGCTGCTGATTCAGCCACATAAGCAAACCAACAAAGAAGATGATCAGGGAAACTGAACCAAGAACAACTGCCTATTAGCATCACCAAAGAATACTTTGGCAAAACCTGACTTCAACTGTATAAGGTCTCCACTCACACAACATTCCTGAGTCAAGAGCTACAAGGACCCAAGCAACACACCATGACTTTCATGGCACAGGAAGCATCTCCACTACTTGGAATTATGGATGGGCATTTCGTTTTGGAACCAGTAGGTTACAAAATGAACCATGTGAGCCCAGGTGGTGCTTGGAACCATCTGATACACGCGGAGCCAAGTGCTTTGCCTTTTTCTGGGCTCGTGTGGGGTTATACTGCAATGAGGAAGCAGCATCTTTCCTCATCTTTTCTCCTTCGTGGGTGCTGTCCAGTCAGCCAGGGAAGCGGGATGGTGCCTGTCCCTGCACAGCTCCTGATTAGCCAGCACCCACAGAGGGGGAAAGATGATGTCGCAATGTGCTTCCTCATTGCAGCTCAGCTCTGTGCAGGCAGAGAGGAAGGTAAAGCAATTGTGTCCATGTGTGTCAGACAGTTCCGAGCACCACCTGGGCTTGTGTAGTTCATTTTGTAACCTACTGGTTCCAAAATGAAATGCACATCCCTACTTGGAATATAAGTTTTTTTAAAACCAGTGAACTATCTATCAACAATGGCACAGGATGGGAGAATAAAGAGACTCACGGATTACAAAGACAATTGCCACGGTGATAGCAGCACCTGACTTGATAGCACTGGTACCCATCACAACTTGCATATGCACATTTATTATGATTTCATCCAGGAAACTCATTACCACTCATTTTACCTTCATATCTAATGTTACCCTCTGTCCACTAAGGTAGGTAGAATAACAGTAATTAACCCAAGATCATTGGGTGAGCTTCATGTTTCATGGAGGAGGTGAATCTTAGGCCGTTACTTCACGAGGTGCCTCGCTTCGAACCGACCTTGCCTTCGTTGTGAATTCGGTGGCGGTCACGTGTTCTCCCTTCGATCCCACCCCTGTTTATCTGTCCTCACGCGCTGCATTTTTACCACCGAATCAATCACTACCTCACGTGCTCCATTCGCATTAGGACGCCACTTTGTGACGTTCGCTTGTACCCATCCCTTTAAAAAAAAAAAAACTCGGCGTATTGATGCATCCATACTTGGCTGTCATTTCCGACAGAGCTGGTTACGTGTCTAATCTGGTGGTGGAGAGAAGCGGGCTTGAACCCCCCCCGTTACGTGGGGAGACTTGAAAGTCAGCGGGGTAAGGGACTCCTGCCCAACCTCTCCCCTTTGGACGCGTCTTTCCTCCCTCCCCATTCCCTTCTCGCTCCCGGAGGGTGTGCGGTATGATTTTCAAGTCCTCCCTCTTGAGCCGCGGGGCTGGAACGAAGCGGGATGCAGACCCGACTGGATCGCCTGGCAGTGGAACTCCCTGGGCGTCCCACGAGGGGACGGAGGTGATCGGGCTTGAGGGCGCGTTGCCAAGCCGGAGCGCGCGCACATGCGCAGTTGCTGCTTCTCGCCGCGCCGAGCATCTTCAGTTTGGAAGCCGAGGGTCATTTGCAGAGTTTGGATATTTAAAAAAATAAAATAAAAAAAACTGAGTCCACACGTCACGTTGGGAGCGAAGCGAGATGCGAAGCGAAAAGATTCCCGGCAACTGGCAGGGGCACCACTCGCCCCGGTTGGAGCACGGTAAAGGGGGCGTGGTCGGGGTGGCATCGCAGCCAAAAAGGAGGGGCGTGCGGACTGAAACGATCGATTCGCACAGAAAGGAGGGGTTGCCGCGAAGCGAGCGGTTCGTGAAGTAACGGCCTTAGTCTCTCCCTGCTCCTAAATCCAACATTCTAAACTTTACACTCCTATATGCTTGTTCATGGACAGAAAAATTACCCATCCAAATTGCTAACCTAGGCAGACCCTATATATATCATGGTCCATAAGAAAACATTGTAAATTCAGATTAAAAGTAAAATTATTGTCACATGCATTTTTTGAAAGGAGAAACTGAAACTCACCCAAAAAACAGGAGCCCACACTCTTAGGTGCTGCACAAGCTATAAGACCTTCACATGTTCCAGTTACAGGGTGGCATGGTTTGTCCCAGTGGCATTGTGGACAAGCTGCTTGACAATCTGACCCATAATATCCATAATCGCATCCTTTCAAATAATAAGAGCTCTTAATAATAATATATTATTTTAGAATGATTCACATATTACTTCTAGTAATGCTTATTTTAGAATGATTCACATATTACTTTTTGTAATGCTTATTACAAAACCCACAGGAATAGGTGGCATGCCTATGAAGCTGGAACAAAAGCTTTCCCAAGGCCACCCAGAAGGTTCATGGAAAAGCTGAGATTTAAATTATAGTATGCCTTACTTATCAGGAATGAAGAGATACAAATGTACATGATTAGAATTGTGAAGTTGCTATGGATCCACAAAGCAGTCCTGTTTTATACTGGCATATTTTTGGAGAAAGTGGTTCTGCTAGTTTCTAGCAGGAACAAACGTACACAATAGTGATAGGCAGGCAGGGTATGTCTTGAAATTTGCATTTCTACCCTCTCTAGAAAGCTGCTTGTTTTTAAAACCCCGCCCTGTGTGACTCTATGACACAGATAGAGAAGGGGGCTTCAAACAAGCATTCAAGTGAGGACAGCCAACATGAAATGTGGGGGAAAGATGTCCCAAAGAAGCATTCAGATCAGGAGCTGTACATCTGGGAAACCAAGGCAGGTGTAAAATTTTTACAGTAGAAGGTAATTGCATGTTCCACCAAATATTGTTTTCTAGTCTGTTTATAACATGGGCTGTCCAGCCATTTCTGACTAATGGTGAACCAGTTACCCTAGATAACTGGGATATCTAAAGGAGTGGTTTTACTATTACCGTGTCAAAGTGAAATTCCATGGCCAAGTGAAGATTTGAATTCAGATGTCCCAGGCCTTAGTCTGACATTCTACCCACTATACCACGTTGGCTACTGTATAGTCATTTTGTGATAACATCTGTACAAAAAACTGATGGGTAAAAAACTGTTGAAAACAATCCATGAGATGTTTAAAATCTTCATTGAGGAACAGAAAGAATGAGGTTTCACACTAGATGTGGCATACTGAGGACACCTGAAGAAACAGTATGTTAAAATCCACTATAGAAAAAATATTTTAATAACATGGACTCTTTATGAAATCCTGCAGTAATAATGTCTATTTGAGAAAGAACTCAGTTATGACTACTGTACCTGATTTTAAAAAAGTCACACTTGGACCAAAACTGCCGCCGACTAGCTCAAGGCCATTGAGTATGAAATATCCAGACTGCCACAATCCAAACCCAAGACAGGAGAACTCCTGCTGAATGCATTCGTCCCTTGCTTCATTATACGTCAAATTGGCTGATGAAATTGGCAACGGCGAGATCACTACTGAATCCCAAAAGCCTGCATATATATCAAGATCTAAGGGGCGGGAAGAAAAATTATGCTAAAATACACTCAGTTCTGTCATTTCAATTTTCATCAACAACAAAGGAGTAATCATTCTCACAAGCTGTGGTACAAGTGTCAGGTATCTGACAGCCCCATTTTTGTTGCTATACTTCCTCAGCTGAATTTGAAAGAGTGTTTGCCAATGAACAGAGGAATACACTCTGTATTGCAATACAGTAGGGTGCCCATATCTGAGGGAATGGTACCTGTGGTTTGCCACATATTTATATACAACATAACAAGCACCACCAGTGGATTTTTAAATGAACCACGTGAGCCCAGGTGGTGCTCGGAACTTGTGGCCTTTTTCACACTCCTTCCCGCTGTGGCCTTTCTATGTTGAATGTAAGGTTCCTTTATATTAGACCCATTGGTCTATTTTTATATGTAATTTTTAGTGTAATATTTGTATATTGGGTTTCTTATTTTATTTAATCTCTATTAGTTATTTTGTTTTCTCTCACACACCTTACACTTTTTTGTGCACCTAGCCATCTTTACTTGTTTTTTATATTGAGAGCTGTGTAACAAATAAAATTTTATTTTATCTTATCTTATCAAGAATCCACAAAGTGCAAATCGTTACTAATTTAGATATCAGAAAATGGTAAGGCCCAAGACCAAACAAGTTAACAAATAAATACACAAGAAGTCCTAAGGTGTCCTTTCACATTCAAATCCTTCATTCTGAAGCCTGTAGTCTAAAGCCTGTATGTGCTCTGTAGATGCTGGGTCTCTGCAAAGCAAATCAAAGGCCTATCAGAGATAGAGAGGGTAAGGGCTTGGGCATTTAGACCACTGTTTGGTCTACTCTGGGGCTGGGCTGATTTGCCCTTTTAGTTGGTGATCAGACAATGTCAGCCCACCCCTTTGTACTCACACCTTTCTATGACGGGCTACTCTTATTTAGGGGTGGGTAGGATCACTCCATTTTAGTTGATTTCCAGTAGGGATGGGCATTTCATTTCAGAACCAGTAGGTTTTTAAATGAACCATGTGAGCCCAGGTGGTGCTCGGAACTGTCTGATACATGCGGAGCCAATTGCTTTACTTTCCTCTCTGCCTGCAAGGAGCTGAGCTGTAATGAGGAAGCACACTGAAATGTCATCTTTCCTCCTCTGTGGGTGCTGGCTAATCAGGAGCTGTGCAGGGACAGGCATCATCCCACATCCCTGTCTGGTTGGCCAGCATCCACTAAGGAGGGAAGATGAGGAAAGATGATGTCACAGCATGCTTCCTCATTGCAGTTTAACCCCGCACAAGCCAAGAGAAAGTAAAGCACTTGGCTCCGTATGTATCAGATGGTTCCGAGCACCACCTGGGTTTGTGTGGTTCATTTCGTAACCTACTGGTTCCTAAACAAAATGCCCATTCCTAATTTCCAGCACATGCAAGCACTGGAGAAGAAACAAACCAGAGCTTCCTTGTTTTAATTTCCCAGCTGATTTCAATTTCACCACATCGTTGCTGCTTTAAACAGCTAGTTTAATAACTTAATGATTTTGGGAAATTTGGAAATGTGAAGCAGAGAGAAAGGAAGCAACCTTAAAAAATAATCCAATGAGGGATAGCTAATGCACTATCGCTTTTAAAGAAGTTTAAAAATATTTGACTGACTCCTCTCTGAATCAGGAAGAGACAACAGGGAGATTTTTTTCCCACAGAGGTAGCTGATATATGGTAGTTGGAGAGCTGTTTTTGTTGGGTCCAGACAGTATGAATTTGAATTGAAAGTAAGAGGGGGCATGAGTCGCTGAGGAATGAGGTGTGAGTAAAACCATCAGATGAGCTGAGCAGAGGGCAAAGTGAAGGCAACTTTTCCTTGCTTTTAAGAAAGGAGACTAAATAGGGTCACTTGAGGCGCTGATGCGGGTGCAAAGATTGCTACCTGACCTAAAATGACCCAATGTGGCCCATACCAGCCAGCTCCAAATGAGCCAAGCCCTCAGAATCAAGAACCTGTAAACTGCCGCCTGGAATCCTATTGCTTTAGCAGCTTAGCAAGTCACAATTAAATTTAGGCTCTTTGAATCAGTGGGGATTCAATGAGTCAACTCCTCTGCAAGTTCACTTAACTGACTGGGTCTACTCCGGTTGTGATTTGCGAAACTAAACAACAGAATTTCAGCCACTGGGTTGCAATAAGTGTGTTAAGGACACCACAATTCAGGGCTTTCCATTGAGCACGGCTTAATTTTTCATTTCCATACTTCCTACACGAATAGCTTATATGTAATAAGATAGGCGACTGTATTCCAAACCTCGCTCAGCTGGTCTTTTGCACACCCAGTCTCTCTCTCTCTTACAGGATATTTTACGAATAGCACCTTTATTTGATACATGAGTACATCTTCGCCATCTGCGTCCCTTTGGGATTTCCATCCTTGTAAGATCAATTAAGAAACTCAATCAAAAAGAGAGCCTGCCTTTAGTTGTATAGGTCCATGTAATTTAACAAGACATAAAACTGCTAAGAAATTGAAGAATTAGAATAACAATGACAAAAGTTTAGCAACCTTGGATTATTACTAAAATGCATGAAGAAAGGAAACAATCTATAGATAAGGTGTCTTTTTAAAAATAATCACAGTATAAGAATGGGATTCAGTAGAGATTGGGATTTTGGGGATTGAAAGACTGCCAGTGCCATAATTTGGCAGGAGCCTCCAGGCCACATCATGAGACTAGCAGCTCTCAAACTGGCAGGAGGTAGAGCAGTCTCTTCACCTCCATGCCTTTCCCATTTCATTTCTTTGAACCTTTAGAAACGTATCCTGTTGCACCATGGCAGTCTTGAGGCTTCCTGGCGACTCAGAAAAGTTCACGAAGGAAGGAGTTCCAATGAAGGCTGCCTCCATACTTTCTAAACATTATATGTGGAGGTAACCTCCATTGGGACTTGTTCTCTCATGCACCTTGGTGAGTCACAGGGAACCCTCACAACTCCCATGATGCAGTGGGCACATTTCTAGTACCTTGAAGAAGGACTGTGGGAACAGTCAGGGGGGATGCTCTACCTTCTTCCAGTTTGAGGGTTCCTGGTCCCATAATTCAGCTTGCCCCCCACAAAAAAAGATTATGGGACTCAGAGTCCTTGAACTCTGAAAATGCCATCCCTATAGCCTGGAGTTAAGGTATTGTGTATACAGGCAGTGACTCCTTCTATGTTCCTGAGTTCTAACATCTATCTTTGCACACCTTGGTAGGTGTTCTTCTACATGGCATACACTGACTATGGGTCCTCCCAAAAGATGTAACAAATCTAGTCAACAGATGTACGGTCAGAGTCACTGTATCACTCAAGTCATTAGGTGACACTGATGTTAAGTTGTTGTAACTCAGTAAAGTCAGGAATTTCTTCCATAAGTCTTGTCAAAAATAATAGTGACCTCAGTTCCTGAATCTATTACAAAATTAACACTTGACCCGTCATAGTTTATAAGTTTATTCTCTTGCATTTAGTTCATTATTTATTTATGTAAAATATTTTACCCCACCTTTCTCCTTGGAAAGGACCCAACATAGAAGGGCAATATACAGAGTTGGAGATAATGAGTGCTACTAGGGTGTGCCTAAGCTGCCTAGATGCCTTAACCACATCCAATCTCGCCTGATTTCAGAAGCTAAGCAGGGTCGGCCCTGGTTAGTACTTGGATGGGAGACCACCAGGGAATACCAGGTGCTGTAGGCACCTAGAGTAGGAACTGGCAAACCACTCCAGTATTCCTGCCAAGAAAACTCCATGGACATGGGGGCACGAAGAGTTGGTCACAACTGTATTGACACACACACACACACACACACACACACACACACACACACACACACACAAAGGTGTGCCTATAGTGGGGGGGGGCACTTTTATCTGCTTTGATTCAAAGTTTTTGAATCCTGCTGGTCCTGATATAAATAATTACTTTACTGCAGGAGCCAGCAGGGGCAGAGGCCGAGAAAGAAGTAAATGTGTTTGCTCATCTTGCCACAGCAAATGAGCTTTATTTTGCGTAGTAGCTGGTTTTTAATTTGAATTCATCCATACCAAGTCCAACACAATCTGTGGGGCAAATGGCCCAAGTACTGGCTCCTTACTTCCATAACTGTTTCCACTATATAACCCCTTTGTCTCCCAATCAACTCCTGAACTGGCTTCATGGTTTTGTAGAGACAAAGGACTTTATGGATACCCAGTGCAAGATGCATCACTGTCCCATTTTAATGGTGCCTGCGAGCCTTTTCATAACTATTTATGTACCTGCCCTATATAATTGAATTCAAGGCAAAGGTCATCTTGAATCAGCAGATGTCATTATCTGGATCAGATGCCCATAAAAACTAGGTTACCATTATACATACCATTCCAATGCACTTGTTGCAGGGTCATTATGCGACCAAGTCCAGACATGATCACGGTCAATATCATGTAGTCCTAACCATACCCAGCCTTTGAAAAACATCATTAACCACTTCTGTAAATAAGATCAAGATGGGAAACAAAAGAATATACCGTATGTGCAATGTTAATGAAATAGTCATCAATATGACATTCTTTTGATCTGTGGTTTCTCCACACAGGCATTTAAATTCTGAGAATACTGGCTAGTAAAGCCAAAAATAGTTAAGAGAGAGAGAAATATCCATCACCATACCAGGTCAGTTTCCTCATCAACCCACAGAAGTTCAGCAGTCCTAAATCGACTGCAAGAAGAATTTGCTTCTTTCCAGTTCCTGGGACGTTTCATTGAGAAATAGTAGCAGTGCTTGTTCCAGTAGCGCCATGTTTTCATATCTGGGCATCTCTCACTCACAGTGGCTTTAAAAACAAGTGCTCTGTAAGCTATGTAATACTGATCTCAAAATGATAGTGAAGACATTCAGCGTTCACAAACATAACCGTTCTCAAATCATTCATTCTCTTCACGTCAACCCTGAAAGTAGAAACATTCTGCATACACCTCTGACAGCAGGGATGGAATCAATGGAATAATGCCATGAACATTTGTGTTTAAAGTTCTGCCATTACAGTACAGAACAATGAGATGACACGGGTCCATCTGTTTCTAAAAATGTTCATCTGAACTGCTGAGCAAGAATGGTAGAAGTGATGGCTTTTCATTTGTGGACTTCTTACAACATGACTGAGCCTTAAATATTTCATTCATTCATTCATTCATTCATTCATTCACTCATTCATTCATTCAACATTTGTGCTGCCCACACTATCCAAAGCTCTCTGGGCCATCTCTAGTGAAGTCTATCAGTCCCCATCTCAGCTAAACCATCAACATGTCTTCTAAAGCAAACAAGCAAGCAAGCAACTTCATAGCTGATTCTCTTTTCTCCCTCCTAGCCACCCAAATACCCTCCCCACATTGAAGGGATAATTGCCAAAACATTGCACTATTTCACTGTAGGTTTGATTTATTATGATTTTAATGGAATGATGTATAATTTTGTACCTACTTCAAATTTCAAATTGTATTTACTTTAAATTATTTGATGTTTCTGGGCTTTGGCCCTAATAAAGCTACCTACCTACTGTACTTATTTGATGTGGACTTCGGATGTAAGCTAACTCAAACTCCAAATTACAGAGTAAGGGACATAGTTGGGCATTTTCTACACTGGGGTAGAAAACTGAGGGGGCACAATTTTTTGTTTCAGAGCCATAACACCTTCCTAAGGCTACAAATCTCTCTTTTTTCCATTTTCAATTAAGGAAAAGTAGAGGGTGTTGCCTGTTGGATTTCAAGGCAAACATGGCCTGTAGACTCTCTGCAGTTTTTACTCCATTGTATCCCTATCCTAAGAGAAGTGGCTTCTCGCTAGATTCCATAATCTTCATGATTCACTTGGACAAAAGCCGCTACACTATCATATAGAAGACTTTGTTTTGTTTGTAGGCCGTTGTCTTAATTGTTGCACTGTAAAATTCCTATTCCAACTCAGATAAACGACTCACAAAGTTTGGCCAATGAATGCACTTTTTAATAATGGGATCAGCTAAAAACCCTTCTACAGTTCTGCATGGTGCCTATCTTAACTTGCCTTCCTATTTGCCCTCCACTGAAAGGATGTTACTGTGGGATTAAATGGCTGAAGTGAAATTGAGTAACTTCAGGGTAAAACATGCTCCAGAATATATATGTGCACGTTATTATTTTTGCCTCAGTTTTATTACAAAGCATCTACAAACTGAGGAGCATTTTAGAATCCCAGTTGCTTCTGGGAAACAGGAATCAATAAAATCACATATAATGATGTTATTTTTAAACTTACTTCTTGAACAACTCTCTATGGAGGACTGGTCCTCACAGCTGGATTTCTCATCACACCAGCCAGTCAACATATTACAAAGTGCATTGTCTCTACACTGTGGGCATTCTTTACTACATAGAGGGCCATGACGCCCTCGTAAGCAACCTAAGGATCAATGAGATAAATGAACCAAAATAAATTTAGCGATTGAATATGGACAAAAACATTGCCAGGTACTTATCCCCTTATTGTTAGGTAAGCTGGACTGCCAGAACTCAATTGCTGGTTATTTGCTCTCAACAGATAGTCTTACAATGTTAAACACACAGTATGATGAGTACTGCTTACAGGTAATTCTTAAGTCACTCATGGTGGCAAAAGCCCTCTCTGTTGCCCTACAGTGACTGGTTTTCAGAAGCATGATCCTTCTTCTAGTGGAGGTCACATAAAAGTGTATACAGTGGTTCCCTGACTTAAGAGCAGCTCGACTTAAGAGCAATTTGACTTAAGAGAGGAAAAATGTTGGCATTTTAACTGCCACCTTACAAATTTTAGATATGGTTTGCTCGACTTAATTTTTTTCCCATTATTTTCATTTTGTAACTTATTTTTTCAATATTTTAGATAAGTACCCCGACTTAGGAGTAGTTTGACTTAAGAGCATGCATTCGGAACAGATTAAATTCCTAAATTGAGGTACCACTGTATGTCATTGTGCTAAAATAAACATATTCCTCTCTCAGGTCTCACAATACTATTTTGAGCTCGCCCACAACCCACAACCCACAACAGATAGCACAGCCAAACCTCTGGAAATGGCTGCATTTCTGATGGTTAGTGGAAAAGCTACTTGATCCTGAGGTTGGCAGCTTGGAGGGGAGGATCTGATTCATGTCATTCTATTGCTTTTACCATTTGGACAAACAATACTTTTTTGTTTGGAAACTTGTGGATAGTACATAAATGCTTTAAAAAACCAACCGTCATTCTGTACTTATGTGTTTCTATGGCCTCTTCTGATATTCATTTCAGTATAATGAAGCACTTTCATTTATTTATTTATTAAAAAGATTTCTATTCTGCCTTTTTTACTGTCACCAATTTTTTTTAAAAAAGTAGAATGTGATCCACATTTTTACCTTCTTTATTTCTGATCTTATCTATGATAGTTTAGGATAGGGGTGCCCAAACTTTTTGTAAGGAGGGCCAGATTTGGTGGCTGAGAATGTGTCAGGGGCCGGTGTCAGTGTTGGTGGAAGATTATTTTTTTAAAAAAAAATGGGGCAAAGGAGGGGGGAGGGGCGGCCAGCCAGCCGTGGGCCACTCAGAATGGCCTGACGGGCCGGATTTGCCCCCCCCCCCGGGGCCGGACTTTGGGCAGGCCTGGTTTAGGACTTTTCCCAGGCATTTCAACTTCTGCAGCACTGAAAGTTCACTGTTGTGTCCTAGGACCTGAATCCAACTGGCAATCTAACTAAAGTAAACCCATTGAATCAATGGGATTTACATTTAGGGTTCACAATTCATTAGTGGGGGGGGGTCAATGGCTCTTTTCCATCTGGGACTATCAACCTGACTTAGAGATAGGATACTAGCTGTACCTGAGATTGAATAGCTTTGCTCTACATTCTTCTAATAACATTAATTTTAATTGAATAAAATATTTCTAAATATAGAGTGGATCCTTACTGGTTTTTAAATGAAATATATGATGAGCTGAACCTGACACCACTTCCATTCCAGTGACGAGAAAATGTTCGTTTGCCCAGCTACTTATTCCAGTACAGTTCTCTCGTAATACACAATGGATTTTTGCTTCAGCAAGATCTTTATATACAGCCATGGGATAAAGAGCCAGCATTATTTTCCCAGGGTAATCAATGAAAGGGTCAACATCTTTTAGAAGACAAAATAATATTTTAGTAACAATGCAAATTCAAGGAAATATAGCTTGACTTATAGACAAAACACAAATGTTTTACATGGATATAGTTACTACAGTTATGCTCTCTGTGGAAGAAAACCACATAAAGTCTATTGTCACTCTTCAGGGCTTGTTGACAACTGTATGCACAACACTTAATAGTTGTCCTATCAATTTACTTAATTAGTGTTCTGATTCAGGGTGTGAGGACTAGTAGTACTATATTAGAAAATCCACCCACCCTCCCTGTGTCTGACACTGTACTGTGGTACTGTTCTGTTCCAAAGACCTTTACTAGGCCAACTATAACATACGGGATCTTGAAGAACTATTAGCCAGCACACATTCATAACTGTCTAAGTGACTCTGTAGTAAAGTGTGGCTAGGCTAGTAGCATACATTGTATACAACAATCCGTTCCCCTCATTTGTACCTATTTCTTTTTTGCAAATATATAAATGTTGTTCAGAGCATGGTAGTGCCCGAAGTGTTCCTCCTTGCAGCATCTGAGCACATCCATTTGCTGTCGCCGGAAAATCCCACAACCTGTTTAAAAGAAACCCTTAACTGCAGTGAACCAATCTCTTCACAAGTTCTGCCTTATGTAGGAAGGACAATGAGATGTCCTATGCATCAGAATAACTAACAATTAGTGCTTACCAGGAATATTTTGAACGATCAATATCTCCACCATTGTCACTCCATTTCCATGTAGTACCTTTCTGTTGCAAGCCAATCCAGCTTTCTGCTTCCAACATCTTACCAAGCCACTTCTAGAGAAAGAAATGTTTTAAAATTAAAAAAAAAATCTTGTCTATGTCCCTGGACATATGTATGGTGTGTTTAATGGCATGGATAAGGACAAGAAAGTTGTTTTGGACATAACAAGCTTTTACTAAAGGAGCAGGTTGCTATTACACTCAGCCTTGTGGATGCTTGTATCTTCTGCAGCCAATAGCATCTCATAACCTACATCTATCAAGATTAGGTCCAGTGCTGAATCCATGTATGCCTTCACCTGCACAGATATAATTATCAGTTCTCTGTTGAGATGGGGAACTGCAGTGGCTCAATTGTATTGTCCCAAACAGTCTATCAATAAATACCATTCCTGCAGCTGTCCCTCCCTCTTTGGTTGCTTTAGGTTCGACAGTGACCCAGAAGAATCCTCCTTCATTTGGGCCCATTTTTAATGTTCTAAAATGCCTCTTCAAACTCTCTGTTCTTAACTCGAATATGTCTTAAATGTGCTGGGCTGTATATTGTCCCCCATTATTGTAAGCCACTTTGGGTCCTTTTCCAAGGAGAAAGGTGGGGTAAAAATAATGAAATAAAATAAAATAAAATAAAATAAAATAAAATAAAATAAAATAATAAAATAAAATAAAATAAAAACCAGGATGGTTAAAGGTCTGGATGAAATGTCTTATGAGGAGCAGCTTAGGGAGCTGGGAATATTTAGACTTATGAAAAGAAGGTTGAGAGGGGATATAATAGCCATGTTTAAATATTTGAAAGGATGTCATATTGAAGAGGGAACAGGTTTGTTTTCCAGAGACTAGGACTTGGGGCAATGGTTTCAAACTACAGGAAAAGAGATTCCATTTGAACATTAGGAAGAACTTCATGACGGTTAGAGCTGTTCGGCAGTGGAATATGCTGCCACAGAGGGTGGTGGAGTCTCCTTCTGTGGAGGTTTTTAAGCAGAGGCTGGATGGCCGTCTGTTGGGCGTCCTGTGATGGGGGTTCCTGCATGGCAGGGGGTTGGACTGGATGGCCCTTGAGGTCTCTTCCAACTCTATAATTCTATGATAGAGATGGGCGTGAACCAGTTGGACCCAGTCCATGCTAGCTCATAAAGGCAGCAGCACAACTGCTGCAGCTCCCCTCTCCCACCTCCTGTGGCTCAATCAGCCACTGACCCGGCCCAAAGTGCTAGCTTCCTGTGCTTCCTCAAATGATTTCCCACTCCCAGCAACAGCTCAGCTTCTCTGCTTTGTCCTCATGGCTGATCTCCTACTCAGATCAGAAGGCTGAGCAGAGATGTCTGTGCTCTTGCTTGCAACTGGGAGATTACCCGTGGAGCTAGGAAAAAAATAATAAGTTAAGAGAGATTTGGCAAGAAGATATCAATGAAGAGATAAGAAAACGAAGAATGGGGGAAAATGTGGAATAAAAGAATAGTGAAAAATTTGTCAGTGAGAGTTAAAGAAAACTGTTACAAAGTATATTGGAGATGGTATATAATGCCTGCAAAGTTAAATACTGTACAATAAATAAAGAAATATCTCCAATTTGTTGGAGATGTAAAAAAGAAAAAGGGACATATTTGCATATGTGGTGGGCATGTGAGAAAAGAAAAATTGAATGGAATTTGGTTCTCAATGAAATGCAAGAAATATTAGGGGGAAATATTCCAATGTCCCCCCCCCCAGTTGACATTGTTAAATATAGTTGCAGATACACACTTGCAGAAAGAAGAGGGGAAACTGGTAATTATAATGGTTACGATTGCAAGCTTGATTTTTGCTGAATATTGGAAATCTAATAATCAATTAGTGATGGAAGAATGGTATAGGGAGTTATGGAATTTAGATATTAATGATAAACTGACTTGTGAAATTAAAATTAGGAAAGGGCTGAGCAAGTCTAATGACCTTAATGGAATATGGGATAAATTATTGGTATATGTATTTCAAAAGGGTAAAGGGTATACACCCGGAGAAGATTCAATGTACTTCTGGAGGGAAATGGGCAGGACATTATCATGAAGTTGTGGGGTTTTTTTTGTTCAAGTCCCAAGGGTGGTGGGTTGCACAGGGTTTATGTTTGTTATACAGTGGACCCTTGTATAACAAACAGCTTGTATGACATAAAATTTGTACAACATAAAAATTCCAGAGATAGGGGAAATTTGCTTAACATAATCGCCTATGGGAAAAATCCATACAACATAAAAATGGGATCACTCTATTTTCAATGCATTCCTATGGGAATTTGTATAAAGGAAAATTTGCTTAACATAATTTCATTTGGAACGAATTAATTCCTTTATACAAGGTACCACTGTATTTGTTACATTTTAGTTATATTGATGTGTGTTATTTTTTTCTTCCTTATGTTATTTTTCTGGGGTTTTTTCTGTTTTTTTTTATATATATTAAAACAATTTTAAAAAGCAAAAAAAAGCAAGCAAGCTTGTAAATGACAGATCAGCTGTGATAGCAGGGGTTGGGAGCAGCAGCACCAGTGTGCCACCTTTACAAACTAAGATGAACCAATTTGTGCCCATCTGTACTTCTTAACACCTCTCTGCTAGTGAAAGCTTGAATAACAACAAACCAGGCAGTGCCGCAACACGTTAACTGGAGCCCAAATGTGATCCTTAACTCTTTGACTTAATTGTGGCAGTTGTTTTTCAAAATACCTACAGTTACTTCTTTCAGATTTGAGCGACTCAGCTCACACTTGAAATATTTCAGACCACTTTCTCTAGCCATACAGTCATGCCTCCAGGTAAGAAAAATACCTTTTCTTTTTCACTGTCAATCCTGGCAAGGTGACTATCCTTGTAATAGGAACATCGTACGTTTGCCCATGCATGTGGGCCCTTCTTTTCCTTTTCAAAATAATAGCAATGGTCATCATAGAACCACCATGGGGCATCTTGGGGACATTTTCGATTCCTGACTCCTGAAGGCACAACAAATACAATTTCAAAATGGTGCAAGTTAGTTTATCGTTTATACAGTGCAGCTCTCTCAAGATTATGCTGAGATCTACAACACTTTCTTGGAAACAGGTTCTTTGATATCCTTTTTGCCTGGAATATGCACCTGGATTTATATCTTCTCACAGTATTCAATATTACGTATGTTCTCTCTTGCATTCAATGGTAATGGCCTGGTGATCTCCTGAATTACCAGACCTCATTATGACTAAGAGCCATAGATTTACTTTAAACCATTTTCTGGTTGAAAGCTTCAGAGCGAGGTACTGCACCTCTTTCTATATGCAAGCACATGTGTAAAACAGAAAGCTGTTGTGGTGTTCACCTTCTTCATGTCAAAAGTGTTTGCGCAGGAGTGCGTAAAGGGTTAATGCTGATGACCAAATAGGGTGCGTGGAGGCAGAGACCATGTGTCTGGAGGGCTCAGCCTGAGGGTTGTGAAGTTAGACAGGAATGAGATAGGGTTAAGATGAGATGAAGAGAAGGCAAAGTTAAGGGAGACAGGGGAGAGAGGTTTGGGGAAAGTAATGGACAGAATTTGAGTGTTATCTGCTTAGAGGAACTCTGAATTACCTAAGTGTGCGCAAGAAAACTTGAAACTGAAACAGATTGTTGTATTCAATACGCATTATTTTATTTTATTCACATTGCAATTCAACTGTGATCTTGGTTATTTCGACTGTGTAACCCTGGATGGTGGCAGTGAAAATAAAAAGAAGGCGTGTACAGGTCAATGGTCTGTGAAACGACTGGGGGCTCTGTATGGTAAACGCAGCAGATGTCGTTAAATAAGAAAAGGATATTATCATTGCATGTAGTCAGAGTGTAGGAGACCTCAACAAGGAGAAAATACATGGAAAGTGGGACTGCAGGAACAGGT
Source organism: Phrynocephalus versicolor (assembly GCA_023846285.1). Classification (NCBI taxonomy): domain Eukaryota; kingdom Metazoa; phylum Chordata; class Lepidosauria; order Squamata; family Agamidae; genus Phrynocephalus; species Phrynocephalus versicolor. Next base: position 49,268,653 of record JAHTLZ010000010.1, read on the forward strand.
GAAAACACACTCTCAAAGGGAAAGAAAGGAAGAGAAAGAACACTTTCTTGCATCTTCAACTACAGATGCTTCTGCCACCAGAGCTGCAGCACAGGATGAAGCAAGACTGCTGCCGCTGGCTAAGTAGACAGAACATTTGGACTCATTAGTGATCTTGTTTTTCAGTAAGCCTCCCTAACGTCAGTAGGCACTGTTTCTCAGTGTCTCTGTATTTCAGTCATGTAAGATTAGCAAAGGTCCTCGCTCATTCCAGGCCCAGAGTGTGGCCCTGCAATCATCTTTTCCTTAATGCAAAGAACTTTGAAGGAGGGACACTGCCATATTGAAGATGCCTCTGCTGTAAGGTGAACTGAATATGTTAACATTCTGGTAATGCTGGGTAATGTACTGTATTGTCACAGTTTATTGAAAAGCAGTATGGGGAGGGATTAACTGTGAGCAAACCCAGGTCATCTACAGGGGACCAAAGAAGAAGGTGAGTTTTCTGGGCCCCCAGCTAGCAGGGATGAGCAGCTGCAGGTGTAGGGAAGGCCAGTGACTGAGGTGAGCCCTCTGTGTAAGGGTGTAATAGCAGGGATAAGAGGGCTGGAGTTGCAAGGCTGAAGGTCATCACTGGCAGCCACATCAGATGAAGGGGAGAGGTGGGATGAGGCAGCTGAGTACTGGGTGCCCATCTTCTACACCTCCACAGAGGTTCAAATGGAGATAGAGAACAAGAGGTATAGAGATGTCCCCACTTTGGGGCAGAGACAGTACCCTGGCTGGCAGCATGGCTAAGGCCTTTGGGAATCATTAAACCTCTCCATCTGAGTGGGGAGGCCCCAGATGGAAGGAAATGAATTCCATAGGCACATATGCTCAGGAAAGCCAGCTTGGTCTTATCTCTTCCCCCAGATCAGCCAGGAAGCCCATGAGATGGTATGTAGGAAAGAACAAGCTGGGTACGTGACCAGCCCAAAGACCCTGCCACACTAAGATAAGCCTTCCCAGGAATTCACCTGCCTACTCAACCATACTGACATGTGTGACAAAACCCTGGAAACAGGAGTAATGAATATACAAATCATCAGCCAATCCCAGCAGGAGGGCGGGTAATGGTATGATATAAAAAGGGTGGAGCCTAGTCAGTTGAGGCAGTTCAGTTGAGTTAAGTTGAAGGTTTTGAGAGTGAGTGCTGGGAGAGAGCACTGCTCTGTGAGAGTTCTGTCAGGCAGTGAGGGCTATACTGTTTACTAGTTAGTAAAGACAGGGGGGCTGGGAGAGTTGATGAAATCTATTATATGTTAAAGGCAATGCATACCATCCTCAGATATTGTTGTATTTATTATTTTCTCAATAAACTTTGTTATTATTTTTATATTATACATCTGAGTCTGTCCCAATTCCTGAGGCGACGATTTTAAAAGGTGGCAGCATTACCATTTCCATCACAGAATTCAGTGTGTAAAAGGGAGGTGTCGTCACAATTTAGTGGCACAGCAGTGGGATGTCGAAATAAACCCAGTGGTGCCTCTTAAAACTCAGTCTGGGAAAGGGGTGACGTCACAACATGTAGGCCCTGTCTCCACCCCTCTGATGCTCTGTCTTTGTATCCAATAAAACCTTGCTCTCAGGCTAGCAGAGGAGAAACTGCTGCAGAGGGTCTGGCCTGTTGAACCCAATAATGTGTCCATGTGTAGTCATTCCTACAAAGACGACCCATCTCCTCCTGCCCTGCCCATTCAGCCAGGCAAGAGGCGAGGGATACTTAATGGCAAATCGATTATTTGATAGAGGAAAGACACAGACACAGATATATGCTGGATCCTTCTAAATATGTCTTATTTTCGGGAACCTGATGAGGTCTTAATTTCTGCAAATGGTCTTCTAAAGAAATAGGCTGCTCCATCTCTAGAAAGCTATACATTCCACACGTTATTGCGATTTATGTCTTGTAGAAAATAAGAGAATTACCGGTATTTTTAAATAAAGAGTTTTAATGTAATAATGTACCTAATTCACATAGTTCGCCTTTGAATTTACCGACACATTCCATCCTTTCAGGACATTTACCAGTTACTGAATTGCATTTGAATCCCTCATAACATTCCTTACAGTCTGAGGCACAGTTATAACCATAGAAACCAAAGGCACATTCTGTGTAAAAAAGAAAAAAGAAAAACAAAAGGCAAAATTAAAACACACTTCAGAGCAAGGGGGTAATTTTTATGTCATCATATCACCGCCCCTGTCATCTAATTTTGAGGGCCAAAGAAGATGATACCTACTGAGTACAAGAAAGGGAGATTACCTGGGAACATGATGGTCTCTGGATAGGGCAAGAAGTGAATCCTGTGTGAAAACTTGGTGAGCCATTATAGGCCAGATACTTGGCTAATATATAGTCCGTCATTACTATAAGCTGTCTTGGATCCTTTTCCAAGGCGAAACATGGGGTAAAAATATTCAAAATAAATAAATAAATGTTGATTCCCGGCCTTGGTTAACCCAGGTGTTGTTGGACTTCAACTCCCAGAAAACCTAACCGGCACAGCTGGTATTGAAGGCCTCTGGAAACTGCAGTCCAAGAACACCTGGGTTATCCAGGAGCTGAGATGTTGCAAGAGGACATATTTTCTTATAGGAGCAATGCATTTCACAACTCATCCAAGTAGCTTCTTCAGTCTGAAGAAAGTTGGTGAAAGGCTTCCAATTTATAGTTCACCTTGGTTTCACCCCACCCTGGTCTGAATAGGGGCCTTATATGACAATGGCCTGAGGTGTATGAAAGTCAAACCTCTTCAGCCCCTCCCAATACTCATTAAGTATGGTTCCTCATCAGTGACCTCCCTAGTGGATGTGTGAACTTAGCATTCAAACACAATCTATCCCCTATATATTATGCTACACTTTCATCTATCCCCAGAAAAATCAGGACCACTTCACACAGTCATACCTCGTCTTACATAAGCAGTTGCAGTTTCCTTATCAGTGATAATGGCATCAATGCCGCTTGTTCTTCTGAAGTATTGGTAATCTTGTACTATCCCAGTGCATTTTGTATCACTTAGGCAGTCAATGACAGCTTTGGAAAGTGAAGTGTAAAACATTGGTTCTAATGGTCCTGACAAAAACTGATCGAGATAGACATCAAAAAGATCCCCCTCTGAGTATAAAAGAAAAGAAAACAAAACAAACCTTTATTGTGAAGTTGATTACAAAGTTACTTTGGTAATTTTAGGTACATTTTATATTATATTCATTTTAATAGACTAATGTGATTTTTCATGAACTAGCTTCTATAGGTTTCTACATTTTTCAGCATCAATCCTTTAATTATTGGCAAATGTAAACCTTTACACAAATTAATACACAGAATTGTCTGCTATGAGATACTATACAGTATTATTATTTTTGTTTTCCTTTTTTCTTTAAAAATGAGCCCACATCAACTAGCAGCATAAATCATGCATACAAATTGACTTTGTATTATAGGACAATAAATACATAACTAACAAGTAAGAACAACATGCTTATAGTTAATATCCATCATTTATTCCAGAGGAGGAGGCCACAATGAATTCTGATAGGTTTATATAGTTCTATAAATGACAAAAGGATGCTTCCTGGGGTCAGGCTATCAGTCATTCTTCATTTGTATCAGAGTATTGAACATTTAATAATTATGAACATACAGTATATGAAATATAGGAAAAATTAAAACAAAATAAAGTGGTAAGATAATTAAACTTTTTTTTTTACCAGAAGTGAACTATTTCAATAGTATTAGCTCACCCATTTACTAGATCTTCATTAGTATACATGGTGGGGCATAAATTGCATGCACATAAATGCTGCATTGATTGAATTTCTCCACAGTCACAAAAACAGCCCGCCCACTTTGACCAAGGAAAGCCAAGGCTGCAGGGACACTGCCATGATGTAACCACACTGCTCCCAGCGTAGTTCTATGTACTTTATGTCCAAAAGGGGAGGTTTCCCTGCCTGCATTGAGAAGACCTGCCTGAAATCCCCATTATTCCAGAAGGCATGTGGTTGCTCAGTGGACGAAGGCTCTGAAAACTGTCAACTGCAAAGTCAGCAGCTTGGCAGTTCAAATCCCAGGTGCCACGCAGCAGAGTGAGCTCCCACTGATAACTCCAGATCCTGCCAACCTAGCAGTTTGAAAGCATATAAATGCAAGTAGATAAACAGGTACTGCCATAAAAAGCGGGAAGGTAAAACTGTGTTTCCTTGCAGCCATGCCGGCCTCATGGCCACGGACTTGCACAACACTGGCTCTTCGACTTGAATAAAGACATGAGCACCACCCCTAGAGTCGGACATGACTAGCACACATGTGCGGGGAGGGGAAACATTTACCTTTACCTTTAAGTGAATCCCCGATGGTCCAGCTAGAAATCTTTGCCAGCACAGGTAGTGGGGAAGTCCAATAAAATCTTGGGACCCAAGTTTGGTAACCACCAAGCTAGAGTCGGGAGACACACTTTAGTGTTTATCCATTTGGCTTGATGTGTTGTTTTTGTTCTCTGTAGGTGGTACCCTAGCCTCTTCTGCTTTAATATTTAGCTTGAGTTGAGCTTGTGCAGAAAGAAAACTTGCTAGCACTTCTCAATGTCATTTTGGAGGGGCAATGCAAACCAAATTATAGTCTTTTTCAATATGGATAGGCTTCAGGTAGCCAACAATAATCCTGCATGACTCATTATAAGCTACATTCACTTGCCTAGCATGTGCTGATGTGTACTAGTACATTCTGTTGTGCAGTAGCAAAGGGACAAAGCTGTTGCTCTTATTGTTCTGGACACTGCACTTCAAAAATGATTGCAACAAACTGGAACAAGTTTAGAGGAGAGCAACAAGATGATCAGGGAAATGGAAACAGCCCTAGAAGGAAAGACTGAAAGAACTTGGTGAGCTTAGCCTTGAGAAAAGAAGACTAAAGAAGGATATGATCACATTTTTCAAATACTTTAAAGATTGTCATATGCAGAAGGGACAGGATTTGATCTTAATCATCCATGAGTGCAGGGCAGAGTGCTTTAAAGTTACAAGAAGCCAAGTTTAGTTGAGTAACAGAAAAAAAAACTTCTTAACAGTTAGAGTGGTATGACAATGGAAACAATTAGGCAGTGAGTGCTAAGGCATTCAAGGGAAAATTGGACAACGGTAAGTCAGATCTACTTCCAACTCCATTATTCAATGAGAATCATTGTAACGGTGATATGATTCATGTACACTAACAGTATAGTTACACAGCATATCCAACACTATTTCTTACGTAGAACCCAAGTCAGTCAGCTTCTCCATTCTCTTTTTTCATATACTGTAAAATTGAGAACAGTATAAAACAGGCTGGTGCAGCAGTAATTACAGAAGGCTGTCCTTGACACCAAGGAATGATGGTTAACACACCCAGAAGCAACATCTGTCTCTACTTTGGTTTAAGTGCTGATATTCTACAGGAACTACCGAAAGAAAGCAATTAAATTAAATTCCTTGTTCCTATCTCTTCAGACTTTCTCAACTGAATAAGAAGCCCTAAAAATGAATTTTAAACACTAAGAACTCCTCACCTGTGGTTGAGATTGAGCTCACTGAATAACTCAGTGGATTTGGACTTTAGTGCTCCAGCCAACCAGTGTAGCAAGTCTGGCTGAACTGGCCTAGATAAACAGTAAAAGAAGGGACTAGTTGACCACTTCTGAGCACTTTATACCTTGGAAACCACAATAGTTGCCATTAGAGATGGGCCCAAAACAAAAAAACAAAATGCTGTTTTTTCATTTCATTGAATGAAATGAAACGAAAAAGCAGGATTTTGTTACAGATGAAATGAAACAGTTTTTTTTTTGTTTAAACAAACCATTTCATTTCATCTATAAAAGGAGTCCCTTACCTGCTGTGCTTGGATGTCCTGTAGCCTCCATGGCTGCTGCTGAAGAGCTGCCATGGCGGCTGGAGAGGGCAAGCGAGGCTGCTGGGAGACCCCGCAGCCACCACCACCACCGGAGTCCCACCAGCTGTCTGGGGAGGGTGAGTGGGCCGGCAGGTCGGCCTGGCCCTCTCTGCCCACCGATGGAGCCCAGGAGGAGGAGGAGGAGGAGGAGGAGGAGGAGGAGAGTAGAAGCCCCCGGCAGAGGTAGAGGAATGAAACATTTTGTTAATGTTTCATTTTGTACTATATTTTTTTGCAAAAATTTACATGAAACAAAGCAAAACAAATTGCGGGGGGGGGGGGAGGGGCAGAACAAAACACCATTTTCCCATTTTGTGTCCATCCCTAGTTGCCATAAGTTGAAACTGACTTCTTGGCACAGTTTTCATTGCTAAATAAAGCAGCCACCAATGTAATGTTGTATGATTTTACACTGAATTGTCAATTTCTATGGCCAAAAGTGTTCTGCTTATATACCGCCCCATAGAGCTTATAGCACCCTCTGGGCAGTTTACAATTTAATTATGCAGGCTATGAAAGTGTTCCGTTAATATGAAAACTGCAAAAAGTGCCAGGAAATTCCTTACCATCCTTACTAATAAAGATGTATAGTAATTATGAAGCAAGAAAAGACTGATTCCCAGTAGAAGAGCATGTGACCTCAAGGCTTCTTCTCTAGTTGTATAGTAAAATTGTTGCAGTGACAAATGTTTGTGGCAGCTGATTCTCATGTGGTGGCCCTGCATATGGCACCATGGGGTGCCTTACTAATGAGATTATTAAATTCGTAGAAATAACCTGTAAGGCTGACTGAAACAACTGTGCCCCTGGGAATCATAGAAGATCTACATTTGTTAGTAGTAGTAGTAGTAGTAGTAGTAGTAGTAGTAGTAGTAGTAGTAGTAGTAGTAGTAGTAGTAGTAGAGGTCTTCAGTGCCTTAAAGACTTTCTTCTTCAACATGACAAAATTTTATAAAAGGGCAGAAGTCAGACATAGAAATGGGCACTTCAACTGTGAGATAGAGTATATTGAGATCATTATCTAGATGATTATCAACTTCTCCTTAAGTAGCTTAGGGAATGGATGGAGAGGGACAATACCAGCTCCTATGCTTGATGGATGACAGAGTTGGCCTTAGTAGTAAAGATCTGAACAATGACCACCTTCCAAGATTAATCAGAGGCTATCCTTATATACTGAGAAGCTAACCTCAAGAAATACTACTTTAGATCTGGATGAGAGCAGAAAACAGTACCTCACTGTTCTCAACAATTGTATAAATTACTGCTACCTGCCTCATGTTTGGATGTAACCATGATTTTTCTGAGGAGGGAAAATGCATGGCTGAATCATAATAAACACTTATTCAGTACTGCTTATGAATATTCCTATACTGAATCTGAAAAAAGAAAGAACTTCTGAAGCAAACTGAAGCATGTTCTTCTCTATGCTGAGGAATGTTTCTAGGAAAATATCATTTCCTACCCTCTGGCCACATTAGAATCAGCCCTTGCCTTGGCCCTAAAGATGTGTCCTCTTTAGTTCCTTTGTGAACAAGTTAAATTTCCAGGGATTATAGTCGTGTTAGTGTCCTGAAGCAAAAATGAGGAAGTGTCTTATGGCACATGAAAATTTATTTGGCATAACCTTTGCTGGACTAGAGTCCATTTCTTCAGCTGAATTCCCTAAAAAGCATTTGGGCTACCGTGGGTTAGCAGCAGTCTAAATCTTCATTTAGATTCTAGACTCTTTTTTGGCATTACAAGTAAAAGAGGATAGGTAAAGGTGATATCCTGGGTGACTGATAGGATAATTCCTTAGTAGGTTCAAGTCCATCTGGGTGGTCTAGGTAAACAAATTGTAAATTCCAGGTTTTACCCCAAGGGCCTTTTGTTTCAATCAGTTGTTGATATTATAGATGGGGCTTCAGATCTTTTTGGAGCTGTCTAATCCCAGTGCAGTACTTTAAATTATTGATGTGGCATGACTATTGTAATATCTCGCTCTGAGATGGTTCAAGTATTGGAACCACAGAGTACAGGACTGATCAATGAATTCATATTATGCATGTACTTTGTGCCTGCTTTTATAAGAGTTTGCTTATGTCTACAAACATTTATTTATTTATTCAAAATATTTTATCCCAACTTTTTCCTCGAATGACCAAATACAGATTAAATCATACAACATTTAAATGCTAAAAAGAAAAATATATGAAAATACTTAAAAATAATTGAACAAGTATTTGAATAGTAGATCAATATTAAAACAAAACAGAGCACAATTATTCATTTAAAATCCCTCTCAAACCAGCAATCATTATGGAAAAGCCTGCCTGGAGAGAAAAATCTTTGCCTGCCCATGGAAGGACAGCAAAAATCAGGGCAGCCTAGTTTTCCATGGGAGGGTGTTCCTGAGTTGGGGAGCAGCCACAGAAATGGCCTTCTTCTGAGTACCCACCAAATGCACCTGTAAGTGGGACTGAGAGAAAGCCCCCCCCCCCCGGATAACCTTAATGCCCAGGCAGGGTCATATGGGGAGATGCAATTGTTTAGATGGCTTGGACCGAAGACATTTAGGGTTGGGTGCCAACATTCTATCTTTTCTTTTATAAAGAATTGTACGACTTTGACTTTTATACCTTTTTCATCCACTTGCATACTACATGATTCAGATACCATTTTGTGCATGTGATAAAGCATATAACACAATTGTGTGCCTTTCAGTACATAACTAATAGCCATTAACCAAGTCAAAATGCCATAACACCACTATTCTTAAATTCAGGAGCAACTCAGATAATTTTCAAAACAAGAATTTGTCTCCTTTGGATTCTAAACCCTGCTATACAACTTACCTTCTTTTCTTTTACAAATCCATCTGTGTTCTTCATTGCAGTTAAGCTGCCAAGTAGTAAAGTTACCCGTATCAAGACCAATACATCGTCCCGATGGGCTCCCTCTCAATTTCAACCTGAACATACAAAATACATGAGGCACAAATTAGTAGAATTGCGGTTGTGCTCATTTTTATGTAATACTAGCAAAAAATATTCAGTTTTGCAAAAGCTGGAATAGTTCTTTGTTGGAAATGCCAAAGTATTTGAGTAAAGTTATGCAAATGGCACAGTTGGACATGCTGCGCCCACTTTGACCAAGGAAAGCCAAGGCTGCAGGGACAATGCCATGATGTAACCACACTGCTCCCAACGTAGTTCTATGTACTTTATGTCCAAGATGGGAGGTTTCCCTGCCTGCTTTGAGAAGGCCTGCCTGAAAGCAAAGGGGAGAGGATATTGTTTAGCAGTCTCTCTATTTCCCAGAGCCTTGAACTGTGCTGACTAGAGATGGGCACGAAACGAGTAATTTTTCGGTTCCGTTTTTGTTTTTTCGTTTTGTTACATAACGAAACGACAAACGAATTTTGTCTCTAAAATGAAATGAAACGAAACGAACAGAAACACCGGAAATTTTTGTCGTGCGTTTCGTTTCCGTTACTGCAATATGAGTGAATTGCTTAAAATCCTTTAAAAAATCACAAAAAATTGAAATAAATGGTAACAAAACGGTAACAAAACGAACAAAAACGAAATTGATTTTTTTGCAAAAATTGGCGAAAAACGGAAACGAACCGAAACGGACCCTCCAAACGACAAATGAAATGCCATTTTTTTTTATTTGTGCCCATCTCTAGTGATGACTGCAGAGCTATGTGCTACTTTGGGAAGTCTGCTTCCTAAACTGGGACTACAGGCATCAAACACATTCAAATTTAGTTGACTGATCAGTTAATGCGCCTTTAAAAGATAGAGTAGCACCAGTTATACAACCCTAGAGGCCTATTAGTATGAATGGCATGCTGCAACTATTTAGAATGCATGTTTTTGAAGCTATAACTCTGACAGACACAGATGTTCTTTCATTATAGCAGATATAGCTCTTTTATCACCAAAGACAGTTATACCTGAATCATAATAGATGGTTTTACAGGTAGTTTACACATCATAAAACAGACATTTAAAAAAAGAGATAGTAACATTGAAGAGAAAAAAACCCACAAGAATACAAAATCAAAAATGTAGCACAGCAACAAATAAAAAAACCCAGCTAAAAGCTTATTTCTCCAGAATTCTGACTGTGTGATTCTATGGTCCTGGAAAGATCAAATCTCCTACTTCTAAAGCCACAGAGAGAGATGTCAGGTCAAAAGGGGGACCTTCCAATGTCCTCTCTTTAATTCAAAGCTTTATTACTGGGACCAGTGAAAAGAGGAGATGCTGGATATACTGTAGGTGGATCAGTAGAGGCTTAATCCAGTATTCTGCTGGTCCCTGGTCAGGCTCCTAATTTGAGACATTAAGAATCCAGGTTAAGGTTGCTGGTTCAGCAGTATCCAAGATGTCATGACCTCTGAGATTTTAGGACCAAAAGTTGACACCAAGGTGCAGGCCCTAAATCATGTCACATAGTTAGGACGGGCAAGGGGAGAGCCATTACTAGTGCCAGGGCTTGTTTTAGAAAAAAGACTCATGAGCCATGATTGTGCTACTGCTATCTCCGTTTGTATAAATGGCATGAACAGTTCAACATCAAGGTGGCAGAAAGTAGTAAGGTGGGGAGCATGCATTTGGACCCATCATGCCATTTGTTTCAACAGTGTAGCCATTCTCTGCAAAACATACCACATACAAACAAAACCATGGGCACCATAATACTTAGTGCTGCTGTATGATAGAGGCCAGATGTTTCTGGGCCTGCTCTCCATATGCAGTTAGAAAGTGATGAAATATTGACATCTGTTGCCTGGAACAGATGTAACACTGGGGGGGGGGATAAGGTTTCTCAATATGCCTGTGGGTACCAGAAGTAGAGAGCCAGAGGGTCTTTCAAGAGAGAAGGTCTAGGTAGGTACTGCACTTGTGGAGACTGTTCAAGGCCATAATCTAATTCAGAGCAGCCGCATGGTGAATTTCTGAAAATAAAACTTCCTCTCATCTATCATCCCTTCAACCATTAACAAAAAGTACCAGTGTAGTTCTTTAGCTGCTGATCTAATGTCAGACCAAACCCATATAGATACTTGCTTCCTGCTATTCAATCCGGTCCAAAAAAGATCAGATGAATTTGTAGAATAAATCCAGCTCTGCCAAAATAAAGAAGAGAGTGAACATTTGGGGGTGCGGTTTTCCTTCCGATGATTAGATTAGTGTTGCAATGAATTGTACAACATCAGGTTTTGATGACAGGGTAAACATGTATACAGTACTTTAAATTAGCCAGGGAGTTCTTAAAGAAAAATACTGGAGCACAAGCCCTGAAAAAAATGTTCTTGAAGACTCTTGCAGAATACCCCCATGCCTTCTTCCTGTCCCCACACACATAATGTGAAGACTTTTTTTCTCTAGCCTGGCAGAACCTGAATCAGCTCGGAGTACCTGCAGGAGATGCAATAAGTGTGAGTGACAAGAGGAGCCCTTGTCAGAGAACACAAGTTAAAAGCTCCTTGGCTCAAGGGTCCTTTTGACCCAACTGTGTATTCTAGCTAATGGAACTCTAATTCTCTGTGCTGCAAAATGGGCTTACCAGTGGGGGTGTCTTGCTTTTCCTAGCTATAGCCTAGCTAAAGCAAATGCTGTATAGCATTAATGATAGTAGGCAAAATGAGAGTTATTGTGGTCGGTGGTGGGGAGTGGAAAGGAAATGAGTCAAATAGATGACAGGGGGCATTTGTGGAGAAAGGAAGAATACTTGGTGAAAAGTTTGGTATGAAAATAAGACCTGTAGGGATAACAATACCTTAACTACGGTGTATATATTTATATTTTATTTATTTATTTATTTATTATTGCATTTATTAACCCCACCAACTTTCTCAAAGGGAACTCTGGGCGGTGAACAAACAAATAAATGTGAAATACAGAAACACAAAACTAATAAAATGATAAAAAACACAATATAAAAACAAAACAACCATAGATACTTCTGGCAAGGCAAGAGGGCGGGCAAACAGCTGGGTAAACAAACATACAATTAGCGATCACTGAAATGTGATGCTGGCCTACACTGGGGCGGTGGGGGGGGGGGGGAGAGATTGAGACTGGCAAAATAAAATGGTCCACCAACCTAAGCTTAGCCCCAAAGTTGTCATTAATATCAATATCAAGCACAAGAGGGCAGCATCAACTACAGCACAAGTCAAATAAGACAAACAAACAAGCAAAAGCCTTCCTATACGTTTCAGAAATGCCCATGGTTAACAATGTAATGGTCACTCTTAGTGCTTTCAGAATTTATTTTCCTTCTGACCTAACCCAACAATTCTGGCCCTAACTGTAACATACTTGTCAGATATTAGTCAGTGAATACATGTATTAGACAGGATGTTCTATATATGTTTGATATGTATTTAATTGATTTAAAGATGGAGTCTAAAACTGCAAAGTCACAGTGACTCAATGTATAGTTTTTTCTAATGGAGTACAGATGTTAAGAATTAGCATAATGAATTTTGGCTGATGCAAGAGGTTGCAATAGCTATGAGGTAATGTCATTTATGATTGGGCAGACATGTGTATAAAAATGTTCTGTAAATCATTGTTCATTGAGCCTTCCGTGAGTAAGGCACCCACTTTGTTTCTCTGTCATATGTACTGAATGTTGTTATGCTGTTATGCTGTTGAATTTTGTATAAATGTACTAATGTGACCTTTGCCTCTATGCTTTGTTGAACTTTGTATAAGTTTTGTGATGTTGTGATATATTTTTGTACAGTTTGTAATATAGCTGTATGGTTTTAAGAAAACTCTGACTCTGGCTAACTATTTATTCAATAAGTATTGCTTCTGCTGGCTGATCAAATAGCACAGACCTGCCCAACAGGTAGACCGTGGGCTACCGATAGCCTACGAAGGGTTCAAAAGTAGCCCGCCGGCCATCAATTTAAAAAAGTGAGGGGATAAGTTATCCACCCCTCCCTCCCCCATCCCAAGGACAACCAGTGCCCCAGCAAAATTCTGGGTCTGCCAGCTCACTGTCTCAGCTGAGTGGGGCAGTTCAAGACCATGGCGCAGTCCCCTGTTGCCCCCCACCAGCCAGATGATTGGTGTGCCACTGTCTTGTGACCAGGTAAGTCGCTGGTGCAGAGTGGAGGGAGGAGAGGGGTGAGAGGTGGGGGTTGCAGGTGTGCCCATCTCCTTTGTGCAGTGACATCTTCCTCCCCTGGAGAATTCCCTCCTTAACGGATTAATTGATTTTCAATGCATTCCTATGGGAAACCGCTGCTCTACTTAAAAAAGTTTTACTTATGATCATATGCTCAGAAGAAATGAATAAAATTCGTAAGTAGAGGTTTTAGCCTAGTAGCCCTCAGGCACTTTGGGCCAGAAAAAGTAGACCTCGGCCTGTTCAAAGTTGGACAGCCCTGAAATAGCACATACTCTGACAGTACTATATTTCATTTAATGGATCTGATGAAGTGGGCTATGGTCCAAGAAAGCTTATAAGAATCTCATTTACAACTTGTTAGTAATCCACAAAAAGTATTGCCCAATCTTAAATTCTATTTTGCCACAGAGTCTGGCGAAACGCCGGGAAGAAAAACTTCCAGAACATGGCCAAACAGCCCAAAAAAAACTAAGGTTTCCGTTGCCTCCCCCACCTCCAGATCTATCAACAACCTTTGCATTAAGCAACACCTCTTTGTGGGTCTGGAGGAAAAAAAGAGGCAAAGAAAACATCAGTAGGCAAAAGAGGAATACAAATATTGATATCCACCTGTGGGCCTTTTTACACGACCCCTAAGATCCGCTGGTCCCTTAAATTCGGACCAGAGATCTTGAGGGTTTGTCGCTCTCCCTGCGTTCCCACCCCCTCCGCACTTCCTTGTTCTGTCTGCGTGAGGGGAGGGAGAAAAAAAGGGAGAAAAGAATGCACTCTTACCTCTGGAGTGCCAGTGGAAGTTGCTCCGACCCCCCCCCCGTCACTTCCTGGTTCCTCTTAAAGGGGCGGGAGGCAAAAACAACAACAACAAAAAGAAGCGAGGAGAGCCCGGCACTCTCCGCATCAAAATTTTTCACTCTCCCAGAGCAGGTACTTGAAAGGTGTGCTGGGTCGCGCTTAGGTGGGCGGGGTCGCACTTAATTTTCTGTTAGCTCCGGAGCTGGTGGGGAAACATTTTTAAGCTCCGGAGCTGGGAGCCATTTGCAGCGGAGCTTAGGGGTCGTGTATAAACGCGCTATGTTAAAATGTTGATTACAATTAAATTGGTAGTCATTTCTAAGAGACGGAAAAGAAAGTACTGAGGCAGAGTATAAATCATGGAAAAGGAATTTTCTCACATTGCTGATTATGGTATAATAAATGGCTCTGGGATCCCAAATGTATTCAGATTATTGTGAGATGCAAAACTTGTTATTTGTTTGCAGTTAATGTGAACATGGGTTCAAAAAAGCAAGCTATGCCTTCCCTCCAAGACGACAGCGAATGACCTAGTTTATCCCCAGCCTAATTACAGAATGATAGAATAATTGAGTTGGAAGGGGCCTATCCAACTCCCTGCTCAATACAGGAATCCAAATCATAGCAGATCTGGCAGATGGTTGTCCAATTTTCTCTTGAATGCCGCCAGCGTTGGAGCACTTGCTCTAACAGTTAAGAAGTTTTTCCTGATATTTAGCCTAAATCTGGCTTCCTGAAGCTTCAGGCCATTATTGCATGCCCTTCACTCTAGGATGAATGAGAACAGATTCTGCTATCTGTATTACTACCTTTCAAGTATTTAAAAAATGCTATCATATGTCTCCCCACCCTAGTCTCTTGTTCTCAAGCTAAACTTGTCCATGTCTTTCAGTCTCTCCTAGTTATAGGGCTTGGTTTCGAGTCCCCTGATCATCCTGGTTGCCCTTCCCTGTACTTGCTCTTTTTCTTTCTTTTTGCATCATTCTTAAAGAGCAGTATCCAGAACTAGACACAGTACTCAAGATGAGGCCTAACCAGTGCCAAATAGCGGACGACTCACAGCATTTAGAGGCTACATGCATCAGTTAATGTCTCCTAAAATAGCATTTGTGTTTGTTCTCACTCTTAGTCATACTGAGCCAAGGAGTCCCCCATCTTGTAACTCTGCATTTGTTTGTTTGTCCTAAATGTCTTGTAAACAGCTTTTCCTCAGTGAGATGTCCATATATTACAGACAGTTTAAATCAGCCCTCATGAATTATCCAGCTCATCTTGATGCTGTTTTAAACATACCAGTACTTGCCATATTTATTTACTTCCTTATTTATTTATATACCATGCTACTTAAGCAATTCTTTCAAAACATTTGAGAACAAAAGCAATGAAAAATATTACGAAACTACTGTATATGAAATCTACCCCTCCGCTTCAACTACTTATTTGCTTTCTCTCATAAAAATATTTCAGTACAATTTCACTTGGGTTGTCAATCCACATAAGGTCTGCACTTCTGAATCTTCTACACTGTTTCCGAGCATAGGTCCAGTTGGCTTTAGCCTCGGTACTGAAGTAGTAGCAGTTGCTTCCCCAATATTTCCAACCAGAAAAGTGTGGGCACCACGCACTCTCCAGAGCTAAGCAAAACAGAAGTAAGCAAACAGTTAGAACTCCAATTTGAAGGCTTTAGTCAAAATGTCTGTACTTAATAAATCTGTTTTATCCCTCAACTCAAAATGTGTCAGCAGCAAATCATTACAGAAACAGCCATTACAGACACATCAGAATTAAGTAGCGAACAAGCTTTACTACTTGAGACCTCTGACAGAAGCAGCCTTCAGTACCTGGGAAATCAGACTTCAAAGAAATCCCGCGTGAACATCTTGAAGAGCAATCATAAAACCAAGCTACCCGATGTGCAGCTTATGCAGGGTGAGAAGAGGTATTGCTATGACACAAATTGTTTAGCCTTGAGGTGCTATTAGGCTTTTAATCTGTTTAGTGTCATTATTATTTGATTATCTTATCTTTTGTAATTTTATGGCTATTGAGGCCTTGATGTTTGTAAGCCGCTTAGAGTACACATTGTAGATAAGCGGGGTATAAATACAATAAATAAATAAATAAATAAATAAATAAATAAATAAATGATTTGTCCTCCAGAGTTTTTCCTGTAATATCTGTAACATTTGTTTCACTTTCCAAATTTGGGTCCCCACTTGCCCCCAGAGCACCCTGACTCATACCTTTTTGAGCCCCTATCAGGGGCTCCCACTTTTTGGGTGCAAATTAGTGCATTCTAGTTTTAGTCCATTCCAAGCATCTACAATTACTGAGAATGGACCAACAAATAGGCATTGCAGCTGTCAGTGCTGCCAAGATTACTTCTGATTTAAGCTTCTGATGTTGTGAAGTGGTCTTAAAAATGAGCTGCTTCAGAATATTAACAAATCAAACACTTCTTCTGCTTCTTTGCAGAGGGTCAAGGGAACTAAATTGAATTAATTCATATATTTTGTGCCTGTTAGACCGCTGGAAAGTCACTTGAGGCGGATATGTCATTTGGAGAAGGGGATTGCACCAAATGGCATACTGCTCCTACCCCTGGCTCTATGTACCACCCCTACACCAAATAGGCCAGTGTAGATGCCAACTAAGGTCCGGGTAGTCAAAGCTATGGTTTTTCCAGTAGTGCTGTATGGAAGTGAGAGCTGGACTATAAAGAAGGCTGATTGCCACAGAATCTATGCTTTTGAGCTGTGGTGCTGGAGGAGAGTCTTGAGAGTCCCCTGGATGCAAGGAGATCAAACCAATCCATCCTGAAAGAAATCAACCCCGAAGGTTCACTGGAAAGACAGATTTTGAAGCTGAGGCTCCAGTACTTTGGCCACCTCATGAGGAGAGAGAAGTCCTAGCTAGCTGAAAGATACTACATAATGTAATCCACAAGTATGCCATCAATGCTTTATGTGCTTTCAGACCAGAGGGAAATATCAATGTACTCATAGCAACAGTGTCTGCACATAAATGCAGAGTACCTGCAAACTTTGAAAAAAAGTGCAGAGTCCTATGGCATGTTAAGAAGTACGTATTAACAGATATTAACATGTGTTTTTGTAGACTGCCTCTGATTCATTATATGTACGAAGTGCTATCTAGGTATAGATATATCTCATGATTGGGGGTGAGCCTGTTGATAGTGAGTAGACATGGGCACGGAGCGGCGAATGTCGTTTCCATTTTCGGTTATCGTTTCTGTTACGTAACGGAAACAGTAACGATAATTACGCCACTCCAGCTCGAACCCGACCTGAAAAAAGAAAAATTGGGTCGGGTTTTTCGTTGTCGTTAATGGCATTGCGGCGATCGTGCGATGCCAAGCAGCACAGAAAAAAAGTTTTAAAAAGTAAAAAAAAAAACGACTCCCGGCCAAAAAAGCAGGCGAAAATATGCCTGCCTGAGGACACCTACCAGAGGGGTGGTTTCGGGGGGGG
>JAHTLZ010000010.1:49286047-49310697 GCA_023846285.1 Phrynocephalus versicolor
CAAAATGGCGACCACAATTTTTCTTTAGAAATCGTGGTCAAAAAACACACCAAATCACCACAGAAACATGTGAAATTTATTTATTTTAAATGCCTGATTTTTAATAGTAGCAGCAGTGGGTTTTTTATAGCAATAAAACGTCGCATTTATTTTATTTTATTTTATTTTATTTTATTTTATTTTTTATTTTTTTAGACCTGCCCATTTGGGCTGGGCATGGGATGGGACCATGCAATTTTTTTGAACCATTCCAGATTTAAGTTAGCCAGGCAGGGAGGGAATTGAATTTAGAAAATAATTTCTTTGATTCTCTGCAGCTTTGTCTGCTGAAGGGAATAGCAGTTTATTCTTTTTTTTCCCCTCTGGCAGTTTGTGAGGATTTTTTTCTGATATTGGGTAAAGGGGGAGGTTCGACTGGGAGGAGGTGTGGATTTATTTTAAAAATATATTACATTGGGATGTCAAATCGCGCTAAATCGTGGTGGAAACGACAAACGGCAAACGACAAACGAAACGACAAATTTTTGAAAAAATTTGCAACAAACGGAAACGACTCGAAACGGACCTGTTCTGACAAACGAAAACTCAAAACATCATTTTTTCTGGTCGTGCCCATGTCTAATAGTAAGGTTAAAGGAAATTAAATGTGGGCAGTAATTACAATAACTATCCCATTATTTACACTGGCTATTTACTAATTATTGCTGATAGCAAAAACATCTTGGTACTAGCATACGTGGTGTGATAAGAAACTTCTATCACCGTTCGAATCTCTGATGACAGAATGGAAACTCCTAATGAAGTTTAACTCAACACTCTCACTCTATGCTTTTTTTCTGATGCTTTTTGCCTCTTTGGCAGTTATTTTAAGATAAGTAGTCTTGTGCAAAAGGAATCTTCAGCATTCTCCTACTGGTTTTTATGCAGTAACATTTCTGTTGTCAGGTTTGTATCTATCTATCTATCTGTCTGTCTGTCTGTCTGTCTGTCTGTCTGTCTGTCTGTCTGTCTGTCTGTCTGTCTGTCTGTCTGTTTAACTTATATGCCACCCACTACCCAAAGGTCTCTGGGTTTAGCAAAGGTTTGTGGTAGTTTTTACAGCCTGCACAGTGACTGGCCTGTCTGCCCTATGTAAAACACAGAAGGGCATTGTATGCAGAAAAGGGCAGGTACTGTATTACATTATAAGAAAGCGAATGATGTTAACAGGATAAATATGGGGGGGGGAGTGTCATCTATGTTTGCGTCCTATGAGGAGCCACACCGTTGAGGACACAAGCACAAGAACCACTAAATCTGATTACATTGTGTTCTTCTTTCCACTTTATCTGCTCTGAGAATATCATTACAGGATCTAATAATGTCACTCACAACATCAGAGGCTCAGTCATGGGAACTGTCTGACAGAAAGCCAACATAATGTGGAAGAGGAAAATATACTAATGGTCTTAGATGCACTTGTTACTCATTGTTGATATGCTTGAGCAGCTTGAAATTGATTGGGAGTGATCATATGCAACACAAATATGGAGATATATAAAGACTGCAAACAAGATACAAATATTAGTCTGCTGTATGGAAATCTGAAGCAGTATGATCTGCATATACCATTTGGAAAGAAACAGTCTGGCAATATCTCCTGCTATTAACACTGTTGGAAGTACTACAGTCTCTTTACATTTAACTCTTTGTTCCACAAAGGACATTTTTTCTACCTCCTACCCATCCCACAGCTTTGCCTTGTTAGGATACCTTGTTCACAAACAGCAGGTGAGTCCTGAGCACGACACGAATGGATATTGTCACAAACCCCCGTGTAAGGATTGCACAGTTCATCCCCATTGCATCTACTGCAAACAGAAGAACAGTTTCTTCCAAAGTAGCCTAAGGAACAATCTACAGGAAGGTATACAATCATAATAGTGCCATTAATGTCCACTCTTAATAATTCCCAGCAAATTCCTCCTGACATATACTGTACTGTAACTTTCTGAGGCATTATAGTTAACAAATACTACTTTAAATAAGAAGGAAACTCATTGGATTACATTTTGGAGGATAGGTATCTTAATGATTACCAAGTGTAACTAAATAAAACCTTCACATTCTCAAGCTTTGAACAGCAGATGCTGGAAGAAAACAAGATGGGAGCACCATATTTCTGCTTTGCTTGTGATTCAGAGCAGGAATTGGCTTGCCATTAACGGGGAAAATGAATACTGTGGTAGAGACATTTACCGGTAACATTTTGAGCCAATTTAATTGCTATTATGGACATAGAGGTTCTTTCATAATGGGAGGTGTATTTGGCTTGCAGACAAATTCCAGGAGAGGGGCTCTAGGGGAACAAGCTCTCTTTATCAGCCTAGGATTTGCTGAGCAGTGTCTGTGGAGCCAGAGATTTGGAGTTTGTTTCTCCACTACAGACCCCAGAAGAAGGGCCAGCCAGTGTAGCTTCCAGTGAGTCCACCCCACCCTGCTTTTCTACACCGATTGGTAGCACAGTGCTAATCTGAAAAACAACTCACACCAGACCCTTCCACCACTGAAACTTCTAACTGCATATGCGAAGCACCATAGCTCTAAACTCCACTCTCCAATAAAAAGCAGTGGGAAAACAAACCTTGTTTTTTGTGAGGAACAAAAAGATATGGGAACTCAAAGGAACACTACCACCCCAAAGATAGCTAAGAGGAACATCGTTCAGATGTCAAGGAAAATTCTGTTAAGATCAGGTACAACTATGTCACAAAGGTGAAAAGACTACTTTGGGCCTTTTTACACGACCCCTCAGATCTGTTGGTCCCTTAAATTTGGACCAGAGATCTTGAGGGTTCGTTGCTGTTCCTCCGTCCCCACCCGCTCCGCACTTCCTTGTTCTGTCTGCTGGAGGGGAGGGAGGGAAAAAAAGGCTTAAACAGCGACAAAAGAAGAAACCCTTACCTCCCGTGCATGGAAGCTTGCTCCGAGCCCCAATCTTACTTCCTGGTTGCTCTTAAAGGGGCGGGAGGCAAAAGAAAAACAACAAAAAGAAGCGAGGAGAGCTCAGGCACTCTCCGCATCAAATATTTTTCACCCTCTTCAAGCAGGTACAAGAAAAGTGCTCTGGGTCACGCTTAGGTGGGCGGGGTCGCACTTAATTGTCTGCAAACTCCGGACCTGGTGGGGAAACATTTTTAAGGTCTGGAGCTTGCAGCCCTTTGCCGCGGAGCTTAGGGGTCGTGTATAAATGCCCTTTGTCAGGGATACCTCTGATTCCCTTTTAATTTTAGACAGAATGTGAGAACACACTCATGTCCTCTTCACATCTTACAGTCTCGCCCAGCTACCCCGACTGCATTTTCTGTTGCACCTAATGCAAGAATGTGGTACTGAAAGCTGGCATCTACAGAACATTTAGAATGCTCCTCAGTCTACCTGATTTGATATATGCTGCAGACTGGCTCTCTTCACTTTTTAGCAGAACAGTTCCCCTGGCAAGTGCATAGCCATTATTCCATACAGTGATCCCAGTACACCGCTCTCTAAGCTCCAAACATGCTGCTTTTGCAGCAATCAGATCTGCATGGACTTGGGATCGAGAGCCTGGTGGTGACAGGAGCACCTTTCCTTCATGCTCTTGATAGCGGTCGACATCTATATCAGGAAAAAGAATCCGCCACACAATGGATTGGCTGAAATTAACTGTTCACAAATTGCCATGTCATCACTGAATTCCTAATAAGTGAGAAAGCATATAGAGAAATGCGCTCTAGGATTCGCCTTTCCTTGAGACAAGCAAATACCGCCTCGGTTTTCTCACATGTCTCCACCCCAGAACCCTGAAAGCAGAAGACATTTGCATTGTGTGAAATAAAGTATTATCAATCATTAAATTACTATTATTTTCCAGACTCATAATAATAACTAATTCCCAGAGTGTTGCTACAGTACCTGAACAAAGACCAATAATGTAATTGTCATTTTGCACAGAAAGGGGACCCCAAAATAATTTATTCTGACTCCCTCACTCAAGTCTATTCCATTTAAACAAATGATGCAATAAAATTTGCATTCAGAAGGGCTTATGCTCTTGCTAACAAGATAATCAAGCAGCTACGTAAGTCAAATATTAAGTTGCCAGTTTAAATATCAGTTGTCTTACACAAGAACATACTACAGTTTTAATGCAACTTATATCTTCTGAGGAAAAGAGTGAGCATATTTTAGTAAATAACCTGTATCTCCAATAGAGATGGGGCTGAACTGCCAAAATGGCAGTTCATTGTGACTCATGGTTTGCCAAGGCTAACTATGAACCACAAATTCCCCCATCCATGAACTGATGAACCAACGAATCATTCTCGGCTCTAATCTCCATACATTAGTATAAATCATCTTAACAGAAGTAGCACTGCATTAAAAGCAAGTATAAATATACTCACCTGCACTTCGCTTGCAGATCCAATGGGCCTCTGTATTACATTCCAAAGCAATCAAGCTACGTTTGGAAACTTTCACACAGTACATAGTATTTTTCTCGACTGGATGTGATAGTTGAAGCCTTTCCAATTTAATTGTAATGACATGAAACAGGAAGAGAGAAATATTAGTGACATAACTAATGTAGGATTTGTACATGACTTCAAATGTGAGCTTTAGCAGAAGATCAAAGACCATACATATACAGTCCTCTTATGTTTACAGTAGGTCCCCCATATCCACTGATTCATTAACCACTGATTAAGTTATCCACGGTTGGCAGAGGAAAATATTTAATAATTTAGCATCCATAACGCAAGCTACTGTTGCAAAACAGCAATCGTAAAGCAAGCTACTGTCACAAAACAACAGTTTGGTGTTTTTTTTTTTGATGGATTCTCTTATCCATGGTTTTTGTTATCCATGGTAAGGACTGGAACTGATCCCCTGTGGATACCACAGTCCTACTGTACTTCTTTTCCTATTAGTAATGAATGGCTCCTAATTGTGTAGGGCACTACAGAAGGCTTCAAGGAATTCAGGGGAACTTTCCACCTTAAGATACCATCACACTTGATTCAGAATGACAGAGAAATGGACAGCCCAGCCTACTGTAACATCAGGGTAATCTTAATTCCTTTCTCCAGTTACATCTTCAGCATTAAGATCTTGAAAAGGTCAAGAAGTGTTCTGCTTATATACCACCCCATACCACTTCAAGTAGTCTCTGGGCGGTTTACAGTTTAATTATGCAGGCTACACATTGCACCCCTCCCCCCAGCAAGCTGGGTACTCAATTTACCGACCTCGGAAGGATGGAAGGCTGAATCAACCATGAGCTGGCTACTGGGGATTGAACCCCAGGTTGTGAGCAGTTTTACCTGTAGTACAGACATTTAACTATTGCACCACGAGGCTCAGTGGCTCAATGTTATACAGAGGCCCATTGGATCTGCAAGTGAAGTGCAGTGAGTATATTTACACTTGCTTTTAATGTATTTGTCTTCTTTTTTACCTTCCTCCTTGCCACTTTCAATTGATACACTCACATTTCTTAGGGACCACCAAGACTAAAGCTGGAAAGACACAAGTCTATCTCTGATCACCTGTGTGGTGAACTACACAGAACTACAGTTTCAAGCAACTCCCAAGGAAATGAAGTGATTAGAGTGATCTAATCACAACAACCAATGGTTAACACAAAAATCACTCCTGCCAATATCATGAATTGGCTTAATAAGCAAACCAATTGGATATTGGCAAATTAATCACTTCTTCTGTTGCTTGACAGAGGGGCAAGGGAAGTGAAATATTTTTATTGACAACCTATGGATTATTGCTGATGTGCCACATTGCTATTATAAATATTTTTTTTTCTGTGTCTTCTCTTAAAGGTCTGGCCAAGAAACTCCCCACAGCTAAAGCCAACCTTCCACCATTCAAGTTCAGGCACAGACAGACAGACACACAGACAGTCAGACAGGCAGACAGGTGTTTGTGTGCGTATCTCCCTCCCCTCCCCTCCTCTCTCTCTCTCTCTCTCTCTCTCTCTCTCTCTCTGTGTGTGTGTGTGTGTGTGTGTGTGTGTGTGTGTGTGTGTGTGTGTGTGAGAGAGAGAGAGAGAGAGAGAGAGAGAGAGAGAGAGAGAGAGAGTTAAGAACTTTTTTCATTTGCCCAAAAGATAATTATTATGCATTAGCTTATATGTTAGTTACTTGTGCCTTACAATTAATTTAAGACTGGAATGTTCGATTTTACATAAAGAATAATATGCATGCTTGTCTCACATTTGGATTGATTTGACACCTTAATTAAATGTCAGAAATATATTGTCAACAGCATCTTGAATAGTTGTTCTCTTCATGTAGACTTCAGTTTCTTCTTATGCTTATTTTTTGTTCTCCTTTTTCATTTACTCACATAATTTGTCATCTCACAATATCATGAGCATCAAATCCCAACCAAAAGGATGAAAAGGGGACCAGGTTATATAAGAAAACACAAACAAACCTTGGATTTCTTCAGATCCAAATATATTATTCTTGATGCAACTCATATACTGTAACCCTGTAATTATTTTTCACATCCACATCTTACCAAGGGAGGCTCATGTTTGCTTCTGTCCCTTCTGACCATGAAAACCTGTCTGCTTCTTCCAAATTATTTAATCCAATCCAAAAATCATCCAAAGGTAAATCTAAAATCCAGTTCTACAGAAAAGCAAGAGCAAAACTTTTGACACAAAATCTGTAATAGACACAGTAAATAAATCACACCTTATATATTTAATAGTTGAAGTGCTTATTCCTTTTAGATAACTTTAAAAAAACCAACTATCTCAAACACTTCTGAGACTTTCTTCTTGATATTTCCAGATGGTGAGTAGATTACTGGAGAAAAGGTGTTCCCAGTTTTCAGAACAGCTTTCTTGATATCTATTTTGGCATCATTGCAAAGGCTCTTTTATTTCTCCAGGCCTCTTAATCTGTGCCTTCCGCCTTTAAATTCACTGGATTTGGGCTATCAGATGTGATCTTGATTTTATTGTATATATAATTGAACGTGTGTGTGTGTGTGTGTGTGTGCGTGCGTGTGTGTGTGTGTGTACAGTAGGTCTCTCTCTCTCTCTCTCTCTCTCTCTGTGTGTGTGTGTGTTTACAAATAGATAAGACCACAGCCAGATACCTAGATAGATTTATTGTATGCAGTCTGATTTATTTTTAGTCTTTCTTATAAGGTTCCCTGAGAACAGTTGTATTTTTCCCTCAGAACATAGATATGTTAAAGTGCACACTTATTTATTATTTATGTTAAATGCATAAACAGAACTGAGAGGGAATTAGCCCAAATAACAGTGTTAGCTAGGGTCATTAATTCAGGAAGATCAATATGTAGTCAATAGAATATGTTGGGTAAATTAATAATAACCATGTGCATGACAATTCTTTCCAGGGTTTTCCAAGTAGAGAATATATAGAAGTTGTTAACTATTCCTGTCTTCTGGAGGCGCTCAGGGACCGTGCAGATTGCCTCAGGTGGCACAGGCTGGCTGTACTTGCAGGAGAAACAGCGGGGAATCAAACCCCCAATGTTGGGCTTCACAGCAGACACCTAAACCTCTGAGCTATCCAGCTGGGTAAATCAGAGTAGGCAAATTGAATTTTCTTATCTGAAAGCCAGGTTGCTCCATTTTTGCTTCTGTTATATATTCAACTGGAAAAAACCTACAGTCAGTTTTTAACTGATAGTTTTAATGAATCATGAAGAAGGCAACAACTGACAGATAAACAATTGGGATATATATTTAACTTATCTCTCTCAATTATTCCGTAAATGCCATAGCTGTTTGGGGGAATTTACAGTCGTGAAATAAAAACTTAGACCTACAGAACTGTCATGACATTTGAGAATTAATGTCTGATATTTTCTGGTTAGAACAGAGAATCAAAATGGAATCAGTGAAACCCTATGAGTGTAGACTCATAGTCTTAAGTCTTAAGTCTGGGTGGCAAGCTATCTGAATGAGGTCATCTGGGTGAGCTAATGTACATGATATAACCCAAGATGATGTAATGCTAAGTATCATTAGCTAGCATTATTAGCATTCAAGAAGTATAAATGGTAGATATTACACAGCAACTTTTCCTTGCCATTTTATTGTCAGTTCTTGCTGTAACACTTGCTGTCTGTATTGCTGGATCTTATGCTATAGTAATTTGGGTATCTGCTGTATTTGGACATCATGGACCGAGTTTCTTCCACAAGGTGTATTCTGTAAGTTATCCAACTGTGAATTGCTGATATTCTGGAGGAAAGAAGATTCAGATGTATATACTGTACTCTCTCTCTCTCTCTGTGTGTGTGTGTGTGTGTGTGTGTGTGTGTGTGTGTGTGTGTGTTGTGTCATTACAGTCGTGACCAACCCTTCGGGACTCCATGTCCATGGAGTTTCCTTGGCAGGAATACTGGAGTGGTTTGCCAGTTCCTACTCCAGGCGCCTACAGCACTTGGTCTTCCCTGGTGGTCTCCCATCCAAGTACCAAGCAGGGCCAACCCTGCTTAGCTTCTGAAATCAGGCGAGATCAGATGTACTGTAAATAGACTGGATAGGAAAACTACAGTAGTTGGATTCTGTTATTATTTATTGCCATAACTGAGGACTAGTGCCACATTCAATTTAATTTCATAACCCAAACCCATTCAACCGTTTAACCATTTACCTTTTCCTGAAAACTAGTTAATGTTACTAGTTCTGTATATCTGTATCTCTTGCAAAGCTTTAAAGCTTCTGTCCAAGTTCCCTTCTGATCTGGCTCTAAACAGTAACAGTTCCCATTCCAGTAATGCCAGCAGGGATCCTGAGGGCAATTCAGTCTGAACCTGTCTTCAGATGAGAAACCAAGAAGGAAATTACTTAATTAAATAATGCTTTATTCACCCTTGAATTAGAAAGACGTGCCTCCTCCACCCAAGTTCTTTAGTCACCACATAAGACTGAGAAAAACACAATAGAGGAACAGTAAAAATATTATGTGTCTACTCAGCAGCTATCATGACTTGGCTTTGAATTCATGCATTTCTTGGCAAAACAAGGAAATTGGGGGAGGGGTTGATACACAACAAAAAGAATAGAAACATGAAAAGACATAATAGGTGAAATTAAGAGTTCCCTTATTATGCTCATACTTTGCTCCTAGTGAGAAAAAAATATAGAAAAATAACATCAGAATAAGTCACTACATTTTTCCAACATGGGAATCTTTGCCCCAAACAATTATGGAAGGGCAATTAAGAGAAGGTGAAACCAGTTCTAACAATTGGTAGCTTCAGAGGACCCCAAATTCCTCTTCTGAAATTTCCACTGCACTACCCAGTACTCTTCAGCTACTTACCTTCCTCTTGTGTATTGCCAGGCAGCATTTGCAAATGAACCTCAAGGAGTAACAGCAGTAGGGCTAACATGGCACTTTAATGCAAAGATTTACCTTCCCTCCTTTTGTACTCACAATCAGGCATGGAATTTATGTGTGTGCTTCCTGCAAGATATCAAGAGGCATATGTATATTATTATTCAATTATAAAGTACAAATAAATACATTATGCTGCATGTTGCTGAACCCGTCATTTCACTCCAGAATCTCATCCACCCTCTTACAATGTTCTCCTTTTAGAATGACATATCCTCCTAATACTAACCTTACTGCAATCTCATTGCCCTCTGAGAATCATACTCCCAACCCCCTCATTTTGCACACAGCTCCCCCCCCCCATTGCTAAACCCCTGTTATTTGCCATTTCTGAGGAGAAAAGGCAGTGGCATGAAGCTCCCCAAACCTCCTTGTGCAGCTATCTTTTTCCACTCTGCCCCCTCACACACACACACTAAAAAAGGCTATTGCTGCTCCTGGAAGCCTCCATGAGATGGGGTTCACTTTTTAAGTGAATCTAACACCCATAAAGGGAGTGTTTCATCCTTTGGTTTTTGCATGTGTGTGTCATCTGAGTGTCCCTGGAGGGACAGAAAAACGGCCCTCAAGCCTACCTAAACTGACTAACCCAGGCCTTTTCACACTCCTCCTGTTTTCTAACTCAAGACACCCCTCCCCCATTTCTCTCATGGATTCGCACCAAATTATATTCTTGTTCAAACTCTTCCTAGTCCCCCACCCACCTCAATTATAACCTCATTATGCCTCTGATATACCCCTGGTCTCAAAAGCAGGTCTTACCTATCCAGCTCAAACCCTATAAATACCATATGCATTTAAATACCCTATAAAGTACCCTCAACTGCCCTCTTCTGCCTATCTGTTCCAGTGAGGATTGAGTTTTCCAAGGTTTCTGGCAATCTCTCCCACCCCATCCTGCACAAGCAAATTTTCCCACCAAAAGTGATCATACGATGCTCCTAAGATCTGAGATGAGCAGAACAAATCCCCTAGAATTGGAGAGGTGCAAGAAGACACCCCCAAAATGTTTGTTTGTGGGAGACATCGGAAGGTCAAACACAGTCCTGAAAAAGGTCGGTGTAGGCCCAAGAAAAGCCTCTGCCTTTCAAGGAAAAGAAAATGGCTGCCCGACAGAAACGTGCAAGAGTGTAGCAAATACTTACATTTGCAGAATGTAAAGAGGGTGTGGTTCTTGAACGTTTCAGAGAAACGGACACAAAAGCTAAAATAATACTTTTCAGATTTCTTTGGAGCATAGTCCCCTTTCACTGGGCACTTTTTACATATTTATATTTTCTTCAGGGTTGTAAGACAATCAGATATAAAAACCCAGAGAAAGAAAACAGCATGGTATAAGAGTTTGGGTTACCTGGGAAATTTCTATGCACCAATAAAACAAAACATTTTGCTCTTTTATTATGGAGTTTTGCAGTCAGGCTTGTATGTCTTGAGTAAGTACTGTATGTTCTTGTTTATATAAACACATACAGAGAGAGAGAGAGAGAGAGAGAGAGAGAGAGAGATGTTTAAATCAAAATAAGCACACACACAATAATTATGTGTAGAGAAACTTTAATCCCCATCTCATAATTTATAGTTCAATCCTATATATGTATACTCAGAAGTATTAAACATGCTTTTACCAAAACTGTTGGTTTTACACTAATTCATTTTTGAATACTTACGGAGTCCTTGACTATGCTGAAATTACTACTTTATTGGCACTGTTTTACTTTATAGCTGATACTCATCCAACAATCAATGTTTGCTTTCAAGAGAAATTTGATGCAAAATGAGGAGGAGAAACAGAATTGCAGAGTTGCATTAACTATTATTAGTAAGAACATTTCCATGGCAAATCAGTTTTCATTACTTTAGAGGAGAGATATTCTTTAAAGAGGATCAATGCACATTTTGTTTTTCTAGAATCACATCTACAGCCAAAACAATTGCAGATTCCAGTGTGACAGAGCACATATTATTTTATAATCCAATTGCTAAGAACATCTGCTTATGAATTACTTCCTTAAGGTCATCAGGAGAGGCCTTTCTCTCCATCTCGCCATGCTCACAGGTACGTCTCATGGGAACACATGAAAGGGCCTTCTCAGCTGCTGCACCCAGACTCTGGAACTCGCTTCCTTAGAGGCCAGGACTGCCTCATCTCTGTTGTCTTTTCGGAAACAGGCAAAGACCTTTCTCTTCAGGCAAGCTTTCCTTGAATGATGGATTACCTATTATGTGTCTTTTTTATGAATCTATATGATCACATAGACCTTGTGTTTATAACCTTGTGTGATTGCATTGACACTATGTTTTCAATGTTGGTTTCCAACTTTTACATGGAATTTTACTCTCTTTTTAACTCCTCACATTCTCTTGTAGCTTTAATGTAATCTTGTCTTTTAATGCTGTAAGATGTCCCTCAATTTCTTGTTCTCAACACTTGAACATGTCTTAATTGCACTGGACTGTATAAGACATTGTACAAGTTCAGGGCAACATACTGCATTTCAAGTAATTTTTATTGCATTTTTATTTAGAGTATTTTTTTACCCTACCTTTCTCTTTGGAAAAGTACCCAAGGCAGCTTACAGTAATGAGAGACAGTCCAGTACAATTAAGACATGTTCAAGTTTGAGAACAGGGAATTGAAGTAAAAGCCCCAGCTTGGATCACTCACTTATCCAAAGCACATCTGTTTTCAGAAGAGTGGGGTCCTTTCAAGTACAGTACTTTAGAAATATTTTTCTGTATGCAACCTATATGACAAGGTGTCCAATCCTATTGGACAAGGTGAGTCTGACAATACTTGCAACAGTCATGCTTCTTCCAGTTTAGAGACAATGGGAAATATGTAAATTCAAATATGCAAATAGGAAGGGCTTGCGACTAGAAGCCAGTCTTTATCATCTGTTTACCAAACTCTTAAGAACAAGGGGAGGATGACCTCATCCTTCAGAGTGAATCAGCCAACGGGGAGGTGCAAGGCAGAGATTGTTCTACAGTAAATACACATTCTCTTAAACAGTACATTCAGAAAGGAAAAGAAAATACTCTAGTTCACATCTTCACAGAAACATGTTAAGTTGCCTTCAAACAGGTGGGTAACGTTTGAGTAAGATAAAGTAGAAACAAGCAGTTCTGATTGATAACATCAGTTCCAGCATCTGCTATTTGTTAATTGCTAATTACTAACCATTTATTAGCTAATTATTAATGATGTGATCTAGGTTTTAAATAACCTATGCTGAAAACTAGTGGAGTCAGTTTAATTAAAGGAGAAAAGAAACATTAAATACTGGAGTTGTTACTGAAGTTCAAAATCTTTAATGCCCATTTTCTTTGAAATGTGTTTAATGTTTCAATTAATTGAAAAGTAGCTGTACAATCAACAAATTGTTTGACAGCCCTAGGAATAACAGAAAGGAAACCCAACTGGATCTGCCAGAATGTAACTATCGGAACCCAACTGCAGGGACGTAAGCACATATATGTTTGTGTTGTGTATCCATATACATTTGTCATTAACAGATTTTTTTCTTTGAACTTGCTATAACAAATGAAAGTCTGTTCAATTTCTACATGTACTTGTTTTGTAAAAGTGGAAGGTTTGATTCTCTCCTTCCCATTTTCTTGTGGTTAACAGTATTGTGTACTGTTGCACTGCAAACATTCTGACCTCATATCTTTGAAATTACATAGAAATGTTGTTTTTAATTTTCACATTCATTCTATTTGTCCCCTGAAAGACAAACTACATGTATTTTCCCAAAGAAAAGCAGTGTTCAGTGTTAAATCTCAGCTGCTTTGGTTAATGTTGCCAATGACATGCTAAATAATAATTTATTTTCAAGACAGTAAAATAAGGATACACCTGAAACCTTTTGAAGTATGACAGAATTCAAAGGGAAATGTAAGAGGTTTTAAGTCGTCTTATTTATTTATTTATGGAGCACTTGGAAGGCATAAAATGCAATAAAATAAATGTCTCACACATATGTTAAACATAGTACCTTTGAGGCATAAACATGTTTCTTTATTTTATTACCAACCTTTCTAAATCCATCAAAACTGAAGCCTCTATAAAGTTCAGCTTTTAAAAAATATTAATCAAGCAGCAGCTGCTTATTTTCTGAACTAATTACAAGAAAACCAGGAACATGCCATGCAACATAAGAGTATCTTACAAATGAAAGCTTTGCGGACAATGTGGATTCCAAATACAAATGGGAGACGGAGTCTCGGGATGTATAAAAGTAGAAAAGACCTTTATTCTCTCTCAAATCATTTTTAAAAAGCTCTGTCTCGATGTGTTTCCGCAGAGGCTTTCTCCAGGAGCTGAGCAAAATAGAATTACAATTATATTTCTAAAATATCATATTAAATATCCTTCTATAAAAGAGATACATGGCTTGGGATTTTAAACTTACATGTACTAAGCACAGTAGACATGCCAGAATATATTCTAAAATACCATAAAATCATATGCATACCAGGCTTTTTTCTTCTATGGTCTATACAGCTCCAGACTTGATTTAAAATGAAAACACTGGTGAAAGGAACATTTAAAAGCAGCTGTGCACAGTGTCAAGGGCAGTGAGATAACATTATGGTTATTATAATAAAGGGAGGAAATCTATCTCTTCATTTAACCCATGGGATACTTGGGTGGACTGCCAGAAAGATGAACAAGTGGGTCCTAGATGAAAGCAAAAATGAAAAAAAAAGAGGCTGTCGTAATTCTGGCACATCATGAGATGGCAAGATTCACTGGAAAACACAGTAAAGCTAGAAAAATATGAGGAGCAGGAAAAGAGGAAGGCCAAGGATAAAGATGGATTGACTGTGTAAAGGAAGCCATGGCCTTGAGTTTACAGGTGATGAGGTGGGCTGAAGACAGAACATTTTGGAGACTGTTTATTCATAAGGTTGGCAGAGTCAGAGGTGACTTGGCAGCATGTAACAACAAAATACTAGCAGTGGGTAATGTGCTGAATGAGGACTTGGACAGCCACAAAACTCATGAGGTGCTCTTGGCCCAACCTACCTTACACTGGGGGAATATATGTGTGAAAGGCTGAGAGAGATTCCAACATGTAACATCATCTAACTGCACCGTACATCTCATGTGGATGACCCACACATTGAGCTGTGCTAAGGCATGTGTCAAAACCATCACCGTAGGAAGAGATTATAGATAGAATAAATAAGATAGAGAATAAAGAACAGGGAAAAGGTATAGTGAGATATATAAGTTATTAATTAAGGAAGAATATAATGAAAATAAGTTAAAAGAGATATGGCAAGAAGATATTAACAAAGAAATAAAAGAGGAAGAATGGGGGGAAATATGGAATAAAAGAATAGTGAAAAATATGTCAGTGAGAATAAAACAAAATTGTTATAAAGTATATTGGAGACTGTATATAACACCTGCAAAGTTAAATATAATAAATAAAGAAATATCTACAATATGCTGGAGGTATAAAAAAGAAAAAGGGACATATTTACACATGTGGTGGTCATGTGAGATAAGGAAAATGGAATGGACATTGGTTTTTAAAGAAATACAAGAAATACTAGGGAAAGGGGTTCAAATGCCCCCACAAATTGTATTGTTAAATATGGTTGTGGATACATAATTGAAGAAAGAGGAGGAGGAATTGATATTATACGGTAGGACCCCGTATCCACTGATTCATTATCCACTGATTATCCACGGTTGGCAGAGGAAAAAAAATAAGTAAATAATTCAGCAGCTACAAAGCAAGCTACTGCCACAAACAGCAGCTGTAAAGCAAGCTCTGTCATAAAGCAATCTACAGTCTCAAATAGCAGCTGTAAATCAAACTACTGTCACAAAACAGCAGCTGTGAAGCAAGTTACTGTCACAAAACAGCAGTTTTGGATTTTATTTTATTTCTTGTGTTCTCTCTTATCCATGGTTTTCATCATCCACGGGAAGGCCTGGAAACAATCCCCAGTGGATTCCGGGGTCCTACTGTAATGTTAATGATGGCAAAGCTGATTTTTGCCAAGCATTGGAAATCCAACAACCAAATAACATTGGAGGAATGGTACAGGGACCTATGGAATAATGGATATTAATGATAAATTGTCTTGTGAAATTAAAATTCGGAAAGGTTTGAGAAAGTCTAATGAATTTAATGGAATATGGGATAAACTGTCAGTATATGTATTTCAAAAAGGTAAAGGGTATACACCCAGAGAAGACTCAATGTAATTTCTGGAGAGAAATGGGCTGGTCAATATCTTAAGAGTTATAAAGAGTTGTTCTATCTGATGTTTCCTTTTTAAGTCTGTAAACCGCCCAGAGTTCTGTTACGGAAGATGGAGCGGTATAAAAGTGTAATAAATAAATAAATATAAATTTAAGTCCTGAATGGGAGGTGGGCTGCACAGGTGCACAGGATCAGTTTATTATATTTGTTTGAGTTTTGTTTAATGGGTTTTTTCTCCTCCTTGTAAAAATGTTGTTTTACTTTTGTACTGTACTTTTATAATTTAAATTAGAAAATAACCATCACTGGTCTTTATTGTATACGAAAAGGATTGTGTTTCTATGCTACTGAAATTTATAACACTTCAAGCAACTTGATATGTTCGTGCTAATCAGTACATATATTCAGGAAGAAAAAATAAATGAGGAAAAAGTTAAATCCCTTTCCCACAAACTTTACAGTCTTAATATTGTTGAGCATGTGTCTGTTTGGATGTGCACATATGACAACTGAATAAGGGCAAAAGAAGCATGATCAACGAAGAGTAGAATGGAGGAATGGATCTTTTAAATATAATCATTGTTTAATGCTATAAAGAGCACCAAACGCTCAATTCAAAACAGAAAAATGTTACTTTGTTTTCCTTAAAAAGAAAAAGAAATGCTCCCAAGATGGAACAGATACGACTGTGTGTGAATTAGGATTCTAATGAAGAGGGGCTATATGACAAACAATGTGACTACTGACCTCCTGACTCCTCAGTGCCTCTGCCAGTGATGTATTGGGAGCTGACTCCAATTGCACCATGTTCAAAATAGCCTCAGATGGCACACAGAAAACAGACAAGAGAAGCAATTCATAGTGTAGGGCAGAATGCTGCAACATTCCCGGGACTAAGAAGTTATAACCATTCCCTGTAAAAATGATTCCAGGTGAGTACATAGATCTTCCTTTTTATTCATAGCACATCTGGGATTGTACATACTGTATACAGTATGTGTGTGTGAATATATATATATATATATGGGGCTAGGAAGGGGAAATCCTGAACATTTTTCTCAGTTTCTTTCTCTCTTCTTTTGGGGATTGATATCTATGTGCCTGCAGAACTTGACAACCTCGTGCAAGATGTATTGTGGTGCTTCAGTCAAGTGAAAGGAACTATTGACGCAGGGGTCACAGAAGGTAAGTTTATGTTTCCATTTGTCTTGGAATGAAAGAGAACTTGTTTTCTTGCACCAACTGACCAGTCAATTATGTTTTTCTCTCTGTTCACAATACATGGTGATAAAGTTTGTATAAATAGGTAGCATAGATATATTTTAAAGTACAGTATCTCAATTTGTGATTAAAACATCAGCAGTGGAAATGCCCCCCCCCCAATCAATAAGGATTCAAAGCATGATCAAAGCAAAAATCTTGGCCTCAAGTGGAGTGGGTGGGTAATAATGTGCTTCTCTTTCTTTAGGAAAGTATTATTGTTACAATATTTGCACTGGATTAATTTGCTTGTACTACTTCATCATAAGAGAGGTATCATTAGCAAACCTTAGGAATGACAAATATCACAGAACACAATAAAATTATTGTGCCTAGGTGATGTGGGCTATTCGTTAATATAAATCAATCTGTGTCCCAATCAAATTTAAGGAAATAGACTATTTATTTATGCATTTATATAGCTTATATGCCACCCACTACCCAAAGGTCTCTGGGTGGCTTACAATTAAAATAAACAATTAAAATAATTAAAACATTAAAATGCCTATAAAATTACAGTAAAATGATAAAAACCTTTAACAGATACCATATGTGCAGTCTGTGAGCGTAATAGCTGTGTTCTTTGGTTTTTGAAATACCGGTAACTCTTTATTATCATCCACAGGACTGTGTATCCCCAGTACTATAGAGTGTGGGTTTCCTTTGGTACTGATCACAAATTAAATGGTCTCATTTCTCATGTTGTATCTTAATTTTATTAAACTGCGTAGTCAAACAATTAATAGGGATTTCTTAGTGAGGAGTGGCTTGTCCTTAAGGCTGAATCCTCCCATTTGCTGGGGCCCACCAGTCAAAGCCCACAAATAAGCTCTCATACCCCTAGGAGGTCATTGTCACTACATACAATATTAAGTCACTTGTGTTCCTTTGGTTATCAGTTATATTCTGCAGCTACTGCCTCTTTCTCTTTGCTTGTCTTCATCATACATTCCGTGTGGGGTATGTGTGTGCATGCTTCATACAAACATATAAGGATTCCAACCATGGCAGAACACTGGAAAAGAACACCCTGCTTTATCCCTTGTTTTGTTTTGATGGGCTCCCTGGAACCAGGCAGTGCACAGTTACTTTGTTTACCAGTGACTCCTTCTGAATCCCCTTCTTTGAAGCCAGGATGGGCACAGAGAGGAGCAGAGAGAGCTCTCAGCAAAGTAGCAGCTGGCAACTGACCACCCTGACTCAGGAGAAAGAGAGGGGAGTTTGTAGGCACAGTGCGAGATTATTGTTTAAATCTACCCCTTATCTACTCTTGGAAAACACTTGGAAAGTGGGAGAGGGAGATTGCTTGGAAAATTATTTTTTATGTTCATGCCCCAGCATCATATAATATATATTTTGAGGATTTTTCTTTTCATCTATTCAATATTTTCAGACCCTTAGCCTTTTCACACAACCTCTAAGATCCGCTGGCCACTTAAATTCGGACCAGAGATCTTAGGGGCTTGTCGCTCTTCCTGTGTCCCCACCCCTCCGCACTTCATTGCTCCTGTCTGCGTGAGGGGAGGGAGAAAAAAGGAAGAAAAGAATGTGGCTCACCTCCGTTCTGCCTCTCGCTCTTGCCCCAGCAACATTCCAGTCTCTTAAGTAGCTCTTAAAGGGGCAGGAGCCAAAACAACAACAAACAGAAGCGAGGAGAGCCCCGCACTCACTATTGTTACACCGCATCAAGGAATTTTCACCTCCAGAGAGCAGGTACTTGAAAGGTGCACTGGGATGCGCTAAAGTGGGCGTGGTCACACTTAAT
This sequence comes from Phrynocephalus versicolor, assembly GCA_023846285.1. Classification (NCBI taxonomy): domain Eukaryota; kingdom Metazoa; phylum Chordata; class Lepidosauria; order Squamata; family Agamidae; genus Phrynocephalus; species Phrynocephalus versicolor. The sequence goes on from JAHTLZ010000010.1 coordinate 49,304,728, forward strand.
TTCCTGTAAACTCCGGAGCTGGTGGGGAAACATTTTTAAGCTCCGGAGCTGGGAGCCATTTGCCCCGGAGTTTAGGGGTCGTGTTTAAACGCCCAGAGGTATGGAGGTCCTACTATATTAAATAATCCCAGGCATAGCTTGAAGGCTGAGAAATCCTAGAAATATATATTATATTATGGTGGGGCATGAAGATACGACAGCCAGAGTCACTAATGTGGCTGTATTAAAGTGTATGAATAAAATCCTAGAAATTCTCAATACCATAAACAGAAGAAAATCACAATATTTCGGTCGGATAATGAGCAATAACCAATACCATTTGCTGCAGATTATCCTTCAAGGAAAAATAAATGGGAAGAGCAGTGTGGGATGCAGAAGAACATCTGGCGTAGGAATTTAAGCCAATAGTTCACAATGGGCACAGCTTCTCTATTTAGAAAAAACAGATCATGCTAGTAATGAGGACAAGGCATTTGGAAAAAGAATACTTTGCTTTCCCCATGCTCTCCTCATCTGCTCAGCCACTCACTAGAAAAAGAACTTTATTTAGAGCAGGAAGAAGCAGGAGCTATAGGAGCCCTCTTTTCATTTTCCAGAAAAGTCATGTGGCAGGGCCATGAATGGGAACATGAGATTTAAGACTCACCTCCCTGGCAATCGCTCCTACACCTTGCGTTGCTCAGCTGAAATACTAGTGGTGGCATTGCATGTTTGCACTTGTGCTTTGTTGGAGTGTGCTTGCTATATATTATGTGATTTCTGGTGGCGATGGTGGGGCATGTGCACTTACATAGGGTGTACAACCTGCAATCACTACTATTTAAAAGAAAAAAGACAATCCTTCTGATTGTAGGTGATAGAACAGAAAAGCCCAACTTTCTTGGCTTCTTTGTTATTGTGCTCACTAATTGCTTTCACTGTTTGCATTCTGCTGTTTGCATAGAAAGCAAAGTGCTACTAGTTAGTACAAAGTGAAAATGTGATTATAAATAATTAAAGAAAGCCAACTACAATGAGATTGAAGATATTTTTTAGTATTGTTTAATAGTACAATGGGCTTTCTTTGGTCCGAGAGAAAGTAACAACTAACCATTATATATACTTCAGAGAAAGGAGGAATCTTTGGGTGATCCTTGAGAGCTTATTGTATTCAGCACTGGTTGGGCCTCAACTTGAATATTGTGTCCAGTTCTGGACACCGTACTTCAAGAAAGATGCTGACAAAATGGAACATGTTCAGGAGAGTGACAAGGATGTGCTGGGATTATTTGGTTGAAACCATAATGGTTATTATAACTGGAAATATGGTATGTTGAAGCTCGTACTGAGAACATACCGAAGTAGGCATTTGCCCCCCTGTTTGGTGCATTAATGTAGTAGATTGGTCTGTTTTTTTTTCAGGCCATCCAATACACACCTTTTTGAGCCCCCATCAGGAGCTTCCAGTTTTTTTTTGAATTTTTTTTTTGGGGGGGGTACAGACTGGTTGGTGTGCTCTAGTTTAGCCCATTCTATGTAAAAATAATAATAATAAAGCCTTGCAGTTGGCAAAGCTGTCAAGGCTTGTTCTGATAGGAATTTTTGGTTTCATGAGGTGCTTAATAAGCAAGCCCCCAGCTTCCTTTTTAATGTGCTTTGCAACGTTTAAGTGCAAATCCCCATCTTTTGTGTGTGTGTGTGTGTGTGTGTGTGTGTGTACATGTACAGTACAAACAGCAAAAGGGCCATATTCGTTTCATTTGTCTCTACTGGCAAGATTGGGGGGGAGCGGGAGATTCCACACATCTGCATGTCCCCCTCCCTCCTGCCTCCCCCTCCCCAAACCCATGTAGCCAAACAAAGGGCAAAAGGCAAACAGGTGCCAATCTGCTTTTGATTGCCTCCTTTTTCTCCCCTTGCTCTGCCATGTGTAGCTTGCTTGTCTCTCTTGATGCCATTGGGATGCAAGGCTTGCCCTAAATAGCACGTAACTCTCTCCCTGCATCTCAACTGATCCTATTTAGCCACATCACTTGGCACCAAAATGGCCAGTCTGGACATGGCCACAGTCATATCATTGATCTATCACTGTATCTCTCCAGAGTTTTTGTGTGCAAAGCATTTGACCTGCCATTCAGTGAGAACTACTTCCTAAATTTTCCACTCTAGTAATCTCTCATGGCTTGATTTCATCAGAATAGAACGCTTTCCAGTGCAAAGCACTTTACAGATTGTGCTTTTTAATCTGGCACATGGATAGTGTTACAGCTAGAGCCAAACAACATTGGTATTCATTTGGAGCACTTGCTGAGGTCTTACAGTACAGAATGCAGTACATTCATTTTGTTATTTTAAAAAATCATCTGAATCTTGAGGACAAATACGGTACACTTTTTGTTGTTGTTCAGTCGTTCAGTCGTGTCCGACTCTTCGTGACCCCATGGACCAGAGCTTGCCAGGCATTCCTATCTTCCACTGCCTCCCGGAGTTTGGTCAAATCCATATTGGTTGCATCGATGACACCGTCCAACCATCTCATTGTCTGCCGTCCTCTTTTCCTTTTGCCTTCAGTCTTTCCCAACATCAGGGACTTTTCCCAGGACTCCTCTCTCCTCATGAGGTGGCCAAAGTACTGGAGCCTCAGCTTCAAAATCTGTCCTTCCAATGAACATCCAGGGTTGATTTCTTTCAGGATGGATAGGTTTGATCTCCTTGCAGTCGAGGGGACACTCTCCTCCAGCACCACAGCTCAAAAGCATCGATTCTGTGGCGATCAGCCTTCTTTATAGTCCAGCTCTCACTTCCATACATCACTACTAGAAAAACAATAGCTTTGACTATCCTGACCTTAGTTGGCAAAGTGATGTCTCTGCTCTTTAGGATGCTACCTAGGTTTGCCATTGCTTTCCTCCCAAGAAGCAAGCGTCTTTTAATTTCGTTGCTGCAGTCGCCATCTGCAGTGATCAAGGAGCCCAAGAAAATAAACTCTGTCATTGCCTCCATTTCTTCCCCTTCTATTTGCCAGGAGGTGATGGGACCGGTGGCCATGATCTTAGATTTTTGATGTTGAGCTTCAGCCCATTTTTTCACTCTCCTCTTTCACCCTCATTCGGAGGTTCTTTAATTCCTCCTCACTTTCTGCTATCAGAATAGTATCATCTGTGTATCTGAGGTTGTTGATATTTTTTCCGGCAATCTTAATTCCGGTTTGTGATTCATCCAGACCTGCCTTTCACATGATGTACTCTGCATATGTTAAATAGGCAAGGTGACAGTATACAGCCTTGTCATACTCCTTTCCCAATTTTAAACCAATCAATTGTTCCATATCCAGTTCTTTCAGTTGCTGCTTGTCCCACATATAGATTTCTTAGGAGACAGATAAGGTGGGCAGGCATTCCCATTCCTTTAAGGACTTGCCATAGTTTGTTGTGGTCCACACAGTCAAAGGCTTTGGCATAGTCGATGAAGCAGAAGTAGATGCTTTTCTGGAACTCTCTGGCTTTCTCCATAATCCAGCGCATGTTGGCAATTTGATCTCTAGTTCCTCTGGCCGTTCGAAATCCAGCTTGCACTTCTCTTTCCACATACTACTGAAGCCTTCCTTGTAGAATTTTGAGCATAACCTTGCTAGCGTGTGAAATGAGTGCAATTGTGCGATAGTTGGAACATTCTTTGGCGTTGCCTTTCTTTGGGATTGGGATGCAGACCGATCTTTTCCAGTCCTCTGGCCACTGCTAAGTTTTCCAAATTTGTTGGCATATCGCGTGAAGCACCTTTATAGCATCCTCTTTTAAGATTTTAAAGAGTTCAATTGGTATGTCATCACCTGCACTGGCCTTGTTTGCAATGCTTTCTAAGGCCCACAACTTCACTTTCAGGATGTCTGGCTCCAGGTCAGCAACTACACTATATTGGTTATCAGGGACATCCAGATCCTTCTGATATAATTCCTCTGTATATTCTTGCAATTTCTTCTTGATCTCTTCTGCTTCAGTTAGGTCCCTACCATTTTTGAAAACAAATTAAATAAAAATATAAATACATTACAAAGAAAAAGAATGCCCTAGCCTGCACGCCCCTTTGAAAACGTTCCTGGCTGGTGCAAGGGAGAGCTCCCTTCCTCTCTCCTACCTCTGCTTTGGAGGCTGCCTGAGATGGACCATTCCAGACAATCACCCACAATCCAGCAGTTAGGAAGAGGGAGGGAGAGAGATCCACCAATGGCTCACTTGTGATTATGTGACCTGCTCCAGTGCTTGTATATCGAGACATTGCTTGTTGATTAAGGAAAAAAAATTAGAATAAATGTTTGCTTGTTTTGCAAAACGCTCTTAAACCAAGGTACTCTTAAACCAAGGTATTGCAGTATGAATGAATGAAAGCTTTATTATGGTCAGTGACCAGTATCCACAATGCATGTACCCAAATAATACCAATTCAAAAAAGGCAAGGGGAAACGGGGGTGGGAGGATATCATAAGAATTGAACCACACTAGTCTGTAGCTGCTTGAACATTTGTTGAAGTGCTTTGTGCATGAATTATGATTGCCCCTGAACAGAATTTAGCTACATTGGACAACATATTTAAAGTAAGATGTTTTCTGAGATGTACCGTATATATTTTGCCCTGACAGTAGAAGGCGGGTGTCAAGTGCCTCAAGACCTCCAGGAAATTGTTTTACGTATGGAGCAATAAGTTTTCCCCTAATTCTGTGATATAAGGGGCAGTGCAGAAATACATGTGCCAATATTTCTTACACTTACGTAAAGGGTAAGGGATCTTTTGGAACTTTCCCTCTTTTATTGCTGGTGGCAGAGTTTTCATATGAGCAAGTGTGAAGGCTCCACACTTTTTTTGTTAAACAAACAAATAGTTAGGGGTTTTAAAGGGTAGGGAATCAGTGCTGGATCAATTGATATGTTATTAGAAGTAGCCCCCAGATTGTGGTGTCTCTCTACCTCCAGAATACATTGTTTCGAGGATTAATTTGGGGTGGAGAGGTTAGTAGTGATAAAACCATTTCAGATATCTTATATACATTGGAAACCCTACTATGATTCCATAGCAAGTAACAAAAAATTGATATTGGCTATATGTCCACTACTATAAGCTTCCATTTTTTTGTATTTCTGTTTAGGAATACATGAATTACACTATCATTGCAAGAAAATCAGCAGTACAGTAAAGGAAATATCCATAAAATATGTTTATTCTTACAGTGTGGATTCCAATAGTTCTTTAAAACCAAGCTCAGTGGCATAGCTCATTGGACTGAAACATGCAAGTATTTTTAAACTAACAACCAATTCTTTATTTTATTTTAGAGTATTTTTACACCACCTTTCTCCTTGGAAAAGGACCCAAGGTGATTTACAGTAATGAGGAACAATATACAGTCCAATACACTTAAGACATATTCAAGTAATAGAGAGCAGGGAATTGAGGGACATCTTACAGCATTAAAAGACAACATTACATTAAAGCTACAAGATAACGAAGCAGTTAAAAAGAGAGTGGAAAATTCGGTGAAAAGTTATGTGTGATAACATTGGAAAACAGTGTCAATGCAATCACAAAATACATAAACACAATGTCTATGTGATCATGTATAGTAGATCCATATAAAGGTCACATAATAGGTCCATCATTCAGGGAAAGCTTGCCGGAAGAGAAAGGTCTTTGCCTGTTTCTGGAAAGACATCAGAGTTGGTGCAGTCCTCATCTCTGGTGGTGGTGGGGAGTTCCAGAGTCTGGGTGCAGCTGCCGAGAAGGCCCTTTCATGTGTTCCCTCAAGACGCACCTATGAGGGTGGTGGGATGGAGTGACAGGCCTCTCCTGGTGACCTTAACACCCAAGTTGGTTCATACTGTGGGATTCGATCTTTGAGGTAGCTAGGACTGTGGGAATAACTCCCACGTGGGAAGCCCCAATCTGTGAGGTTTGAAAAGTTTGCTCGCCAACTGTAGGAATCAAATCCTGTGAAGCCT
>JAHTLZ010000010.1:49319948-49336783 GCA_023846285.1 Phrynocephalus versicolor
TGTGTGTGTGTGTGTGTGTGTGTGTGTGTGTGTGTGTGTGTGTGTGTTGGTCTTTAGACTGTTTGCAAGTATTCTGTAGAGTACTTTTCAAGTAAATAATTGTACAAATGTCCAGTGATTAATCCATTTATTGTAAGTGTTGAGGTTTTCTTATCATGGGATTATTCTCCTTTTTGTGCTTTTGATTAATTTTCTCTGAAGCATATATTCTGAGCCAATTTTGTAGACCAGATTTTTCAAATTTGTCCTAGCGACTGTAATTAACCTTCACTCACATCTTCTCCAGTTTCTTCTTTTAGAATAGGCAGCCATGTTAGTCTGTGCTAGCATATCAGGCAAAAACGAGATGGGGGAAACAAACAAACAACAACAAAGACAACAAAACATTCTGGCACCTTGAAGATTAGCTTCTATATTTTAATGTGAGGAATTCTTCTCGTCGCCTTTCTCACTTTCATTGAAGTTCTCCAAGATTTGCATCAATTTGCAATTGATCATTAGATTCATTTTTAATAAGCTAATATGTTAGCTAATCAAAACATCTTCCATCATACTGCAATCCATAAAAAAACAGATAAACTCTTGAAATGTTTATCAGATGAGTTTATCAGTTTGTGTCAGATAAGCTTTCATAGACTAACACAGCTACTAAAACTGGAACCTTGAGAAGTTTGTTGTCTGAATGACAGCTTCACATTCAATTTCCCATGAGTGCAAGGTCTCTTAAGTGCAGTCCTCTGTATGTCTGCTTAGAAATAAGTTTCATTCAGGAACCTTGTGATTTATTTATTTATTTATTTATTTATTTATTTATTTATTTATTTTAGAGTATTTTACCTGCCTTTCTTCTTGGAAAAGGGCCCAAAGTGGCTTACAGTAATAAGGGATAATATACAGTCCAGTACTGCAACCAAATCTGTGTTTACAACCCAGCGTTCAGTCCAAGGTAGCTGGCTCAAGGTTCACTCAGTCTTCCATCTTTCTGAGGTTGGTAAAATAAGTACTATATCCAGCTTGCTGGCGGTGGGGGTGGGGGCAAAGTGCAGCCTGCATAATTAATTATAAACATTCAGAGAGTACTTTCAATGCTATGAGGCTGTAAAGAATCAGCACACTCTGCTTTGCTTTTGCATTGAGTTCAGTGGGCCAACTTCCTGGAAGAGTGAGGTAGGGATTTGCAAGTGAATTCTCGGTACTTTTGAGATGATTCACTTTTTTGCTGAATGGTTGCATTTCTTATACTGTAGTTCCTGAGCTCTTACGTATGCAGCAAATGTCAGCTAAGTCATAGAATGTCATGTGAGCCTGCCATTGTTTTTCTTATTTGCCAGAAAACCTTTGGAAGGAAATCAAATCCTATTTGTTCATAGATACAGTATTTTGCAGTTTTATGGAATCACAGAGGCATGAATTTGCAAGGGACTTATAAGGCCATTGATTCCAAAGTCTGTGGAGTCTTTTAGAAGGTGGCAATCAGAGTCAATGCAGAAGATGTACAAAAAAAAGGTTCATGCATGCACAGGAAAAGGTGGGAAACCTGTGTGCACGTTTGTTTGGGGTAAAAAATTGAAATGTTTCAAGATAATCTATCAAGGATGGTATATGCCATGGAAATTCAAAGAAATCGTAAAAGAATAGCTTTGCCAGCAGATTTCTTAGTAAGGCAAAATGTGTGTTGAATTCTTTTATTTATGCTACTAAACTGGAATTCATGAGCTTAGTTAATCAGAAGCAGAATTGTATCAGATCAAAAAATGAAGTGACACTTCTATATGGCTTTGATGGAGAGAGCTTTGGTCTTACCAGTCTCTGTAGGCCTAATTAAAGACATATACTGATGACTACCCCCTCTGCCACAAGCTATGGCAGGAGTCAATCAGTGAAAATACTGGACTGTGTTTCAGAAGATTCCCAAGGACCTAGGAGAGGCTTGAAATTTATATCTACAGTATGTGGGGAATGTGATGCTACAAGAATTTAGTGGCCCAAGTCCTGTACATATGAAGCCATGGAATTTCATTGGGCCTTCTTGGAGTATGACCAGAGTTTCTTTGTGCAGGCAAACTCTCTATTCGATTTCTAACAGTTCAGAAGTTGTTCTTTCTGAAGAAGAATCTTTTATTGTGGTGCTTTATTTCTTTGTTTTATTATTGTCACTGATATAATCCATGGAGGAATAAAGATCTTTTCCTTTGGTGTTCAGTTCACATGACATTAGAGGCATCCGGCTGATCCAGATGATGATCCTGAGAGGCAGGCAACGTTATGATAGGCATATTTCAATATTTCAGCATGCATATAGGCTGTCATTGTAAATAAAATGGCGGCGCTCTGGATCAATCTCCCGATCCGAGAGCCATGTCCTTTGATTCACCCCTCTCTCACATGAAAAAGTGCCTCAAAGCATCACATACCTCCCCTCTCCCTTCTGCATCCTGTTTTTCATCTCCTTATCGGCGCCAGAAACCCACCAAAGAAGACCCCCATCCGCCACGATTCATGAGAAGACGGGAAACGGCTCCCCCGATCTGCCGACACAGCGCTTTCGCTGTTTCCCGCTGCAGCCTTATCTGACAGTGCAGAGGCAAGCCGCAGACAGGTGGCGCTGCCACACAACAAGATTAATGTCTTCCCCTGTCAATGGACACTCTAGATAAACTGTAAAGTGGGTGGAAACAATGTGTTTCTTTGATCCTTCTTTGATCTGTTTTGCCCGTTTTCTCGGTCCAGATGTTTCCGATTTTGTTCGCGATTGGGGCAGGGTGCTCAGGGGAACTTTGTCTATAAAGTCTGTACACTTTGTATGCTCTTTGCCTCAGTTTTATCGAAGCAATTCGACTGAGCGCCTCTTTGCAAAGATAAAGCTTTTCTCCGTTGCATGAAACTCTGGCGTGATTATTTCAACTCTCGGCTCAGGCGATAAGCGGTTGGCAACCCGGGGAGGGAATCCTTTCATTTGGGGGCTCGTGCCGGGATCACCCTCCCTTAGAGCGAGAGGCCAGACCGAGCGGGAGCCGAACAGCCAGCGATTTGGGAAGATTTCCAGCGCGCACCTTTTCATCTTGAAAAAGGGGAACTCTTCACTTAGCGTGGTGGTGGAGACGGACCGCTCGGGGAGAAATTGCTAAAAGGAGCTGGCTGGGAGAGTTTCTGAAGAAATTTGGTGAGGATTGGGACCGGTCCGTTGGGGGGAAGGAGAGTAATTCTCTGGGATCCCTAGGCTGGGGGGTGACCTCCTGGCACATAGAAGGGTTGGCAGAACGAAAGTTCTGTGCTTTGAAGAGGGGAGAAGAGCTGTGCACCTCAAAGGTTCAAGTGAGGGCGGGAGACCCACTTGGTGTATGGTGGCAAGAGTAATTCTTGGCTGTCAACGTTTTAGTTTAGAAAAATAAGATTTTGGGCAGGCAGTGGGCTCTAGTCAGGTTGGGTGGCTGTTTGAAATGTGGGCAATTTGAGTGGCTGCTGACCCAATGAATCTGTGAGAGCGTGGAAGGTTGGGGCTCTAGTGTTCCCCTTAACCGAGCGAATCTGGACAAGCGCAGTTCTCGTGCAGGGGCGACCCTCCGAGTCGCTGTCAGAAGCGAGGTGTGTGTGTGTGCTTGTGTGTAAAATCCAGGTGCGGGTCAAAGTAGCAGTGTGTGGGAGTTCTGTAGGAACACTTTTGAGATCAGTAATTAAAAACCATGGGGCAAGATTCCAGCAAGCCAACATCTCCCCTGGACTGCTTCCTGTTAAATTGGCACTCAGCAATCAGGAGCTATGACTTTGGGATAAAAATTAAACGAGAGAGGATGCAAACATTGTGTCAAATTGAGTGGCCGATTTTGCAGGCAGATTGGCCCCCGGAGGGTTCATTCAATGAGGTCATCATCAGGCAATTGTGGCTAAAAATTCTTAAGAACTGTCCTGAGCAAATCCCCTACATTGAAGTGTGGAAAGGAAATGTAAAGAAAAATCCTTCATGGATTAGATGCTGTAGGGAACTGCCACCACAAGCAAAGCTGTTAGCCTTAAAGAAAAAGGAAACCATCCTGGAGAGTCGTCCTGAGGACTATGATGTCCTTACCCCGCCACCTCCATATGCAGCAGCCATTCCTCCAGGAAATCCAGCTGCACCCCCTGCATCACCCCCGGCAGATGGTGGTCTTCCAAAAGATGAAGGGTCCCCACATCCAGGACCCTCTGACAGAACCCCCAAAGACAGACCCAGAAGAGAACCCCGAGGGGCAGGAGGAAAAGATGAGGACGAAGATGAGGAAACTGAAGAGGAATTCCGTTTTAGATTGAGAGGAAATGTTGAATGGGGTGAAGATGATTATCAAAGAGTAGTAGACTTAGTAAAGAAGTATCGGGACTCTGTGTTAGAAGTGGGAAACCATGCCATAGAAGCTGCAGGAGAGCGGCATTGGGCAAAAAGGCAGAGGCATCTTTTAAGGGCGTACGATGCTGCCAGGAAGCATGAGGAATTTCTTGAACAGAGAAGGATTGAGGAGCAAGCAAAACTCATGCCCTTAAGGCGAGTGTATGACCCTTTGGTCCAAAATCAACAGGGACTACGCACGTACACAATGCAGCACGTTCCTTTCACATCGAGTGACATCATTAATTTGAAGAACGCACTTCCGAGTTTGGAAGATGACCCAGATAAGAACTTTGAAACTATGTCTAGCATTTTCAATGTGTACATGCCCACATATGAAGATGTGCAACACTTAGTGAAGGGTTTATTTAATTCAGAGGAGACCCGGAAGATTTTCGAGGAGGCTAGGAAGTCCAGAGTAGTGCTGGGGGACAATCAAGCGCAAGCGGAAGCGGCAGTTCCCACTACCACTCCGCCAGATTGGGACTATAATTCTGATGCAGGGCGCACATCTTTGAGAAATTATCATGCAGCCATACTCCAGGGCATCAGAGCAGCTGGCAGGAAGAAGATTAATATGTCTAAAGTAAATGATGTGGTGCAGAAAAGTGATGAATCACCGGGAGCCTTTCTGGATAGGTTATTTCAAGCCTTTAGAAGGTATACTCCGATTAACCCTGAAGACCCCGGTATGGAGAATATAGTAAAAACTGTTTTTGTTGCCCAAAGCGCTCCTGACATAAGAAAAAATTCAAAAGGAGGCGAACTTCATGGGGCAAACACTCCAATGGATGGTCCAGCTGGCCCAGACAAAATTTAATAACAGAGAGGAAGATCACAGCTGCCCAAAGAATAAAGCACAGACCAAAAAGGTGATGGCATTAAATCAGGTTTCTGATCCCCGCAACTTCAATGCTCCAGGGAATACACGTGGACCATTAATGAGAAATCAATGTGCCCTATGTGGCCAGATAGGACATTGGCGAAAAGATTGTTACAGGAACCCCGAAAATCAAAGAAGGGGAGGCTTTAATCAAGGTCCGCGCCGCCCCTGGCAGCCACAAGCGCCCGCTTCCTCCGGCTTTAATCAATTTAGCAATCAGCAGCAAATGTCAGGTCCCTTTAACTTCCCACAACAGAGGAATTTCCAGGGCAACCGGGGACAAGGCAGTCAATTCCAGCCAGATAACCAAACCTCAGCGCAGCCAAGCCAAGCGCAGCAAGCACCCCAAAGAGGACAGGGACCGGCATGGACCCCACCGTACCAGAACGTGATGGTTCTGGATGAGGACAATCAGTATTGACGGGGACAGGGCTCTTGCTCCCGTGAGCCCTTGGTTACAGTGCAAACAGGGAACAAATCAGTTCAATTTCTTGTAGATACGGGAGCCAGCCATTCAGTCATTCCCCAGCTTGTCAAACCGCTGGATCGGAATTTTTCAATTAGCGTAATGGGAGCTACGGGAAAGGCACAGCGTGCATTTTTCATGCAACCAGTAGTGTGTAAATTGGGAGGGCAAGTGGTCCAACATAAATTTTTGCACATGCCCGAATGTCCAATCCCTTTGATGGGGCGAGACTTGCTTTTCAAATTAGGGGCTCAAATCAATTTTACTCCCAAAGGAGAAGTTCATATGACCACTGACAATAGAGAGCCGGAAGGTGAACTGTGTTTGGAATACCCCTTGAGAGAAAGGTGGCGATTAATGGTAGTTCAAGAGGAGCCAGTACAGTTGTCCCAGGACTTTTTGGACAGAGTTAACCCCGAGGCATGGGCAGAGGGCAACCCCCCAGGCATGGCAAGGAATATCCCTCCTATTGTTGTTCAGCTCAAGCCGTTTGCAGGACCAGTATCAGTGCCACAGTACCCTATTGGGAGGGTGGCAGCGGAAGGATTTTGGATCCACCTTAAAAGATTGATAGATTATGGCATCCTTGTTCCGTGTCAATCACAATGGAACACGCCTCTTCTCCCAGTTAAGAAACCGGATGGGAGTTATCGTCCGGTTCAGGATTTGCGTTTAGTGAACGAGGCTGTGGAATCTCTTCATCAAAGCGTATCGAATCCATATACAATTTTGAGCCTGGTACCGCCGGAAGCGGCTTATTTCACAGTATTAGATTTAAAGGATGCATACTTTTGCTGCAGATTAGCACCCCAAAGTCAATCCATTTTTGCATTCCAATGGGAAGACCCACAAACAGGCACCAGACAGCAGTACATGCCAACCCGTTTGCCCCAAGGATTTAAAAACTCCAGTACTTTATTTGGTTCTGCTTTGGCATCGGATTTATCAAGCTTTCCCCGAAAGCCTGGCCAAGTTGTTTTACAGTATGTTGATGACATTTTGGCTGGAGCGGAAACCAAAGAAGAATGTGAGCAACTTACAATTGATTTGTTAAATCATTTGGCAGCAGCAGGATACAGAGTGACTAGAAAGAAAGCTCAGATCTGTCAAAAGTCTGTCCGATACTTGGGCTTTGACATTTCACAACATAAACGTCAATTGCGCGATGAGAGGAAGCAATCAATTATTCAAATCCCTGAGCCCAGGAACAGAAGAGAACTTAGAGGATTTTTGGGAGCTGCAGGTTTTTGTCGAATTTGGATCCCGAATTTCAGTCTTTTAGCAAAACCCCTGAATTTGGCTTTAAGAGGCAAGGAAACTGATGAGTTCTTGTGGGGACCCGAACAGAGAGAGAGCTTCAAGGCAATCAAACAAGCTTTGATCACTGCGCCAGCTCTTGGACTTCCGGATCCAAATAAATCTTTTAATTTGTATGTTGATGAGGAAGGAGGCGTGGCGAAGGGAGTTTTATGTCAGAAGTTAGGAAATTGGCAGCAACCTGTGGCTTATCTGTCAGAGACCTTAAGCCCAACGGAGCAGGGGCTTCCCCCTTGTATGCGAGGTGTAGTGGCATTGGCAGCCCTTTTAAAGAAAGCAGATAAATTCACTTTCGGACAACCCACAATCTGTGTAACAAAGCATGCAATTTTGCCTTTGCTGGATGCTAAAGGAGGCTATCATTTGTCCCAGGCTGCCATGACTAAATGTCAAAAGTTATTTTCAAGGTCAGGTCTCACATTTCAGACCATGGAAGGTTTGAATCCAGCAACCCTTTTGCCAATTAGTGATCAATCAGCCACACACGACTGTATTCAAGTGATGGATGAAACATACTCCTCCCGTCCAGATTTACATGACACCCCTCACCCATACTGGAGGACTTGGTTTGTAGATGGCAGTAGTTCAGTCATCAATGGAAAAAGACAGGCAGGATATGCCATTGTGGAATTAGAAGACACAGTAATTGAAGCCAAACAACTGCCCCCGGTACATCAGCACAATTGGCAGAGCTGATAGCTCTTACAAGGGCACTTGAACTATCAGAAGGGGAAAAGATTAATATCTACACTGACTCTAAGTATGCCTTTTTGACGTTGCATGCCCATGGGGCACTTTGGAAGGAGAGGGGTCTTCTTACCTCCGAAGGGTCACCAGTAGCACACCCAGAAGTCTTGTTAAAGCTCCTAGATGCAGTATGGTTACCCAAAGAAGTAGCAGTTGTTTACTGCCACGGTCATAAAGTTGGTCCATCACTTGAGGCAAGAGGAAATAGGTTGGCAGATCGAATTGCCAAACAAGCAGCCCAGGGTGAAAGTGATGTGCAACCCAGTGATATGGAGCTTAGTCTCATCCCAATTGATATACTCCCACCAACCTCACCACAGTATTCACCAGCTGAGGAGAAATTTGCAGAGGAACAGGAATTTGACAGGACTCTAGAGGGTTGGTACAAGTTACCAAGTGGACAATTGTGGGTACCAGAAAGCATGGCACGACAGGTAGTTCAAAGTCATCATGAAAGCACTCATCAAGGACCAGAAGTGGCTTATCAACATTTGAATCCATATTTGTATATAGCTAAACTCCGTCAGCTGGCTTCAAATATGTCTTATAGGTGTGTCATCTGTCAGAGAAATAACCCAAGGTCAGGACTTCTACCCCCTCCAGGAATTCAATATTATGGGAAAGAGCCCTTTGAGGACATGCAAGTAGATTTTACAGAATTGCCTAGATGTGGACTGTACCGCTATATTCTTGTATTAGTGTGTACTTTCTCAGGATGGCCAGAAGCTTTTCCAACAAAAACTGAAAAGGCAAGTGAGGTGATTCGATGCCTCCTAAGGGATCACCTGCCAAGGCATGGTATGCCCCGCTCATTGTCCTCAGATAACGGCCCAGCCTTTGTTCATCAGGTGCTTCAAGGACTTGTCAAGGCTTTGAACATTAAGTGGAATTTACATACAGCGTACCGACCCCAAAGTTCAGGTCGGGTTGAGAGGATGAACAGGACTTTAAAGAGTCATTTGTCAAAGCTTACTCAAGAGACTGGCAGGAACTGGGTAGAAATGTTGCCCATTGCTCTTTTTAGATGTAGGACCACCCCCTCAAGTCAGACAGGCATCTCACCATTTGAACTTGTGTATGGCAGACCCATCCCGATTTCATATGGGTTACGTCCAGAGAGTATAGTTTCTGTAACACATGCTAAATATCTCCAGATGCTTGGCCGATCTCTCTCTTCCTTACACAGGTGGACGCTCGGACGACTGCCCGTGGTTCTCCAGAAACCCCTCCACCAATTTGAGGCAGGAGATTCGGTCTGGGTCAAAGATTGGAATCAACAGTCTCTACGTCCGAGATGGAAAGGTCCCTATACGGTGTTATTGGCAACCCCAACAGCAGTTAAAGTGGCCGAAGTGACGCCCTGGATTCACTACACCCGTGTCAAGAAAGCAGCCCCTGCGAGTCAAGAGGAAGAGTGGACAGTTCAGCCCAATCCGGATAACAGCTTGAAGCTGACCTTCAAGAAAGTAACATCAGACATTGGGAGGCCAAAGTAAAATATTGGTCTTTCCCTTGTGTGTGTGTGCTGGTCAAGAGGTTCTTTTTTTCAGAAGAATTGTCTTTTTCCTTGCAGTTTTCAAGCCTTCCGCCCTTTAAATTCCTTCCCCAAAAGAAGAGGAGGGAGGAGTTTTGCAGCGAGGAGTCGAGCGATCCGTTCCAGTTATATGTGAGAACAACCCTTATTTTGTGCGAGACTATGCTTATTTACTCATTTCCTACTTTAATTGAACCCTAAACTGCCTTTTCTCCAAGCGCCAGGAAGCATTGCAGCCAGCGGAGTAGTGCTGCGGTAGCGCAGCAGCTGTCAAAGCAGAGTTCCGCGAGCTGTCAACCAACGTTCCATGAACTGTCAAAAGGCTCCGCAGCTGTCAAAGTTCTTAAAGGAGCCTCAGCGCTTTTAGAAGTTATTGCTATTAACTGAATTTAACCTGTTTTATCTTTGAATATCTATTGTGTGAGTTACTAATTAGTGCTATTAGGATGCAGAGGTTTACTAGAATGTTTAGATTAATAGTAATGATTGTTTATTTGCTTGTTATACCTATATGTTTAACTGTTGACCCAGAAGACTTAGAAGAGTGCAAGCCATGTGTCATTGCAGCTACCCAGGGAAACAAAGTAGTAAACACACTAGTTTATT
The DNA here is from genome assembly GCA_023846285.1 of Phrynocephalus versicolor. Classification (NCBI taxonomy): domain Eukaryota; kingdom Metazoa; phylum Chordata; class Lepidosauria; order Squamata; family Agamidae; genus Phrynocephalus; species Phrynocephalus versicolor. Next base: position 49,329,862 of record JAHTLZ010000010.1, read on the forward strand.
ACACCCAGCGCCCAGTGGAATGTCCACAAGCGGGTACCACGTGCCTAAACCAAGACAAGATGTACCACATATGTGAAACCTTGTCTGGAGAGCATCTTTGTTATAAGCCTGAAGTCCCACACAGATTTAGGTACACAATTTTCAGCTGGAATGCCTAGGACTAAAGTACCTAGAAGGGACAATCCAGAAGGTGGGGGATCTCTTTATTATATAAACTCCACTACTGTCTTAAAGAACAGTGGCAGGCGGGCAGTAATTTGGTTTAACGCCTGTGATGCACTTGGGAAAGGCCTGGGAACTCGTTGTGTTTCAACTGAATGGGTAAATACATACAAGTCAAATGATAAGTATTTGTGCTACCCACATGAAGGGGCCAGAGCAGGTAATCCAGAAGTTTGGGATCCCTGTGGTTCAAATAAGTTGTGCAAAGGATGGGGATGTATTTGTGCCTATACAGCAGGAGGATACCCAGGATGTGCACACCTTTCACAGTTCAGAAGGATAGGGGGAAACCGTGTCAGTCTAGTTATCAGTGAGACACCCCCCCCCCCCAATTCAGGTGTATGGTTTTGGGATTGATGGGCCTGGAAGGGATCCAGTCACATATTTAACAATTACTCGTGAGGAAGAATGAGGAGGACAAAAGAAAAGTCACACTTGGTCAGTGGAAAATGCTGTAGAGAAGCTGAAGGAAAGTCCCTTTGAAATTCCTCAGCATGCTAAGAACCTATTTCTGGAAATGGCTCAGTCAATAGCCACAGAATTAGGTGTTTCAAATTGTTATGTTTGTGGTGGCACTAATATGGGTGAAGATTGGCCTTGGGAAGCAATGGAAATTCTTCCACAATTGTATAATAACATGTCAAAGATTGGCAATGTCACAAAAAGAGTTCAGTCTCAGAATATGACATGGACCATCATGTCACAGTTAGTTGGTCGTGTCTGCTTTTCCCGGAATGGTTCTATTCCAGTAGGCTTCTTGACCTGCATAGGAACCTGGGAAAATGGAATTTGGACCTCACCCTCTAATGCCCCACAACCAGAGAAGTTTAATGTTACCTTATTACCATACCTATATTCAGCCACTCCAAGTGTATGGATGGCACCTGTTAACATGTACTGGATCTGTGGTAACATGGCCTATGAATATCTGCCTAAGTCATGGTCTGGCTCATGTGTTTTAGGATTCATAAAACCATCATTCTTTCTAATCCCAATAGAAACTCAGCAGTACTTGGCTGCACCAATATATGGGCCTTTAAGCAGGAGGAAACGTGATGACACTCCTTTTGCAGGCTTTGCATGTAAAAACCCAGAGGAATATGAAGGAGATATTTGGGATTCTGAGAGAATTGTTTGTGTTTATGGACCTGCAACTTGGGCAGAAGATGGCTCTTGGGGATATAGAACCCCTATTTATATGCTTAACAGAATTATCAGATTGCAAGCAGTTTTGGATCTGGCAGGTCAACGTATCACTTCTGCACTCACTACAATAGCAGCAGTGACAGATCAATTAAGGACAGCTGTTTATCAAAACAGGCTAGCGTTGGATTACCTTTTAGCTGCTGAGAATGGAGTATGTGGTAAATTTAATTTAACTAATTGCTGTTTAAAAATTGATCCAGTAGGAAAGGTTGTCAATCAACTTGCCACAGAGATCAAACAGTTGACTTTTAATCCAACTCAAGAGTGGAAAGGCTTGCAATGGCAGTGGTTAAATGATTTCATGCCACAAACATGGTTAAAGACAATAGCAAGTTTATTAATTGCTCCATTATGTTTACTTTTATTCCTTATAATATGTATTCCTTGTTTACTGAGAGTTGTACAATCAACTGTTTCTAGAATTGTGGAGAAGACAACAGGTCCTAAATTGATAGCATTGTTGCAAGACTATGAGGCTGTACGAGTGGACGACTCTGACGAGTGTCCACGAGAAGAGGAGGGGTTATGATAGGAATATTTCAATATTTTAGCATGCATATAGGCTGTCATTGTAAATAAAATGGCGGCGCTCTGGATCAATCTCCTGATCCGAGAGCCATGTCCTTTGATTCACCCCTCTCTCACATGAAAAAGTGCCTCAAAGCATCACATACCTCCCCTCTCCCTTCTGCATCCTGTTTTTCATCTCCTTATCGGCACCAGAAACCCACCAAAGAAGACCCCCATCCGCCACGATTCATGAGAAGACGGGAAACGGCTCCCCCAATCTGCCGACACAGCGCTTTCGCTGTTTCCCGCTGCAGCCTTATCTGACAGCGCAGAGGCAAGCCGCAGACAGGTGGCGCTGCCGCGCAACAAGATTAATGTCTTCCCCTGTCAATGGACGCTCTAGATAAACTGTAAAGTGGGTGGAAACAATGTTTCTTTGATCCTTCTTTGATCTGTTTTGCCCGTTTTCTCGGTCCAGATGTTTCCGATTTTGTTCGCGATTGGGGCAGGGTGCTCAGGGGAACTTTGTCTATAAAGTCTGTACACTTTGTATGCTCTTTGCCTCAGTTTTATCGAAGCAATTCGACTGAGCGCCTCTTTGCAAAGATAAAGCTTTTCTCCGTTGCACGAAACTCTGGCGTGATTATTTCAACTCTCGGCTCAGGCGATAAGCGGTTGGCAACCCGGGGAGGGAATCCTTTCAATAGAGGAACTGCTGATGATCCAGCATCCTCAGAGGGGGCTTTATCTTAACACAAGAGAGTGGTGCTGAATGAAGGCTTGAGCCAGACAAAATGCCTGTTATTTTGAACTCCTTCTTTCATCCTCTGTTTTGAATAAATCCAGACAAACCTGCTGTTTGGACTTTCTCTTTGGTCACTCTTGAGATCCTGCAACCCTCTCTGGTGCTCTGTCAATCCATTTGGTTACCGGCACGAAAAAGATTATTAGTACTATTTTTGTTCACATTGTTGAATTATCTAAATTGGAAAAGGAAGAAGGAAAGAGATCTGACAGTTACATAAGAAGAGCCATGCTGGATCAGGCCAAAGGCCCATCTAGTCCAGCTTCCTGTATCTCACAGCGGCCCCACCAGATGCATCTGGGAGCTCAGGAGACTAGATATCTGTCTCCTGATACCACTCCCCTGCATCTGGCCCTTGAAGTATCCTGGTTTAAAGGCTAGAGATTACACATCTCCATCATGGTCTGTAACCTGTGATGGACTTTTCCTCCAGGAATCTGTCCAGTCCCCTTTTGAAGGCATCCAGGTCAGATGCCATCACCACATTGTGTGGCAGGGAATTCCATAGACTTACAACGCGCTGAGTGAAAAAATATTTTCTTTTGTCAGTTTTTACTCTCCCAGCCCTCAATTTGAGTGTATGTCCCCTAGTTCTGGTATTTTGGGAGAGGGAGAAGAGCTTCCCTCTATCCACTTTACTCATACCCTGCATTATTTTGTACGTCTCAATCATATCCCCCCTCAGGCGCCTTTTTTCCAGACTAAAGAGGCCCAAATGTTTTAGCCTTTCTTCATAAGGGAGGTGCCCCAGCCCACTAATCATTTTAGTCGCCCTCTTCTGCACCTTTTCCAGTTCCACTATGTCTTTCTTGAGATGCGGTGACCAGAATTGTACACAATACTCCAGGTGGGGCCTTACTATTGTTTTGTATAATGGCATTATAATGTTGGCTGTTTTATTTTCAATCCCCTTTTTGATCATCCCTAGCATGGAATTGGCCTTCTTCACCGCTGCCGCACATTGGGGAGACACCTTCATGGAGCTGTCCACTAACACACCAAGATCTCTTTCCTGATCCGTCACGGATAACTCAGAGCCCATGAGTTGATAGATGAAGTTTGGATTTTTTGCCCCAATATGCATTACTTTACATTTGGTTACATTAAAACGCATTTGCCATTTCTCAGCCCACTCCCCCAGTTTAGAGAGATCCTTCTGGAGCTCTTCACAATCTTCTCTGGTTTTTACCACACGGAAAAGTTTTGTGTCATCTGCAAACTTGGCCACCTCACTGTTTATCCCTGTCTCCAGGTCATTTATGAACAGATTGAAAAGCACCGGTCCCAGGACAGAGCCCTGGGGCACACCGCTTTTCACTTCTCTCCATTGTGAAAATTTCCCATTGACACCTACTCTTTGTTTCCTGGATCTCAACCAGTTCTCAATCCATAAGAGGACCTGCCCTCTTATCCCCTGACTGTGCAATTTTCTCAGCAGCCTTTGGTGAGGGACTGTGTCAAAAGCCTTTTGAAAATCCAGATAGACTATATCAACCGGTTCACCCAAATCCACGTGCCTGTTGACCTTTTCAAAAAATTCTAAAAGGTTTGTCAGACAAGATTTACCCTTACAGAAGCCATGCTGATTTTCTCTCAGCAAGGTTTGTTCTTTTATGTGTTTTAAGATTTTCTCTTGGATGAGGCTTTCCACCATCTTCCCTGGGACAGATGTAAGGCTAACTGGCCTGTAGTTTCCCGGGTCCCCCCTCCTTCCTTTTTTAAAAATTGGTGTGACATCTGCTATCCTCCAGTCCCCCGGCACTGTGGCCGTTTTAAGAGACAAGTTGCATATAACCGTTAAGAGATCTGCAATTTCATTTCTCAGTTCCCTAATAACCCTTGGGTGGATGCCATCTGGGCCCGGTGACTTGTCAATCCTCAATTTATCAATTAGTCCTAAAACCTCCTCTCTTTTAACCTGTATTTGATTTAATTCTTTAGTCAAGAGGGGCGGCTGAGGCAGCGGAATCCGCTCAAGGTCCTCTGTCGTGAAGACAGACACAAAGAACTCATTCAATTTCTCTGCAATGTCCAAGTCTTCCTTAACCTCCCCTTTTCCTCCCTCACCATCCAGAGGGCCAACTGGTTCTCTGGCAGGTTTTCTACTTCTAACATATTTAAAGAAGCTTTTATTATTACCCTTTATATTGCTAGCCATTCGTTCCTCAAAGTCTTTCTTTGCCTCCCTTATCATCTTCTTACATTTCTTTTGCCAGAGTTTGTGTTCCTTTTTATTTTCCTCATTTGGGGAGGATTTCCATTTACTGAAGGACCTCTCCTTGTGCTTTAGAGCCTCTCTAACTCCACTTGTTAACCATGCCGGTGTCCTCTTGGACTTAAATGAGCTCTTCTTTCTTTGTGGTATGCACTTGTGCTGGGCCTCTATTATTGTTGTTTTAAACAGGCTCCATGCACTCTGAAGAGATTGGATTCTTCTAACCTTCCCCTTCAGTTTCTCTCTAACTAGTTTCCTCATCTGAGGGAAGTTTGCCCTTCGAAAATCAAGGGTTTTTATGTCTGATTTGGTTGACACTCTTCCTCCAACATGCATGGCAAAGGAGATTGCAGCATGGTCACTGTTCCCCAGAGGCTCAGTGACATTCACACCCCTGACCAGGTCCTGAGTATCACACAATATTAGATCCAGAGTTGCCTGTTCTCGGGTGGGCTCCGTGACAAGTTGCTCTAAGGCACAGTCATTCAGCAAGTCGAGAAACCCAGTTTCTCTTTCTTGCCCGGAGCTCGCATTGGCCCAGTCAATGTGGGGATAATTGAAGTCCCCCATGATTACTATCCTATCCCTCTTAGCCACCTCCATGATTTCTTTCCTCATTTCAAGGTCCCCCTCAAGGTTTTGATCTGGTGGACGATAGAATACTCCAATGATCACATCACTCCTTGGACCTGGTAGTTTAACCCACAGTGATTCTATGGTGGAGTCAGACCCTCTGTCAATCTCCATTCTGCTGGATTTCACCCCAGTTGTTCGCAACTAGGAGAGGGCTGATGACTACATCTACAATGCCAGATGGGTTCTTCTGATTATGGGCTTTGCCTTTGTTCCAGAAGACACATCACATATTGTAGTCCAAAACACACTTGTGGGCAATGTGTCTTCTTGAATTCCATAGGACATCAAGGGCTGCATGTAACCTAAAACAGTACATGAAGCAGATTTGTCCTAAACCGTTATAATTGTTCTTACATTAAAACACCTCTTTGTTTTGACCAAAATGTCCCTTTCTCCCTTTTGTCTGTACAGAGTTCAAAAATGAAAAGTAATTAAAGTGGCACCTGGAATTTAATCTTCTTTAGGCAACAAGCTGGGCCACCAAATGCGGAAAGACATCCAAGTAAACATCAGATTGGGCTAGATTAAAATACATTTCTTGTAAATGCTAAGAGTAACCTTATTTATGCATTTATTTATTAGATTTTTATACTGTCCATCTAGCAATGAAGGCCACTCTGAGCGGGTTACAACAAAATATAGGACACAATAACAACATCCAAGAAATAAAAATGAAATAAACAGAAAGGAGGATCACATATTAAATACAATAACTGTACATAAAACATTTAAAATAAGTATAACGGCATGTAATTTAAAAGTCTGAATTTAAGTTTTTAAAGGTGGGCAAAATAATAAAAGATGTTAACACTGATGGGTAAATGCTGTAGTTATCTGAAGGAAATACCTGCTTGAATAGCCAGGTTTTCAAATACTGTTTAAAAATACCCAACGAGGGAGGGAAGACAAATCTCAGATGGAAAGTTATTCCAAAGGCATGGGCCAATTGTGGAGAAGGCCCTATTTCTTGTTTTCTCTCTCTGGGCCTCTCTTGGTGTTGAAGCCTCAAACACATGGCAAGAGGGGATCGGATATTGTGAACAGTTCTCACAACATGGCAAATCTTCTTTTGGCAAGTGCTGAAAGAGTCTCAGACCTTTTTTATTTATGTTACGAAAGCAGCATACATGAAGCTTTTGTGTTTCTTGCATGTCCCCTCTTTCCTATGACCTTTCTCTCTGCTTTCTCTGTTAAATTGCTTCATATATTTTCCATCCGATAGCATTGTGAGAACAATTAGGCTTGGAAAAGGAAGCAGAAACTTGAATCTGTAAAAAGGGTCTGGAAGCTGATAAGAACAGCTGTTTTATTTTATTTTATTTTCAGTT
>JAHTLZ010000010.1:49336793-49357742 GCA_023846285.1 Phrynocephalus versicolor
TTATTATTATTATTATTATTGCTGCTAGGCAGTCGGTCTATGACAGCATGCCTCCTTGGGATTTATTTATTTAAACAGTCATTTTAAATATTTTAAACCCATATTTCCCCTTAAAAAGGCTCAAAGTAGTTTGCAACCATTAGAAGAGAGTATTTATGATTAGTAACAATGAGTATGCAATACTAAAAAAGATCAGTTAATACAGTAGCCCAAAACATAAGCAACATCAAAACACATTCAAAGCAGTAAGATACAACAACCATTTTAAAAATCCAATTATCTCAGGGAAAGCTGGCCTAAAGAGAAGGGTCTTTTTATTTCCCACCCCAATTTCTTTGGCTGCCCTTTGGCTTCTATTGTCAGGATTGGGGCTGCAGAACTCTGCCTCTTTGCAGAGTCTGGCCCCTCTCAGGCTGAGGCAATCAGAGAGTGCAGCTGTTGAGCTTGCTATCAGCATAAAGCTAGGTGCCAGCACTCCCTGTTCCTTGTCTCAGCAACATGAGACCCCTGGACTCCTGAGCTTTGGTCAGCTTACCTTGAACATTCCTGGAACTCTGTTGCTCTGTAATTTTTCTGTGAGAATTTGGAGTCCCAAAGCTTCAGCCGTGTTACCTTTATTTATTTATTTATTTATTTATTTATTTATTTATTTATTTAGACTTTTATACCGCCCATCTAGCCCTAGGGTGATTCTGGGCGGTTTACAACATATAATAGCAAAATAGCAAAGTAACACATTTAAATAACCAAAATACAAACAACACAATAGAAACAAAATACAATAGTAGCTTTTAAGACAAATGCCTTGTAAGACACCCCCCCCCAAAAAAAAAAAAAAATTCATAGGAAGAATTTTCCCCCAGGAATAGGCATTACAAAAATAATCCCTATGGCATTCTTTGCAAGACAAAAAAAAAAAAACCTTCCGCATGTACCCAAGCGACCCTCCCCCTGGTTATTTTTGTCTTTATTCTAGCCTCCGGAACAGATTAATACATTCCCAATGCATTCCTATGGGAAACCGTGTTTTGTAAAACAAAAATTTTCATAAAAGGATTGCTTAAATAAGAAACAGAAAAAAGAAGATAAGTGGTAAAAAGAAGAATAGTGTCTTATTGTTTGAGAAATCAGGAAAGGCCATTTTGTACAACCAAGTTTTCAATAGTTTTTTTAAAGTTTGAAGCGAGGGTGCCAGATGAATTTCTGGAGGTTGATGATTCCACAACTGGGGAGCAACCACTGAGAAGGCCCTACTCCTTGTTACAACTTTCTGGACCTCGCTCAGGGTTGGAATTCCCAGATGTCCTGCCTGCCTTGATCCTTCCTGGAACTCTGCTACTCTGTAAGTCTTCCTGCTTGGTATCCCCCTCCCTGTTGGACTGTGTTTGTGTGTGCTTCTTGATACTGGACTGGCTGGTGACTCTTTCTTTTTCTACTGAAAAAAGGACTGGACTGACCACACTCTTGGCTGCTGGAAACACCCTGGTCCCAGCCTCCCTTGCAGATTTCCTGGTTGCCACCCATGCCCCGGCCGTTACATCTGTTTTCTAATACAGTGGTATCTCTGATAACGAATTTAATTGGTTCTCAGAGGCAATTTGTTATCCAAAACTTTGTTATCTGAAATGTGGTTCCTCAATGAAATGATTGAGAAACCAATTAATCTGTTCCCGGGGTCTCCAAAAAAAGCAAAAAAGCTGGGGTAGGGGGTCCAGACCTCTTTATGAAATGCACTTTAAAGGTTTGCAGTGCTGGAACACCATCCAGAAAATCCCCCTGCAGTGCAATGCAAACATGCACAAGAGAAACCAGCAAGACTACCCCAGCCTGTTCCCACCCAAAGTACAATGGGAAAATATGCAAACAAACAAACATAAGCAGGAAGAAAAATGCAGCCCATTTTTGCCTGCAGGGCAATGAAAAAAGACTGCAAACATGGAGAAATGAAACTAGCAATATTACCTCAGCATCTTCCAGCCAAAAATGCAAAGAAAAGCAGTGCAAATATTAATAAAAGCTAGCTCCCTATCTTACCAAGTTCGAAAGGTCCAAATCCCTCAGCAAAACATGTCCAGACTGGCTCCAAAACACCTTGAAAAAATGCTCTAACTCTCCCACCCCTCCATAAACTATGCATCCTGCAATGCATGCAGGGTAGACATTTTTGCAAGGCATTATGAAACATTTGTTATCTGAGGCATCCCATTGGGAACATTTGCTATCGGAGGCAGCCCTATACCTGGAAATTTCCATTGGTTATCCGAAAAAATTGTTATCCGAGGCATTCTTTATCCGAGGTATTGCTGTATTTAGTCTTTTATTTGCTTGGATTGTTTTCCCTTCTGCTTTAGCTTGGCCACTCTGCAGACACCTTCTGGACTCAAAAAGAGAGAGAGAGAGAGAGAGAGAGAGAGAGAGAGAAAAGAAGGCAGCTGTTGTTCAGAGAAGGATATATCTCCTTCTTTGGATTTCCATGGCACTTATGGTTCGTGGGACTTTGATTGTTGTTGTTATTTGTTGTTGTTTTCCTTCTTTTTGCCTTTATCTACATCTTAACTCTTTCTGGTTTGGGGGCATGTATTGTTGGAGGTTTTTTTAAATTGATTGTTTCAAAAGAATTAGATTTCTCTTGGTATATGTGGTGAGATGGGCACACCACAGGCACTTTTCTTTTTTTTTGGTGTTGTGGTTGGTAGCTCTGGTGAATGAGTGTCAGGGAGCTAGTGTTTGCCTTTTTTCTATTCCCTCTTTTAAAAATTACATTTCCCGGGGCCAGAAGTTCTGTTGAGCTTTATGAACAGCACTAAACTTGTATGTTGTTATAAACCAGTGCTTGCATTGGTCTGATGATGATTGTTCTTTCTCAGGTACTGCTGCCTGCTTTTGTAGTACATTCTGTGTTTCCTCACCTCTCTGTTGTTTTGGAGTACAGTACTTTCTGTGGTTCTGTGGGGCTTTTGGAGTGAACAAAAACATGAATAATGAAACATGAACTGAATGTCCTCAAGTAACCTTATTTGTAAAAATGAAAGAACTGGTGGGCAAAGCATAACAAAATGAAAGAAGCATGAATAACTTGATTTTTAAAAACAACTTCATGTTGATTTTGGTGTCTGGTACCCGAAGTGGCATTAAGCAAGCAAGCAAGCAAGCAAGCAAGCAAGCAAATAAATAAATAAATAAATAAATAAGACAAAAACACTGTGGCACCTTAAAGACTAGTTGCTTAATTTTAATGTGAGCTTCCGTGGACTAGTCCACTTCGTCAAACAATGGACAGCTCACAGCTTTTACTAGATAGTTAGCCCAACAAAATATTTGAGGATGTTTCAATCTTCAGTAACGGCTGCCATTGTTATCCTGGCTATACATGGTTGTATATTTGCCAGCGTTGTTGATCAAAACCCATGGCTTCCTTGGAAAAACAGATATGGTATTGATATATAAGAGAATTCTCTAACAGGGTTTAAATGACTCAATGCACTATAATATTCAGCAGAAATCAAGACCGATTGCATGTAGATATATTATTGTTTTCAACATTTAAATATCACGATTGACATGCTGCTATTATCCTAAATTAACCTTTGTTCAGGCACCCCTTCTTTTAAAAAACTGATGTTTTAACTGTCTGGAGTCAATCAAGTGTTGAATTTTCTTCAACGTTGCACCACCTGGTGGCTTAATCTAAAAATACAGTATGAAGAAAGTCTCATACAGTATTTAGAATGCAGGTTAAATCTTGAGGTAAAGAGAGGGCTTTCTAGCTCCTTGTCAATATCTACAGTACCTCTGCCTGGTAGCAGGAACCGGAAACTCTGGCAAATGTCAAGGGCCTGATATGCAGCTACTTTCATGTTGAACAAAAGGTATGAGATAACTAGAGTGGTTTGTTAAAGAGTATGTATCCAGTGTGGTTATCATGTCGCACTAGAAACTGGCATATCTGCATCTGAATCCTTTCTCAGCCAGAAAACTCACCCAGGTACCCTGAGAGAGGCTTTCGCAGATGGTCACCTTCAAGTACCTCATGGGTTTGTTATGAGGAGGCAGGTGGGTGAAGGAGGAACAAGCATATTGGTGTTGAGAAAAGGAGGAATATACAGTAGTACCTCTTAAAACAAATTTAATTTGTTCTATGGGTCAATTTGTTTTAAGAAAAAAATCGTCTTACAAAATGCAATTTCACATAGGAATGCATTGAAAATGGATTAATCTGTTCTGGAGGCTATGGGTTGCTTCGTTTTATGAAAACTTTGTCTTATGAAACGCAGATTCCTGTGGGTTGCTTCGTTTTATGAAAACTTTGTCTTATAAAACACAGATTCCCATAGAAATGCATTGGGAATGGATTAATCCGTTCTGGAGGCTATGGGTTGCTTCGTTTTATGAACATTTTGTCTTACAAAATGCAGATTCCCATAGGAATGAATTAAGAATGGATTAATCCATTCTGGAGGCTAGAATAAAGACAAATATAAGTGGGTTTTTTCCCTGGGTTCATACGGAATGGGTTTTTTTTGTTTTGCAAAGCATCCCATAGGGAATGTTTGTCACGTGAAGCATTTATTTATTTTATTTATTTTTTTGAATATGTTTACCCCACCTTTCTCCTTGGGAAAGGACCCAAGGTGGCTTAAAATAATGAGGGACAATATAAAGTCGAGAACATTTAAGATCAGGGGATTAGGAGAGACATCTTAGAACATTAAGATGTAACATTAAAGCTACAAAGAGCATGCAAAAATAAAAAATAAAAATCCATTATGAGGGGTAGAAATGAACATGGAAATCACTGGGAGGGAGGGAGCTCCAGAGTCTGGGAGCAGCAACAGAGAAGGCCCTTTTGTGTGTTCTTCTGAGACACACCTGTGAAGCATGCCTATTCCCAGAATTTTTTTTCTTCCTATAAGTGTTTTTTTGTCTTACAAGGCATTTGTCTTAAGAGGTACCACTGTATAATAATATTATATCTATATCTATATATTTGTGTGTGTGTGTGTGTGTGTGTGTGTAAAATCAGATAATCAAAATAATAACAATTGCTATAGTATTACAGTAAATAATAATGTACTGTACTTTATATAGTACATTATATAGCAAATCATAATATTTTATATAGTAAATTATAATATACCAATATCAAAAATAATAATAAACAATACTTTTATAGTAATTAAACTATAAATGTATTAGAGTTGTGTCATGAGTCCTGTAACAAAAACAGTGCACAAGGGTGGTAAACCCAGAGATGGAGTTCAGGGGCACATGCATACTCAAGGGTCAATATAGCTTTTGTCATGACACCCTTGCCCTGTGGTTTCTTCAAGCTTGGGATGTAAGGAAAGGCTCTCTGTGTATATTTATGTGTGCTTGTGAAGATGTGAGGGCAATCTTGGTCTTTCTAGAATCCACATTTGCATGGAGGGTTTCTTCACATATTATGCTGGCCTGCCAGATATGTACTCGGGTATGTCAACTGCTGCCTAGTCCATGGGGAATGCATGTGGCCATTGTGCAAGGTTGGCCATCAGGTATATTTTCCCTGGGGGTGGGGGGACAGTTTGCTTATTCATTCCTTGAGGGGAGGGTTTGTTTTTGTTTTATGTGTCATCAGGTAATTCTGACTTGCAGTGACCATGACAGTGTTTTTGAGGGGTGTGAGATATTGAAGGAATGGGGTACCATTGCCATCAGCCAGGGAGAGTTGATGGCTAAGTGAGGATATGAACTCAGGTGTCCTGAGTCTTTGTTTGACATTCTGTCCAACACACTGGCTCTCGGATGGATATCTGAATCATCTGAATAGTAGTAGCTCACTTAATATGTCTTTGCCTATTGGTTTAGCAAGTTGGCTTAGAGGTCTCTTGACTAAGGGCTTCCCTAATTGTGGAGCTTCTTTCAGAAGCCTTACTGTTATTAATTTTACAGTATCTATAGGTTTTATTTTCTCCAGGGAACTCAAGACAGTATCATAAATGGTCCTTCTCCCTCTTCAGAACGATGTAATGAGATAGGTGAAGTTGACAAAGAGTGACTGGTCTGTGGCCACTACATGGCTCATTGGGGAACAGAACTGGATTCTGCCACATTCCAGAAAAGGGAAGCTTTGCTAAAGGTTGGATGGAAATTATGAAGCTGGTTTAGCTGGAGTAGCAACTGCTTAATTCGTTCTGGACATGCAGCAGAAGTCCACATCACAGCCAGCTTTTGGCTTGAGTGTGCTTTGTGCTTCAAGTGCCCTCCATTGCAGATAAATTATCTTCTTAAAATCATTGCACTCAAGAATTGGTTTGATCACAGAGGAGCAGTTATTTAAATATTTATGGGCATTTTGTGCCAGAACTGAGCAAAAAAATACCAGAGGGTGGTTTAATAAATGGGCAGAAGCCAATTTGCTGAGTGTATATCACTGGGGTTTTTTTTTGGGGGGTGTGTGGGTGGGATACTGTATAAGCATTATTCTAGAGGTTTTAAATAATTGGACGTATTAGCATCTTAGAAAGACATATGTGGCATGAACTACACATCTCCTTTGAATTACATGGGTCTGAGCAGCATGGTTTTGGTTATACAGTGGTACCTTGTATAACAGACAGCTTGTATAACAGAAAATTTGTACAACATAAAAAATTCCAGAGATAGGGGAAATTTGCTTAACATAATTGCCTATGGGAAAAATCCGTACAACATAAAATGGGATTACTCTGCTTTCAATGCATTCCTATGGGAATTTGTATAAAGGAAAATTTGCTTAACATAATTTCATTTGGAACGAATTAATTCCTTTATACAAGGTACCACTGTACATGGATTTTACATCCATCCATCCATCCATCCATCCATCCATCTTGCCCTTGGCCACCAAGAACCAGTATGAAGGCATCAAAGCGGCCTCCTTGCCTCAAAACGCAACATACAGTATCTAATTCAGCCTCTAGATCCAGGGGACATAACCTTTAAGGCAGTGGTTCCCAACCTGGGGGTCGGGAACCCTTTGAGGGTTGAACACCCATTTCACAAGGGTTCGCCATGAGCCAGTGAAGAAAAAGGCACATACGGCTTGGGTCTGGAGGAGGGGGGGGAGGAAGGGGGGAAGAGTGAGTTACAGCTTGATAGGTTGGAGCAGATGTCAGTCAATGGCACCGGAGGCTGCGATTGGCTGAGGGTGCCTGTAGAGGGATGTTCTCTATGGCAGTGTTTTTCAACCACTGTTCCGCGGCACACTAGTGTGCCGCGAGATGTTGCCTAGTGTGCCGTTGGAAAAATTGAAAAATTCGAAAGATTTTAAAAAAAATGTCGAATTTTCACCCACTAGGCGGGGGTGGGGGTGGAAGAGAGAGGCAAAGAAAAAGCCCTCCTTTCCTGGGTGGCGACGATCTCGAGTCAGGCGGCACACCAGAAGGCAAAAAGGAGAGAGGCTGCACGCCCGAAGCAGTCCCGGGACCTGCCTGATGCTGCTGCCGCCACCGCTTCTGCAGAGAAGAAGAAACGCCGTCGATCCACACGGCTCCTTCCCTCCCTCCGTCCTTCCTTCCTTCCCTCCCTCCCTCCCTTGCCCACCGGCCGCCAGGCACTTGCCCGAGCTTTGAGCCAACTTCTCTTTGGGTGACGCGGAGAGCACGCGGCATGCAAATGACCTGCGGCGCTCCGGACCAATCAGCAGCTCCGAGTAGAGCGAGAGGGGTTGGGCCACCGCTGGAAAGGCAAGCGCCAGCAGTGGGAGAGGGGGCGGAGGCGGAGGTGGTGGGCTGGGCGAAGGAGGGAGGTGCGCCCGGAATGGGGAGCCCATCGGGGGAACTGGAGGCTGGAAGGACCGGGAGGAAGAGCCCCTCCATCGCTGGCCAAAAGGGGGTGACCCAGAACGACGCGCGCCCACCATGCCCGCCTCCCGCGATGCAAAGGTAAGGAAACTCCCGGCCACTTGCTAGTATAGTTGCCAGACATCTGTGCCTCGATTCCCCCGCCCACCCTCCCTCCCGCCGCCCTTCCCCCGTGCAGACAGGCCTGCTCCACTTCACAAAAGTGGACACGGAAACAAGCGCACGTGGACTCTCAAGAAACAGGGCTAGAATCAAGTTTGTATTTGTTTACTTGTTTGGTTTCTCAGTTCGAGGTGAAGTTCGTTGCCTTGTCCGGGTCCGTATGTTCCGTTCTCTCTCTGGCCCCCCCCCCCCCCCCAGCGCCGAAAGCATTGAGCAAGTGCGTTGACAGATCCGGGAGCTGTTTTAACATTTTCTAATGGTGGTGTGCCTTGTGATTTTTTTCATGAAACAAGTGTGCCTTTGCCCAAAAAAGGTTGAAAAACACTGCTCTATGGCACCTGCGGCAGTGGCCTGCCAAAGGGGGCCTGTGGCCTCTTCCAAGCAGGGCAAGGGGCCACTACAACATGAGGAACTGTATTAAAGGGTCGCGACATTAGGAAGGATGGGAACCACTGCTTTAAGGCTTATTGCACACAGCACCATATGGAAAGGATTGCCAAAGTTATGGAAGAAAAATCCAATTAAGAGAATTGTTCTCTCTCTCTCTCTCTCTCTCTCTGTGTGTGTGTGTGTGTGTGTGTGTGTGTGTGTGTGTGTGTGTGTGTGTGTGTGAATCAACTGTTTATGCTTTGTAGTTATGTTTTTGAGGGTATAAGATTTATACAAGTATTTTGAACTACCTGTACATGTCCCTAACCCTAGTGGTGTTGAAGGAGAAAGTACACCACCTTCAAATGGAAACAAGCAATTGATTGTTATGGGAGCCTCAATTGAGAGCTGGCATTTTTGGAACACAGTACCGAGTGGGGAAGCTTCAGGGTTTACAAGGGCTCCAGAATGGCTGATTAAAGGAGAACATATTCTTACGCTGGTACAGTGGTACCTTGTATAAAGTAATTAATTCGTTGCAAATAAAATTATGTTAAGCAAATTTTCCTTTATACAAATTCCCATAGGAATGCATTGAAAATGGAGTAATCCCATTTTTATGTTGTATGGATTTTCTCCATAGGCAATTATGTTAAGCAAATTTCCCCTATCTCCAGAATTTTTATGTTGTACAGATTTTATGTTATACAAGCTGTTTGTTATACAAGGGTCCACTGTACTTGTTTATTTAAAATACTTTTACCCTGGCTTTCCCCTTAAAAAGGACACAAGGATGTGTTTGCATACATTAAAAATGAAACAAATACCATGCTAAACATCAGAAGCAAAATCAACACAGAAAACACAATCAGAGCAACAACATACAGTGCTCCATTTGAAACCCCCCTCCCAGAGTCCCAGTGCTCCCAGAGTCACTTGTGTTGTCCTCCATCACTTGCAGGAGGACAACACAAGTGACTAAATTCTAGCTCTTGAAGTAGCGGAAATAACAGATAACATTCCCCTCCCAAGCTGCATTGCACTAAGACTTTCAGTAGGTCATTTTAAAAAAACACAAAGTTCCTTGTGCTCGCTTTCAAGATCACATAGACCATGCGGAAGCCTTCCTTCCTATCTACATACAGTACCTGGTTTTGTAACATCAGACCTGAAGAAGTGATTTGGTACCTTGAAACCTTGCACAGAGAAAAGTGTGCAGTATGCATGCTGGTAAGTGTTAGCAATGTGCTATAAATGTGGCCAGCCTTGTGCCTGCGCCTGTGTTTTCTCCCTAATCTGGGTTGCTTTTGTATTTTAATGATCATATATAAATCATCCTCATAACTTCTGTTGAAGGGTGGTATGCAGGTTCATTAAGTAACTAAATAAATATGCATCAGCTGCACACAGGTATCTTTTTCTATGGTTGCATGTGGGATATGACTAGAACTGCTCTTATTCACTCAAAAATGACAATCTGATTTTATGTGGTCACAACATTTTCATGCGAGGGGAGATAATAAAAAGCTCTGTAAAATCTATATATATCTGACAATAAAAATGGGCATAGCGAAAGTCAGTGTCTGCAATAATGTAAGGATCACTAAGCATACTATTTGTCAAGTATGTGCTTCAGAATTATCTACATTTCATTTAATGTTTTTTGTAGCTGCGTTTAAAGATCATAGCCAATGATGCTTTCTTCTTCTTCTTTCTGAAACCAAAACCAAGGATTTTTCCAAAAATGTTGCCTCCATCCTTCGTTCACTTACTTGGGTGGAACTCTGTGCATCTTTCTGACTAGAGGATGGCACCTTGCAACTCACTTTAATGGAATAGGATTGGCATATTAGATTAATCGCCCTGTATTTATGTCAGTTTGCATTTTGCCTGTTGCAGGCCTTAAGCTATGTGTATATCTTCCTGGCTCTGTTGACATCAACATTTACCTCATCACTGAAGGCACCAGGAAATGAGGGAATCTAAATATTAGTCCCACGCTTGAGTCTATAGTAGTTGAGCAGGGGTGTTTAGGACAGGACATTTGGAATTTTTTCAATCATAGGGTTGTCATAAATTGAAAGCGACTTAATGGCTGTAGCATGCAGCCCTAACCCATGAATATTTATTATTTAGAACTTTGAAAATGTCTTTGCATACAGTAGCCCCCCGTCTATTGCGGGGGTTAGGGACCCGATTCGACCATAATCATTGAAAATCCACAATATGTGGATGCAGGTCGGGTTGGGCCTGTAGTGTGTGCAATGTTTAAAGACATTTTAAGACACACACTGCTTCTCTCCCCCCCCCCCCACGGGGTGCAGAAAAATGGTGCACAATGTTTAAAATGTCTTTAAGCAATGGAGCCAAGTGCTTGACTCCATTGCTTAAAGACATTTTAAACACCGGCATATCGGCACCACTTCTCTGGGTGTGGGGAGCAGCGCACAATGCCTCCGTACCTCCAAACACAATCAGCTGATTGGCACTAGAGTGGGGGAGAAAAACCTTTTGTTTCCCCACCCCAGTGCCAGTGGGCTGGAGCCCAGGGCTTGGGGAAGGGGAAAAAAGGTTGAAAAAGGCCGGGCTTTTTAAACATTTTCCCCCAAATGGCAAGGAGGGGAGAAAGTTTGTCCCCCTTTCTCCTTGCCACTGGGCTTGACAGTGGCAAGGACAGAAAACAACAACAACAACAACAACAGCAACAAAAGTTTATTCCCTCCTTGCCATCACTGCTGCAGGTCAGCCACCCACCCTCTGGAGCGGTGGAGGAGCCACTGTGTCCTCTGCCCTTCCGGAGGGTGTTTAGCTGGCCTGCCGCGGCAGTGAGAAAGAGGGCAGGGGCATCAGTGGCTGTAAAATTTATTTGTAATTTCAACCCTCCTTGCTGCCCCCCCTCCACTGATCACCAACCATGGATAACTGAATCTGTGGTAAGTGAATCAGCAGATGTGCGGTTCATACGTTACTTTTTATTTTAATGTAACATTTCGTTCACATGTGAACTTCTTCAGACATATATAGCAGCAGAATGAGGTGTAAGATATAATATGAGCTGATATATACATTTCATAGCAGATATTCATGGGCTGTAGATGATATGATAGGCTGTAGCAAATAGAGGTGGGGTTGTATGGTTGAGGGGAGGGAGGAGGAGGGGGAGAGGAGAAGGGACAGTTAGTTAGTAGAAATTGTGAAAATCATTAAATGTTGAGTTAGAGCTGTATAATTTATGGTTTTATGGCTCACGTCAGCCGATGTTATCTTAAACTGTGAGGATTAAATTCCTCAAGTGAGAGGAACCAGATCAGGTCAGGGGGGGTCAGATGGGTAGAAAAGACAGGGTGGGGGGCAGAGAGAAAATGGAAATTTTTAAGTTTTTACCTTACAATCCATGATAAAGTGGCAATCTGGTAATACTACATTTGATAATGACTCAAGAACCCCCGACTAATGTTCAATCCCTTATTGTGTGTGTCCATCATGGATATAAATCTTACTTCAGCTGTTTCCCTTTGTATACTTGATCTGTAGTAATTTTGTTCCAAAACAGTAACTTTCAGGTCCTTCAAGGAGTGTCCAGGTAAACTGAAGTGATTTGAGACAGGTTTCTGTATATCGTGGTTTCTTATGTCAAACTTATGTCCATTGATGCGTTTTCATAGAGATTGTCCTGTTTGTCCAATGTACAGCTCTAACTCAACATTTAATGATTCTCACAATTTCTACTAACTAACCGTCCCTCCTGTTCTCCACCCTCCTCCTCCCTCCTCTCAACCATACACCCCCACCTCTATTTGCTACAGCCTATCATATCATCTACAGCCCATGAATATCTGCTATGAAATGTATATATCAGCTCATATTGTATCTTACACCTCATGCTACTGCTATATATGTCTGAAGAAGTTAACACGTGAACGAAACGTTACGTTAAAATATGAAAGTTAGTCTTTAAGGTGCCACATGTTTGTGTCTTTTATTTTATTTTGTTTTCTTTTTCTTTGAATTTTGCCTGAAATTCTTGAAAAGACTAACACGGCTACCCTGTTTGAAACTTCTACTTTTTATTTTGCATCTAAGGCATGGCAGTGGTTTTACTGCATAGCTGGCTCTGGATCTGGTGTGTGTGTGTGTGTGTTTGTGTGTGTTAAATATTCAGTTGCTGGAAGTGGGACATAAAAAGTAGACAGCAGTATATGGCAAGAAAAAATGACTCTGGAAGGAGGGGTGTGCACTTAGCTAAATAGTGAAAATCTATCTTACAAACAGCAGAGCCTTGGAGCTATTTTGCAGAAATTGCCTGCATATTCTCAAACATATTTCTTCAATCATGAGTGCTAAAAGCTTGGAAATGGAATATTGAATTTTCAGTATTCAGTCACCCTGGGTGTTTAAGTTATGTACTTGATGGTACATTGTAAATAAGTCAATTTGTTTCTTCTAGTACTTGGAGGTTTTTCCTTTATGTTGATGGTAGCTTGATATTGCCATATTGTCATGTACTAGGGGTGTACCTCTTATATTGCATGACTAGCCAAAACAGCATTCTGTAAGCCATTTCTGACAGGAGGGGCAGTGCAAACAAAAGTATCCTGTTGTTCTACATCAGTGGTGGCAAAACTTCAGCACTGCAGATGTTTTAGACCACAACTCCCACAGTCTTTTGTCATTGGCAGTCTAGGCTCAGAATTCTGGGAGTTGTGGTCCAAAACATCTGGAGTGCCAAAGGTTCGCCACTGCTGTTCTAAAGCCATGATCTCAGGAATAAGTCTCAGTGAGGTAAATGGCATTGGCTTCTGGACAAGAAAGTACATTAGGTTTGCAGTCTTAACACTTCACTTAGTTTCACTGCACTTGGTCATACATTTTTCCTAATACACTGGTAGTCTGAAAAGGGGAGTCAGATTCTGCAGTTTTCCCTTGCTTGGTGACTGCTTTTGAATGGTAGTGAGCACAGGACAGGGTTCTGTAGAGCAACTTGACTGCTGACATTAATGTCCTGAAAATTCAGACTGACCTTTGCTGTGTAATGTTTGTAATCCTTTTTTTCTACAGGCAACATAGTGCAAAATAATGTCAGACCATTTCCTTCAATTTGAACCTTGGACACAATAGCAATACCTCACATTTATACACCAGACTGAAAAAAAAGAATGAATTCCATAGCAACCAGCATTCTGTTGATTCTGGCATAGTTGATGTTACTTAGCAGCTAACTGAAGAGGTCCCAGGGTGCATCTTTTTGCACAGTTGGGGGGCTGACCAGGCACATCACCAAAGCATAAGCCAGCACCTCATCAATTAGCCACAATTAGCAGTGGCAAACTATACAGATAACATGTGAATACAATAGGATTCTTCCCAATACATTGTTAGGCTGATGTATTTATTCTGATTGCTGGGCCCCTGCATCTAGCACTTGGTGCTGTCCATGGTGTGCAGTTGTCCTTGTTGCATTTGGAATGTTTGCGTGATGTTGTGTAGATCTGAGAGCATTGAAACACCTATTTAGAGAGGTTAGAAAAATTGTTTCAACCCCAACATCCTTCTGCACAGATTAACCTCTCTTGGTCTATCCTGAATGTGACACAAATGAATTTATGCTATTATGTTCTGTTAAACCGCACTGACAAACCTAACAGAAATCTCAGGGTATGTGCGAAGTTCAGTATCATTGCTCTCTCTCTCCTGCCCCTCCCAATGAGTTTCCATGGCCATGTGGGGATTTGAACCTAGGTCTCCTAATCCTCCAAATCCACACTGACTCCATGGGTCTACTCTGATGGTAACTTACTGCGGGAGTTTAGCCAGCATGTGTATGCCTCATGCAAATATGTGGGGCTGGAGTTTTAAAAGTCTGTCCTTTTAAATAATGTGTGATACACGTAGTTGCATCTGTTTATATACATTTTGATCAGTTTGATGTAATATGTTAAAAAGATAAAGCAGTGACTTGTTTGGGTTTGGTGGTGCCCAGTTTCAAAAGAAGTCAGGGTTATTATGCAGAAGAGGACATTTTAGCAGGTATAATGTGCATATTTGTCCCGTACAACTTTGAAAAAATAGCCAAGTCCTTTATTTTGCATGTTAAGCCACGAATGTGGTGTTCATGAACAGTTAAGCATGCACAAATGAAATGTTAATATAATAGTGAGAGATAACTCGGGGGAAGAGAGAGAGAGAGAGAGAGAGAGAAAGACAGAATTACACATTTGGATAAACTGCTTGCCACAAGGAGGCTTGTATGCAAAAATCTTGACCAGGAAGTCTAGTTAGGAACCTGAACAGTGACCGTACAGCCTGTGTCCCTTGTTTGCACAAATATTCAGTGGTCGAGCCTGCTGGAAAAACCTGCCCATCTGGATGCACCCTCAGGGCCTATTTAGTCTGATTAAGGATTCCAAATGAGAACACAACTCTTTTGTGAAGTCATTAAAGTGATGACATTTTATGAAGTCTTCTCATCTGGTTAGAACACTTGCACTCCAGGGGTAAGGTTTGACGGCGGGGGGGGGGGGGGAAAGCAGCTTTGTTGGATGTTACTGACTGAATTTACAGGCAGCAATCGACCACCTGATTACAAGAATTAAAACAGTTGGAAAAGAGCCAGGTTTGAATGCTGGCTTAGATGCAAAGCTCTTTGGGGGCCTTGACTCATTCTGCCTAGAGGAAGAATGCAAAGGCTTCATTGCAGGGATTTCATATTTGAAAGCAGACATCTGGGCTTAAAAGGAAAGCAAGCCCTGTTATGTTTCCTCCAGTAAGCTCTGTATTCTTGTTAGGTAGGTCTGGAGAACAGCTATCAGATCCTGCTTTACAGAACATGGCCTTGGTTCTTCCTATGCATTTTCTTTCCCTGTAAAGTAGCAAGCTGGATGACTATGCTCCATGAGATTTTGTTTAAAAGCGGATGAATAAATAAAGGCTTCACCATATAATTACTTTAAACTGTAATTCCTATGTTTTATAGATGGCGGTGTTGCACTACAATACAATGTACTTCAATACTTTATGCCTTTTTTTGTACGGGCTTTGTTTGGAGTTACTTAGTTTTAGTTTGTTTTACCAAAAGCAAACACTGTTTTTTCTCGTGGATTCTGAACAATTAAATACTATTATAATAAAGATGGTATATGATTGTATGACGACACTATGAAGAAAAGCCAATCCAACCGATGCCAGATGGTGAAGTTTTAACAATAAATTAGTATAAATTAAGGTACTGTACGCAAATATAATTTATTAACTAGGAGATCCAAAGTCCATTTTAAAAAAATCCATTTTTTCTGCTGGAGTGGGAAGCCTAACTCTTGAATATGAATTGCTTAGAGGGGTGTAATGATTTGCCATTTATATACCTAATAACAGAACTTGTGGGCGGAGGCAACTTATATTTATATATCTTTGTACTAGTCTGCATAAGTCAGATAGAGCCTGGAAAATGTAAAAGGTAGATAGGGAATGGCTGTGATAACATCAGTTAGATAGGGACAGACAGAGAACAGATGAATGTTAAGGTAGGAACCTGGCAGGGGATAGTGTTAGACAGAGATGTGACTAATTTTAGAATAAGCTTATGGAAAAATATATGTTTTTTACTGAAGAAAACGCCATACTTGCTGAATGTACTTAATTTTATTGTTACAACAAACTACACTTATTTATTTTTAAAAGAACAAAACGTGTGAGACTCCATGATTTTAGAAATGCAGTGGTACCTTGTATAAAGAAATTAATTTGTTCCAAATGAAATTATGCTAAGCAAATTTTCCTTTATACAAATTCCCATTCCCAATGCATTGAAAACGGAGTAATCCCATTTTTATATTGTACGGATTCTCCCCATAGGCGATTCTGTTAAGCAAATTTCCCCTATCTCCGGAATTTTTTATGTTGTACAGATTTTATGTTATACAAACTGTTTGTTATACAAGGGTCCACTGTACACTTAGTCCAAATAAGGAGAAATTTAAATGGTGACACCTGCTGTTTCTGCACAACTGCCTGGTTGATGGAAATGAGTGTTATATACATAGGGCTGTGGATTACTTGAGATTCTTAGTGTAGCTTCACAGATTCTGATTTATGATGAACCTTGTCAGGTTTTCCTAGGTGTAAGTACTCAGAGGTGTTAACTTCTCTTAATTGAGATGATGAGGAGCTCAGTGACTAGCTTAATTTGAGACTGAATTAATGTGAACTTTGTCTTGATCTGAAATCCATCTTCCCTGCAATAAAGCAGAGGAAAGCGGAATTCTCTGCAGATCAGATTAGCAATGGTAGAAAATGAAGAAGTCAAGTGAAGCCTCTTCTCAACCGGATGATCCATTTTCACATTCAGATGGTATACACATGACATTTCTGCTTGTAGCTTTAGAAAGACCTCAGAAACTTTCTGGAAGGTCCAGGGTGTAGAACAGTGATGGCGAACCTATGGCACGGGTGCCAAAGGCGGCGCTCGGAGCCTTTTCTGTGGGCACCTGACACCACCCCTTCACAGCCATCTGTATTCAGGTTAAATTGCTGTATAGGCACTTTGAGAAAAATTAGTGGGTTTTGAATAGCAGTTTGGGCACTTGGTCTCTAAAAGGTTCGCCATCACTGGTGTAGAATTAGCTGCTGATCTTGGTGTATGCAGCCTTACAAAGCAAAAGAAAATGGAGACTGGTGTAAAGAAGGAAGTGCTTCACGTGTTTTCTCATTGGTATCAAATGTAGGTGTTTTACTGAATGACATTTATTTGCTAGTGATCCCTGAGATGTCCACAGGGTGGTGGTGTTCATTACCATTAAATCATCCTTCTAGGCAGTTCTTCCTGGCCCACAATGCTTGGATTGTTCTTTGTTAGCAATACAGTATTCAGCCAAATAAAGAAAGCAAAGCATTTGGTCGTTTTTATAGTCTATCATGTTGAGGAGGGAAATACAGTAAATGTATATTTACAGCTATTGCCTTGATGTCACCAATTTTTAGGAATGGGAAGACTTTTCTTTAAAGGAAAAACTGTTATGCCTAAATGAATTCACCAATTTGTAAACATGACACTTTCTGCATCTTCATCTTTAAAACATTAGCCCGTGGGGCAAATGATTAGCATTTTTCCCTTGACACTGGCATCAATACCTTAGTGTGACTTGGCTGAGCCAAGGCAGGGCTTGGCAGTTGCAGGAAGTTCCTTTTTTAAAATGGCTGTACACAGCTGAAAAGAACCGGTATGGCTGAGGGAAGCCAAAAGTGTGGAGAGGCCATTATCAGGTGTATAATATATTGGCAGCTCACTTAATAAGGCAAACAAACAAGGCTACTTTAATCATGGGAGCTGGCCTAGGGAGGAAGCGGCAAGCAAGCAGCGCACCCTGCTGTGAAAATCTCTCCAGAAAAGTACACTGAACAGAAACATTGTGATGACTTGTCAATATGGTTCTTTCAGGGAAAATAAAGAGTATTCATGCATTTTGTATAAGGGAGGTAGATCAAACAGGCAATCAAAGTCATTTTATTATGTATAAGCTCTCCTCCTGTGTTGTTGTTAATGTCAGATGCTCAGGCATTTGCGAGTGGGCTCATTTGCCCGCAGTTATGATCAATGTCATCTTTCTGTGCCATTGAGGGGAGAAATCAAGTCTCAGAAGGTTGTGTCCTGCCCATTTCTGGCCCAGCCATTCAATCGCATGGACATTGGTGACTGCAATTATGGTCCTTATGACAAGGCCTTGTGCTTAGAATAAAGCTTCAGTTCTGAGCACTAGATTGCTCCATCTACTCTGGAGTTAGTCTCATGTGTCAGAATCCACTTGAGGGAATGCAGAACAGAAGGGCAATCACATAAGCATTTCCTCCACTCCAGCAGACTCATTTGTGGGACTGGTCTCAGAGCCACTCACATAGCCATTTGTGTGTGGAGGGGCTTGCTGGTAGAGGGGAATCACTGTGCAGTTGGCCTTACATGTGTGGCCATTTGTAACAGGATTCTGGTTGTTGCTAGCCAGGTCTGTATGGGATTGTAGCCTTAGTTCTTTCTTGTCTTTGTTGACATTTGATGAGGTCGACCACAACCTACTTCTGCGCAAGACAGAACAAAGTGGGATAGACAGGCTAACTACCAGATGGGTTTGCAGCTGTCTGACCTATTGTACCCAATGTGTGGTCCTTAATAGAATTATCTCCATGGAGGGAAGGTTCTGCCTTGGGCCCAGTGCTCTTCGACATCTTCATAAATGACCTTGATGAGGGGATTGAAGAAGAACTCATCAAATTTTCAGGTGACTCAAAGCTGGGGGGAAATGCCAATACTTTGGAAGACAGACTCAACATTCAGAAAATTATTGACAGAGTTGAACATTGGGCCTTGTCCAACAAGATGCAGTTCAATGGTGAGAAGAGCAAGGTCCTGCACTTAGGCAGGAGAAACACATGCATAGGTACAAGATCAGTGGTACTCGACTCAACAGTAGTACCTGTGAGATGGATTTAGGTGTCCTGGTGGATGAGGCAGCAGTGTGCTACAGCTGCCCCAAAAGTGAACACGGGCCTAGGCTGCAGCTAGCATCATGATTACTGGAAGTGATAGCACCACTCTGTATTGCCCTATTGAATATTTGGAATACAGTGTCCAGTTCTGGTCATTTGGAATACAGTGACCAGTTCTGGTCACCACAATACAAATAAGACACAGAGGCCCTAGAAAAAGTGCAGAGAAGATCAACTAAGTTGATAAGGGGAATGGAGGCTGAATCATATGAAGAACAATTAAAAGAACTAGGCATGTTTAGTCTGACAAAGAGAAGATTGAAGGAGACATGATAGCAGTCTTCCAATCCCCGAAGGGTTGCCACAGGGAAGAGGGCATTGATTTATTCTCAGTTGCACCAATGGTTGGAAACTCATCAGAGGGAGAAATTTTCCTGACAGTGAGATCCATTAAACAATGGAACAGCTTGCTTCCCCATGTTGTTGGTGGCCCATCGCTGGAGGTTTACAAGAAAAGATTGTACAACTACCTGTCTGGGATTAGTATGAGGTCTCCTGCCTTGGGCAGAGAGTTGGACTAGAAGACCTCCAAGGTCCCTTCCGACCCTGTGATGATTCTATACAGTAATTCTATGATTCCATGTGAGATATACTATTTATTCATATAGAACTCCTTTTCTGTGTTCCCTTTTTGCGTGGTAGGAAAAAAAATCTAAATACTGTAATTTCTTAACTGTTTCATTGTGGTGTGTGTGTGTGTGGTGTGTCGTTACAGTCGTGACCGACTCTTTGTGACTCCATGTCCATGGAGTTTTCTTGGCAGGAATACTGTAGTGGCTTGCCAGTTCCTACTCCAGGCACCTACAGCACCTGGTATTTCCTGGTGGTCTCCCATCCACGTACTAACCAGGCCCGACCCTGCTTAGCTTCCGAAATCAAGCGAGATCGGATGTGCTTAGGGCATCTAGGCAGCTTCTTCATTGTGGTACACTATATTTATTTATTGCATATATTTGTGGGAAATATTTACATGAGCATTTCCCAAAATGATGCACTGAAATCTAGAGCAGCCTCAGTGCCCTCTGCATGCGTACTCAGCAGCCTATACTCAGCAATATACCCTCAGTTATTTGCAGCACAAGCATATGCCTTGTCAGCATTCCATCTGGTCTGTTGCATGAGTTTGGCTTTAAAAAAAAGGAACACCTCATGTTCCTTCCAAAGCTCAGGTGTCATCATGTTTTAAAAGAGCTCATTCACCCAGCAATGAATGTTAGCTCCTTTTGAGACTCTATTCCCTCTGTGTACCCAGTGATGGGCTCACTGCACTGGGATAGGGGGCAGAATAACATGGGAAACATCTGGGAATAGCTGCCAATATGTCCATTGTCTGCCCATCATGTTGTTGTAGGATTTCTGTTGTAGCAGTGCTGGTGCGCAACTGCCATTCAAGCTGTGGCTGGGGGGGGGGGGTATTTCAAGCGTTCGCCTCCATGCTTTGTAGTCTCTCTACAAATAATAAGGGATTACATACAAGGTAATTGGAACCATCCCTTAGTCTCGAATTGATGTTTGCTCTTTAGACAGGTTGATTGCAGAATCCATTCCAGACTACAATGAAGGCATGGTGCTGCTGTGCTGAATGCCAGATGTCTCCCATACAAGAAGCATTGGCAGTTATCAAGGACAGTCCTTGCCTTTGCTTAATTCTATGCCATCATGGGCTGGAGGAAGTCTGGATGTACTTTAAACTCTGCTCCTTCTTTCCCACCTCTTCTCTGGATCCTTCTTTTGGCTCTTCAGTCAGCAGAACAGTGCTACTGATAGATCATCCTCCCAAAAAGGGTTCTGTTAACTGAAGGGGTTTGTATTTACTGTTCATAACCACCTCTAGTCAGTGCATTTTAGAATTAGGATTGCACTGTAAATGTCTTACTCCTTTGGAGCTATAGATTATATGTAGCCAACTAGAGTTTCCAGGTAGGCCTTGTCATGGATTGGAGGTGGCGGAAAAACCTCTACTTACTTACTTACTTACTTACTTACTTACTTACTTACTTACTTACTTACTTACTTACTTACTTACTTACTTACTTACTTACTTACTTACTTACTTACTTAC
>JAHTLZ010000010.1:49357752-49383185 GCA_023846285.1 Phrynocephalus versicolor
TACTTACTTACTTACTTACTTACTTACTTACTTACTTACTTACTTACCGCCCAATTTTCCCAAGGGAACTCAGGGCGGTGAACAATACAAAAGCAATTCAAGCAAGTGAAGCTGATTCTCCATGGGCATATGGAATAATGATCCCATCAAATTCAAAATTCAAAAACCAGAATACAATAATACAAGGGGAAGATGGCAAAAACACAGGGAGACGAACAAACAGCATAAAGACAAATCAACCACCTTGATTTTCAACAGCTTCTTAAAGGCCGGGAGGGGCTCTGCCATCCTAATTTCACTTGGAAATTAGGGCCTGCCACAGAGAAGACACAATTCTGGGTTGAGACCTTTTGTGCCTCCCGAGGCATGGTGACCCAAAGTGAAATGGACTGTGATGTTCTGGTGGGTTGGGCTGACGTTGACCTTAGGATGACACACTCCATCAAATATTCTGGTCCCAAGCCATGGAGGGTTTTGTAAATCAAAGCCAATACCTTGAACCTTATTTGGGAGGCAACGGGCAGCCAATGCAAGTGAGCCAGAATGGGGGTGATGTGGTTATATCTGTTTGCACCAACCACCAGTCTGGCCGCTGCCTTCTGCACCCGCTGCAGTTGCCAAACAAGGGTCAAGGGAAGCCCCATGAAAAGAGCATTACAATAGTCTATCCTCGAGATGACCAGTGCTTGCACAACGGTCCTTAGGGAGTTTCTGCTGAGGTAAGGGCAAATCTGGACAATTAGCCCAAGTTGGTAAAATGCTGCCCTGGATACTGCTGCCACCTAGGACTACAGGGACAACGTCAGATCCAGGATAATGCCAGACGTCGCACTCTGTCAACTAGCTGGAGAGGAGTCCCATCCAATCTGGGTCGATGGCCACTGTACCCATGCACCCCCTCCCCAGGAAACAGTACCTCAGTTTTCTCAGGGTTGAGTCTGAGCCTGTTAGCCCTGGCCCATTCCAGAACTGCTGCATCCAAGCAGTGATCAAGGGTCTGCACAGCCTCTGTTGCAGAGATGGAAAAGGAGAGATTGAGCTGTGGATCATCAGCATACTGATGACAGCAGACTCCAAATCTCCGAATGACCTCAGCCAACAGCCTCATGTAGATGTTAAACAGCATGGGGGAGATTGCCGACCCCTGGGACACCTCACAAGAGAGGGACCAAGGAGCCAACAACTCTCCACCTAGCCATACTCACTGGGCATGGCCCCGGAGGGAGGAGCAGAGTCAGCACAGAGCTGAACCACCAATCTCCACCTCCAAAAGCCTTTCCAGGAGGATACTTTGGTCAACAGTATCAAAGGCCGCTGACACATCGAGGAGGACCAACAGGGTAGAGCAACCCCTGTTGGCCCCCCATCAACAGGTCATCTTGCAATGCGACCAGGGCTGTTTCGGTCAAATGACACGGCCTGAACCCAGATTGGAATGGATCCAGGGCATGATCTTCTCTGCTTAGAATAAGCAGCTATTGGTTAACAATGTTGGCAAGAATGCTATGGTCCTATAGTTCCAAGATGACATGGCCCTTTCCTTTTTTATCTGAGATACCATATGTCCCATGTCCTGTTGTGATCTCAAAATTAAAGCACAAGTGTCTTCTCCTTGGCCACATCTCTCTGTTGCTGTGGTTTTCAAACTTGGGCTTGTCTTAATGTGGACTGTACTGGTTAGAAGCTTTGGGAGCTCTTTGCGGGCGGGGAGTGTACTAGGAACCACTTGCAATTTGTGATCCCAACATTTTACGGAAGGCACCGAGAGACTCTTGTTTACCTGGTTCACAATAGCTATTATCAGTGGGAACAGCAGTTAAGACAAGGTGTTGAAATTATTTAATATTATACTTTTCTGTATTTTGATTAAAGCTTTGATGTTGATGTTTCAACTTTTATAGAGCTACAGCGCTCTCTTGGTAGGTTACAATGTGATTATGCAATGAACACTTTTCCCCCTGGTGAGCTGGGATTTAATTTTACCTGCCTCAGAAGGATGGACAGCATAGTCAACCTTGAACTAGATACCTGAATCCATTGGGGTCGAGCTCACACTGTGAGCAGACGCATGACTGCAGTACTGCATTTGAACCACTTTGCTACAAGGCTTGCAAAAGTGATTTCAATGTTGTGGTTCTTTAAAAGAATTATGTACTGTAATGTGGTTTAGATAAAGAGTGGAGACAAAGTCAAATAAACTCAATGGAACATTTTAAAATATAGAACTGAAAAGCTGTTCATAAGAATTGCATAATCCACATGAAGCAGCCTAAGGTCTAATTAACTGCAGGCTATGAATGTCATCACAATGTGTCACTGGAGACTGAAACTGAACCCTACAGCTGGCAGAAGTATTTGTCTTCTGGGATGGAAATGACTCAGTATTGGATGGGGAGTTGTGCTCTTCTTGTTGTCCAGCAGAGGGCAGGAGCTCTAGAGTAATGTAGGCATATGGTTTAGTAGCACATTGGATTTCTGTGGTTCTTCTAATTTACAGTATATACTGAAACACATATTGGAAATAGCTGTGTGGAAAGAAGGGAGTTTAACATAATATTTTCCTGTTAACTGAAAACATCCCTATTTTTTAAAAACAGGTTTCTGCACGATAACAAGAAAAATATATTGATAATCATTGTTTAATGCTTGGCTTGGAGCTGTTGGCGCAGCCCAGAGGCGAAGGTTGTAACTGAAACTTGAATCTGGGGAGATCTCAAAAATGTACTTCTATGAATTTCACAAGCTTCCAGGATCGTACTGCAGAGAGGCCAAGAATGGTTTGCTTGGAAATGTGTAAGAAATAATCTAATAAAGTTTCCTTCAATTTTCAGGCAGGTTGTCACAACTGTAACGACACAACACACACACACACACACACACACACACACACACACACGCGCACACACACACACACACAACACACACACACACACACACACACACACACACACTATAGTACTCAAATGTGACATGCTATTCTTGTGGCAAAAATCCATGCTGCATTTTACAGAGGTAAAAGGTGAAGTCCCCCCCCCTCCCGCCGCCCATGCTTGCGAGTTGTGTCTGATTCTAGTGGTGGTGCTCATCTCAGTTTTCAAGCCGAAGAGCCAGTGTTGTGCAAGTCTGTGGCCATGTGGGCGTCATGGCTGCAAGGAAACACTGTTTTACTTTCCTGCTTTTTACAATGGTACCTATTTATCTACTTGCATTTACATGCTTTCAAACTGCTAGGTTGGCAGGAGCTGGGGTTATGAGCGGGAGCTCGCTCCACTGTGTGGCATCCAGGATTCGAACTGCTGAGCTGCCGACTTTGCAGCCAACAGTTTACGGAGCCTTAGTCCACTGAGCCACCACGCCCCAGTATACGAAAGAAGATGCACAACATAAAGAAAGAAGGATCCCATCATACTTAAAGGGGGCAACAGTAAGATCATTGTTGAAAAAGCTTTCTTTGGATCCCACAATACTCTATAATTACCAACAAGCTTGCGTACTGAGCACACTTTTGTATTGCAGCGAGTCTTGGACCATCCATGCCCGACAGGAAAGAAAGCTTAATACCTTCCACATGTGCTGTCTTAGGCGAATAGTCAACATTACCTGGCACGACAAAGTTCCAAATAGCATAGTCCTGAATCGAGCTGGAATCCCTAGCATGTACACTTTATTGAAACAGCGACACCTACGCTGGCTTGGACACGTTGTGAGAATGGATGACGGTCGGATCCCAAAAGATCTTCTATATGGAGAACTAATGCAGGGAAAGCGCCCCAGAGGGAGACCACAGCTGCAGTATAAGGATATCTGTAAGAGGGACCTGAAGGCCTTGGGAATGGACCTCAACAGTTGGGAAACCCTGACCTCCGATCGCACTGTCTGGAGGCAAGAGATACAGCATGGTCTACATAAATTTGAAGAGGCATTTGTCCAACAGGCAGAGGAAAAGAGGCAGGCACGGAAACAACGAAACTTGAGGACTGGGCAAGAAACAGAATATATTTGCCCCCAGTGCAGTAGAGACTGCCATTCCTGAATTGGTCTATTTAGTCACACTAGGTATTGTTTTTAGGATCTCTACTCCAGGCATGATACCATAGTCTTTCGAGACTGAAGGATGCCAATGAATGAATGATCTAATATTCCATTCCAATACTCTAATATTACATTCTCTGTAATATTCCATTACAGAGAGCTCTAAGCAAAGCCCAGGTCCTTGTCCTATTGTTGTTATTATGTGCTATCTAATTGCCTCTGACTTGTGCTGACCCTATGAATGAGCGATCTCCAGAATGTCCTACTATATCCACAACAGCTCCTGCTCAGCTTTTGTGAACACAAAGGTATGACTTCCTTGACGAGTCAATCCATCTCAATTATTTTCTCTGTTCTGAGGAATTTATAAATCTAAATGTTGATTGGGAAGAGGATAGATGGTTTTCTAATTTGCATCGGAATGAGAAACAGACCGCCATGGGCTAATCTAACTATGTTTGTGGAGCAAATATCTTATACAATCATGGGAAATCCATGGCAGGGCTTAGTCATAATCAGCAATCCTATTCAAATGCAAGTTCATGGCTCCTGGTAATATATTTCCCAGTACACACCACCCAGCATGTTTCTTACCCCTCCCTCATGACTCAGCAGGGCTCTCCCCAATGCAATTTTTTACACTCACCGTCATTTGCACATTATATAGGCTGAAATAGTACTTTATCATTTACATTAGCAGTTCCCTAGTTACTGTTCTGTACTTCATCTGTAATTTTTGATGCCATGGAGATTCACTAGTATAGTAGCTCCCCACCTCCTGGTCTTCCATAGTTTTCATAGGTATAAGCTACATGGTTACATTTGGGTTTGAGCCTGCTTTCTTGTGCAATTAGTAAGCAGAAAGCCCCATTTCCTCTTCTTTTTGGTCCTCCTGTCTGCCATGAACATCTTCTCTTTCCAGTATTACTTTCCCTGTGTATTTAACATTGAGTGGCCAACTGTAACAATCTGTGCTTTCATTTTTCTATAATATGCTTACATTATTCAAGCTTTTTGCATTTCTTTGTATTTAATAAAGTACAGTGGTCCCCTGCCATTTTTCATATACTGCAGTCCTGGTATATTGTGGGACTGCAGTATATGAAAGGCAAGGTCCCCTGGGGTAAGCTGCTTGGGCCTGTTTGAAGCCTACTGCACTTAACCCAGGCCTGACAGGCCGCCCCAAATGGACCTCCAACAGGCTTCCCGGGCCTGTCAAAAGCCCCAAAAGTGGTTTCCGACAAACTGGAACTGACTTCCGAAAAACCGGAAGTGACTTCCGGATTGCAAGAAACCACTTCTGGCGCCCGGGAAGCCTGTTGGAGGCCCTTTCAGGGCAGTGCCATGCACACACACCCCCAGTCCTGACCTGACTTAGCATCCCCATATCATGGATTTTCAATTATCGTGGGTCAGGTCGGGTCCCTAACCCCCATGATAGATGGGGGGATATTGTATTTGTCTTTATTCCTTCACCTTAATACTTCCTCACTGGTTACCGTTACTGAATTGCCATAGTTACATATGACATGGTTTAATTTCTCAGAGCTGCCTTGATTGAAACACTTGCTTTGAAAAGGGTGAGCAAAAACTCAGCACCCACCACCACAGTCTGCTCCCCAACCTACATCCCACTGCCCCATCATCTCCCTCCTTTTTCTTCTTCTGCTGCCATCATGACCACTGCCTTTAAAAAAAAAAAAGAATTTCTTCACTGGCCTATAGGCTGGCTGGGGGGCAATCTGTGTATTTTGTGTCATTCGGTTCACACTAAACTTTCTCCATAAGGTTGTGTTCCCTATACATTTGACTCCAGGGACAAGTTTAGCAACACGAACAGGAGCTAAGACCTTTCATGATATGCGCAACAAATGTGACAGTAGGCATGTTGATTTTGTGACACTGACAGTGTCTCAAACTCTAAGCTGATAGTCAGCTTGATTGTATGATGAAGTGAGCTACTTACTGTACAGTATGCCCTCAATGGGTGTTCAGCTCCTTGCTTTCCAATGGGAGAGTCTGCTTCATCCTTTTGCCACAAGGCCTTCTGACTAAGAGTTGGGCAGGTGTAGTATAAGTAGGGCTACTCACATGCATGTTAGTCATATGTGTGTGTTCAGGGCGACCACACTTTCTAAACTTTGAAGAAAAGGAGGAATTTTGAACTGTGTTTTTTGTGAGGGGGGGAAGGTCACTCACACCTCAGCTGCCTAGATGCCCTAAGCACATCCGATCTCACCTGATTTCAGAAGCTAAGCAGGGTCGGCCCTGGTTAGTAGTTGGATGGGAGACCACCAGGGAAATATCAGGTGCTGTAGGCACCTGGAGTAGGAACTGGCAAACCACTCCAGTATTCCTGCCAAGAAAACTCCATGGACATGGGGTCACAAACAGTTGGTCACACACACACACACACACACACACAAGGTTTCTCACTGTACCCCTCTCCCCTTCTTCAGAGCTATTATAACAGGAGCCCCATTCTTCTTTCCAACCTAGACATCAGGGAATTTAAATATGTACTGAATTGTGTATCATGAAGGAATTGTACTTTTTTTTTTTGCAGTGCTAGCAGTCTAGAGAGTCCTGGGTAAAGAATTGTAGATGTGTCTATTTCCCCCCTCCCCCACTGCTCTTCCTCCATCTATTTGAAACATAAACAGTTAATGCAGTAAATGGAACACTTTGTGTTCCAAAAAGGCTGCCTGCTGATTGAAGTTCACAGGGTGTCCTACAAAAAGGACTAATCAATATGTTTGAGATGGAGCTAATCCAATGAAGAATAGTAAGCAACCTTTGCTGTTATTTTTAGCCAGAAAGGTGACCGAATCTTTTCCTGAGGTAAAATGACTTCCGAATAAATGGCAACATTAAAAACCGTGCTTCCAGTGATTAGTTTGCAATTTTTCCACTCAGTGCAATTTGCCTTAAGAAATTGATATTTTAAGCAGGCAGTGCATCTGTTATATATATGTTTTATTCTTATTTCCCAACCAACCCAGTACGGGGAACACATCTTCCCAGACAGCAATTACCTCCATGCTAAAGGCCATATGCTAAGGAGTTTTGAATGCCTGCTTCTCCATTGACGTCACTGGCAGCTCATTATCTCTCAGTATTTGATCTGAAATTCCTCCAGGGCATTCTGCAGCATGCCAACTAGTTTTCCGCTAAGTTAACAGTATATAGAATAGGGGAACTATCTGAAATCAGGCTCAAAAGTGGGAAGGTAAAACAAAGGATAGTTATCTATATGTTGTGTCTACTCAGTTTATCCCCCTTCTCCACAAACTCCCCCTCCCCCAATGATTTGATTATAAGATGCTATATCCTTCCCTTTAAAATGTCAAGGTAACCGGGGCACAATGTTAAGTTGAAATACCACACTTGATTGTGAAGAGTGTGTGCAGACACCTGCTCTGTCACACAGGTCACTTGAATGTGACTTATGTTCTTCCACTTGAGTGGTAACCAGATATTGCCCGCAATTATAGTTGGAAGACGAAGGAGACAGAAACTCTTGAAAACGTATTCTCTGCAAAATAAAGTTGCCAGTGAAAGGTGGTGTGGGCCAACCTGCTGAGTGGCACGCTTTATTGCTCCTCTGAGCTCAAGCAACCTATATGCCCTACCATCTGCCAGCTGATTGCTTGCTGCTGTGCAGGCAGCATATGCGCCAGCAGGAGGAGGTGGAGAAAGAAGACGGAGGGGGTTAAATATGGAACTTCCTGTGAAAACCCTATTCCCTTCAGGGGGGCACAATGAGTGAGTCAATGAGTGAGCCAGCAGACAGGTCTCCTTGTACTCTCCTGGAGGTAATGAAAATTAAATCTCCCTGGCAGCCACAACGAATGTCAAAGATTTTTAACTTAAACTCCATGTGTGTGTATGAGTGCGCCCACGGCCCTGCACACACAAACACACAGTCTTCTGAATAAGGATATCCTGTAGTCAAAAAAATGAAATAATTCATTCAGATTGACCAACAAAGAATTTGACATTGAAGCAGGCGCATAAGTGCTCTCATTCACTTCACTCTTGGCTCCTGTACCTTGTTGATTTATTTTGGACAAAGTTCCAAGAGTACATATTGTATCAGTTGACCAGTTGACACCTTGTGTGAAGACACATCAGAACCATGATGCATATATTTTAACCTCTAAAGATGAAGGAAAATCAGGTAGTCACTTTAACTATTAAGCAGGGTCCTTTTCCAAGGAGAAAGGTGGGGCAAAAAAATATTTTTATATGTTTATACCATGTGGGGTGTGGGTGTGGGTGTGTCTATGGGTGTGTGGGTGTGTGAGTGTGTGTGTGTGTGTCTCTGTGAGTGTGTGTGTGTGTGTGTGTCTCTGTGGGTGTATTTGGAATTGCATCATTCTAAGGGCTATTTTTAACAAAACTGGCTTTTGCCTATCATAGTGTCTGCAGGTTTTTGCGGCTTGTTTACTACGACACCATGATGATGGTGGAAAAGATTATATGTGCGTTTCTTTCTCATTCTAGCAACTGCTCACCCTAGAGACTTTTACATCCCTTAACACTGCCCAAGAAGATTAGGGCTCAGTTAACTCTGAAGCAAGTAACTAGCTCCTTACAAAAGCCAAAGTCATTATTTGGTCTTGGGGACTTGATTTGGCTAGTTCTTTGTGCTACCTACCATGGTCAGGTGTTGTTATTATGTGCTGTCACATCACCTTCAACTCATGGTGACTATGAATGAGTGAATTCCAAAATGGCTATCATTAATAGCCATTCTCAGTTCTTACAAACTCAACACCATCGTTTCTTTACAGAGTCAATCTACAGTGGTACCTTGTATAAAGGAATTAATTCATTCCAAACGAAATTCTGTTAAGCAAATTTTCCTTTATACAAATTTCCCATAGGAATGCATTGAAAATGGAGTAATCTCTAATCGCAATCATTTTTATGTTGTACGGATTCGCCCCAAATATGATTTTGTTAAGCAAATTTCCCCTATATCTGGAATTTTTTATGTTGTACAGATTTTATGTTATACAAACCGTTTGTTATATGAGGGTCCAGTGTATTTGGTCTTCTCTTTTTCTGCTCCCTTCAACTTTCCCTAAAAGTCTTGATTTCTGCTGTATGTTGATAGATTTTGAAATGGTCATGTTGTATAAAAAAGCAGAGCTAGATCCTGCTGTTATGTTTTCTACGTCAGCATAGAAGATGTAACACTTTGCTTTGAATTTTGGTCTGTTAATAGCTACCACAATGATAAATCAGTTATTGGGCCTGACAAGAGTTTAAGAATAGGCAAGAAGACAGTCAAAACGTCAAAGATGCTGGTTTCATTAAAATAAAGTAGTAATTATTCAAAAAGTAATACATTGTTTTCAATCAGATCTTTTAATTTAGATCTTCTGAGAAATGGATTGCAAGAACATGTGAGTAATGGCTAAAAATACTGTTACGGAAATAGTTGAGCAAGAAAAGATTTGTGGATGACAACTTTAGACATTCAATAATGTTGATAAAACTGACCTTGAGGTGTTTTTATGTATGTTTCATCAGTATACAGTGGTTTATGAAATTGCTTACACATACCTCCATACATTTCCTGGTTGTTGTTGTTATTATTATGTTCTTCCTTAATCCATGATACAAATTCAGGTTCCAGAGAGGAAAAAGGTACATTTTCAGTCATACTGAAACAGAAGAAGAAATATATACAGTAATCTTTCTTCTCAAACCTTCAGGGCATGATAAAATACTTATTAATTTCATATTGCCCATTGAGAATTTGATTACTTGAACTGAAAGGCACAAGCTTCTCATATATTTTTAAATTTTATTTGCTTTCTTTTTGTTTACCTTTCATTTTCAACGAACAAATTTTTCACCTAGTTTCCCCCCTCCTCCTCATTCAGTTAAAGAAACTGGACAATTTTATTCTTCCTCCCTCCCCCAGCCCGGGGACATTATCACCATGGTTACGTGGATACCTGTTTGGAGGAGGATGTGCTGTAGCAATTTAGCTATTGAAACATCTTGTCATTTTATCTTTAAGTAGAAATTCGTCAATACTGCCACAGGTTTAAACAAATGGCTGCCTGAGCAATGTTTATACTAAACTGCAATATCTTCCTATCATGAGCTATAAAGACCAAAATGAATTTGGATTATTAGTGGTTATTGATTAACTAGCCAATTCAGTGGCAAGGAGCTGGGGAAATTATAAGGGTAGCTTTATGGATGATGCTGTGGAAACTAGGTCCAGGGCCACAGGGGCAGCTAGAATCTTTCTTTTATTATTACTCTGTCCTTTATGGTAGACACTGAAAATAGATATACTGTACTTATTTTCTACATGAAACTACACTTGGGGGGGGGGAGAAGACAAAATATATACTCTGCTGACAAACCTTTAACATTTTTTATACTCAGCAATATGTCAAGGGACATTTTGGCATTTTCTTTCTTTTCCAGTTATCTCTTGTGCATTTTTCCTGCTTTTTGACTAAAAGAAAATTCTCCCTTTCTTACTCTATTCTTTCCATAACTCTTAACACATTTTTGGACATAGACAAATGCCTGGTAATTTGTTTTGCCAGTCATACTACTCTTGTTCCAGAGAAATGGATAAGGAAGCGGTCTTCATAAAGGGTATTTGTACACGACCCCTAAACTCCGCCGCAAATGGCTCCCAGCTCCGGAGCTTAAAATTGTTTCCCCACCAGCTCCGGAGTTTACAGAAAATTAAGTGCGGCCATGCCCACCTAAGCGCGTCCCAGCACACTTTTCAGGTACCTGCTCTTGGAGGGTGGAAAACCCCAGATCTGGATGTAAAGGAGTGAGTGCCCGGCTCTCCTCGCTTCTGTTTGTTGTTGTTTTTTGCCTCCCGCCCCTTTAAGAGAAGGAATCAGGACGACAACAGGGTGGCTTGGACCGGCAGACAGAGGTGAGCCTGCATTCTTTTGTCCCCTTTTTTCTCCCTCCCCTCATGCAGACAGGATCAAGGAAGTGCGGAGGGGTGGGGATGCAGGAAGAGCAACGAACCCCCAAGATCTCTGGTCTGAATTTAAGTGGCCAGTGGATCTTAGGGGTCGTGTGAAAAGGCTCAAAGTGAACTTAGAATCAAAGAGGGCAGAATGGCCACATTCCATTTGCATATACTACTAAGAGAATATTTATCTTCTTTGGTATTGCTAAACGTTTCCACATGAGAGTTGGAAAGGGTTGCTTCATTATACTGAATGAAGGCACAATCTTGATACACCTAAGCACTCTTTGGACTCATTGAAGAAGATAACACAATAACTCAATGTTTGTTTTAGTCATACATGGCTAAAGATAATATTAAAGTAAATGTTCATCTCTCCCATCCCTTTACAAGCCTACTGCTGTACACAAGGTACCATTCTCCTGAAATGTCCTCTCAAGAGTTGTCTTGGTCTCTGCTGCTCCAATGAGGTGAGCCACACTGCCAAACCTGTGGAGCTATGAACATACACCATAGAACATAACATTTGAAGTTGACCAAACTTTCACAAGACCAGCCCTGTTCAGTAATTCTAACCTAGATGAGCTCACGGTGCTTAGAGGGGAGTGGCCAGTATCTCCCCTTCCTGTTGATACTTCATACATATGAAATGTGACAGGTCTTCGGGGAAGAGGGTGCCGCTCTTTCTGTACGCTGTACATGTGAAGAATAACACCATGCTGTCCAAGTGTCCTTCCTGCAGGCTTGTCTTTTGCATGTGTATAAGCAGTGATGGCAAACCTTTTAGAGACTGAGTGCCCAAACTGCAATTCAAAACCCACTGATTTTTCGCAAAGTGCCAATACAGCAATTTAACCTGAATATAGGTGGCTGTGAAGGGGCCATGTCGGGTGCCCACAGAAAGGGCACTGATTGCCACTTTTGGCACCCGTGCCATGGGTTCGCCAAAACTGGTATAAAGTAACACTGGAGAGAGGAGGGCTAGCTGTTCCCGTTTAAGCTGGATAAGCTTTTCCATCAAGGGGACAATGTAATAGGTCTATAGAAATGAGGCTGTTTTCCTAATGGATGACACTCTTGGGTAGTAGATGGTAAACCTTTTAAAGTTATTTCTGCGCCCCTGAGCTTTGTGTGTCCAAAGCAAAGTGTTCTGCTTATATATACCACCCCATACCACTTCAAATAAAAGCAAGAGCCTTTCTTGTTTTATTCTTGCAATGACTCTGCCCTTTACCAAGTGTGACAGCCTTTGGCCTTATGAGATTATTTGGATAATAATTTTGGTTGCAAATACAATCTTGTTGCAAAGCGAATTCTCAAGAAGAATGTCCCACTTGACAAGGTATGCCATTTGTTCTCAACCTTGGCCCATTCACATTCAAGACCTTCTTGTAGACTTAGGATCTTTAAATTGATTTCTTTCTCAAGAATGCATGCAGCTGCTTCAAATAACTGTTCCAGTTAATGCAATCTAACAAATTGATTGGCAACTCCTCTTACAGTCTGAAATGAATTTATTCTAAGTCCAAGAATCTAGCAGTTTTCTAAAAAGTCTTGTCAGGAGCTGAACCCAGGACCTTCTGCATGGAAAATATTTCCTTCATCAAGCTTGAAGTTGGTTTTTACCATTGTTTCAATGCTTAACTTCATGTATAAAACCACAAAGTTGTGTTCAAGAATATATTATTTACAACAAAAGCCCTGCCCAGCATTCAAATTATCATTTAGACCATCCACAAAATGTCTTCCATGTGTGGGAGCATGATGGAGCTAGAAATGGAGGGATAGGGCTTAATGCTTCAATAAAGAAACCTGGAAAGAAAAGAAGATAGTGCCAGTAGAGTAGCTACCGTACATTAGTCTTTTGTAAGAAATTGAAATTCCACGGCCCCTTTGAAACTAACAACTACCATGTTATTCTTAACGAAGACCCAGGCAATGCTTTAGTACAGGGGTGGGCAACTGTTGGCCCTCCAGATGTTTTGGACCACAGCTCCCATAGTCCTTTGTCACTGGCAGTCTCTGGGAGTTGTGGCCCTAAACATCTGGATGGCGGACAGTTGTCTATCCCTGCTCTAGTGAATGTTGCTTCTGCCATGTGTGAAGCCTTAGCAGAAAAGAAGACTGGGCAGAGTCATAAACGCCACCCACCCACTGCTAGTCCACAAGTCGACGTCCAGAGAAGCAGTCCAGAGGAGTAAAGGGGATTATTACTGGAATCGTGGATATCTTAAAAGTGTGTTACGAATGCCACTCTTGTCCTCTTTTCCCCATCTAACTTGGGCACCAGTCCACCACCATGTATTCTGTATGTATAAAGTTGTGGCTTAACTACTGTATGTGAGGAATGGGATTGTAATTTATGAAAGTTCACATGGAAACAAATCTGTTGGTATTTAGGTACAGTATTTGTTACCTAACAAAATGACAAAACAGCATTTTGTTTTTCATTTTGTGCCCATCTCTTCATTGGAAATATTCACTGAATGTTGTTGAATGTGTCCTCTGTAGCCTAACAGTTGAAGAATCAATGAATCTCAGAAAATACAGCAGTGGCTTCTTCTCCTCAATGGTATAAGCATCCCCCAACCTGCTTTGTGCCTGTTGGCAGCTCCTTTCCTGATATATCAACCAGATGCTCCCTCAAAGTATCTTTCTCCTACGAGTTTCAAGCCAGAATACAAATATCCTCCTGCTGCTGCTGCTACTACTAATACTACTAATAAGCATTCATCTAGTATCAATACTGCACTTCTTTTTCCATCTTACATCCCCAAGGATATCTGTAGGCACTGCATTAAGATTTTGATTGATTTTACCGGTAAAGGAGAGGACTCAGGTGTCATCCCCTTGTTCCACAGCTCCATTACCCTCCTTCATGTGGAGAACAATGAGTCTACAGTGGGAAAGGAAAGCTCTGCTTTAGATGATCTCAATGTGAGTCAGGACCCAGGATTCATGTAAATGAGGGTTGTTAATTATATTGAGACACCACCTGGATAACTGAGGCTGGCCCCCTTCACATTCATCGTCAATATGTGGGAGGACAACAAAAATGATAATAGAGGTTGAGTGTGATCTTTTATATGTAACACAGTCACCCTAACAGATAATGCCTGAATAGAACTTTTGTCTAATACTGGAATAGATGGACAAATAAACTATATAAGTGGCATCTTTTGTGTATATGACCTCTTCTGTGTCTTTCACATTCTATGATTTCTTCCTTCTAGAAAAAGTGTGCTGTTTATATACCATCCCATTGCACCTAAAACACTCTCTGGGCAGTTTACACATTAATTATGTAGACATTACATTGATACCTCCCACCCCAGTGAGCTGGGTACTCATTTTACTGACCTTGGAAAGATGGAAGGCTGTGTGAACCTTGAGCAGAGTTTTAACTACAGTACAATAGTTGAACCACTATTTGAAAGACTGGGGCAATAAAAACACCACCCTTAACTTCAGATGCAGCCCCAGCACATCTAAGTTCCAGGCCTCAACTAAGAAACTACCGGCCATATTTTCCATCTTGCCAAGGACTTTACATCTAAGAAATAAATCCTGGCAACTTCATCTTTTGCTATGTTTTTAACCTGTTGGCACAGCTCTGAATAAGTTTGGTACAGCTCTGAATAAGAGGGGTTTTGCCCTCCAAATATTAGCAACTTTTTGTTATTTTTCTAGTAGCCTAATGTATCACCTGTTCTACTTTTGTATTTGGTTTTTGTAATGGCTATATGGCTCCTCAACTTGTTTACTTCAATTCCAGTCTTACGTGTGTGATGGAATGGCCTCAGGGGGAAATTGTTTCATATCAGAAAGTATTTCTGTTTTTTGATGGGCATTGTATGTGTTAGTGTGTTGCCTCTGTAGTCTTAGATGTTACTGCTGTCCAATCATGATTGTTTTATGAACCTTTTGTCTTATGTGTTCGAGTATAGTGAAAAACATTGTACAGTAGTACCTCATAAGACAAATGCCCCTTAATACAAAAAACTCATAAGACTAATGAAATTTACGAGAATAGGAAAACCTCGTAAGATGACTTTTTCCCATGGGATGCCTCGCTAGACGAATTCAGTGCATTCTTGTGGGAACCGTGTTAAACTGCGTTTCGTAGGATGAATTTTTCATACAATGAATTGACCTGTAGAATGAATTAAATTCATCTTAAGAGGCACCACTATATGAACAAAGAAATAATAATGATCCAGTTATCTGGAAATATGCCATATTTGACTAT
Organism: Phrynocephalus versicolor; assembly: GCA_023846285.1. Taxonomy (NCBI): domain Eukaryota; kingdom Metazoa; phylum Chordata; class Lepidosauria; order Squamata; family Agamidae; genus Phrynocephalus; species Phrynocephalus versicolor. The sequence goes on from JAHTLZ010000010.1 coordinate 49,373,004, forward strand.
GAGCTGGGCAAGAAGACAGATAACGGATCTCATTTCATGGCTGATGAAGTGGTAATTCTTAGGGTGCATTCACAAGTCTTTAACAGATTTCAGCTCCAAAGAAACACTATGCATAATAAAAGTGTTTTTTTAAGATAAATACAATATATACAGTTTTACTTTTTCTCCTTTTCCTTTGAATGTCAAAAGCACTATGGAGCATTGCAGGGAAGTTGCATTGTTTGAATAGCACTTAGAGAAATTCCAGCATTGACTACTTGTTTCTGAAGTCTCTTATTAAATCTAGCAATGGCTGAAAGGAAAATTGCCTCCCCTACATATTGGCATCCCCTCAGCACAAAAGGTCAGCGAGATACCAATGAGGCAGAAAGCAGCATGTGATCAAACATATGTTTGCTCATTTTTGCCATTCATTTTTTGAGGCAAGGGAGGTGGGATCTTGTCAATCTTTATTCTCCCATGAGAATGCTACTTCCTAATCCTTATGAAGTCAGTAAATTATTCTCACAAATGCTTGCTCCAACATTTGTGTCCATGAAAAAGCAGAAGTACAAATATTCTTTCCATTTACATGACCATTTGTTTGCTAGATTTCTTGGAAGCATTTGTGTGCAAAAAAGCTTGTCCACTGTGGTTCTTCTAGAATCACTTCATTAGAGTAAAACACACTGATGCAGTGTTGTTCTGTTATAGGAGCTACTTTTTTTATGGAAGGGGAATCTCCAGTCTCCTCTACCTTGTCCCTGAAGATTTATAAAATTTACTAAAATGTCATTTCCCCTCTTCCTCCCCGAAGCAAACTATTTCCTATCTGAACAGAGAGAGCAGAGGGTTGCCCTTTATGGTGTGTGTGTGTGTTTCCTTTTAGTTTTGTGGGTTGGTCTGTGTTTCCTTTTAGTTTTGTGGGTTGGTCTGTTACACCCAAATTAAGAAAGAATCTTGGGACACCTTAAAAAGAAACAAGCGTTACTTGACCTAAGCTTTGATGGACTGCAACTCATTTCATCTGAAGCATTTCTGTCTCTTTCATATTGCCTCTAATGGAGGTGTTCTGTAGTCTCCCAAAGGCTTTACCAAATAAAATTTATTAGGACTTTAAGATGTCAAAACACAAGACTGCCTTTTTTGTTGTCCCACTTAAAATAATTATGTACAAAGATACCATTTTAGTCTCTTCCTTGACATTATTATTAATATTGCAAAGAAAGAAGATCCACAGGAGGAGGACTACTAAGCTGATAAAGACGGTTTGGGAATCACTGCCATTTCTAATGCTATTTTTTAGCTACAGACAACACCTGAACTCCCAAGAAATATGTGTGGAGGTGACTGCTGGCTACAGCACCCAGTTCAATGATAGCAGTCATGGTATCTTTTGGCTGGACTTGCTGAGGCTGCATGTAATTCTGCTCTACTGCCATTGACAAGTCCTGAAATGCATCAACAATAAGTACATTTACAGAAGTACCTGTCCAGACAGGAAGTGTTCAGCATTGCTTGTTAAATATGTTGGTGGCAATCTCTTGAAAATAGAGATGGGCACAAAACACCAAAATAGTGTTTCGCTTTGTTTTTCATTTTGTTGTTGTTGGAAATGATTTTTTTTTAAAAAAATCATTTCATTTTTCGTTTGCTTTTTTTTTGGTTCTGTTTAAAAAACCCTGCACCATTGCCCCAATACGCCCAATTTGAGGGAGGAGAGGGGGGTTTTAAAACTTCTTTTAGCCACCAAAGCAAGTGGTGATGGCCCCGGCTGCCACTTGCTTCGGTGGCTAAAAATTAGTTTAAAACCCCTGTGCCTTCCCCCCATTGAGCACATTTTTAACTCATTCACTTGCTTGACCAGTGACCTTTCGGGCACAGGGAGCAGAAAACCACTCACCCAGACTCCATTGGTAGCCCGCTCAGGCCCAGCTGGGCGGCCCCGCTGATGTCATGGCTGCTCCCCCCCCCGCTGCCTTTGCAACCCTACCCATGTGACCTGGTCGGCTGCCGGGCTGAGCTCCAGTGGAAAGTGCACGGGGAGGCCTCCCCGTGGCCTCGAAAGCCCTCCCCATGAGGGCTTGTCAGTGGCAGCGGCGGCGGCAGGTGCCGACACGCCTCAGGTATGGAGTCCCATTTTAAAGACGAACCTGACGGGGGGGGGGGGAAATCAAAAAACGAAAGAAAATTTCCAGTTTGTTTCATTTCATTTTTCTTTAAAATCAGTTCATTTTTCATTTCGGTCTGAAATGAAACAAAAACAAAATGAAAAATATTCATTTTGTGCCCATCTCTACTCATGAATATTGTATATATATAGTACAGTACAGTACTTTCCCTGTTGTGTGGTATGCATTGTTACTGAGCCTCTGTTATGTGTGATTTTGAGTTTTCCCAGGTGTTTCAAGAGGTTTCACTCTTTTGAGTTTTCTTTTTACCTTTTTAAAAAGTATCCTCATGTTAGAGAAGTTTTCTCTTCTGGGATATGCAATAATTGTTTTCATCTGGTTCAACCCCACACCAGGGGACCTGATCCCGCAATGTGGAACAAACTGCCTTGTGAAATAAGCCAAAGTGAATCCCTCACTGCCTTCAAAAAAGCTTTAAACACCTGGCTTTATAGGAAAGCTTTCGGTGATGGGTGATGTAATGTGTTGTCTCGCTTTTGTTATTTCTCCTGCCATCCTGTGTTCCAGTGTTTGCCTCTTGCTGGGTTTTTAATATGTTATTGGCTTTTATATGTCCACTGTATTTTTTTGTTTTATTTTATTTTCCATGTTGACTTATTGTTTGTTATTTATTTGGCTTTTGTTGTGAACTGCCCAGAGTCCCTTCTGGGAAATCAGGTGGTGTAGAAATGCATAAACAAACAAACAAACAAACAAACAAACAAACAAACAAACAAATACATACATACATAAATTTAACAGTTGCTGAGAAAAAGGAAATCACTAATTCATGGGAAGCTCTAGAAACACTCAAATTAAGAGGATGGCTTAGAAAGTAAGTCTCAGAAAGTAAAGTTGATTCAACTAATCTTGGCATATATTTCTGAGTGCATTTTTGAATATTTAAAGCTGTATTATTTTGTCTTTTAAAAAATGGCCTACTTGTTTCAAGGCTGTTTGAGGCAAAGAGATGACATGTAAAATCATCATTGGCATCCTTCAGTCTCGAAAGACTATGGTATCATGCCTGGAGTAGAGATCCTAAAAACAATACCTAGTGTGACTAAATAGACCAATTCGGGAATGGCAGTCTCTAGTTCCCCCCCCCTTTCCCCACCCCACCATCTTTGCGCTCGCCGATTAGTGTTGCTGCGGAGGTGCGGCTATTATGCTAAGATGAGATGATGCCTAAAGTAATTTCATTATGCTGTTTTTATATTGTTGCTGTTTGTTTTATTCTGTGTCAACCTGTTGTTGTCCATTGTACTGTTTGCTGACTTGTTCAGCTTTGTAAGCCGCCCAGAGTTCCGCTTGGAAGATGGGCGGGGTAAAAGTCCAACAAATAAATAAATAAATAAATACCGCACTGGGGGCAGATGTATTCTGTTGCTTGCCCGGTCCTCGAGTTTCGTTCTTTCCGTGCCTGCCTCTTTTCCTCTGCCTGTTGAACAAATGCCTCTTCAAATTTATGTAGACCATGCTGTATCTCTTGCCTCCAGACAGTGCGATCGGAGGTCAGGGTTTTCCATCTGTTGAGGTCCATTTCCAAGGCCTTCAGGTCCCTTTTACAGATATACCGCAGCTGTGGTCTCCCTCTGGGGCGTTTTCCCTACACTAGTTCAACCCCTGCACATGTAAAATATTGGAATGAATAAATACTGTAATTTAAAAAAAAACCTGGAACTTTGACAGCAAAGTGGATTTTTTTTTTGGTGGCAGAGAAAAATTGTAGCCATTTTGTATATGCTACATTTCTATAAATCTGTGACTTCTGAGCTTTCACAGAACTTGGTAAGTGCCTCAAAATGGCCCACACGCTGTGAAATCAGATCAGAATTGCAATGTAGATTCAATTTGTTACACATCTAAATAGAAAGCTCTGCATTTTCTTCTCAGCAGTATTGCTTAGGTTGTATATGTGTATTCCCCACCTCCTCGCTATATTTATTTCTCTTTAATCTGGTTTCTTAGTAACATTCTTGAAGTGGAAATTTCAGTACAAAACCAAGTGGCCATTAATAGCTTCAGGAAGGAAGGTTGCTAGGGTGTTACTTTTTTCCCCTTTCAATTTTTAGTTGAGTCTTGCTAGAGAATGAGAGAAAATTGAAAGCAATAAAGAAGAGGCACGGCCTTACTGCGAAAGGATTGAGGTATTTTTTTCCTCCTCCCAGCCAAAAATTAAAATTACAGTTGGACCCTGTATAAAGGAATTAATTCGTTCCAAATGAATTTTGTTAAACAAAATTTCCTTTGTACAAGTTTCCCATAGGAATGCATTGAAAATGGATTAATCCCTAATAGCGGCCATTTTTCTGTTTTATGGATTCTCCCCATAGGTGATTCTGTTAAGCGATTTCCCCCTATCTCCGGAAGTTTTTTCCCTTAAGCAGATTTTCTGTTAAACAAACAGCTTGTTATATGAGGGTCCACTGTAGTTTGTTCCACTGAAACAGAGCAATTAATTGTACTTAATCATAATTAAATTTTCCATCCGGAAAATTTTAAACCTTTGGGCTGGCTGGCTGGCTCATTGATTTAGGTATCTGGCTGCCAAGCCAGAGGTTGGGAGTTTAATTCTGCACTGTGCCTCTTGGGAGAAGAGCCAGCCTGTGTAGCCTTGGGCAAGCTGCACAGTCCCAGGGAGCCCCCTGAAGAAGGGAACAGTAAACGACTTCTGTGCACTCTCTACCTAGAAAACCCTGGATAGGGTTGCCATAAGTCAGAACTGAGGTGACTGTAGTCACAATTCAATATTTTAATCATTAATCTTAAAGCAGTAGAAAGATGGACTGGGGACAGTTTGGCTGATAAAAAGATAAATTATTCTTTTTTAGTATGTTTTACAAGGTCTTGACTATGTAAAGCATGCTGTTTCTTCATATTATCTACTGGAGTAGCACAATGTCTGCATAAGGCAGGGGAAAAAATCAGTGTACACTTTAAATTATACTAAATATTTTAAAGTTTGTCTTGTTGTGTATAAATTAGCAGATGCAAATTCCATGTAAATAACTACCTTCCTTTGTCCTTTTTTGTTGACTCCAGTATAAGTAAAAGGGTTATATTTGGGTCAGCTTATATGCCTTGTCTGACCTCACCACCGAGGTGTCCTCCAGCAGGACTGGTGCGGCCTGAGCCTCCTGGCCGAGTGCTTGGGAGGCAGCGGAAGGGGATTCCAAGGCCATGGGGAGGCCTCCAGCCGAGTTTATTAAAAATCATCTTAATCATTCATCATACAATGAGTTTTAATAAACTGAAATAAAAATCATTTTCTTAATGATTTTCTTAATGATTTTTATTTCATTTTATTACAAATTATTGTAATACAATCTTCCAGCCCTCCAGCCAAGTCTGGAACCCAGGTCAATGTACAATTGGAAAGTCTGAGATTAATGTGCTTCACACCCCCCCTCCTCAAAAAAGTAATGGAACTCCTCTCCAATGGCTATCCTGATTCTCCCACTGTGTAACAGATCTTGGGATTGTTTTGCCTTGGTCAACCCTATTTGTGTTAAAAAGGATACAAGCAATTCCTAAAACTGGAGGAAAAGCAGATAAAATAAATTCAACAGAAGTAATGAAGTGAGCTGATTAGCCCCTGCTGTATTTTAGAAGTCATATTGATATTTGACAGATCTGGAGACAACGTTTGTGTCCATGGAACCTTCAGGGGCCACACCAACCAGATACACAAAGAAAAAAGACACAAACAATAAAACACAAACAGTGGAACCATAAGTACAGAGAAGACCTTTTTCAGTTTTGAAAATTTGGTGATTTGGGGGTGCTAAACAATTGAGAGGAGATTCTATAGGATAAGCCTTTTCCCCTTTTCTTTCTTTCTTTCTTTTTGTTTCCAAGTGCCCAAATTCTCAATTTACCCCATAACCTTCAATTCAGGGAGAAAACACTGGGAAAAAGGACTGGGGCAACTTCCTATTTTTAAACAGGAAGCTAGACCAGAGCATTACTTAGAATGATCATGCAGGCATCTAGCTCAGCCTTTGTCTCAAGGGAGCACAAGTTTGGTACAGCCCTGGCTCTAAAAACCTCGGGGGGGGGGGGGGGGGGGGGCCTTAGATGCATGCCTTGCATCTATAAACTGTTTAAAAGGGTTTCTGGAAGCTTCCAGGAGGTATGTTTATTTTTCCTCAAGTAAAAGGGGCTTTGTAGAGAGGACTAGGGGCCTCAGATCTGCAGCTGTTGCACACTCCTATTTGACATGCAGTTTCAAAAATCAGCATTTGTTTCTGGAAAATTGCATGTGTCCCCCCCCCCCAGATAATGCATACAGATCTAGCAAAGTATTAGAACTGTGTAAATTTAAATTTATTGCTTGCTTTACCACATTCAGTTCCTTGAGTTTTCCCCCCTGTTCGCTGACTATGCAATTTTGCCTGTCCTTGAGAGGGAAAGCAATGTCAGTTGCCAGATAGACTAAGTCAGCCACTGTATTATCTGAATTTACAAACTGAGATTATACTCAGAATATTTCCTGTTTTTATGTCATATAGTGTCATAATTAGACAGTCAAGAAAAATTATTCAGTAATTAGAATGTGTGTGTTTGTGTTTTCATATGGAAACAGCTGCACAGAGTATTTCATAGGATGAAAATGGACATTTCCAAGTAGCAGATTTTACTGGCCTGCTGACTGAATGATCTTGATTGATTTAAAAGGTGCAACTACGAATGAGACATCTTTTTAAAAGGTGGGGAATGGAATGAATAACACAAAAAGGACAACACCTGTTGTACAGAATACAGGGAGTGGGAAGCAGGAGTTGCCATGGTATACACAACCGCCTTGGAGACTGTCAGGCTGTCTGCCATGACAATTCCAGGTCTGGAGGCCTTCTTTGTGTCAGTGAGGATCAGGAATGGATTTGCAATAATGCTGGTTTATTGTGCTCCCTGTGACCCGGCACTCTCTTTTCCAGAGCTAGCAGGCTTTATCTTGGTGGTGCTGCTGAGGCTGCCCAAGACTTGTTGTTCTGGGTGATTTCAACATCCGTGCCGAAGCTGGGATCACCATTGAATTCTTGGAAACCGTGGCTTCCTTGGACATGCCCCAATTTGTCAACAGTCTTACCCATGTGGCCAAGTCATATGCTGGACCTGGTATTTTCAATGGGGTAGCAAGAGATGGACCTGAAAGTTGATCCCTTCTGTCACGGCCAGATCACCACCTGATTGAATGCAACCTCTTGTTGGAGAGCCAGTCCGCTATTGGATCCAGTAGGCTTCTAAGGCTGCTATCTCACCTGGGTTTTGATCCTAATCTTCTGAAGGTCCGGCTTTTCCTCTTTGTCCCATCACGTGATTGAATAAGTGGGACAGGAGTTCACACATCCAAAGCTGGTTTTTAATATAAAAGTGCAGTTCAGCCCCCTTGGCCAGCAGGTGGCGCTGGCATTTAAAAAAAACCAGATCACTTGGCTGGAGGAAATTAAGGCTTAGGGCACCACATGGAGCTTCCTGTTTCTCCGAAGGTGAAAAGCAATTAGAAAAAAGAGTGCTGATCGGTCCCAGGAGCAGCCGGTCGGTGCTATGAGTTAAAAAGGAAGAAACCCGGATCATCTGCGTGGTCCCACAGCATCTGCTTCCTTAAAAGGTGGATTATCAAAGTGAGGCAAAAAATTCCTTACCTCCTGGGTGAGTCACAGAAACCTCGCTTAAAGGGGCATTACCGGGTTTTCTTGTTTCTTTTTCCCCCAAAAAGCCCGGTGGCTGTGGGGACGGCATTTTTAACACAGGTTTTTCTAGTAATTTAAACTGCTTTTAAAGGGACATGGGACTGAGCCCTAAGATGCACTGTGTGGGATATCAGCAGAACTGGTTGGTGCTGTGTTTGGGATGCTGCCGCAATCCAGGCAGGTGACATAATCACATCCAAACATACTCTCCACTGTCAAGCCTGTCCTGCTCCATTGTGTACCAAACAACTAAGGATGACAAAGCAAAATTGGAGAAGGCTGGAGAGCATATGAAGGTGGGCCCCAATGGAATCTAATCACATCTAATATATACAGAGCAATGGTGGAATTCATGAGAAGTTCACATTGCGCTGACTGGATAAGGTCCACAATCACCAATCTGAACTGTTTTTCATCAGGTGAAATTTCTCTGGAATTGGTCACAGTAGTAGGCCTGCCAGTAGCATGACCTGTGGCCGAGATAAGGTGTCCACTGCATTGGCTTGTCCAATGATTCTAACCTAATGACCCTTTCACTCTGGGTTCAGGCTGCATCATGGCATGTAGGCAGCTTTGGTTACCCTGCAAGATGACCTTCTGCGGGAGTGTCTGTGTTGGTCCTCCTGAATTTCTCTGCAGCCTTTGAGACCATCAACCATGACATTGTCCTAGCTCGGGTCCTTCCTCAAATAATACCCCAGAGAGTGCAACTTGGTACCCCTTAGACTCTCAATTGTGAAGTCCCCCAGGGGTCAATAATCCCATTGCTGTGTAATAGGTACAGTATAAGAAGTTCCTAGGTGAGGTCATCAAGAGTTTTGGAGTTCTGTGTTGAAGACACTTAGCTCTGTCTCTCCTTCCATCCTTCTGGAGTGGGTGCTGTCCCATCTCTTGAGCACAGTGGATGCTGTGTTGGGTGGATGCGGGGTAACAGACCGAGTCTGAATCCAGGCAAGACAGGCACCCCTGGTGCCTGTGGTCTGGGTGCCTCTTTTGCTTTTGGGTTGAGTTACCCTCTCTGCTAAGTATGAGTATGCAGTTTGGGTTTACTGCTGGATCCAGTGCTGACAATAGACTTTGTGATAAGGTCTGCGGTCTGCTCCACCTATTTCCATTTTAGGGAGATCACCCAGCTGTGTACATACCTTAACACGGGTCCCTGACCATGCTGATCCATCCATTGGTAATCTTGAAATTAGACTATTGAAATGCTCTCTACAAGGGGAGGTAATACAGAAACTGCAGCAGGTCCAGAATATGGTGGCTAGATTATTGAGTGGATTAAAGACATACTAGCATATTTTGCCCTCTCTGGCTGCCTTACCTGTTTATTTACATGCAGCTTCAAGGTGATGACTGAAGTTCCCTCTAAGGTGAATCTCCACCCCACATCACCCCAGATTGCTTGTGCTTGTCCTCCCCTGTGCATCTGTTGGGACTATTTTTGTTTTGGTTGTGATGGAACCCTTGTGCAGGGGAAAAACATGTGTGCATGTGCACAGGACAGAGCCTCATGCAGTGGGGACAAAAATTAGAGGGCACACTGGTGGTGACACTAACATATAAAACCCTAAACAGTTTGGGACCATGTTACCTGCCAGAATGCCTGACAGAAAGAGTTCTGCCTGTCCTACTCCTTTGTCCCAGGTGAGTCAGTTGAGGGCACTGTTCCTGGGAGAGGTCTGGAAGGAAAAGACTAGAACCTGGACCTTCTTTGTAGTTGCAGCACATCTGTGGAATCGACACTTCCTTGGTATCCACCTGGCCCCTTGTTTGCTACTTTGAAGAGATTATTGTAAACTTGGCCATATTTTTACATCTAGACCCAGCCATATATTAGATGCCCCCCACTTTTAAGACTCCAAATTAAGCAAATTAATAAATCCTCCTTAAGTTATTCCCCACCCCAAACTGTTTCCTTTCCATGTTCTGAAGACTCCTCTCTGCTTTGCTCTTGCAGGAAAGGACTCTTCATTTCGGTGCATAAAGGCTGAGGGTGTAGCAACCCATTAAGAAGTGCCTTTCCACACTGAAAGCACTCCTGGAGAGAAAAGAAAACAGCAGGGAGTGGTAAACAGTAGGGGGCTGGAGGAGAATCCAAACTGTTATTTCACTTCCTCTCCAGTAGGGCTTGATTGCCCTTCTCTCTGCTTTGTTCTTGCAGGATCAAACAATTCTTTTTAATGTGAAAAGGCACTTCTTAATGGGTTGCTCCACCCTCAAGCCTTTCCCTGCTGTAAAGAAAGTGCTGGTCCTTGCAAAAACAAGGTGCAGAGGAATCTTCAGGACATGGAGAGTAAACAAGGGCTGCTGGAAAGGAAGTGAGACAGCAAGGT
>JAHTLZ010000010.1:49383195-49406633 GCA_023846285.1 Phrynocephalus versicolor
ACAGCAAGGTTAAATTTGGATTCTCCTCCACTCCACTCCCCACCCCTCAGGAAAGGCTTATATCTCTGTGTACAACACCCCTTAATGTTTAGTGCCATGATTTTAGAAAAACAATAGTGTCGTATTCCTGAAAATATATGATATTTAGAAAGGCTTTTGAGAATGTTATACCAACAGAACACAGAGTACTTAGTCAGAGATTTCACCATGCTGATTGCTTTTATCAAATCCAATATTTTTGTGCTAACCTTTGTTTATGATTTTTTCTAATTTATAAAGTTTTGCATATGCTTATTCTTTTACATTACTTGGATGTTATTTTACATTAATTTATTCTTGTTGATTATTGTTCGGTTTTCTGTTGTAAAATGGCCAGAGTGGCCTTGGTAGCGACAGACAGACAGGCAGACAGACAGACAGACAGACAGACAAGAAAAGAAAATAACTTAATAAACCATCTAAATGAAATCTGGAAATTCAGTTGAAATTATTACATAGGAAAGGTATACTATCCCAATATCTTACAGAATCATTCATAAGTTATGATGACCCTGCCTGCCTGCTTGTCTGTCTGCCAGTAAGTCAGTCATTCTTTCACCTTAACAGTTTGTCTCATATCTATCTATCTAAATGTCTGTGAAGATTCTCAGTCATCCAGGTGAGGTCAAAGCTGACTGACTATAAGATGGAGGACTCTCACTAGCTGTATTCAGACTGATGAAGCTATTTGGATGTGCAGCGAAACGTTTCTATCTCTCAAAAAAGAAGTGCAGTAGCCATGACTCAACTTCCAGATCTATCTAAATATTTCATAGATTTGACCATATCCATATCTTAATTGAGCCACCTCATGTTTATTAGTTGATTGAATGCACCAGGTTCAAACACCAAAGGTATGTGGGGAACTCTCCTTAGTGGCTATTTCAGAGCTCTGTACAAACTGTTAATAAGAAGGATCAGGAGGGGGGGAAAAGGATAGAAGAAAAATGAATAGACTTCTGTTGCTGCCATTCCTTGATTTCTGAGCTGAAGTCTCTATGGAACGTAATGAAGTGTGGAGCAAGGGGAGGTTTGAACTTCATTACGTTTTATATGTCAGAGGAGTAATAAGATGGTATAGAAATAAATAAATGATATGGAATGACCTCATTTCATTGTCACCTTTACATGGGGGAGAATGTGGTCTTTCCGTGTAACTAGGACTGCACTTTGTCACAAGAGGAAGCATGAGAAGGATCAGCAGGGTTGGAACCCACATGCGAAGCAATTCTACTCAATAAATGTGTTCCATTTATTTTTTAAGACTCTTTCTGAGACTTGGAGACAGGCAAATCTATATTAAATTTATACAAAATGGATACCAAATGTATAATTAATGCTTTCTGGGAAAGAGAATTTGCCTGTGGTTTGTACATCTTGTAGCAAGCAGAACCATTATGGAATTTGCTGATCACACACACACACACACACACACACACACACACGATAAGTTGCTCTGGGAAGAATAAAATAAAAAATATAAACATATTTTTGTTTAATGAGTATGAGTAAATTTCTTTATTGGATTAACAATTTGTTTGTTTATTTCAATTTTATTATGCAAAATTGAGTTCATGATTAGATTAACAATTATGACGACTGAGTATTATATGCGCACATATATTTCACCATGTAGCATGATTGAAAATCTACTTTTGCTGAGTAGGCATGGAAGCATTTACACAAACTAAGGACAGTATTTAAAGTGTGGGAATCTACTTTTCATTCTAACAGAGCTGCTAAGATCATTACAGAAATCGGGATTAATGCGATTTATCCAACTGGTTTCAAGAAACAAAATTATGATCTTGGCAAAAGAATAAAATTTAACATTTTTAGTGGAATATCTGTGATGTGAGTGCCTGTTTCTTTATCATAATTCTGTTTCGGGAAGAATAAAAGTTTAAAAAAGAGACATGCTTAAGAGTAAAAACACAAGATTTAATTTTCTGGTTTACGATGTCTGTTGTTAAGAGAACAGTATATTAAAACATTTGATAATTCTGGAATGTATAATCAGGCCACTGTTATATGTGTGTCCCTCTATACAAAATGATGTTTTAAAAGAGATTTTTGCTTGCTTCTTGCTTTAGCAGGTGCTATTAGATTTGCTTCCCTAAGGCATTTGATAATCGGTTTAACAGAACATAGTCATTTGTCTTGTTTGCTGCCTACATAACAGATAGATTGTGATACAAATGTTAATTAGATGATATCTTTTATTAATTAACACTTTTGAGCATTTAGGTTTGTTTTCCAAATGATCGGGGGGGGGCATACAAACTGAGGACACAATAAATATTAGCTGTATGAATTGCACTTTGAAAACGAGCTACAAATGCCTGAGAGAGAAAAAAATAAGATCAGAATTACGACTCCGAGCACAGTTGCATTTACATGCAACACAGCACTCAACATCCTTGGCTCAGGCATTAGAAGGTGCTAGTTATCTGAATTCATGGAGCTCTTCTAGTTCACCTGACCCAAAGGATCCCCGTTGAGGGATAAGAATACCCCTATTTAACATACACAGTCCACATGATTAATGCTAGTTGTCAGTACATGATGAGCCAAGTTCAGGTTTACAACCCTGGTTGCATGCTAACAGTATCCGAGAAGAATCATGTGTTTAGCCATGTAGGCAGCTTTAATAAGGACTTGGTCAGCCCATGCCTGGATATGGGCAGAAGGTCATGGAAATTGGCTCCCTTTGTCAGTGTGAGCCCATGTAAAGAGCACTCCTCTATAATCAAATCTCTGATTATTAGAGATGGGCACGACTAGGGAAAATGACATTTTCGAGTTGTCGTGTGTCGGAGGCGGCCCGTGTCGGCTCGTTTCTGTTTTTCGCGAAAATTCACAAAAATTAGTTGGTTCGTTTTTTGTTTTTTCGTCTGTCGTTATACTGGTTTGGGGGGGTAGCGGGCTCCTGGAGGCACCTCTGTGGGGTGGGTGCCTCCGCCGGCCCGCTATAAAGGGAAAGCGGGCTCCTGGAGGCCCCCGTGGGTGCCTCCTATCCTCACCCGCTAGGAAGGGAAAGCAGGCTCCTGGAGACCCCTCCGCATGGGGGTCTCCTCTCCTCACCTGCTGCTGCAAAAGGGCATGCACATCCATATGGATATGCATACCAGTTGCAGACTAGTGAGACCAGTGCACTGGTGCATGACCGTCCGTCCAGGAGAACCCTGAAGACTGGGTCGCACCTGCTGTGTCTCACAAAGAAGGGAATCGTACTTGCGTGTAGTGCAATGCAAGTAGATCTGGCTTAGGGGACAGCAGCTTGGCGCAAGGGCTAGGGTTAGGCTAGTTACTGGTGAGGTTAGGGTGGGGTAGTGGGGTGCACCTCTGGGTGCCTCTCTGACCCACTAAGAGGACAGTGTACTGTGGCGTATGGGTGGAATCAAGAATTAGGGTTAGGGTTAGGGGGCTAGGGCAGGGTTTAGGGGGCTTTTTGGCACATCCCAGAAGTCTCAGTGGCCAAGTGGCCATGATGGCTCCAAAAATTTGCATGGCCACTCCCACATGGCCACTTGGCCAGCCCATCATTGCGCAGGTGTAAATAAAATAAAATAAAATAAAATCAATGGAGAGAGGACAGGGGAGGAGACATTTTGTTGCAAGAAAAACCCACTGCTACTGTAAAAATTCTGGCAGTTTTATAATGGCAAATAGCAATTAGCATTTTCGCATGTTTATGTGGTGCTTGTTGTGTGTTTTTTGGACCACGATTTCAAAAAAAAAATTGCGGTCGCCGCCCCATTTTGGATTCCCCGCCCGCACCGCATGGCATGGCGACTCGAGTCCGGCTGCCCAGGACAGGAGAGGGGGGGGAGGCCATGGACCCCCCTCCAGAAACCGCCCCTCCAGTAGGTGCCCTGAGCCCTCACTCAGGCAGGCATATTTTCGCCAGCTTTTTGGCCTGGGATGGGGGGGGCAGTTTTAAAACTTTTTTCTGTGCCGCTTCCGCTTTAATTGCGGCGGCTGGCGGCGACTTTGGCGGGACGACGAAGATGCATTGCCCGCCCCGCCCCCAGTGCAGCCCAGGGCCAGGAGGGCCAGGAGGAGAGGGGGGAGGCCGCGGGGACCCCCCTCCAGAAACCACCCCTCCGGTAGGTGCCCTGAGCCCTCACTCAGGCAGGCATATTTTCGCCGGCTTTTTGGCCCGGGATGGGGGGGGGAGTTTTAAAACTTTTTTCTGTGCCGCTTCCGCTTTAATTGCGGCGGCCGGCGGCCGGCAGCGACTTTGGCAGGACAACGAGGATGCATTTCCCGGCCCGCCCCCAGCGCAGCCCAGGGCCAGGAGGGATAGGAGGAGAGGGGGGAGGCCGCGGGGACCCCCCTCCAGAAACCACCCCTCCGGTAGGTGCCCTGAGGCACGGCAGGCATATTTCCGCCTGCTTTTTGGCCGGGAATCGGGTTTTTTTTCTTTTTAAAAAAACTTTTTTTCTGTGCCGCTTGGCATCGCGGGATCGCCATGATGCCAGGAACGACCACGACAAATCAGACCCATTTATTCGTTCGTCGGTTCGAGTTCGAGTTCTGGCGGAGTAATTCCCGTTACCGTTTCCGTTGCGTAACGGAAACGGAAACGGGAATTCCGCTAAGTCATGCCCATCTCTACTGATTATCTTGTCATAGTAGCTATTTGCTGCCTTTTGCAGAAACAATGGCGAGAAATGTGGCTTTGTGAAGACTAGTGGGTTGAAATGGGCTGTCAGAACTGTGGGGTGAGATAGTGACACCTCTTGAGCTTGGAAACATGGTTTAAGATGGTTCTCATTGTGTGCTTTCAGGAAAATGCAGTCCTGGGTCTTGCTAAGATGTAAAATCTCTCTGAAACTGACCACAAACTATCCTAGTTTGCACTATCCTATTTTGTACTTGTTAATGTTTTTGCAATATACAATTGGTGGTGAATTAATAGTCTTACCTGACAACTTAACAATACTGTATTGCCGAGTTATTGTTGCAGTTTTAAAAGGCCTGTCCTGCCTTGCCATGCTGTGTGGTGAGTCAAGATTAAAGTCATGCTGCAAAAAAAAAAAAAAGGCGGGGGTGAAGGGCCAGAATATGGGGATTGTTGTCCATTTGCCTCAGGGTTGCATCCTTTACCCTCACACACAGTGGATGAGTACCATAGTTTTATCTGTATTCATGTCACCATATGAAAGGCCACTGCCAGGTAAAAGTGCCTTTCACATTTCAAAAATGTTTTACTCAAACTCATCCACTTCAGGTTAGTATTGGTCTAAATAGATCAAACACCTGGGACTAAGGCTGCAGCCACACTGGCAATTTGAATTGATTTCTGTCTGATGGTTGGAAAACTAGGTCATGAGGTATGTATTTAAATTGGTGGCCATGTTCGCACACCCTGAATGGAAATCAATTTGTATCTCTTAATTTAAACTGGTTTTGGCATCTACAATGCTGTAATCAACACGTTTTCTTTCTGGTTTAGGACCATGATGCTCTTAAAGGTTTTGATTATTTTGTGACTTTTTTAAAGTTAGTGTTACATCCATAAATTAAGTGTCTAGTAGGTGCCACCTGGTATCATAATAGTTGTTAGAAACCATGGGAACCCATGAAACGTCCTTCTTGGCTGCTGCACCCACACTGTGGAACTCCTTCCCACTAGAGGCCAGGACTGCTTCATCTCTGTTGTCTTTCTGAAAACAGGGAAAGATCTTTTTCTTCAGGCAAGCTTTCCCTAAATGATGGTCTGCCAATTATGTGTCTTTTATATGAATCTACAGGCTCACATAGACTTTGTGTTTATAATTACTTCTAATCTTATGTGTTTACATTGGCACTATGTTTTCAATGTTAGTTTCCATCACTCATAACTTTTACTCTACTTTTAATTGCTCACATTCTCTGAAGTAGTCCTAGCACATGGACCATCCTCTGTGTCCAGTTACTCTGTGCTCACTCTATGCCTGCAGGTATTCTGCCGCTCTTCCAGCGCCTTCATTGGCCAAATGAAGGGAACCAAGTAGTTGGATGTAATGCCGAACACACTTATAAACTGATGCAGCAAGAATCATTTTAAACAACAGCAGCAGCAACAACAAAAACAAACATTTAAAAGGAAGAACTATGTGGAACTCCTGTCATCCAGATTCCACATAGACACAAATTAAAACAACAGCTTACATCCACAAAACTGCATTTAATTGAATCGGTTTTATTAGTGAGGTATTTTACAGAGCCCCTGCCAGCAGTTGGAAAAACAAAACAAAACCTTGCTTTGCAGCCCATATAAATTGATTTCACTCCTTGGCTTGTGTGAATGATAAAATCTAAATGGATTTAAATGATGCTTAAATGCGGTTCTTATCACTAGTGTGACCACAGCCTTAGACTGCATTGATTTCCAGCAGACTGCTGCCCTTCCATGCACAAACTCTCCATTAAAAATTGCAGGCGAAGGAAAGGCAAACAGACCTAATGATGGTCTGCTGCTCACATTATTTTGGAATCAGGAGATGTACAGGGAAATTATCACAGAAGCAAAGACAAATTTGTTACATGCTCTTAGGAAACATCAGGGCAAATTAACCCGCCACTTGAAACATTTGAACAATAAACCTTTAGAATATATTTCATGGGACAAATTAAAAAACATTCCAGCTGTAACTGTGTTTTCCCCAAGACTTATGCCACCTTTCTCTTGATTTCTGTCAACTAGTGGTTACATTATCTAAGAAATCATGCTTTATATTTATAAGGAATACATTTTAGTTGCCAAGAATTAAAATTTCTAATCCAATATCCCTCTTAGGTGTGGCTGGCTGCTTTTTGCTATAGAGGCAATATGAGAGCTGGGGTATGGCTAGTCGTCTACTCATATTGCATTCTAAAACCTGATTTCCCCTCTTGCAGTGATGTGTGACCTTGAGTTAAGCCTGTATCATATTTAGCTTTATTAAATTTGGGTAAAGGCTGCTGGAATCAGCTTGGTTTATTAGCTCTCCAGGTTGTTCTGGCTGTCTTCTCTGACCTCATCAATACGGGCTATGCCAGCGGTAGGTTCCTCTTTGTCAAAAATGATTGGCAGCCATTCATTTTCTCCTTGCAGGTATCTTCAGATAGCTGTGCACTTCCTTACTTCTTATCATCAAACTGACTGCCATCATTACTACAACTTATTACTACCAAAGCGGCCTTGCTACCGGGACTTGTAGGGCATCAGGTGGCAAAGGCATTAAAAGCCAAGTGCCTGTTGCACTGCAGTTCAGTCTACTGGAATGCATAGAATCATTACTCTTTTTTCACTTCTTGGTTTGCATTCTCATGAAGCAGACCAACACCAGCAACAATTTTAATGTGCTTTACTGGATTTAAAAAAAGAAAAGGAAAAAATAAATTTGCAAAACATTGACAATAAGATGTACAACTGCAGTACCATTCACCTCAGAAGGAATATGACTGCAACTAGAGAATAATAGGCCTGTATTCAAATTTATACATTCACTATTGTGATGTGTGTGTGTGTTTGTGTGTGTGTGTGTGTGTGTGTCTGCCTGTCTGTCTGTCTGTCTGTCTGTGTTTCTTTGTATTCTGAACGATAGTGGGAGAATTTGAGGATTGACCAAAAGTCTGCCTCAGTTTTTAAGGAGTACTGCTGAAGAGAAAGGGCATAATCCTTCCTCGCATTCCTACAGAAACCAGCTCTGTCAGCTGAACAGCCGCATTTGAACCTACAAGAGGCATGGGACACAGGCCTAAGAGAGCAAATAAGAAAGAGGCAATGCAAGGTGGATTAAATCAGCCCCAAAGAAGTTTTACAAGTGATCAAATAAAGCAGCTCCTTCCCATTCAGCTGACCAAGGAGAAGAGAAAACAAAAATTTTAACAAGCTCATTAGATTCAGACCCTCCCAAAGATCAGAGAGCACCTTGCAGCTTGTTTAAGTATACAGGGACATCATATGGTACATCCCCTCCTGGGAGGGTATCACTGTAGACAGCAGTTGACGCTTAGCATATTTGAATGCTCCCCCTGTAAAGAAATCCATCGTCAGGAAACGCTGTCGCAAAATAGGGGAAATGAGTCAAGCTTATGTTGGTGTCTCCAAAACTGGCTTTCTTTCCTTGCTTTTGTGGCTTAAAGTAGCAGAAGAGAACTGACATTTCCATCCCCAACTGCAGTATGAAGGAATGGAATCGGCTCGGTGTAATGAATTCTGCCCTCACCTTTCCACTGTTGTTTGTAAATAATGGGCATCTAAGTGTGTTTGCTTGCTGGAGTGAATGGCTGAGTGGCAGATGAGGGCTGGTTCAGTGCCAGATAAAAATGATAGGACTATTGAGAGGGGAATGAAAAAGCCTTTATCAAACCTTGTTATCATTGGTTGTTTTCCCCAGCTGCCAAACTAAATAATGGGGAAAATGTACTCATCCTCATTGTTTTTTAGATTATCCCAGCACTCTTTTGTTACACCTTGGTAGAAGGTTGTTGTTATTGTTGTCAGCATTTATTTACCTTATTTGTTCATTTATTTGCCCTCACTCTCCTTGGCCTCATTTCCCTGACTGCAGTTTAATTGGATTGTCGGTGGCAGCTCATGTGATTTTTCTCTATGGTCCCTGCGTAATGCATTAACAGCAAGTGTAATGTGAAATCATTGGCTGTGGTGGCCCACATGATCTGATCAATATCAATCAAATAAAGCAGCAGCCACAGCAAATGTGGCCAAGGGCAGCGAGGCAAGCATGAACCGAAATTGGTACAGGGAAGAAGCAGAAGTTGGGACAACGAGGCAGCTTGGGATCTCACGGGGATCCAATGAAAGCCTTACAAACACGGGAGGCACTTTTTTCTGTTCCACAAAATGCAATCCAGAACTCTATGATTCGCCTCGCCTCTGTTAATGATTGGCTCCCATGGTGCTGTAAAGTTGCCTCACATGGATCCAAAGTGGAGTTACAGTGGAATGAGTCAGTAAATACTGGATAGACCTATTGATCCTTGGAAAACAGTGGCCCTTTTCGCCCAGCTAAAAATATACCCAGGAAATCTGCGAGGAGCATCCCCTGCTGTGCTCCCCGTTAATCTTGCCATTTGTCCTTTCCCCCACTTCTTAACTTGAGGGCAACAGCCCTGCGTTTTCTGTCTCCTGCCTGGGTTACCTCGGTCCTGCACTACCGGGTTTGCTCTTAAGAACAGGAAGCCGGAATTTATATCTTGCAAGCTGCCATGTACATTTGCCTGACGAGGCACTTATTAAGCAGCAGCGTTACTCTAAAAGGGGTCAGGTTGGCAATGTAATGGTATAATGGCAGAAAAGCATTCCTGATCTGAGGTCAAAATGAAAGCATGAAGCAATTTATTTTAACAGCAACCCCCCCCTCTCCATTTTTTGCAGAATCAAGAAGGCAGGCAAATGAAACAGAGAAAGCAAGAGACTTCATTTGTGGAAGTGCTTAGAAAGGGCAGTTTGAAAGCAAAAGATAAACTTGGGCAAAGAAACCTATGTTTCAGCCATTCAGTGGCGCGGGCATAACAGCATATGGGCTTGCGCTTTGCAAAGAGCAAATCCTATTTACTCCATAAGCAGTTAAGCTAATTACTGTTCTGATGCAAGGGTGTGTGTGACAGCGGTTTTGCACTATCCCCTCTGAAAGACATTAAAAGTGTTGTTTGATCCACTGGAAATATTCCATATCTCATTCTCTTGATTAAGGAGGATTATTTGCTTTCTGCAGTATACCAACCCGCTGTAACAAGAAGGAAACAAAACGGCCCTATGCAGTTGTGTATGTACCTGCCACACGCTTAAAAGTAGGGTACCATTATTTCCCTAGGATGCATAACTTTTAAAATAAAACAATGTTTCCCTGCCACTTTAAAAAAGCTCACTGCCTTTATTTATTGTGCTCTTAACAAAAAGCAAAACAAACATAAACCTGGGTGCGGGGGAGGGGGTTGTCTTGCAAAAGACAACAGGCTGGAGACACCAGCAGTAGAATAAATAGTGCCATATGTAGGCTTGACAGGTTCAAATCAGTATCAAACATCTGAGATGTAAATAGAACGGAATGAAAGAAGTAAAGTTTGCTTGATGCTGAAAATATCCTATTATGGAACAGAGAGCAAGGAGTCTATAGACAGAGTAGCTCAAGAGAACACCATCTGTCTTGTAGACTCCTGCCTAATTTTATTTTCCAGGGGCATCCTTAATGCTAGTGGACCCCACCACCAAATGGGACAAACACTAAGAAAAAGAAGGGACATCCTTAGTGCATTAGTAGAAGGCAGTCTCTTACGTCAGTGGTTCTCAGTGGGGAATAACCCAGATGTTCTTAGACCGCAGTTCCCAGAAGCCTTCATCACCAGCTGTGTTGCTCAGGGTTTCTGGGAGCTGCAGTCCAAAAACACCTGGGTTACCCAACTTTGGGAACCATTGTTTTAGGTTTTCTGGTCAACACAAAGGTCTGAATCCAGTTGGTTAGTCCCAAACTGTGTAGGTCCTTTGAATTAGTAGAATATATGTTTTTAGTAATTGATTCAATGGTCTACTCTAGTTGTTGGCTTTTGTCCCAGCACTTGGAATGAGGCCCAGAAAATGGAGTTACTTCACTAATGAGAGCAAGTTAGTAAACTAGCAATTTTGTTTTGAACTAATGAAACTTTCTGACACATATTTGAAGATGTTCAACATACAACATCAAGAACTGAACTGAGTTTACCAAAGAATGGATAACTGTTCCCCACCTATCTCTGCCCAGATAGGAGTACAGCTTTTCATGGTTAACATAAAATGCTGGACTTGTCCTCATGTCAGTTAGATTTAGGTCTTTAATTAACAAAGTGACATGGCTTGTTTGGCAGCATATATGAGCCTAATCTAAGTTTAAACATGGGTCAACCGATTAGTAATGTCCTAGACTCTATGGATTAAGGGCAAAAATATGATAGACACAATTATAGATAAAATTGAAGTTAGGAGAATAAGGGAGAAACTTAAGTGGAATGAGGTAATGATTTTTTAAACTGCACAACTGCTTGACTGTGCTGCATTTTTTTATCATTACTTAATGTGTGGTTTTCAGCTACTTTCTGATTTTCCCTTAGGCAGTGACTAACTTCTTTTGACTCCATGTTCAAGTATCTGATAATTTTCAAGCCACACACACACAAGGCTTGATTCATATTTTAATACTAGACACATTTCAAAAGGAGTCTCTGATCTGATACACAGACTTACAACAGATTGGACAAAGACATACAAGATATCGAACACAATATTGTCCAAGTAGGGATGTCCTTTAAATAGAGAAGTTATCTCTCTCCAACAAACTAAATATATGTGGAGAAGCCCCCGCTTCAATAAAGTTTATGCTGCAAGAGCATCATTTTTAGAGTTGTATCGTATTGATTAGATTATAAGTATATCCACATATAATACAACTTGTATATAACCACCTCTAAGGCTTATCTAGTATAGCAGCAAAACTTGCTGTTGGTTTAGGCCATACTATATACATCATGCTCCCCAGTTGCAAATTCCAGGCAGTTGGATGTGAATGAATTGTAAACATCCGGCGTTGCCCACTCATAGGGTTCACTTTTTTATGTCTGGTGGAAGCAGGAAGCTGCTGTAAGGGATGTCAGATTAAGTGCATTATCAAAAACATGATTTTTGCCAGTGGTCATAGAGTTTCTCTGGGCACATTTTCTCTGGGGAAGCAATTAGGAGGTTGATGGGTTGAACAGGCTAGGAATTAGGAGCCTGAGAAAGGGGGAGGCTGTAGACTGTCAGTTCTTTATACGTGTCTGTGAGTTTGTTTTTTAAGCTATCATTACAGATGCCACATTTTCTAACCATTGTTTCAAGTCAGTGCTGATATCCAGCTGAGGCCATCACAGTAGTGTACATGCCAGTTCCAACAGATAATGGCCACCTCAGAGGACAAGGATTGGTGGAAGTACCTTTTTAGCCTCTACAAAAGGAGAGAGCTGGGAGGGAAAAACATCCAGAGCTTGGTTTTTATACCTCTTCCAACCCTGAATTATGGTCACACTCTAAGCTGAGGCATCACATTCTTACCTGACTGTAAAAAAGTGCCCTATACTGAACAGTGGGATGTATGTTCAGTTACTAGTCCCATATAGAGTACATCCTATGCACCGGGGAACTTACATATGGGTTGATTGGGCATTTCACAAACAACTGATTTGTCTCTTGTCTACTGTAGCTGGGACTAACCATTGAATTTAGACATGAACATAGTAATTAGTTTGGTCTATGGTTGATCCCCATGATTCGTATGATATACTACTAAGTGTAACCATGTCAGAACTATGTATTACCATATAGGAATAATTAACTTGTACTTTGTACTAGTTTACATTTCATGCCATTTCTAACAGGTAGCACAATTTTCCCCCATTTAAAAGAGATTGTATGATCAAATGCAAATTTATCATGCTACTCAAAAATTGCTATATCTAAATTATTCCAGAGCTCAGAATTAAAAACAAATAAAAGTTAAAAATAAATAAATAAAAAGACCTGATAGACCAAAGGAAGTTTTAGAGTACCTTGATTCTTCTTGCCCCTTCAAACTGGTGCCTGTTGTACCAAGTGCAGCTGACGTGCAAAGCAACATAGTTGATTAGTTATGGAAAACACAAAGTAGTGGAACTTTGATCTATCAAGGAGAAATCTATTCAGGATCGTGATGTGACAAGCCATTCGCTCCCACGCGTGTACATAGCAAAGGATACGTACAAATGAAGAGAGGCGTGAACAAAATGTCACAAAACAATGGCCATTCTAATCGATGTTTGCGCTAAACTATTTGAGACGACAAATCTCCTGAACCAGAAGAGTGGTGTCGAGTCCATAATAGTGTGTTCATTAACTGGGTACTGTTTATCATATATAACTTGTGTTGGTGAAGTTATTCGATTTATCACGTGACCTTTAAGAGGAAGAAAAACTATACTTATTTTGCATTCCGTGGACAAATGTTTTTCTGCTGTTTGAAAGTCCTTACCCTTATCCTTCTACTCATGCACAAAGGAAGAGAATTACGGCTTTCTCCTTTTGTGTGAGCTGATGTCCAATGTTTGCAAGCCCTGTGTTTGCCATTGGAGGTCTGCAGAATGCATGGCAAATCATTTATGCAGTTGGTCCCAGCTCCAAAGGGGCTTTTGGCTTTCTAAGTGTGTGCTCTTTTGTTCTTTCCTTACTATAAACAAATCCTTGCAAGTGAAATTAGCTAACACACATTCCAGGTACTCAACATGTATTCTTGCAGAAATGCAAAGACACTCACTGTGTGAGGGGTTCCCGAATGCTTCAGAATCCCTGTTACCAAATAAAAGGATCTCCACGTGCAAACAGTCCAAAATAACTCTCCAAATGCAGGCAATTTCAAATTGTAAAAAAGTCCTTGGGTACTAATATAGTGAGACATTCCTTTTTGGTTGAGAATTAATGCCCTAACTGAACAATGATGGTTTGAAAGAGAATCCTTTGAAAATCGGGGTTGTATTAGGAAGAGAAAAGAAGCTCGATGAGGCTAGGACACAAATTCCTGTTCACACACCCTGCCCATTCACACACAATACATACTATGGTCAAGAGTGCCAGTGTCTTATTTCCATGTTCCTGTTGATTCAATCTGACCCGCTCCCCCTGCGTTGGTTCCATTGAGACCCAAACAAAAAAGGTCATGATGGATGCACAGGGGTGGGGATGGGGGGGGGAGAAGCATGTGTGTTCACTTGGGTGCACACCTTAGGAGAAACCTTGCTTTTGTGCCCTTAATAATGTGGCACTGTCCTACCCAGTCCATAACACACCATAGGCCAGTACCAGTCCGCAGCACAGGGGCTGGGGATGCCTGACTTAGATCCCATATAAGTCAGTTTCTAGTAACTCCTCTGTCCTTTGGTTTATCTCTTTACCTATTAAATGGGACAAGGCCCTTATTTGAAAAGCTGGCATACAGAGGAGGGTCAGGATCTGTTCTTGATCAGCCCAGAATGTAGGACATTCAACAATGAGCTCAAGGGACAGGAAGCTAGATTTCGGTTGATTATCAGGAAAAAACTTCCTAACTGTTAGAGCAGTATGGCAATGGAACCAATTACCTCAAGAGGTTGTGAGTGCTTCAACAGTACAGGCATTCAAGAAAAATTAAGACAACCATCTGGCAGATATTCTATAATTTGTATTCCTTCCTTGAGCAGGGGGTCAGACTTGGCCTTGCAGGCCTCTTCCAACTATATGATTCTATGGCTGATTGCGACAAAGGCATATGTCAGGAGAAGGCCTCGAGGTTTGTCAACACCAAGCCATCTGTCAACATACAGATGCACTCAGCATTGTTGCATGCTGTTTTTTTATGTTGGACTTCTTTGATAATCCATTTCATGACTCATCCTTGAAACTGGCTGTTATAGGACTGTTGGAAGCAGTCATCTAATTTCTAGGTCTTAGACACTGAAATCATAACCTTGATGACTTTAAACTTTAGGTGACAACTCCATACTAGATTTTGGAGTGAAAGACCACTCAGGAGATGTCACTGGGATGCAGCACTGCAATTGGCATTTATATATACACTCAAGAAAAACAAGGTTATCTGATCGGATTTTCCGCTTCATTTTAATAGAATATCATTGCATGATTATGGAGGTCCCCTCTTTAGGCATTGTGTGTCTCTGTTCATGCATGCATGGACACACTCTCCTTTTCTGATTTCAGGTCTAGGTAGCTTTGGTCATTAGGACAAGTATTTTGGTATTACCATAAAATTGGTTGGGGGTCTGTGGAAAGGTGCTTGAATGGACTTTGACAATTTGCAACATTTTCTCCAAAAATCCCTTGTCATGTTTCTGGTAACTGACTGTCTTGCCCCACCATTGTACTCCAGAACAGTGTCACACAGAAGGCATTGTGGAAGATGCAAAATGGTGTCCAGGCAGGTGGCAGTGCAAGAACCACAAAAATCATCAGTGGGTAGAAAACAAGCTTCCTCTCAACTCCCCCCACCATCTAGGATAAAGGCTCCCCCCATTGTTCAACCCACAAGCCACCCTGGGGGTGGAATTTTAAAAGCCCCCTTAAATTCTAATCTGTGCCAGGCTGATCCTAGCATTTAAGAACATAAGAACATAAGAAGAGCCATTCTGGATCAGGCCAAGGGCCCATCTAGTCCAGCTTCCTGTATCTCACAGTGGCCTCACCACTTTACTCATGCTCTACATTATTTTGTACGTCTCAATCATATCCCTCCCTCAGGTGTCTTTTTTTCAGACTAAAGAGCCCCAAATGTTTTAGCCTTTCCTCATAAGGGAGGTGCTCCAGCCCAGTAATCATTTTAATTGCTCTCTTTGGCATCTTTTCCAGTTCCACTGTCTTTTTTGAGATGCAGTGTACACAATACTCCAGGTGCGGCCTTACTATCGTTTTGTACATTGGTGTTATAATGTTGGCTGTTTAATTTTCAATCCCCATTTTGATAACTCCTAGCATGGAATTGGCCTTCTTCAACACTGCCACACATTGGTAGACACCTTCATGGAGCTGTCCACCAGCACACCAAGATCTCTTTCCTGATCCGTCATGGATAGCTCAGAACCCATGAGTTGATAGATAAAGTTTTGATTTTTTGCCCCAATATGCATTACTTTACATTTCCCTACATTGAAACACATTTGCTGTTTCGCAGCCCATTCCCCCAGTTTGGAGAGCTCCTTTGATGTCAATATGGGAAGCAGCAGGAAACAAGAAAATAAAACTTGGGAATTTATTTTGGAAATCAGTCGGTGTTCAGTGGGAAAATACTTGGGAAGCTCAGTATTTTATGGATTAATCCTTTGAGGTGCTCTTTGCTCTTGCTTAAAAAGACCTTATTCTGTTAACCCCCTAATCCCAACGACATGCCATCGCTTGCGTTGGTGAAGCCTGCTTGTTATACATCCATGACTCCTGATTCATTCTAATATGGTTCATATAAACGGAGGTGATTAAACATCTGCACTTTCTAATTCACTTTGAAATTATTCTAGTTCTGCCTGAGTGAAACTCTTCCTTATATTCAGCTACAGTTTCAAAGCTTCAGTTTCATTGTTGGGGGAAGTCAAAGTCAATATTGGTTTTAAATGATTGCGTTGCTTTATGAAATGGTAATTGGAGCAATGAATGTCAGGAATTCTAATTAATTTACACATGCATTAGCGTCCACTGTCATGAAAGACCTTTCTTCACTTTCCAACACATGGAATTAAATATTTATTCCTGTTGTGATTTCATATATACATAGTTAATGCTACTCCTTCTATACCACCTGCTCACTATCATATGTCATATGCCTTAAATATCGTATATAACACAGCCTAATGTCATTCTGACTAACATGTTCGTAGAACGAGAACAGGCAATTAGGGGAAATTACTCCAATCTTCAGGATATATCTACTTACGTTATAAGAGTTCACAGAAGTATAAAAAAGCTGCTTAAAGCCTCGGGACATGATTATCTACAAGCCACTTTAGTTGGTATATTTGCACTTAATTTGATTTATGGTTCTTGCTACATTGTGATAGCTAAGGATGATGTTGGAGGAACGGTGACGAGAGAACACAGCATGACCCCAATAAGCCATTTTTACCCTGCACCATAATAATAATATAAAAAGCTCCCAAAACATTGTATGCATATAAATAGGATAGTTTTTGTTCTCAGATATACAGTCTAAAAGACATGACACACAAGGGGGGGAGGACGGGGAGGGACATGGTAAAGAGCACATGTAAGCATTTGAAAGCAGATAATTTGGTTGCAAAAACAGAAGAAGGAATTTATAGCCTGGAAACCAGGTACAAGGAAACTCGTATCACAGGTGTCTAAGCTTGGAAACCAGGTTTCTCTCTCTCTCTCTCTTTGTGTGTGTGTGTGTGTGTGTGTGTGTGTGTGTGTGTTTGATGTGTTGTCAAGCTAGAAGTGACTTATAGCGACCCTTGTTTGAGATTTTGAGGAATGGTTTTGCCATTTCTACTACCCCAGCGAGTTCCATGGCTGAGTAAGGATTTGAGCCCTCTTTGCCAAAGTCCTGGTCTGTCACTCTGTTATTAAAAAAATAGGGAAGAGGAAACTGAGAGAAAGGAATTTAAAAAGGAAAGGCTATAAAGAGCTTGAGGTAATGATGATGCTTGACTGGAGACTCGGAACATTCCCAGGATAATGCCACAAGCGTCGGGCTTGTTCACCGAATATGTTTTCCACCAAGCTAAAGAGTCAGCAGCTCACCAAGAGAGACACCAGAGAAACCAGAGAAGTGGTGCCCTAGGATTTTCAGGGCACATTCTTCGGTGATGAGTTGAGCTGACCACGTTCTGTGCAGGAACACTAGCTTTGCAGGGGCTGGCCCAGAAGCTGCACGGGGCATTTGCCCAGGAAGTGACATTTTATTGGGATGTGCAAAGCAAATGGGTCTGTCTGGGAACGCAAAGAGATAAAGCAGCCCAAGCAAAAGGAGAAAATGGCATCTGGGCTCTGGAAACGTGAACTAGGCATGAGAGCAGGAGCAAGAGAAGGCTAGCATGGATGATAGGTAATAGTTTTCTAAGAGCCATACAGAACTCAAGGTGGCTCTTTGTCCTATGCGAGAAAGAGTTGGCTTACACTGAATCCCAGGACCATTTAAAAATAAATAAATAAATGGATTGTGAATGCACAGATTCAGGGTTCATTTTTGCTTTCAAACAGAGAGGGCAATGGCTTGAGGTGGAGTGAGTATATGAGAGTGGGGAAAAGAGGAATCCACAGGTTGCATGTGAGAGACAAAAGGTAATCTTCTTTGGACTCCCTGCTGGTTGACTAGATTAAAGCTAGCTGCCAGTGCATTACCAGAACTGTAATTCTGAGACTGACCTGAATACAGAGTTAGAAGGAACAGTGTATCCAGCAGGTGGCTTCCTCTGCTTGATCTCTTTTGTAGTGACAGTGTCGGTGTTTCAGGATTAGACTGTTTTCCAGCCCAAAGCTCTAGTTTATGGGCATCCTCATTGGGTGTATGGTTGGGATGGAGCCTTGGTGATATGAGAAGTATTTGCCAAGATGCCCCAGGTTTGCAGCAAGGCATCTCCTGTGGGCAGCTTTCAGTAGAGAACCTATTGCATTAAGATGCACATGTCAGATGAGAGCTTTATCCTCGTTAGTATGACAGTTGTCACACATACCTTGGTTGTTCTCTCACTCTACAACTCTGATATATTTGGTATACTTGTCTGATGGCAACTTGAAAGCTTCAGCTACAGTATGTCAACCCATCTTTTGATAGGGTGAGAACAATGGAGGCACTGGTCCATAGCAGTTTGTTTTATGTGCTCCAGGTACTTGAATGGCTAGTTAGTATCTGTCTACCCATCTCCTGAGAGGGTGAGCACAATGGAAGGAAACAGCAAAAAAGAGAGTCGTCGTGGTGTTTTGCAACACAACGGTGCAGTTTTTGTTGCATGGCTAACAAATAGACTAACACATTTATAATAACATGATTGGATCTTATGGAGAAGTGGAGCAAATCCGTAAAACATATGCCACAGTAAGTGTATTGGTCTGTTGTGGTTTGGACTGGGAGCAGTATCTTTTGGAGTTACGGTTGAATACAAAGGTATTTTTGGCAGTGTAGGCAACATCACAGTCCAGTAAGTGCTTATATGTAGTCAATGGAGCTTACTTCTGGGTAGGTCTCAATGAGTTAGGAGGCGGATGGAATAAAGAGCATGGAAATCGACTTTCTAAAATTAAATACCGTAAATTTAGGTCTTGAAATAGAAGGAAAGTGAAGGTGTTAACAGCATATAGTGCTTAATTTTTAAAAAATGTGACTTAAAAGAGATACCGTAGTGCCAATCACAAATAATTATCTGCCTTTGCTAGTTTCAGTCAGAGTTTTTCTCCCGCTTACAAAAATGGATAACAGACATGAAAAAGCAAAGAGTAGATGTGGTTAGAGTCATTTGGACACATGTGATTTACTGAAATGGGTCCAGACTCCGTTTTCATTTCGTTTTTTCATCTGTTGAACTGGAAGTTGTAATCATAATTTCTAATGCCCTCTTTTATCTTTTGGAAGTTAATGGCCAAAGGCTCTTAAAGCTATTCTCATAACCACTGGTGTGAAAAGTGCCTCCATTCCTTAAGACATGCCAAAGAATGGCACATGGTGGCCACCTGGGGAGGTTTTTCAACACTGACAGTTCCGTGCTGACCTTGAGTGAATTTTAATCTGCAAATCCATTTTTGCTTGGGACCATTAATGCTTTTAGTTATCGCTGAGGCTTGTGCCTTGATTTTAGAGGATGCTGCGAAGAAATGAATTTCATGAATTGACACTATGCATATTGCATAATAAACAGGTTGACTGTGGTTGCATCTGAGTAAAGATGGGCACTAAATGAACAATTTTTCGTTTCCGTTTCCGTTTTTTGTTTCGTTACGCAACGAAACGACAAACGAATTTTGTCTCCAAAATGAAATGAAACGAACAGAAACACCGGAAATTTTGTTGTGCGATTTATTTTTGTTACGGCAATACAGTGAATTGCTTTTTAAAAAATCACAAAAATCACAAAAAATTGAAATAAATGGTAACGAAACGGTAACAAAATGAATGAAAACGAAAATGAATTTTTTGAAAAAATTCACGGAAAACAGAAATGAACCGAAACAGACCCCCTAAATGACAAACGAGAAACAAAATGCCATTTTTTTTTATTCATGCCCATCTCTACATCTGAGTCATATAGAAGCTTGATAAAAAGCCTATTGTAGGCAGTGAAAGCAGTTTGTACTGAGTTGAATCGAGTGGATCATGCATATTGCAAAATGGGTAGGCCCACAGAGCTTACACATAGTGCTTTGTTATGTGAACAGGTTATGTTTAAACAGTACAAAGTAGAAGTTCTGCCAAAATAGTAATTGTTTCCATTTCAATCTGTGCACAATGAGCGTGGCTGTGCACACTATTAAACTGTCTGGATCCTACTGACATCACAGTGATGTTCACCACCCAATTCTGGGTTGCATTTGCATCTGGCATTTCCATGCAAGACAAAGGTTACATGTGACATTTATTTGGCTCGGGCGTGCTGCCTGCTACAGAGAAGCTCTTAAACCCCCTGATTTTATGCTGTTGGTTTGAGAGACTTCCCATCTTTACTAGGTTTTTGTAGCAGAGCAATAGGTCCTTGGAAAAGAATCTGGTATGTTATTAAATGTGGGCTTGTCCACTTGCATACCCAAGCTCAAACTTGTAACTGTGATTGGAATTTTGCTCTGTAATTTTTGTCCCCTTAAGGCCCTTTGTGGGTTTGGAAAGTGTGCATGTGCCAGTGTTACTTCATCTACACCATTCTAAAGATAACAGAATCTTAACTCTGAAAAAGTTGTGATTTCTGCCAGACATGTGGAGTTATTTTGACATTGAACACTGTAGATCAGATACTTCTGATATTGAAATTATTGATTATATTTCTACATTTATCTTGGCATAAAGGTTTCCAAATAGGATTATTTCTAATGTGCTTTGAGTATCTGCTGACTGATTTCCACCCGTGATCAAACATGAATTTTGTAGCATGTGAAGATTATGTCTCAGGGGTTTATGAGATGGAACACTTCCAGAAGGATACTTATGACTTGCCAGGCCACTAATTTTCGTATTACAAGATCCCTCAACATGAGACATGACATGATAACATAATAAATCTTTTAAACCTAATGGCCTTTGTTGGGGTCAAGGTGAACTGGGCTCCATTTTATGTCAGTGTACAATTAAAGGAGAGACAAAGAGAAGCCATGATGAGTTCCCCCCCCCCCCCAGGGGAACCTTGTGACAAGATTTTTCATTCAGCAGTGCAGTGGATGCCATTTCAAATAAATCCATTTTGAGGTTTGCATCAATGTTGGCTCATGTATACAGTACTTGCTTCTTGGAGGCCTTCTGGTATGCCTCTTAAATGGGTCTGTAAGGTATTCTAGCTACCAGATAGTTACAGTCCTCCAATTAAAAAAAATCTGCAGTGTTAACAAATGTGTGCAGCATCTAGTTTTTATTTTGAGATGAAACACATCATGGTGGCAGAACGGCAATCTTCAGTAGAAGCTGAAGGTCAGTCCTTAATATTTGAAGTCTGGGAGAACCAGCAAGCTCCAGTAAGGAAATTGCATAAGTGGTGGGCTGGAAGTTAGAGTTCAACCTCATCCAATCAGATTAAAGAAAAAATATGGGGAATTTTTGATCCCATGGGAATTGCACTGTGGCGCACGGTATAAATATCCTCCACATCCACAAAAATATCAATGGGGCCAGAATCAAGGTTATTCCACAATTTTCGTATGCCCAGAGTCAGCAAACACATGTTTACAGGAGCTAGATCACTTGTTCAGAGTGGCTGTGTGCCCTCTTCCCCATGATTATGCACACAATTTCTGTGTCTCCTATTACTGTTATTCTCAAGTGGGAATGTAGAAACCTTGTTTTGAACCCTCAGGATTGGATATAAAGCTGGAAAAGAAACAACTACTTGCAGGGAAATCTATTGTTGATGATATTGTGCAACATTTTTACCTCAGTAACAATATAGTCTTTGCTGAGAGACATATCACCCAATGCAGGGCCATTCTGACCACCAAAGTGTTGTCCAGGTGACCAGAGCAGAGCAGATTCAGTGGCCCTTCCTGGTTTTCCTAACAGTACCCTTCTGCATTCTATCTATCTATCTATCTATCTATCTATCTATCTATCTATCTATCTATCTATCTATCTATCTATTGCACAAAGCACAACATTTGTGGTGGTTGGAGGAAAAACTCAAGGCTCTGAACCTAATGACTATACATTTCAGAGTTGATACCAAACTGTGTAAAAAAAAAAGACCCTCAACTCTTGTGCTTTTTTTATATTGAGCCTTTGTTTCTGTTTGTTTTTTTAATGTTATGCATTTTCACTGCCTTAAATAATTCTTTTTCCTTGACTACTTGCTCTATTTGCGTTAGCCCATGGCTTCCAATTGTTCATGGTAAATATAATCTGTCCACGTTACTTTTTGGTTATACTATGTGACACATGTTCATTAGCTTCCATATTTTTGATCCAATTCTTTTAATTCCTTTGGTCCAAATCTATTATTCCAGCTGAGTATCTAATAATTGGAACTGCCAAAGTGTTTACGGCTTTGTTTGTATTTCTGCAGTTCAATTTGGATTTTAAGATTTTCCGAAGTCTTTTGATATATTCTGTCTTTCAGGTTTTTTTTGTTTGTTTTTTTACTTTTGTGCACAGGATATTATCTGCTTCTTTCCAAGATATTTATAATTGTCATCACTTGATATTGATCTTATTATACAGTACTGTATTATCATTTTTAACTCTATTCCATATTCTATTTTTTAAAAATCTTGCCATGTTGTCACTTTGGATAGACAGAGCTGCATATTGATCTGTTCCAAATTTTATTTCAGTATCTTCACGAAACAGTCACATTGTGTTTAGCAGTAATTCTAACACCATGGAACTTTTTGCATATTATTTTAGCTCATTCATGTATAACAGATGGTTGATTTTTCTTCCTTGTTCTGAAATATGGTACTGTAGCGCAATTTGGTTTTATTTAAAATTATTAACATGGGGATTATTATTATTATTATTATTATTATTATTATTATTATTAGTAGTAGTAGTAGTAGTAGTAGTAGTAGTAGTAGTAGTAGTAGTAGTAGTAGTAGGAGGAGGAGGAGGAGGAGGAGGAGGAAGAAGAAGAGGAGGAAGAAGAAGAAGAGGAGGAAGAAGAAGAAGAGGAGGAAGAAGAAGAAGAAGAAGAAGAAGAAGAAGAAGAAGACGACGACGACGACGACGACGACGACGACGACGACGACTTGTGGTGCAGTGGTTAAATGCTTGTACTGCAGCTAAAACTGCTCACGACCTGGGGTTCAATCCCAGGTAGCTGGCTCATGGTTGAGTCAGCCTTCTATCCTTCCGAGGTCGGTAAAATGAGTACCCAGCTTGCTGGTGGGGGGCAATATGTAGCCTGCATAATTAAATTGTAAATCACCCAGAGAGTGCTTAAAATGCTGTGGGGCGGTATATAAGCAGAACACTTTGCATTGTGTTAATAATAATAATAATAATAATAATAATAATAATAATAGTAATAGTAATAATAATATGGAGTTGACAAAGTCACCATCAGTCAGCTGTAGAAAGCCGCCTTACTGGGATCTGCTTGCATAATTTGCCGATACATCACATATTCCTAAATGCTTGGGAAGCGTCCAACTAGTGATTTGTATTACAAAATCCACCGTAGTTAGCTGTATGGATAATAATAATAATAATAATAATAATAATAATAATAATAATAATAAT
>JAHTLZ010000010.1:49406643-49432154 GCA_023846285.1 Phrynocephalus versicolor
TAATAATAATAATAATAATAATAATAATAATAATAATAATAATAATATTGCAGTGCCCACATGCTTTTATACCATATTTTCCTGCTTTACTTGACAAAAACTGATGGAATGGGCATTTTACCTCAGAGCTCAGCCACTTGTTAGTCAGTGCTTAGACACATCACTTATGAAGCTGCTCAGGAAACACAGGCCACATAAGCCCTCAAAGTACCCAGTTCATCAGTGACCTTGTGCATTGTCTTTGTTTCCTTTTTGTTGAATCTCAAGCCACTTTGTTGAGGGCACAAAGTCTCCTCAGGTTCATAGTTTCCTGAAGAGCAGCAGTTAATCCCTCTGGTGACAAAATAATTCTGTTTAATCTAGTTCAGTGGTGGCGAATCTTCGGCACTCCAGATGTTTTGGACTACAACTCCCAGAATTCCAGGCCTAGATTGCCAATGACAAAGGACTGTGGGAGTTGTGGTCCAAAATATCTGGAGTGCTGAATGTTTGCCACCAATGAACTAGGTATTATGTAGTTTGACTGAGAAGGGGGACTATTCCTCCACTGGTTGTTGCAGTTAAATACAAGTGGTACCTTGTATAAAGGAATTAATTCATTCCAAATGAAAATCTCTTAAGCAAATTTTCCTTTATACATATTTCCCATTGGAATGCATTGAATCCCTAATCGTGACCATTTTTATGTTGTACGGATTCGCCCCATAGGATGAATTCCCTATCTCTGCAATTTTTTATGTTGTACAGGTTTTATGTTATACTAACTGTTTGTTATACAAGGGTCCACTGTAAATCAAAGAGGGAAGCCAGCAAGCCAGAACAACAAAGTAAATAATTCACCATGTACTGCCGTTACATTATACAGTACCCCAAACCTGCTGCCTAAGACAACTACTTCACTCTGCATAATGATAGAGCTGACCCTGTTAAAGATTAAATTAAAATGCTAGGTAAGAATTCACAATTGCTCTAAAATACCAGACACAGCACTCAACCAACATAAAAACAACAACACATCAAAAGAAATTGAAAAGAGCACAAAGATTAGGTGGTAGAAAGCATGTGAGTCAATGGTGGTTATGTTAAGGGTCCCCAATCTTCTCAATGGACACACTAGCTGGTAATGGAGAAACCCTCTTTCTCCAAAAATAACATACTGTATCATAGTTTGTATCGGGGCGGAGGAGTGACTTCGAGAGGCAGCTGAACTTCACCTCACTTATTTAATTGTTGCAAGTTCTTTGCTGCTCAAGTAACTTCTTCTGAAAAGGCCTTCTGAGAGCCAGTATACCTCGCACACCAGCTCATTTGCATGATGTGGCAGAGTAGGTAAAAAGGCAAAACAGAGTCTTGACAACCACCCTTTGGCCCACAGAAACAAGAAGAAAGGAAATATTTCTTAACGTAACATCTATCAGTTTGATTTCTGTTTGATGGTATGCTTTAACAGTGTGCATTAAATAGATCCTGAAACTGGAATAACTAGCAATTCCACCTAAATTAGGATGTCCCAGTTGTTCCAAACTCTTATGAGGAAAAGATCACCTTTTGATGGCCTTAAGCTAAGATCTTTCTTTCTTTCTTTCTTTCTTTCTTTCTTTCTTTCTTTCTTTCTTTCTTTTTCTTTCTTTCTTTCTTTCTTTCTTTCTTTCTTTCTTTCTTTCTTTCTTTCTTTCTTTCTTTCTTTCAGGAGGTTGGCCATGAGTAATAAAAATTAGCAACCACAGGATGGCAGAATCTTGAACATATATAGCATGTACTTGCAGAAACTGACTTGAAAGATAATATGTACCAAAAGCCTCCTCTCAAAATTTAATGACAATTTCCTTTGAAAGCAGACTTAACAAATTAATCTCTTGGGCTGTTCCTTTTGCAAATTCACTCAGGATTAGCTGGGGGGGGGGAATAAAGGAATACAAAATTAGACTGATACTCTTGGGAATCTTAAGGGAGAATCCTTGTGTCTTTCCTACCCTGGAACTCCAAGAGACTCAGGAACGATATATTGAATGACAAACAGTTCTTATTAGTTATTGCTGTTTTGGTTTATAGATCTAGCACATGTACAGGATGACAACTTTTCATCTGTGACGACCTACCCACAACACCAAAAGGTTGTCATATTCATTCTTATGAACTTGACAAGAAAATTAAAAGGGATTAAAATGAAGTATCATAGATAGACATCTGCAATACCCCCAACCCTCCCCCCCCCCGCCAGCATAGTTTTATTGTAATAAGGAGTTAGGCTTATTATTTTGCACAAGGAATATAAAACAAACAACCCTAGCCATTGTTCCTATGTTCCCTAAATAAAACCGTAGTCAGTCAGTTCGAAAACTTCAGTACAGTGGATCCTTGTATAACAAATGGTTTGTATAACATAAAATCTGTACAACATAAAAAATTCCAGAGATAGGGGAAATTTGCTTAACAAAATCACCTATGGGGCAAATATGTACAACATAAAAATGGTCATGATTAGAGATTACTGTTTTCAGTGCATTCCTATGGGAAATATGTATAAAGGAAAATTTGCTTAACATAATTTCATTTGGAACGAATTAATTCCTTTATACAAGGTATCACTGTACTTTGTTACACAAATGCATCACAAAAACTAACAAAGCTGTGTGAAACTCCCCCCTCCCCTTTACAGACTTATTTCTAGCTTTTTGGACAGATTTGAGTGTCCAGTTGGAAAAATGAACCCCAAACTATTAAGTTCATTTATTAAATTTCAGCTGAAATAAATGAATGTGAAATGATAGCTGCTGAAATGCCCTCTAAAGTACTGACATTAAAGTTTGAAGCCCGTTGCATATCCTCAGGGAAAATGTGCAGAGCAGTGGAATTTTCACATATTTTTTGCATTTTTTCACACATGGGTCTTTTTTTTTTTTGCCCTTGAAAATGTTGCACAATTTGCTATGCATTATATTTTTTGCAAGTGGAGTGTCTGTCACTGGGAACACACATTTTTTGAAAGTAATGCACTGCTGCCAAACATCTGCATGTGGATGTCATTTTTGCTATGCATATACAGCCTTGGTTTCTTCTGCTCCCTCCGTTGCTGGCACCAGGGCTGGCACTTCCATTAAGGCAAACTAGGCAGTTGCCTAGGGTGCCAAAATGAAGATAGGGCGCTGGACAGCCTCCCGCCCCCCGCCGCTGGCCACCGCTGGCTGTCCCCCCACCGCCTGCCAGCCGCCCGTCGCTGTCCGCCCATCGCTACCTGCCGCCGCCCCCGCGCCCATCGCTGCCCACCCCCTGCGCCACCTGCCCCCCACCTTCCCGCCCTCCCCCCCCCCCCCTCCCCCACCCCCTGCCCCTCGCCTAGGGCGCCAAAAAGCCTAGCACCAGCCCTGGCTGGCACAAGAGTTTGCACATCCAGTTGTCAATTACTCCTTCCCCCCCCCCCCCCACACACACACGACAAAAAGAAAATTGGATAGACTCAGACATAAGGAAGGTTCATGATAATTACCTCTTTCAGTAGAAGAGCAAAGTTGGCCCCAGAACTGCAGCATCATCCCTAGCAAAAAGCAAGTAGAAAGCTTGGATCGAGTCCAGGTATTGCCTTCTTCTGTTCTTTAGCTGAAGAGACCTATGGCAGCAGCAAAACGCCAGTCCTCCTTGGCCTTCAAGCATTCCTCATAATATATCCCAGGTCCCTGAAATACTTTCTCCCTTAATAGGGGCCCATGGGGGCTGTAGTTCTTCATCACCCACTCTTCTACAAGTCCTTGATAGGGAAGGGAATTGGACTGGGAGCAGGAGGGGAGAATTCGGAGGAAACTACTGACTAGGACGCTATTGAACATGGGGAAGGATGACACGGTGAAGGATGGCTGGAGGGAAGTGGGAATTAGACTTGACTGTTGGTCTGACTTGGGCTGCTTTAGATGCTTTCTTCTCATTAGGGACCTGTGTTTCTCAATTCCCAGTGTTCCTCTTTAGTTCTGATCCAGGAGAACTTATCAAATAAGTCTCCTTATGATGTGTCATTTTAAAGGGAGAAGGACAGCCGTCCCGTAGAGAGGGTGGTGCATGAACTGTTATGCTTACAGAAATGAATGGGGCTTTTAACAGCAGAACCAAAAAGATGGGGGCGGGGGGAGGGGGGAAACTATATGACACATAGGTGAAAGACCATGGTGGCCCAGTCTGGTTAAGTTGGAACTTAACTCCGAGCTCCAGTAATGATAATTGAGAGCCATCTAGTCCACTCTGACTTACGGTGACTCTTTTCAAGGTTTTCTAGATAGGGCTTCCTCAGAAGTGATTTACCATTCCCTTCTTCTGGGGGCACCCTGGAACTGTGATGCTTGCCCAAGGCTACACAGGCTGGCGGCTCTGGAATGCAGAATGGGGATTTGAACTCCCAGCCTCTGTGGTGAGATATATAACTCTGCCTCTCTACCATAGCTACAGCCGTTATAACATACATTAAAGCAGCGGTGGCAATTTACAGTGGAAAATTGATTGCAGCCAGTCTCTGAAGAGTCAACAGCAGCAGTGTGAAAATCAGGCAGCCAACTCGGCTACCAGCAAAATAAAGGTAGCTGCCTCTTTGTTTCCAGATGGTCTAGTTTTGCTCCTGATTTCCTTTTCCCTGTTCAATTAAGCCACTGATCCCCAAATGTTCAGGTTGTTAATGATTCGGGATCCCTAATGGCTTCTTGGGATTTCCTTCTTACATTCGGAATGAATTGCTCTCCTGGGACCCACACCGATTTTTATATCTCCACGCAGAATAGCAGCTATTTCGCCTCACTGCTAGTGCAATGCTTGCTCTATTACTGCAACGTTTGTGTTGTTGCTTTATTAATGAAATGGCTGAGGGGAGGGGAGCTGGTAGGGGGCATTATCTCCACGGAGCAAAACCTTATTCAAATTTTATAAAACAGAGGAAGAGAAGATTTTCAGCCTTTCAAAGTGAAGATTAATACAGTATGTGGGAAAGCCTGCTGTGGAGATCTAGACTTGCACTACCTCTTCCCTCTTGAAAACTACAGGAGTGTTTGAGGATATACCAGAGACCATCTACCAAATAAATGTTGCCCTCCTCCATTCTGTAGGTTAGATCACAGCGGCCACCAATCCTCACCACTGCATTATTTTGATGAGCATTGATGGGAGGTGCAGTTTGGCAGCACTAGCACATTTTCTTCATCTGTGGCTTAAAGAAAATATGTAAACTGCCCAAAGCTTATATTTAGGGACTGGAGAACAGGGTGGTGGTGGCACCCCCTCTCCATTTTGGTGCCCCCTCTCCATTTTGGCGCCCTAGGCAACTGCCTAGTTCGCCTTAATGGACGCGGCGGCCCTGCTGAGAAACCAAAAAGACCATATCTAGCCTTTCTGTTCATAACAACCCAAACTTCAGAAAATCACATCTTCAAATTTTAAGTATTCTGAGCCTGGTATCATGTGTTAAATTGATTGGGCCAATTTGTAACTGATGTGTTGCACAACAAACCTCTTGAAAGAAATTTCCACTTGAGTATGTCCTATTGTTTTATGCTGACAAGTCAGTCCTGACCTACTGTATGAGGGTTCTAATATGGTTTCCCAGGTACTGTATATGAGCTGTTCAATGGGTGGATTACCTTTGTTATCTCTCTGTGATTTTCAGTGGGTGAGTGAGGATTTGAATTCAGGTATGTCAATTAGGTGACTCTTAACATGACACTCTGACCACTGCCTTTGGCTGCTACCACTTCCTGTATTATGTATTTAATCCTACGTTTTAATATCACTAGTTATTTTGAGCTTGCCTAGTTGTTGTTTTCTTTGAAAAGTCCGTACATATAATGAAATAAAGAAACTGATCATTAGTACACTTGCACAAAGTAACCACGTGCATATCTTAAACACTAATAAACTGTTAGCTCCCCCCTCTTTACACAGACATTTTCTCTGGCAAAAAATGTCACACAAACTGGAAGGAATCTTACAGATCATCAGGATGAATTCTGTCACGATTATTACACTGCCATTCACTTGTCACCCAAGTGAATATTTCCTGAGGAAAAATATTCCAGTAAGACACTCAAAATCTACTAAAATGATTATGAGTGTTCAGGTACATGCATAGCTTCTGGGTTTGTTTTGGCTGGCTTTAATGGTCCAGATGCCCAGCCCTGGAAGTTATTTTTCCTCAGTATGGGCATCTGGCTCTTTGGCACCCACACTCACACAGTGCACACTTGGCTTGGGTAGAAGTAGAGACACAAAGCAGACTAGCTACCCACTTAATAACCATTAAAACGAAATGCACACTGGATTATGTTGGCCTTCTGCCTGTTACTTACTGTGAAAGCTAACAGGCAGGATGCAATCTACAAGAAAGACAGAGATAAGGAGTAGCCACAGAGTGGAGAGGGGGCTAGTGTGGTATATAGTGGGCATAATGTTAGATTAGGAGAAATGGGTTCTAATCCCCACTTGGCCATGGGTACTCACTGGTGGGATGGCAATTCTGAATCACCATTTGAACATTTCACATATCTTGCAAACCACAGTAGGGTCACTATAAGTCAGAAGTGACTTCATGGCACAGAGCCACAACAATATGGAGCAGAAAGGCTCCCCAGTCAGCAAGGATTTTTTTTTTTAAAAAAGCAGACACTAAAGAGCATCCTTTTAGTGACGACATCCTGCTCCATGGGCATGACCCAAAAGGGGGAGGTTTTCTGCCCTTGTCTTTTGCTGTTTTCATTCTGGCACACCAGACATTCAAGGACTGAATCTACAGACTGCGTTGTGTGCCCGTACAGAGGAGGACTAAGGCTAGAATGCACTTCCTTTTCTCCTAAAGAACACCTTGGGTTGTAAGTGTGCCTCTCAGAAAGTAACCAGAAAAAAGACACCTGTGAGGTATATAGCTTGTTCTCTTGTATTTAATCATTGTGAATGTTGAACTGCAGAACTAGAAGGGACAGTATGGAACACTGAGCCAAGCTCCTATCATGGAGGCACAGTGGGGAATCAAACTGATACCTAAACCATTGAGCTGTTCAGTGTTTTTTTCTGGCATATTCTTTTGTATCACTACATTTTTTTGTTTTGGGGCAGATATAAAATCACAAGGGCTGCATGGTATGGAGCTCCGTCACAAATGAGGTCTTCTCACCAAACTTCACAGGATTGTTATTGTATGTATGTGCACTAGGCCTTAGGTCAAGGGGCGGTCTGCTTGGATGGCTTGGATGGAGAAGGTCCAGGTTCAGCTCCTGCCTGACATCTCCAGGGAGTTCTAAGGAAAGTTCTAAACTCAAGAGATCTACTAGCCGTCAATGTAAACAAGACTGAACAAGATGGATACATTATCTATAATCGCCCAAACTGACCATTGGTCAGATGTTGCAGTATAAAAATCAACTAACTAACTAACTAACTAACTAAATAAATAAATAAAATTTGTATTTCGAGTTATAAGCCTGCAATACTGTAGCTCTTCGGCCACTAAGTACACGATTTGGCCAGTTTCTTTACTTCAAGGGCTTTCAAGACCATCCATTGTTAGGTTTCTTTTGAAGTATTCATATAAAGCCACCCATATCCTTGGCTAGTCCATTGTGTTCATTACACCTACTATGGCTATGCCGATGTATCAGAATTCCTTCTCATATTTGATGTCCCCTGTCTCGTCCCTGTTACGGGGACCCACAAGGGACTGATAATCTCCCCAGTGCTTTTTAACATCTATAGGAAGCCACTGGGTGAGTTCATCTGGAGATGTGGAATCTACTATCCTCAATATGCTGGTGAGACAGAGCTCTATCTGTCCTTTGCATCTTTGGCAGTGGAGGCTTTCCAGACTTTGGAGTGCTACCTGATCTTGATAATTCACTAGACAAGGTCTAACAGGTTGAAGTTCAGTCCTGACAAGAAGGAAATTTTGTTGTTGGGAGGGTGATTTGACCAGCGAGGTGCTGCTCTGACTGTTCTGGATGGGGTTATATTCTCTCTCGAGGACTGAATATGAATTTTGTTGTGTTACTTGGACTCACCTTTGTCTATGGAGATGCAAATTTCCACCGTGGCTAGGTGTGCCTTTTTCCAACTTCATCAAATTACCCTGTTGGTGTTGCATCCCTGTCTGGACAGGAAGTCTGTCCAGTGTACACTTGTTCTTGTACTGGTAATCTTAGAATTGATTACTGCAGCACTGTCATTGTAGAGTTGTCATTGAAAAGGCTACAGACATTCCAGCAGGTCCAAAATGTG
Organism: Phrynocephalus versicolor; assembly: GCA_023846285.1. Taxonomy (NCBI): domain Eukaryota; kingdom Metazoa; phylum Chordata; class Lepidosauria; order Squamata; family Agamidae; genus Phrynocephalus; species Phrynocephalus versicolor. The sequence continues at coordinate 49,414,879 of JAHTLZ010000010.1, forward strand.
GTGGGCGATTTGGTTGGTGGGGCTTTGAGATAGGTCCATATTTTTACCTGGATTTGTCGTTATGAGTGGCCACCTTGAGGGAGGTCCAGGGAACAACTAGGGACTAGACCAGTGATGGCGAACCTATGGCACGGGTGCCAAAGGTGGCACTCAGAGCCCTTTCTATGGGCACCCGACATCACCTCTTCATAGCTACCTGTATACGGGTTAAATTGCTGTATTGGCACTTTGCAAAAAAAAATTAGTGGGTTTTGAATTGCAGTTTGGGCACTCGGTCTCTGAAAGGTTTGCCATCACTGGACTAGACCTTCTCGGTGGGTGCCATGACTCTTTGGAATACCCTGTCTGGGAGATGTGCCAGCCCCCTCCCTTTTAATGCTTAGAAAGCTGGTCAAAATAGAGCTCTACAAAGAAGCTTTTAAGAGCATGCTTCCTCCGCAGTATATCTTTTTATATCTAAAGTGTTTATATTTGAAATTCTGTCCAGTTGTCACCATATGGATTTTCCTTAATTGCTTTTGCATATACAGCACAGTCTATGTCTTTTAATACCTCTTTTTTGTCAGGGGTTGGGTGATTTTCAACCTGGATGTGAACCACCTGGAGTAGAGGACATTCACTAGATGGACAAGATATAAATATAATAAATAATTAAATACATTCATTCATAAAAAAATTGGTATAGAAAAGCCTGGAATATAGCCATCAATGGTAAACTCATATGTAATATTAAAGTTAGGAGGAGGTAATTGGTAAAGGTGTGTTTAAAGACATATTGGGATAGTTTTCTTGATTTTTGCATTAATAAATGGGAAAGGACAAAGCCCAATACAAAAAAATCCATACAGTTCTTGAGGGGAAATCGTGTAGGCCTCTCAAAAAGTCCTAATGATAAGAAACATTGTGTATGTAAATATGTTGATTTTTTAAACGTGGATGTTTAAGTGTTAAATGCTTTCTTTTGTTTGTATTTGTCTTTCATTGGTTTTATTTTAAAAAGGAAAAGAGAAAGCATCATATGTAAGATTAATTTACAGAGAATTAGCTGTCTAACCCATACTTTCTATTTCATATGGAATGTGGTAGCATATTTCAGTGCCATGAGTGCAGCAATGGTTTTGCAATGTGGGTCTGCAATGTGTAGTTGAATGTTAAACTCCAGTCGACATGGCTAATGATCAGGCATGGCAAAGTCAAGAACATCTGAGGATACAATTGGAGAACCACTAAGGCAAAATGTCTGTGAAAATTTTCAGTCATCCAGGTGAAGTTATCCAGAAGCTGAGTCATGGTAACTTACTTCTTCTGTTGTGAGATAAAAATGTTTTGCTACTCATCCAAGTAGCTTCATCAGTCTGAGGGAAGTTGGTGTGAGGCTTCCAATTTATAGTTCGCCTTGGTTTCACTCCAACCTGGATGTATTAGACAGAGAAGATAGGTGGTTTGAGTGAGGGGTCAGAGAAACCATTCATGTATGTATTGAAAATCCCTTTCTCAACAGGGTTGAGGGTTTTAGGCACCATCTGTTTACCACTTATTATGCGGCCCTTTCATCAATCCCCAGACAAATCAGAAGCACTTCACATCTCCATCAGGAAGGCCACAGCTAATGACCCATACTTAATGGGTGTTGCGAAGGGTTGCATAGGTGGGACTTTCATACACCCTTGGTGTCTGTCTACCTAACATGCCTCTTTAGGCCACTGTCCACCTAACAAGCCTATTCAGGCCATAGTCCATCTAACAAACCTATTTAGATCAGGGTGGTTTGAAACCAAGGTTAACTATCAAATGGAAACCTTGCACCAACCACCCTTAGACTGACAAAGCTACTTGGATGAGTAGCAAAACATTTCGATTTCAGAAAAAAGAAGAAGTCCAATTGCCATGACTCACCTTCTGAACACTAAGGCAAGAGTTTAATCTTAGATCATTTTAACTTCTGATGCTAGAGACTAAACCAAGGACTTTTGTTAAAGAGCAGTTAAATAGTACAAACCACAACCTTCTACCACAAACCACATCATTAAATATTTGGAGTAGGTGTGTATTAGTTTTCTCAAGTCACAATGTTGTAACTTTTCAATGTATATGAATAGTATAATATATTTATTGAATATATGTGCTGTTGAAGTGAAATTAATTGCATTACTCTTAGTTTCTTTTTTTGAAATATTACAAGATTAAATTATCAACTCCTCATCTTACATTTCAATTTTTCCATTTCCACTTAGTGCAGTTTCAGATGAAAGCCCAACAAGTCTAAGGATAACTAAAGAATGCATCTTAATCATGCAGAGATAGTAATAATTTCACACATTTCTTGATGTCACTCAAACATGCTCCCACATGGCAACTTTCTATTGGGGTGTCCAATTTTACTGCATGTAGAGCCCCATGTGAAACCTTTTAAGGACGTCAGCTGGAGTTGTACTGCAGTATTAGGTCCCCAGGCTGCAAAACTGCAGGCATATATCAAAGTAGAAAAGCTCATTCAATCATGAATCATAGAATAATGGAGTTGGGAGGGACCTAGAAGGCCGTCGAGTCCGACTCCCTGCTCAATGCAGGAATCCAAATCAAAGCAGATCTGACAGATGATTGCCTAATTTACTCTTGAATGCCTTCAGCCTTGGAACGCTCACCACCTCCTGAGGAGACTGGTTCCGTTGCCGTAGCGTTCTAAAATGAAGTATTTCATATTTACTTGAAACCTGACCCCCTGTAACTTGAGCCCCTTATTGCCTGTCCTGAACTCTCAGGTGATCAGATTTGGCCCCCATGACAATCTTTCAAGAAGGGTTTGATGGGTGCTATCATATCTTTTCTCATTCTTTTTTTTTCTCTCAAGGCCAAATAGGCCCAGTTCTTTCAGTCTCTCCTCTCAGGTCTTGGCAAGGCTGGGGACCCAAGTGGAACAACTCCTGTCAAGTAGCACTTACATTTGATTACACCAATGACTTGCTCAGAGTTTTTGTTTTCAGTGACTCAGTCTCAGAGCACACTTCTGGGGGGGGGAGGGGGAGCTTGCTTTTAATAGACATTTGGTTTTGGCGCCTTTGATCCAGGACTTGGTATGAAACACTTGGACTTTGGACGTGGAACCAAAGATTTGGACTTGGACAAGGACTCAGAGACTTGCCGGTATCCCTGGGGCTGGTTTTCCAATCACTTGATCATCCCTGTTACCGTCCTCCATTTATATTGTTTTAAATTTGGGCATACTCTTTCTTGGCTTGGAAAGGTTGAGGCTTCAAGTTCCAATCACCATCATTTACGTACTCTTTCCCCCTCTGATCTTTGTAGGATATGGTCCCTCATGTTAATGTTCACAACCTACCAGTGGCATTGGGAAACGGTACTGTACTTGGTCCAAGAGAACTTCAGGGGGGCTGAGTGGAGTGAGTCTTTCCGATTCTAGTCCAGCACTCTAAGCACAACACTGGCAGTTCAAGGGCCATAACAACCACAGCCGATCAGCAGCATCATGGTTGCCATCTTGAGTTACGTACAAGAATATGGAGTGAGAACTATTGGCTTGATACTAGAGAATACTGTATTGTGACCTAAAATTGTGCTCCAGTTCAGAATTTTTAATCCTTCATAGCAGGAACACCTTCTCCTTTAAGAACTGCCATGTACCTTTTATAACCCATTGGTAGGGCATGCATTCTTTTTGGTGTGCTCATTGTTTAGCTGGAGGTGGTAGCCTCCAGCAGCCTCTGCTATTGTGACTTCAGTTTCCAGAAAGTGATGAAATAGAAGGGGAAGGTGGGGAGAGAGAATGGAGGACGGGAATCTGGAGGGGGGTGAGGGAGAAGTGATGTAAAAACAACAGTTTTACTGTCACCGAATCCTCTGCAGATGATCAGGGGAAGTGCTCCATTGACAGCTGATCAGGCTACAAGGCATTTGGATGGGAGGAACCTGTCAAAGGGGCCATCACTCCTCCTTTTGACCTCGACAGACCCTTTGTAGCCTGACCCACCACTACCTCCCACCGAAAACAGCCAGTCTTGGTTTTCATTTCTGGTATTGGACATGATTAGAAAGAAGGAACATTTCTTGATGGCCTTCTTCTTCGTAACAATACAGGACTCTCACTTTTTCTACCCAGGATGTTTAGGTAAGAGCACCAGCTATTGGATACTTCAATGGTTGAGGCACCTGCTGGAGGAGCTGCTAGAGGCTGGTAGTTTGACAGGGCCTCCTTGACAGGGTCTGGACCCCAGGATTCATAGGGTCCGTTCCACCTCTGTCTTTCTAAGATGATGATGATTACAAGGTTGTAATAATTGGAGTAGTTGTGTAGGCCATTATAATTTACATGCCTTGACCAGCTTGAAATATACCCTTTGGGGGGTTTCTGGTTTTAAAAAACCAAAACCAATCTCCATTTGGGGATTCCTTGGACAGGGGTCTTGATTTTTTTTAAAATGCCAAACATGCAAAGAAGGAAGGAAGGAAGGAAGGAAGGAAGGAAGGAAGGGACACTTCCTTCACAAGAGAGCCTATTATTACCATTTTAAAAGCCTCAGACTACAAAGTTAAGTTCCTTGAGTTCTCTTGCCAGTTCGTGGGGAGGGGACCACACATTCTCCTTCCTAAAGAAATTGTGGCTTGAGCTGTGTGACCAGAAGAACAAAATCATAATTAGACTAGGTGATACCTTCATTTATCAGGAGATACCATCATCTGGTGTATTCCATCTCAACCAAAAGATTCTCACTGCCTGATAGACAACATATTCTATCAAGATTGCATTTCTGGTACAATGCTTTGATAAAGATAACAAGTTGCCATCGAAAGCTTAGCTTACATTTTTTTGTTTTGTTTTAGTAGTGACCAATCAAGGTATCACCTAGTCTACTTATGAATGTGTCCTTCCTAGACCTGGGCTCTTGACATTAATACACGTTAAATCCAAGTTTGGTCCTCTCCTCCCCCTCCCTCAAATTTCGGAGTGGCGCCTTCTACCACGCAGGGTGGTTCAAGTTCCCTTTGATGCTACACCGGCAGAGAAGGGCAAGCGGTGGACCCGTCCGACGACCCCACAGCCTCGCCGCGCCCTTTCCTCGGGGGCATTGGTCCAGCTTGCCCCGCACCCCACCCCGCCCCCAAGCGCGTCCCTTCCAGCCGGCTCCCTCCCTCCTTCCGGGGCACGGGGCAACGGGGAAGTTCCTTTGCCCCAGCCGGACGCCTCGCGCGGCGGCGACCAAAGGGACGCGGGGGGTCCGCAGGGCGCCTTTGCCACCACTGCCGCCGCGGTTGGCCACAGCCGAACCGTAGGGGAGGAGCCTGGCTTTTGATGCACCACACGGTTCCGGCAAGCTGCCGCCGTTCCTGCATGCACAAGCCCGGAGCAGGCTTCCGCAGTGCTAACACCACCGGCGTTGGCGGCGGCAGCAGCAGCAGTAGCAGCAGCAGCGTTCGCGCGCTTCTTCTTCTGCCCGCCCGGGCTGCTGCTGCTCCGCGGCGCTTTGCAGGCTCGCAACACCCGCCTTGCCTGCCGCAGCGGCGCCAATCCCTGCCCCCCACCCCCCAGACCCTCCCTCCCTTCCCTCTCTGCCCCTCTGCTTGCCTGCCATCTCTCGGTCTGCGCCACGCAGGGCTGAGGCTCGGGCGACACGCAGAACAGATCGCCAGCCCAGCTCGCCAGGGCGCCCCCTCCCAGCGGGTGCGTCGCCCCCCCCTCTCTCGTTTCTCCACCCAACCCCCCTCGCCCGTCGCTTTTGAAGAACCGGAGGAGGAGGAGGAGGCGGATCGGCGCCGGAGCCGTGTGATCTTTTACTGTAACGGACACCATTTTGTAAGGCGAGCCGCTTCCTCGACTCGGGGCCGCCGGCGGGCATTTGCTGCATGCGGAAGATCGCTCGCCAGCCGCCAAGGGAACCTGTTGGGCGTCGCGATCGGGACGTCGCCCAGCTGCGGCACTTCGCCCTGGAACTGGGGATTGCAGCAGCAGCAGCAGCTTCCCTCGGCATCGGATCGTGCGCGGCGGCGGCTTTGGGAGGAGGGAGTCGGGAGCTTGTGCAGCAGCAGCAGCCCCCGCCACCAGCACCACCACCACCACCAGCACCGCAGCGGCAAGAGCAGCAACAGCAGCAGCAGCAGCAAGCAAAGGGGAATTGGACCTTGCGCGTCCCCTTTCCTGGGTGGAGGCGAAGGAGATTTTCACCTTCGCGTCGGCGGCGGCAGGAAGAGAAAGGGATTTGGACCTTTGCCACCGCAGCGTCCCTGGCAGGAGGAGGTGAAAGCTTGCTTGCTTGCCTGCCCCCCTTTTTTTCTTTTATTTTTCCTTTTATTTTCCTTTTTTTTTTTAGTTTTATTTGTATATTTTCTTTCCAGGGCAAGAGCATGTTGGTCTCAAGGCAGCTCCCCTTCCCTCCGCGCCGCTGATCCCCCGTCGTGTGCTTGGGGCGAGGATGATGGATACTTGCCTGCTTGTTCTCACTCCCCACAAAAGTAAGCCCGCTGTCAATGGAGGAGGACATTGATACCCGCAAGATAAACAACAGTTTCCTGCGCGATCACAGCTATGCAACAGAAGGTAATGGGAGGCCCGGCGGGTTAAGAGGACCAGCGAGAGCCGCAATTAAATAAATAAATAAATAAATAAATAAAGCCGTTCTCGCGGGCGAGCCCCGCCAACCCCGTTGCACTGCGGGCGGGCGCTTTGCCAAAGATCGACCCGAAGGGACGGATCCTCGGGCAGCCGAATGGCGCGGCAATTCTTCGCGATGCGAGTTAGAGCGAAAGGGGAAGGAAGGGAATCGAGGCCGCGGGAGAAGAGGTGGCGGCGTGGTGCCCGCGATGGCCTCGGAGTTGTGGCCCGGAGGATGCGCCATCGCGCGGCGATGGCTGCAAGGCTGAGTCCCTGGAGCCGCCGCCGCAACAGCAGCAGGTGGATCAGGACAGCGTGCCCTCGGGAGCCGCTGTCCGCTCCAGTTACTTGCCCCCCTTCCCCCCATCACACCTTGGTGCGTTATCGCAGCCTAACGTGCCGGACTCCCCAGGGGTCGGGCAACCTTCTTTGCCATCAGTAGGTCTGTCTCCCTCTGTGTATTTGTGTCTCTCTGCCTATGGCTCTACCTTGGGTGGATCAGGGAAGCCGAAATGGATTAATGGCTGCTTGGATGGTGGCAGGGCTTGCGCTGGCTCACTCGTCTTATAGGGTGCCTCTTATGCCAAACCTCAGCAATGCAACGGTTCCCCCCCTCCGCCCTCACCAGAAATGGCCTTGGAGGCATCGTGACGATGACAGATCAGAGCCTGGCCCAATGAAAGGAGGAAGAGAGAGCCTTTTAAGACAGGCAAGGCTGTGCTTGTGGGAAAGGATGCTCCATAATCATACAGCAGTCATTCAGCCAGTGGTTTTTTCTTTCTTTCTGATGGGTGGGTAAGAAGTGAAGTGAGGATTTAATGCAGTTGAGCTGGGCGGGGAGGTGTCCTGAAAGGAAACTGAGGTGGGGGCAAGTCAGGGTGGTGAAGGCCAGAGTGGGTTTGCTAGGACCCAGGGAGGGGTGACTTTCCTCTGGATCTGGTCAGGCTTCAGGCCTGAAGATATGTGGCCTTGACTGGCAAGATAAAATGGAGGAGCAGGTTGATTGGGAGGGGAGAACAAGATGTTTTCTGTCACAGTGGAACGGACGATTGGGGGTGGACTTGGATGAGGATGAAACACGGGTGTTTTCTCTGATCTGCAAATAAGGACCGAAACTAAGGCTAATTAGGACTTGAGACGATCACAAAATGTGGTTGAAGAGGGTGAAAGCTGTGAGGATTCAGCAGCCATAGAACCTGGTGTGTCAGTCCATCTTTATGTTGGGTGGCTTTAACAGAAACTGTGCCTAACACAGTGGGGTATGCATTCTTCTTCCTCTTACATGTGCATGAAATCCAGAGATGCTGGTCCAGATATTTTGGTTAGGAAGCTGTCCTGGACATTGCTGGTGCATCCATTTCCAGAGATGCTCTGGCACTACTTGGAGATGCCTGGTACTTCCTAGTGGTTCCCCACCCATGTATGAAACAGATCTAATCCTCCTTACTTTCTGAAAAACAGTATCAGGTGGGTTCCAGGTTGGGTGGTCATTATCAGGCTGTTGAGTTGCCTCTGTTGAGGAGAATGATGGACTTACTATTGGAAATCCTTCAAAGAGTTTTCACCATATAGCATTCTGTTCTTTGAGTGTATGCCTCAGTTGCTGGCTTGAAGAATCTAGTGGCTAAAGTTTAAATACTTTTCATGTTTGTGTGATCATGCTGCACTTGAAAATGTCTTAATAAAATGAAAATGATGCTGTACAAAACCTGCAAAATATGGTTGTAAAATGCTTGGAGATGTTTACCTTTGATTGTGTCCTATAGGACAATATATACTTCTACACCAGTAGTTCCTAACCTTGAGTAACCCCAGGTGTTTTTAGATTAAAACTCCCAGAAGCCTTTACCTCTAGCTGTGCTGGCTAGGATTTCTGGGAGCTGTAGTCTGTGAACCTCTGGGAAACCAAATTCAAGAACCACTGCCCTAGAAAGAAAACCGGTCACCTGACAATCGGGAAACACGGATAAAGGAACTAATGGTGTAGCAGAGTAGAAATCAGGAAGGGAAAGAAACCCCTGCATTTTTCAGTTGAAAGCATCTCTTGCATGCTACATATCTGTACTGTGGTAAGCTTGTATAGTAGGGATCATCAGTGAGTAGGAATTACACTTCATGTACTTCCCACCCTATTTTCAGAGCAAGCCCTGCCCAAAATGAGGTACTTACATGATACTACAGTACAGGTTTGGGTTTTATTATTTGTGAGGGAATGCACATCTTGGTAACCTTTCAACAGTCTCTCTGAAATTCATCAGTATCAGAGAAAGGTAGCAGATACTGCTTTGGCATCGTGCAGTCGGTGCCTCTTTTTCTTGATGGAGGGGAATTTGCTTTCAGTATTGGCCTAAATGAAAAGAGAGGTCTACTGAACATAATGTGTCTGCCACTTGAAGCTTTAAATCTAATTATAGTGATCATCTTTGTATCCAGGATTAGCATATAGAGTTCATGGGGCAAAAAAATAGAATAGTTTCACTGATGCGAAGGGTAAGGAGTGAGTTTACTTTTTTAAGAGAAAGAATGGGCTGAAGGTAAGGTAAAAAGGAAAAGGTTCCCTCCACCCCATGTGTGCTAGTCATGTCCGACTCTAGGGGTGCTGCTCATCTCCGTATTCAAGCCAAAGAGCCAGTATTGTGCAAGCATGTGGCCATGTGGCCAGCATGGCTGCAAGAAAACACTGTTTTACCTTCTTGCTTTTTACGGCAGTACATATTTATCTACTTGCATTTACATGCTTTCAAACTGCTAGGTTGGCAGAAGCTGGGGTTAACAGCAGGAGCTCACTCCGCTGTGTGGCACCCAGGATTCGAACCATTGAGCTGCCAACTTTGTAGCTGACAGTTTTCAGTGCTCTAGATCGGTGGTCCCCAACCCCTGGGCCGCGGACCGGTGCCGGTCCGTGGACCGGTCGGCACCGCCACCCCCCTGCAATCGCCCCCGTCCTGCCGCCACCGCCGCCACCCCTCCGCAATTGCCCTCGCTGCTGCTGCTGCTGCTCCTTCGGTGGCGGTGGCGGGAGGAGGAGGAGGAGGAGGAGGAACCGGAGCAGGAGGCGGCGGCGGCTCGTTGGTGCCGCGAGGGCGCTTCCCGGCGCGGCCGGGCGGGTGCCGCGCGTGGGGCGCCGGGGCCAGGAGCCGTGCGCGGGTCTCGCTGCTGGCGCCGCGCTTGCTCCTGCTGCCGCCGCCACCGCCGTGAGCCTCCTCCTCCGCCGGGGAGACCCCCGCGGGCCCCCGGCCCCAGGCGCCGGAGGAGGAGGCGGGGGCCCGCCTGCCCAGGAGCCCCGGGTTCCCCCCCACCCCGCTCGTGTGTGTGGGGGGGGAGTGGCACCCCCGACGCCCCAAGCCGGTGAGTGCCGCCGCCACCGCCGCCGCTCTCATGCCTCCCCCTCCTCCTTCCCTCCCATCCTTTGGTTTCACCCCCCCTTTTGCCTCCCCGCCGGACCCCCCTTTCGCATTCTCCCCCCCTCCCCACCCCCACCCCCAGCTTCGGGCCAGAGAAAAATTATCAAAAATTTCCCGGTCCGCGGGGACAAAAAGGTTGGGGAGCACTGCTCTAGATGAAGGTAGATAGGAATTTACTGATAGACTTCTCAGTTATTTGCTGTTCGCCAGCAGGTTCTGCTGATTCCTTGAACTATAAAATGTCCTCTTTCTCTTACTTAAGTGACTGAAATGAAGAAATGCTGCTGTGGCCGGTAACAGGTTTTCATGTGGAGGACTGTTCAAAATCTTTTAGTACTAAATGTGTTTGGATATGTGTTTCCCACCAAGGCATTTATGGGACTAACAGTTCTAGGAAAGAAATCAAGTAGTAGTTTCCCAAAAATTCTGACTTTGCCCAGAGGAGTATTGCAGGATGAAGTGGGATATGGAAAATAGAAAGTGTTGGACTTGAAGATGTCACACTAATTTCTGTTGGTTTTACTTCATGTATGAAGCTCACCCATTTCCCCCCCAAAGTATTTTTAACAACAACACCACCACCACCACCACCACCAACAACAACAACAAAAGCTTAGATTATCCTAGTACTAATTTATATGCATTTGTACCTTTTTTTCTCAGGTATTCTCGCTGCTTTCATGTTCCACTTGTTAGTTTGAGGCATATCCATAAGATCTTTCAGGATTCTTGAACGGATGTATGCATTCATTCTTTTGAATGCTACTTCCATTCTTTTGAAGCAAAAGGGAAAATTAACCCTTTTGAGATTGTTAATGTTTTGCCATGTAGAACTAAGGTCTTGTTCTTCCTAGATTTGAAGCTTGTAAGGGGGTCGGTTATTTTCTAAATCTAGATATTTTTTTTTCCAATGTAGAATGTTATTGAATAAACACATGGCCCTCAAACCTGTACCATTTGCAGTGTGTTTACACAGGCTGTTAGTTGTGAGTGGACGTTGCCTATAACTAGATGATACCCTGGTTATAGTTACTGCAGTTTGTGTGTTCATTTTTATTTGTTATGGCTGTCATGAAGATATGGATGACTCTGTTACCCCTGTGTTTCTGTACATGGGTACAGATATGCTTAGGGCCTAGGGCAGTGATGGCAAACCTTTTAGAGACCGAGTGCCCAAACTGCAATTCAGAACCCACTAATTTGTTTGCAAAGTGCCAGTACAGTAATTTAACCTGTATACAGGTGGCTATGAAGGGGGCGATGTCAGGTGCCCACAGAAAGGGCTCTGAGTGCCACCTTTGGCACCCGTGCCATAGGTTCACCATCACTGGCCTAGGGCCATCTTTGATATCAGTGATGGGGTCAACTTAGCTCAGTTGTTCACTGTGACCCTGGCTTAACTCTCCTAGAGAACCTGGACTCAACTTCCAGATAAACTGGATGACTGAGAATCTTCACAGACATATCTCCTGGAGAACAGAGTTACAGTGTATGTACCCAGTAACAATGGCACAGAAGCTAACTTCTGTGTTTTGAAAACACATAAGGTAGAACTTTGGATTTGAAGTAGTGGAATATCCCTGTAAGTTACCGAGGTAGGTGGGGAGCCCAACAGAGTCAATATCAGAAGTTGTGGAAACATGGATGGACAAAGGGATTCTTAGCATCTGGGTAAATCCAAAAAGAAGGTTTGTTGCACGTGGTGGTGGACTATTATCTGGAAGAGACTGCTGAAAGTGGAGTACAGGAAGGGGAGAAGACAGAGTTTGAATTCCTGGTTAAGACTATCTATAGTAAAGCAAGACCTGTTTTTCTAGCATCATCTGTTAATCAGGAGGTTTAGAGAAAAACACACAGGGCTAGCTGGAGTTTCTAAGTACACGTAAAGGCAGAGCATCTGTCAATAAAGCAAAGGAAGGATAAACAAGAGGTTTGTGGAGGACTTGAAAAACTAAGCACGTTTTCATGGCAAAAACAAGCCAAGGTTAACAAGAACCCATGGAAGAACGACATGTCAGCACACACCAGTTGATCAGTCCTGCTTGTAGCAGGTTTGGCCAAACAAGCCACAAAGTTTCTCTGTATAATTCCTGAGTCATCTGGCATCCAGCAGCTTCCTTCATTTGGTCTGTCCATTCCTAAACAAACAAAAAACAAACAAAAAAAAACAATAACCCAAGTCTCTTCTTGGCTTCTTGCTCTTTGTTGTGTGAGAGTAAATCTGAGAAGGGAAGCTGACTGCTACCAGACAAGGTGTTAAGTCAGTTGCGGGGTAAATCTCTCCAAGACTGGAGTAGTCTTGGAATGGCAGCTTCCAGGTGCACAGAAGAAAGGATAGTACCTGTTCCCGCTTAACCATGGAGGGTCTCTCAATCAGTATTGTCCAGATAATTTGGAATATGGCTACTGCTTAATTCCTTCTTCTCAAACGCTGTCTGCCATATTCAGCAAGGTCCTCTGATTCTGACAGGGCTATCTTTTGCATCTCTCATTGTAAAGACGTATTTTCTTGCTCGGGGCTAAAATCATTCAAGCAAGGCTTTAATACTTTGAAAATATCCACCAGACCAGATCCATTGGAAGAGACAATAATGTGAGGAGAAGTTGAAGGCAAGAGGAAAACCTAACCTGAGATAAATTGATTTCGTAGAAGGAGCCAGAGTATTTACTGTAGTTTGCAAGACTGAGCAGAGCCGTCAAACTTTTGGAAGTCATTAATTCTTTTCTTTTCTTTTTTAACTTTATGTCATAAGCAACATGATGACATATAATAAGAGCATTTAATATTCACCTGCTCAAAAGTTTAAAGAGCACCAGCTGGCCACACATTACATGCTTTAAAAATGATTAATTCAAAAATTGTAAATCTTGTTAGATTGATGTGAGATCTGGAATGTGAGATCTATGAACCAGGGTTAGCTGGATGTGGTCAAACATGAGATGGAAAGATTGATGTACCTTACATTGACTAGTCCCTAGTGCTTCCTAGACTAGTCTCGCTGTTTTTCATTGAGGGCAGAGCACCAAGGATTCCATCCAAGGCCATATATGTGCACTTGTATGTCTTCTTCTGGTCCTTCCACTGTACTCTCTACCTCCGACTTGTTCTGGAGCCTTCTCTTGGCTCAACAAATTTGTAGGAAGATCTACAAGGCAGTGGAGAAAATGAGGTTGAGGGGCAATCCAGGCTGAGATTGATACAGCTGAATATAATTCAAAGGACCATTACTTTTGCTTCTAGAGGCAACTTCTGCTTTGGGAACATAAGAGGTCAGGCTTGACCCTACAACAGTTGAGCTCTTAAGTGTAATTTATTACCATGAGCAACTAGTGTTGCCAGTAAGATTGTTTTATTTGTCCTACAACTTGCCACAATGTCCCTATTGGTTCCCATAAGGCCTGCATAGATGCAGAGAGAGGGGTCTCAGAGCCAGCATCAAAATAATCACCTGATACATTTTCATACATGCTGTGACTCATGTTCTTGATTATGAAAGAACATCAAACTGTTCATATACTAAACATGTTCAGGAAACTAGTGATGCCTTCTATTTGGTACAGGAGCAAAACTTTATCCTAATAGACATGAGAATCTTGGAGGAAATCTGTAGAAAATATTCTGCTGTAGAAGTTTTATAGCAGTTGTTGTTTTTCTTCCACCTAGAAAACTTCCTATTTCTTTGTATTAATTTTACCAGAAAGAACTTCTCCAAGAACTTTCTATAGCTAGAGTTAGAATCCCCTTATGGGCATTCACTTACAGACCCAATTTGAACCTCTGGAATCCAATATAACTTTCCAAGTTTAAACTAAAATAGCTTAATTGACCCATCTGCCACCAAGAAAGGTAGGCATAGAAAAATGGAGTTTTTCACTGCAAACATCAATGGATTATCAGGGTTTAGCACAGCAGGAGATGAAAAGCATATCATACAGTTTTATATTGGCTTAGTTTACACTTTTCACCGTCACAATCCATGCACTCTCACCAGTGTTTTGAAACCACAAACAGGAGATATGTCTGCACCAACTCAGAAACAACAGGACAGCAAATGTCATTAATTCAGTAAAGCTTTATGAAAGAAGTTGTAGAGAAGTGGGCTGATGGGAACCTTTGGAAGAGTCCCATAAGGAGAAGAGGAAAATGTAGCAGATGAGAAAGAAACTTACAAACCGTTGGAAAAGCTCCTTGGAGAAATGGGTGAAATCCACATGGATTGCTGCCTTGGTTGCGAAAATTTCAGTTTCAGGGAAGACATTGAATAGACAAGGTGAAAAATGTCTCCATTGTAAAGCATGTGCATCCCATGCTTACTTTGTAGGATAAAACTTTTCCTAGGTCATAACAATTTTTAATAAAATGCATATATAGAATTTTAAAAAGCATTCAAAACAAAGAGAAGAACTGTATTTTTAAAATCCACTTAAAATTTGTCATCAGGCTGACTTTCCTCCTGGTGGAGAGTGTTTCAAAGATGTAGGGTTACTGTTTCCTTAGCACCTTGAAAATAATTTCTTCATTTCCTTACTGTTGGAGGCCAAGTGCATTGATGCTTTTCAGTTTAAGGAAAGGGGAAGAATTTTAGGACCCATGAGCCCAGATTTGATGGAGAGAGACTGTTCCTGACTGTAGAAGCTGGGACTGGGAGGGTTTGGCATCTTTACGGGGCTCTTTGGGACAGCAGCTGTGAATGACACCCCAACAAATCCAGGGATTCTTATATAAAAACTTTCTTGATGCTATATTCACCTTCAGCTATAGGGTCTATAACATTTACATGCTGAATCCATAAGGGAAAATGTAGTATGCCAGTCTGGAAAACATTATTCATGAGCCTTCTTTCTTTACTATGCATGCTTGACATGAGGATGACATCCTATTGAAAGTGCTTCTAGTATCAGGCCTTAAAAGATATACAGTGGACCCTTGTATAACAAACAGCTTGTATAACATAAAATTTGTACAACATAAAAATTCCAGAGATAGCAGAAATTTGCTTAACATAATTGCCTATGGGGAAAATCCATACAACATAAAAATGGGAGCACTCCATTTTCAATGCATTCCTATGGGAATTTGTATAAAGGAAAATTTGCTTAACATAATTTCATTTGGAACGAATTAATTCCTTTATACAAGGTACCACTGTACCTGATTAACCACTCTCAGTAGCTACTCAACTGCTGGGGTAGATATACCTTTTCTGCCATGCTTATCTCTTAATGTTAGCTGTAGGTGCACCACTAAGCATCTGGACAGGGTCTGATGTTGTGGCTCTCTTGAGTAGATTTCCCTTCTGTATTCCCATCACCCCTGAAAATGTTCAAATAACTTTAAGTGGTGGCCAGGAAAGGATGAGGCTGCGGTGCCAACTTTCCTCTAACGGTTATTTTAATTACTCAGGTAGTTCTTCTGCCATCTTGTTTGGCTCTGTTCTTTGGGGCTTTTAAGGTTGATTGGGAAGGGGAAGACATTGATGAGAAGGGGCAAGAAAATTGAGAACTGGTTTCCTGGCATTGAAACATGAGTATGAGCTAGTTACTCCTAGTAGAGCTTTGGAATGCTTGTAGTCACCTGTGTGTTTTGTGTTTCGCAGAAGTCGTGTTTCTGTCGTTATGTGAATGCCAAGAAATCATAGCTGAAACAATAAACCTTTTTGTGTTTGACTCTCAAGCAGCTGTCCAGAATAATTATTTTGGCAAGGGCATGCAGAATGAGTAGCATGCTGAGTCATTTGGCGAATTAGCAGTAAAATGAAGAGTGAGGGTATCGCGGATGTAATGTCATGTGTTGCGGACTTCTTTTGGGGAAAGAGGTATTAGGAGTTTAGGAAGCGATACATGAATTTTATGGAAGAAACCACAAGGTGGCCCTCCTGAAGGAATGCGCTCCCTATAATTATACTGGGGATTTACTCTATGTAATGTAAAACCCAAAGGAAACACATTTGTTAATGTGGGATTTTTGTGTGTGACCTAGGTCTCAGTACACACCCTTCCGCTTTTGCAGCCCTTAAAACACACATACAATTTGTCTCCCAGAGCAGGATTACATTTCATATAGTGTACAGTGTACAGTACAGTTTGTATAACAAAATCTGTACTACATAAAAAAATTCCGGAGATAGGGGAAATTTGCTTAACAGAATCGTCTGTGGGGCAAATCCGTACAATATAAAAATTGTAGCGATTAGAGATTACTCCATTTTCAGTGCATTCCTATGGGAAGTTTGTATAAAGGAAAATTTCCTTAACAGAATTACATTTGGAACAAATTAATTCCTTTATACAAGGTACCACTGTATATAAAAAAGTATTGTGGATTTATGTGAGAACACAAGTGAAAAATACTCCATTGGACAGAACAAGCCATATGGGTTTTTTTTTTTAGGAAGCATATGCAAAAAGAATTTCTTAGGTACACTCACCTAAGGAAACAAAAAGAATGTAGCATTGGAACCAGCCTAAGGTAGCCCTGGGGAACATGTAATCTGGATAGCTTTAACTCCAGTTCCCAGCAACCCTAGTCAGTCTGTCCAGTGCTGATGAGTTATGACGAGTAGTGGTTCCTCAATAACTAGACATTGGTACTAGCCCTTCATCAGAGTGACTGCCGATATTCAGCACTGGTTGGGCCTCACCTTGAATATTATGTCCCGTTCTGGATACCGCACTTCAACAAAGATGAGGACAGATTGGAACAAGTTCAGAGGAGGGCGACAAGGATGATCAGGGGCTGGGAACCAAGCCCTATGTGGAAAAACTCAAAGAAGTGGGCATGCTGTGCCTAGAGAAAAGAAGATTGAGGGATGATAGGCTGGCACTTGAAAGGCTGCCAACAGAGAAGGGTCAGGATCTATTATCAATCAACCCAAAATGCAGGACATACAACAATGGGCTCAAGCTATAGGAAGCCAGATTTGAGCTGAATATCAGGAAAAACTTCCTAACTGCTAGAGCAGTATGACAGGGGAACCAACTACCTCCAGAGGTGGTAAGTGCTCCAACATTGGAGGTATTCAAGAGAAATTTGGGTAATGACCTGCCAGATATCCTTTGATTTCTTTCTTTCTTTCTTTCTTTCTTTCTTTCTTTCTTTCTTTCTTTCTTTCTTTCTTTCTTTCTTTCTTTCTTTCTTTCTTTCTATACCTCTCCCTTAGTGCAAACGGCATTACCCAATGCGGTTAATGGTAGCTTGCTAGTAGAAGAGCTATAAAAGGGTTCTTCTTCTTCTTCTTCTTCTTCTTCTTCTTCTTCTTCTTCTTCTT
>JAHTLZ010000010.1:49444183-49469042 GCA_023846285.1 Phrynocephalus versicolor
TGTGTGTGTGTGTGTGTGTGTGTGTGTGTGTGTGTGTGTGTGTGTGTTTGTGTTCTGCTTATATACCGCCCCCTACCACTTCAAGTGGTCTCTGGGTGGTTTACAGTTTAATTACAGCATGCAGGCTACACATTGCCCCCCTCCCAGCAAGCTGGGTACTCATTTTACCGACCTCAGAAGGATGGAAGGCTGAGTCAAGCATGAGGGAGCTACCTGGGATTGAACCCAAGGTTGTGAGTGTAGTTTGATCTGCAGGACAGGCATTTAACCACTGTGCCACAGGGCTCTCACATTATTATTCGACTCCCTCATTATTAAACCATGTTTGTGCAGATATTGGCCTATTCATATTTCTAAAACATAGGCTGGTTGCTCATTGTTTGAAACACCTTGCTGCTGATCCAAATGTCTATCTGAGCTCCAAAGACGAGATGCCAAGGTGTGTATGTGTGTGTTCTGTGCATTGTAACCTAGGCTTCTTTGATATATGGCTTCTCTTGCAATGTTGCTTGGCAACTTCATATAATGATTTTATTAAAAGTAAAATTAGACACACAGAGAGCACCTTGCTTGGTGAGGTGGGTTTTGTTAATAAATGCTGATTCCCCACCCCCATTAAACTGAGAATTAACACCAGAGCATCTTATCTTATTCATTATTTGGTGGAAATAACAGATAAGATTAGACTAACACACTGTTTCCTTACGTCCTTCTCTAGCCTAAATACAGTGGCTAACCCTTGCTATGTAGACTCACTGTAGTAGTAATAAAGTTATTTATGGTTGAAGACCAAAAAGGTAGACTCACTGAATCTGTGGCATTTACACCACTTTTGAATTACTATTTAGCAATTGATTCAGTGGGTCTACTCCAGTTGGGATTAGCAGATGGATTTAGGCCAGTATTTAAAGTAGTTTGGAAGCTTTTAGAGTCTCGCATTAGTTTTTCCCCATTCAAATGACTCTTTTGCCCTGTCATTCAGTCATGTTTACTGGAATTATCCTTTAATGAGACATTTTTCTTCCAGCAGTGGAAATAATATTTACAATACGTTTCAGCCATGAATTTGCAATTTAGGGTGGTCACCTGTGTTTCTGTTAAATGGAAGCAACTGAACTCCTGGGATTCCATCCATCTGGCTAATGGTGCTTGGTTTAGAAATGAAATATAGCTTCTTCTATAAAAGCAACTGCTTGGTATTTGGAAGGAATGCTGGTTCTAGCGTGCCTCTGCTTCTGATAAATACGGTATTTTTAGTTTTACGATGGGACAGGGATGCATCATCTTATTGGCAGCATGTCACTTGGTGCATTATTTCCATCCATCTGCTTGTCTATTCTACGCTCATGCCCCTCATTTGGAAATAAGAAGTATATACCAGCAGCTATTATTAGCTAAATCCTGCAGCAATCTGGTGGCACAGATGGTCTTCTGTGCTTCTGAAGCCCAAAGCCATAGAAACTCATTACAGATGAAGAAATAAAATGGCTATGATCTTTCCGTGTCCAGGTGTAGCACCTGCACAGGGAGAATTGCCCATAGATATAATCTTGCATGTTCTCTCCTCTCCCTCTCCTTTCTATGTACAGTATAGGCAGGATGTACAATCCCTTTGCAGAGGATAAGAGAGATCTGTGGGTGCTGCTCTTATCCCTCTTCTCTCCCATCACTGTATATGGAATTGCTATCTTTTGAAGATTAATATGTGGGAACAATAGTCGTCCTGTATTGTGGTCACAATGATGAGGTAAGAATTTCTTTTTCTTTTTTGCATCACGCTAGGGTCACTGAACAAACAGAGAAGAAAGAGTGGAGAGAATTACAACCAGAAGGCTGTGGCAAGATAATAACAGTTCAAGAAGTAAAATTAATCTCTCTTTTTTCCAAGAGAAATAAGAATGGAAGTAGATCTCAAACATGTCAAAACTAACCAGCCATCATTTCCCCCCCGAAGGACCTGCCATGCCTAATTGCTAGTCCAAAGAACAGTCTTGGTAGATAAATTGCTACCACTTGGCATAAAACTGCATACGGGAAATAAGTATTTCAATTAAATTAGCTTTACTTCATAGCACTTCCTTTCATTTATGATGGGAGGAAAAATACAAGGCTTCTGTCTTCAGAGATTTATTTTAGAGTAAAGCTCAGCAAGAAAGTGTCCTCTACAATAAATCAACTTCCAAAATTTAGTGTGGTGAAAATTAGGGTGTATTAAAATCTGTGGATCAGCTAGTTCCTTTCGCCCATTTGATCTCCTTCATGTATATGATGACACAGATATGACACTGTTTACCGAACTAAATAGCTAACTCTTACTTGAGAAAACATAAGAAGTCAGTATTGTTCTCATGTGGATATAACACATCCTAGTCATATGTTTTTAATTCTGGAATAAACATGTTAGAATATACTGAAGTTAGACCAGGGTCCAGCCACTTAATTCACCATCTCCTGAGTAAACTTAGACATGAACATTTTCGTGGCCTCTCACATAGAAATGTGGTGTATCTATTGGGACCAGCGGATCTGGACAATATTTCCACATATCATCATCATCATCATCAACAACAACAACAACAACAACAACAACA
Source organism: Phrynocephalus versicolor (assembly GCA_023846285.1). Classification (NCBI taxonomy): domain Eukaryota; kingdom Metazoa; phylum Chordata; class Lepidosauria; order Squamata; family Agamidae; genus Phrynocephalus; species Phrynocephalus versicolor. Next base: position 49,446,775 of record JAHTLZ010000010.1, read on the forward strand.
ACAACAATAAATGTGCCATTGAGCTGACTTTTGGAAGCCCCTTCCATGGTTTCATAGGTATAAAATACTCAGAAGTTGTTTCCTATTCCCTTCTTCTGGGGGCATCCTGGGACTATGCAGCTCTGCCAGGACTACATAGCCTGGTTGTTTTTCTCAGAAGCAGAGTGGGGATTGAACCAGATACATTTTATAATTTAATTATGCAGGCTACACCCCCCCCCACACACACACATTGCAAGCTGGGTACTCATTTTACTGACCTCAGGGAGATGGAAGGCTGAGTCAACCATGAGCCAGCTACCTGGGATTGAACCCCAGGTTGTGAGTACAGTTTTTGCATGAGGCTCCTAATAACTCACTGAGATATCTTTCCACCGTCTAAATAGCTTCAGAGGTAGAAATTAGGAGTGTAATATAATTTTTTGCTTATATCTTACAGTGTAGAAACATTACATAGGCAATTGCATTTGAACCTGATGCAGTACATTTTGACCCTACGAATAATTGTTCAGATGAATGAGTCCTTCAGTGGGCTGCCTTGAATGTGCCATTTTGGAGGTTTATTTTAATATATTAATTGTATATGCAAAATTGTATACAGACTGTTTTCTTTGGCTTAAACAATAACCACTCAACCAGCCTATTTTAGGATAGAAAACAATAGTCACGAAACACTCATTCAGCCTATTTTATGATAGAAAAAAATCAGTACGTTTTACGGTGTTTGTTATTTGTTTTCACGCTGACTCGGATTTTTAAACTGAATTTCAAGTTAGCTTCATCCATTCATCTAAATTATGAGAGTTCTTGTTTCAGCACCATGGACAGCTCAATGTTCATGCTCCTGCAGGTTCATTCTACTGCTTCCTGTCTCACTATTGTCAGCTCTTGATTGTAGGATAAGAAAAGAATCATTTTAATAAAAGTCTTAAAGAAGAATTAAACATACTCTTGAATATAACAGGCGAAACCAAAAAGCAAGCAAGCAAGCAAACAACAAACACAAACAGAAAGGACATTCCAGCCATACTTAAAAGCAATAGCAATAAATGAACTCCAGAGATAGAAACATTAAAATAGACAATGCCTGTTTAAAAGTGAAATTATTTATTGTCCTCAAAGAAATGCTCATTGATGAAATACATAGAGTCATTTCATTAGAACAAAAACTAACAAAGAAATGAAATCAAAGGAGTAAAGTCCTCTTTGGGTTAGCTGGATTTTCTTCTGAGATGAAGACACTTTCTTTTAGGTACTTCTGTTTAAATTTTGGATATGCAAGTTTCTGTTAAGGCTCAGTATTTCTAATTATGTGGCACTCCTTCTAGCAGATGGGCCTATTCCTGATCCTTGATACTTTGAGTGGGATGGGATTTGTAGATTCTGTAGTTAGGTATAGGTTTAGGATGTCCATCTGCTTTCACTGGACTAACATGGTCTTTAGAAAGTGCCATATGGTCATGTCAACTCAAACAACAGGGTTGACTCCAGGAATTGTTTTTACTTATATATGAATTGCAGTGATGCATCTGCAATATATAAATACTCAAGCTAGGCTTTGCTCTGTAGTATAGAAGCAGTACTCCCTTAAATGGTAAGTGTCACATGCTTTTTTATCAGTTGCATTACCTTGCGTTTTGCCTGTTTCACCTTGTGATTTGCCACCGGGAGGTAACACTAAGCTTACTTTGTGAGTCTGATTGCTACAGCGTATATACCTGAGGAAATGTCATTGTTGGAAGTAAAAACAAAAATCCTTTTAGGATTTATGGGAGGATACCCGTGTTTCCCTTTAAATCTTAATTTGACCCCGAGAGTTGTTCGGAGATTATTTTTGGAGGAACAAAAGGTGAGGCTGCCACTGTGTTGTGCTTTTAAAAACTCTTCACTGTTCCCAAATGGAAGATGGAAATCATTGAAGCAAATCATATTTCTGAAGTTGTTTGGAATTAAGGAAAATGTCACCTTGCCATGGTCTTCTGCAAAGCCTTGACCTGGCATACCCCTGTGAACATACCTAGGAAAAATACTGTATCAGAGACACTGGACCAGGCGAGAATGCTCTGCTGTTTATTTTATATCTTAAGGTCTTTTAACAATCATGCTTCTTTGCAGCAGAGATGCTCCTTTTAACAATGTGTGCAGCTCTTCCTCTTAACATTCTAAAAACAAGTACTTTTGTGGACATAGCAGCCTGTTTGGTTAAAGAAATTGAGCTGGAGGAAGTTTAGCCTCTGAACTATTCAAACTTGCTTTTATCTGAGGGTGCAGGAGAGATATTGGTATAATTCACTGCTAGCATGAAAAAAATGTGAATTGTTGATGGGACCATGTGTGCTGCTTATTATAAAGCCCTTTTGTTTTGCAGTGTAGGTAAAAGTTTACAGAAGTGCACAAATCTGTTTCACCCTTGTATTTGGTAGGTTAAAAAATTAGACCCAGAACATAGAATGCAATTTCCACTGTAGGAAATATACCTTTAGTATTTCTCTGCAAAGTAAACTTTGATTTCTAGTAATCCAGAAAAAATAGCATCTAATGTTATTTGGGTGAAAACAATGCAACAATAGCTGTGTTTGGATGTGCTCCTGTTGTTCTCTAATTATCATAAGGGAGTTCAGTTTTATTTATACAAAGTATCCAGAGAAAGGGGATTCACTTTTTATTAAGACTGTAATAACTGCATGACCTCCAAAATTAATTGTGTAACAGAATTTTGGGCAAGACGATTGCCATCTCCAAAATGGAGCCGCTGAGATAAAGTTCAGTTCAATGGGAAATTGTTTTGAAGAAACGGCCAGTTATGGGACTGTTCCATGCCAAACTTCATTAGCTATGTTTAAACAATATGATGGGTTTTTTTTCAGTTATCAGTAGTGAAACTGAGCACTTGCAATAGAAAAGGATTGCTGTGTATTAATATATTGCCTTCATTTTTCTTATTTTTTTTATTTCATCCAGAAACAAAATTGTACCTGAATGATCAATCTGAGAAAACAGAGTCCCATAGATATCTCATTGCAAGATAAATGGCTGACAGGCACTCCTCTTTTCTAAGCTCTGAGACACGTTATCCACAGAAGAAAGCGTAAACCAGTGCCCAAGCAGTACTACAGGGACTGGATATTGTGCTTGAATAGGGTTGATTAGCCACAAAAAAATAAAAAAAGACTCCCTACCTGGCATCTTGAATGTAAAAAGTGACAGCTGTTGACTCCTTAGCTGCCAAGCCCACCAGTTCTTCCCGCAGCGATATGTTTGTAGATTTAAAAATCTGACCATATTGGAACTGTGGCCATGAGAACATTTTGAAATGAGATGGACATAATAGCTACATAGATAGAAGACTTAAGGAACTGATTGTTACTATTCATATTCACCTTTTAATTCAATATAGCTTGGTCTTATTTAATCTAAATTGGGCTGCTGCACAATATCCAGCATTGTGCAATGAAACATGTTTACTTGTCATAAATCTGGCTCGTGTGTTTTGTGTCTAAATGAGACAGAAATATGAACTAGGCTCAGGCCAGTCCATAGTTTTGTTCTCCATTCCTGTGCCCCCATAAATCTGTTTCTTCCACAGATGAGTATGACCATCATGTTATTGCTAAGAAGAATCATATAATGGAGATCATTAAGAGGGACTGAATCTATTTCATTTCATTGATCCTTTCCTCATTCTCAAGATCAGATAGATAGGTGCTAGCCTGTGTGTGTGTGTGTGTGTGTGTGTGTGTGTGTGAGAGAGAGAGAGAGAGAGAGAGAGAGAGAGAGAGAGAGATTAAAGTTAATATGTTGTGGTCATGAACACAGAATTGTGGGAGTGGGAAGCAGGCAAATCCAAATCCAAATAAAGGGTTAATGCAGACTCTTGAGATTTGCTATTTTACTGATCTCAATATTACTGAAGGAAAAATGTGTGTAGAATTAAAAAGGAGAGCACTGTGTATGTCAAGAGAGAGAATGAACTGGAAAATGAACAGACAGAAGGTAAAACCCTGTGGTCAGATGAGAGGCAATGTGATCACACCCAGTTTATCCAAAACACCATATTATGAGATTGCCAGAGAACTGATATGCATGCAGAACAGGACAAGAAAATGTAAAAACGCTTGTTTTAGCAGCTTGTGTAGCAGCTGTTCTTTCCAGAACCTGGCTGCTGGTACTTGGAAAGTGAGGTCCAGTCATGGTGCTCATGCTTTTACATTATGCACAGTCTGCACTAGCTTGTCCATGTTTGAAGTTGATGGCTTTCATAGGATATTAAGAACACTCATGGTAGCAATCAGGCAAGAAGGCTACCATGCATTGTTAGGTATTAACATTCATTTCTGTGGAAGAGGAACAACAGTGCAGATGACCAAACACAATTTAAAATTCTGAATGGTGATAGATTAGCACATTTAATAGATGTTTGTACTAAAAGATTTAGGTGAATATTTTTGCTAGTTATGTCAGATATTTCATGAGCTTAAATACACTAGCTGTGACTATATTAATTGCCCATGAATTGCTGGCACTGAAATAGTAGCTGCCTGTCTTGAATTCACGTATGTGGTAACACATCACCCCCATCCTGGTTCAGCTGCACTGGTTGCCCGTTGCCTCCCGAATAAGGTTCAAGGTGTTGGTTTTGGTTTACAAAACCCTACATGGCTTGGCCCCTGTCTATCTGACAGAGCGTATCTCCCGACGCTCAGATCTGGCCCGACCCACCTGCTCTTCTGAGGCCCTCTCACTCCGGATAGCCACGCCGAGGGAAGTCCGTAAAACAACTACTCGTAACCAGGCTTTCTCGGTGGTTGGTCCGTCCGTTTGGAATGCCTTGCCAGGCGAGTTGCAGCAAGCTCCATCGCTGGCGTCCTTTAAGAGAGCCTTAAAAACATGGCTATTTAAGGATGCCTTTGGAAACCTCCAGGGGTAACCTTCCCCCCCCCCTTGCCTTTTGGTGCCCTGCCTATTTTGGCACGCTGCCCTGAATAATGTTGTTTTTGGTTTTTATTGTTTTTATCTCTTGTATTTACTATTGTATTGTGTAAACCGCACTGAGTCCCTGTGGGGAAATAGGCTGCGGTATACAAGTTTAAAAATAAATAAATAAATAAATAAATTTGATCCAAGGTCTTCCTTGCCCACAACTTACACAACTTACACTTAGCTGCTGTAGCACAAAGCCAGCTCTGAAATGTGATGATGACCCAAAAGGCATCTCATTGAAATGAACTAAAAAACTACATTTGCCAGGTTTTGGGACCATCAGAAGAGATGTCCCTATAGCACAAAGAATTAGGGGCACTTATCTATTAAAATTGTGTGACAGTATAAGTCCCATATATCATGGACCACTCTTCTCCTCTCAGTAGAAACTATTAAGTGAGGTGTCCTTGATTAGACTGATTGCTTTGAGCAACTCTGTTACACTCAAAGTTGTGGTCAAGTTCACAATGTTTTGTTCATGCAAACAGGAACTCCAAAGGAACTTTTTATTGTTTATCAGAATCCTAGTCCTATATACTGTAGGTGGAATTTAGTAAAAATAATAAAAGTGTGCTGTCAGTTCAATTCTGACATATGAAACCCCCAACTTTCAGGGTTTTCCAGGTGGAAAATACTCTAAAGTGGTTTACTATTCCCTTGTTCTGGAGGCATCATGGGACTGTGCAGCTTGCTTCAGGTCCTGTTTTCAGTAACAGGAGGATAGCCCAACATAGGAGGGGCCACAGCTCAGGACCAGAATCAGCAGTACACCTCCATTTGAAAGACAAAGGGCACCCATTCAAAGATGAGGATGTACACATATTAGACAGAGAATGATCAGAGCACAGACTGTTGTAGCAGAAGTGACTCTGATCCAAGAACAGGTCACCATTGGTAGATCAGCCGCAGCTGGTAAAAGGCATTATGAAGAAAATAAGGTCTGACATGACCAGGCTGTATGGAGCAATATCCCTAAGTTGTATGTATGTTCTTGCACAGACAATGGAGTCCCATGTAGAACTGGTTGCAAACCTGGTTGCTGGACATGCAGACCACCTGCCTATAGCCCTTCCATTATGTCTCAACCCACGTTCCAATGTTTGAAACACAGAATGCATTTATGGTGTGAAAAACATGCTTGTGCCTCCGTTATCACCCCACCTATGACTAGTGGATGAGTTTCATTGCTTCCTTGTATGCAGAAGTTCTGCTTTTGTTGCATGCTGGGGGGGGGGAGGTTGGATGGATAAACAAAGCAGTGGTGGTTGGTGAACCTTCGTCACTCCAGATGTTTTGGACCACAACTCCCACAGTTCTTTGTCATTGGCAATCTAGGCTCAGAATCCTAAGAGTTGTGGTCCATACCATCTGGAGTGCTGATGGTTCGCCACCACTGAACAGAGGCATCTGCCATTATTGTTCCACTGCTGATACTCTGTGTCCAAAATATAGAGCATAAGATGTTACTTTAAAAGGCAGTTGTCTTCGGTGACTGTAAAAAGTTAAGGTTGGTCCATTTCTTAAAACAAGGAAGGTCTTTCATTTTTTTAAAAAAATTAAAAAATGGCTCTTTGTCTTTATCTGAAAGGATGCATGATTTCATCTGAGTTTTAAATTTTAAAGCTGGGGAAGTGCTTCATTTCAGAAATGTCTTTGTCTTTGTCCTATTTTAAGACTAAGCATTAGCTTCTCTTATTTAAGAAACAGTCTCTATTGCAATGCAGAGTGTTCCATTGTGTGGCCTGCTGAACAGAGTATAAGCCAACCTTTTAGAAGGCATCCCACTCTCATCTTGTGCTGACCAAGTTCTGGAACACTTGCCTGGGGTGTTACAGAGATTAGAAAACTGTTGTACCACATTCCAAAAAATTGTCCCTGATACTGCCTCCACTACAGTGTATTTGACTCCAGCACTCAGCATGGTTCCTATTTCATCAGTGGACAAATTAGTACAGTGGTTGCATAAGCATTTGGAGAACTGCTCCATGCACATCTTCTTTCCACACAGTAAGGACAATTGTACCATTTATCCATATTTACCAGAAATTTTGGGATTTGAAAGAATGGCAAAATTCTGTTACCTCACAGTCAGAAGCTGTGGTAGCCACTCGTCTCCCTCATTACTGCATGCCCACTGTGATATGTTACCACTTCCTAAATTGGTTCTTATGTTTACTCTGTGTGTTGGGGAATAGATTAGAACAGTCCTTGATTTCTAGTAATCTTAATTTTCCCCACCTCTCTTTTTGAAATGCAGTAGTGGGACTAGTATTTGTGTCAATGACAGAAAAGCCGTGAGAGTTTGTTCCCGTCTAGACATTTAACCTCCTGTACTTTCTATTTTGAACTGCCTTCACATGGTGCGGCAGCAACCTTAAATCCTTCCACCTTATTCGGAAGATAAGGCAGACCGATTATCAGCCATTTGAGATCTAGTATTTACATTAATTCTTTGTTTCTCACACCCATGGTGCTTCTAGCTAAGCCTTGGGAGTCCAAATTCTAATGAAAAGGTATTTGTGTTCCGGACTCCTATCTTATTGAAACATCTGTATGAACTCCAGTGCGGGATTTCTCTCCATACAGATTTAACATTTTATGTAGCTTCAGGTATGATTCATCATTCAATGGCTGAAAGGTATTACAGAATAAGCATTCCTTCTAAGCATGGTGAACCAGAAGTGCCAGCAAGTGTAGACATGTTTGCTTGTGAAGCACTTTCCTGTGTTCCGTGGCAGTAATCATGTTTGTAGATATAAACCAGGCTTTTGCTTATACTGGTGTCCAATTCTACATGTTAATGATTTCGCCTCTGGGCTCAAACCCATTACTTCCTGTTAATTTTATTTATTTTAAAATGCAGCAATTCTCCAGGTGTCCCTTAATCCTCTCTGGGTTAATTAATACAAACAACTCTCCTTTTCACATGGCAGCTGCATAGCTTTGTCATTTCTGCTTTGCTCCCATCACAGTCCTTTTATGTCCATTGCATTTGGGTTGTCTTTTTCGGCAGTAACTTAACAGAATGAAAGCCAAATTAGACATTATATGGTAGGTTTGTGTAACAGTTTTTCATTGTTGGAAAATGGAATGTAGTATTGGGAGCTACAATTGTGGGAGAAGGATCCATTGGATGGAGAAGCTCGCCAGGCCTTCCTATTGTCCACTGCCTCCTGGAGTTTGGTCAAATCCATATTGGTCGCAGCGATGATACCGTCTAACCATCTCATTCTCTGCCGTCCCCTTTTCCTTTTGCCTTCTATCTTTCCCAACATCAATTTGGATTAAACTATACAGTAATTGTAAGAAGAATTTTGAGTGTGATGCTTGTTCTGGTGGCTGTATATTCTCAACAACACCTCTCTAATTCATTGTGACACTTATTCTGTATGCTCAGATACTGATCGTTAGGGCTTAACTTTTGTTTGTGAGAGTTTCTTGACAGTCCCCCCAAATGGCAGCCCTGGGGTACTGCACTTCTTTCGCAGCAAAATCCCTAATGTGATTTCATCATTTGATCCAAGGTCAGAAAACATTGGAGCACGGTGGTGTTATAGCCACGAATATCTTATAATGTTATATTGCTGCTTTCTGTTGGCAAGTACATATATTCTAAGGCACCTAGATCCATCCTTCTCTCTATCTAGAACTTGTTGACTATTTCTCAGTGGGACTTTTGTGTTCCATTGTGCAGACAAGACGTATCTCAGTTGTTCAGATAAAGCAGCTACTTTTTCTGCTTTTTGGCTCTGTAAAATTGTAATAGACTAAAACAAATTGGGGCAATGTAAAAGGCTCATTTAAATGAGTATTACCTTTTGCTGTGAACCTCTAACGTGGACCTGGCTTGGTTGAAAGTACTTCAAAATAACTGAAGTTTTAATTACATTCCTCCTTCATATTTTAGAAGTATCGTACAGTATTTTTCCATCTGTAATACACCCCATGCGCAAGATGAGCCACACTTTCCCAACCCAAATTACAGTTTTGCAGCTGCATGGTTCTCTCTTCACTTACTTCCGTATAGAAGGTGACTAACAATTTTAGTCTAACAATTTTAGACAAAAATACAGTCTCATACATGGAAAAAATACGGTATATTGCATCTTTCTTCAGAATCAGTTGCTTGCTAATTCCCTCACCGTTTTTTACATCTAATTGTAAGTGACTGAAATTCTCCAAATATTTAATTGCAAATATTCAAAATGCACATTTAGAGTGTTTAAGATCTGGCTGTAACAGCTAGGTGCCTCTCAGAGTACAATTTTCAGATTTCTGTATGCACTTACTTAAGTCTGAATCCGATTTCCATTCAATTTGGGATCTGAGTAAACGTGCCAAAGATAATCTGAATAGAACCATTTTTGTAATACAGCAAGGGGGAGAAGGAGAAGAAAAACAAGTGGGTTATACTTCTGTGATAGGGTCCATTGACATTTTGTATTGTTCCCGAGGGACTGTATTTCTTCAGTGGAAGAAGAGAAGGTCCTTTGTGCAGTCACTAGCATCTGCAAATGAGGCTGGGTATAAAGCTGGACATGCCCAGTGTACCCATGTAATTCTGAGCAGTAAGAAACAATGGCTGGTTTAAGACAGGCTCCTGTGTTCATCCAAGACATCTCTGAGGCTGTAGATGACAAGCAATATTTTGGAAAGTTTACATGTTAGAGCCATGTGGTCCTCTTCTCTGCTGGATGCCATAAAGGGTGAAATGATATCTGCAGATAATGTGTGAATTGCTCTTCATTATTCATGAACTCATTTTCCTTCATGTGGAGTCATTGCCACCAGTGCCTTGGTTGGACCATCTGAAGCCATAGATCCCTGGCCGCTACTGGGCAAGGGAGATGGATGACAGATGCCTTTGAGCAGGCTGGCTGACAAAGGCCACCTGTCAGCGGGAGAGGGGGAGGTGGAAGCTGTGATAAAAGAGGGAGACCAAGTAGGGTCTGAGGCTTTCTTCAGGTATATTAGGCATGTCCAGACTTCGGCTCTCTAGATGTTTTGGACCACAACTCCCACAGTCCTTTGTCATTGGCAATGCAGGCTTGGAATTCTGAACATCTGGAGGGCAGAAGTTTGGACATGGAGGGAAAGACCAAGACTTAGGAGAAAGAAGACGTGGAAGGAAATGTGGGGAGAGGTCACAACTGTGTACCTCAGCAGAGGTAGAGATTAATTGGGAAGAAAAGCCCAGGGCTGACATTCCTGAGCTCTTCCCATTGGATAAAGGAAGGAGCTGGAAACAAGAGGCCTTGGAGCCAAGATTCCAGGAGCAAGCAACCCTCCCACAAACCTTGGTGTCCACGTCACTCAGCAGGAGGAGCAGCGCTCACCCTGATTCAGCTGCAGTGCTGGCAATGAAAGGGGCTGTGTGAGGCAGAGGAGGACGAACAGCCACTAGTAACTCCTGCCTGACTCTACTGGCTATCCTTGGAAGGGCTTGGTCCAAAGCCAGGACCCATCCTCCCCCTCCCACTTTCAGAGACCACGACTCTCAGAGCACCTTGTAGGTTTAACAGGGGACACTCATGACATTCCCTGGGGGATTAGTGCTAGGAACTCAACTCCCCGGAATGCTCCTGGAGGGTATGAAAGACAGTGTTTCTTGGTGATGATAACATCTGGTCTTTTTAGTTCTCACAACCTGGAGCCCACATTGTCCGGAGATTCAGCCACTGCTGGCATCACTGGCAGAGGGTCCAGAGGCACTTCACACTCTATCATTCACACTATTTATTCTCTTTGCTTAGACAAGGAAGAGACTTTATCCCATGAGTTTCATCCTTGCACTTCTTACAAAAGTCTCACTAGGTTCCACGAGACATCCTTGAATGTAGCAGCCCCAAAAGAAGGGAAACGTGAAGCTCAATACTATGCATATTTCCATGAAAGTAGATCCCATTAGTATATCTCTCTGAGTTCAGTAGGATTTGGTATCTGATAAGTACCTTGAGGAGTGCAGCCTTCTATGATATATATGCAAATTATGTTTGCATACATTTTAAAACACGTGTTAAAGCTGCATGAAATTCTTTATGACAAGATTTTTTATTTATTTTGGAAGGTGATGAATGATTTTAAAGGGGCGATGATTACATGAATGAATGATGATGAGTTAGTTGCATTGAATTAGAAACTAGAAAATCACATTACCTGAAACTTACAGATGTTATTACTGAGGCAGGTGCTGTAGGTAGGACACAGTTCATTAACTCTGTTGGTAACATAGCAAAATGCACATATGCTTTCTGCTGTGTATTTGAAGCAAAGAAGGAGACTCTTGAAATGTCCTGTGCTTAAAATCTGGACTTGGAATTTAACCTGAAAGTGGTAACTGTAGTGATTGAAATAACACAGTACTGCTATTTAACTCTGAGGTTTTTTCATATATTAATTAATTTTGCCAACAACGTTGGACTGGAAAATGTTTCAGAAACTTCTCCCATTCAAACTCTAAGGAAGTTTTAGTCTCTGTTTCCAAACTGGTATATCCATTATGGAACAACACTTGAATAAACAGATTGTGGTAGCTGCACAGGTGGTATTAGTCCTTCCAACTTTGCTAGTATCAGTAAAACCTTTCTCGTGTGTTTTGTGTTTAAAGCAAATCACTTCAACTGCAAACTGAACACAATTTATTCTCCACTTGCATTGATCAGGAGCACTTGGCTAATCACTTCCTGTAATTAAATTGTTGGAAACAATAAAATCAATCTTCTTAGTGCTTGTGAAAATCTGACCCACAGCTTAAGCGGGAGAATTTGTTGTTTATAGGCCTGCATTTTTAGGCCAAATAGTTTCATTCAGTTCTGCAAGCAATTAATCTAATGAGGTTCCCTTTTTTCCTGTCACAGATAATATTAATAGTCATATTTTGTGCTGATGAAGCCGTTTTGGTATCTTGAAACTAAGCCATGAGGATGTTATACAGTTGATTTTCTAGGTTGGTGAAGAGTGGAAGAATGGAAGATGCCAGGGTAAAAGGAAAGCCAGCAACTTGGAATCAGCATTTAACAGCACATAACACTAATACCTCTGCACATGACTGTACAGAGGAGTGTTCGTGGGAGTGGGGTGTTACATTAAAATTACTCCAGTGGTTCTGATGAACAGAGTGACGGGAAATGTGGCTAGGGGCAATTTCATGAATATTGTGAAGAATTGTGTAGTGCTCCTATTTTCCAGTAAATCCTAAGGAACCACACAAGGGCAAAACCTCAGCAAACAACAGTGATGACCTGGAGTTCCCTCCTTGTTAATATCTCACAATTCAGCTAAGTAGGAAGGATCCACATTAGTTAATGTCCAGCCTCATGGAGAACGTGTTGTTTGTAGACCATTCTTGAACTTCTCATTGAGGAACTCCAGAATCTTCTATGGATTTCCCCAAAGGAAGTCTTATTACTCTCTCCCTCTATCAACTAGTTCTTTGAAAGCATATTAATTATTTGTGCCTTGGGGCTTTCTGCTTTAAAGCATAGATGTTTCAACAAAATGGCACACCAGGGGGCAAACGATAAATTTTAATCTGTTCCAGTGAACACGTCTTATAGTTTAAAGCAGTGCTTCCCAACCTTAGGTCCCCCAGACTTGGACTAAAATTCTTAGAACCCTTCATCCCTAGCTGTGCTGGCCAGGATTTCTGAGAGTTGTAATCCAAGAACATCTGGGGACTCAGGGTTGGGAACCACTGGTTTAAAAGGTGGCTTGTAGCAGTATGTGCTGTGGCTTTTTAAGTAAGCGAAAAAGCCGAAGTGTTTAATCTGCATCAGTTCAGGTGAAGAGTGCGATTGGCAAAGATGATGGATCCCATGATGATTCAGGTGTATTCAATCTGAATTCTAGGTTCCTTCAAAGTGATTTGCAGCTGGTGCAGTTTTCTGATTTCCATTATGCCAAGTAGGTTGAGCTTACAGATGGCAAAGATAGCTTGCAAATTAAAACCTCTTCTATGGAAGTAAGCAGTTGGCATTTTGCGGCATGATGCTGCAGCTAGTAAAGCTCTCAGCCTACATCTAGTGGAAGGCAGCCAAGCATGCTGTAAAACATAGCCAAGGGAAACTGTCAAGACTCAAGGACAGTCTGTCCCTTCTGCTGGCAGTTGGGTCCAAACTTGCAGTCATGTGGCTTTCTGAGATTGCTTGAAGCAGAATCAGCCATAACTGGGAATGAACTGGAGGTGTAAGCAGAAGTCTGGTAGATCCATGGGGCATCCTTCCCCTAGCAAGGCGATGTTGACTGAGTTCATTAAGGTCACACAGTGCCCAGAAGTTTTCTGCCACCAGGACCACTCTAGGACTTTTCTTTCATTGAAAGATGCAGTGGTGGTTCTCCTGAGCTTGCTTAGGGTGGTCATGCTTCCTTTGGAGCAGCACAAGCTTCTGATTAGTCCTGCAGCAACCATGACCATCTTAGTCGATGCCGGCTACAGTGATGGCCAGAATGTGCTTCAAATGTGATTTCAGTGCTGAGATGCGTGAAGGCATCTGCAGTGAAAGCTGCTGAATAATTCATCAGAATTGTCTTGTGTAATTTTTTAGCAGATCACTCCTTCTCCATTGCTTCAAGGAACGTCTCCATTATTTAACAAATTGCTTGTATAGTCTTGAGTGAATTGGTGAAAGAGTATACTTTTAAACTCTGGAGAATTTATTATTTATTTTGTGTTGACCTTCCTTTTCTATACATTATTGCCTGCCTTCTTGTCCTCGCATTGAACCTTCAGTGGCTGGAGAGGAGGTGAAAAAAAGAAGCCCCAAAATGTACGGGCTGGAGTAACGCAGCAGAGATGCAGTGTCCGTAGCTGCTGTGTTGGCACAGTCAATGTGCAAACAGAACCCATTGTTTCCTCCTGATTGCAAGTCACCAAACAAAAGTAATCTGATTTACAACTTGCATTTTTTTAATTCTAGTTTTTTTTTTATACCTGGGATAGCATTCAATTTCATTGTGCTATGTACGATGACAATAAAGTGTCTGTCTGCCTGCCTGTCTGTCTGTCATAACTTAGAAATCTAATTGGAATACAGTAGAATACTGTCTACTTCTCACGGCAGCTCCACTTCTAATTGCAGAGCACACTGTCTTGTCCGCTTTGGCAGACAGGAGGACAAGCAAGGGAGAAAGGTTCTTTCAAGGTCAGCCAATGAGCCTCATGGCTGAGATGGGAAATTTGAAACCCACACCTTGTCTCTCACACAGGATTCATTTCCAGGACTCATTAGTTTCTTATAAAGATTGTGTTGGCTCAGGCTGTTTTCTTTGCATTTAATATATCCTAGTGCCAGAAATTTTCGTGATTAGTTTAAGAGCAACTTGCATTTGTATGTATTTGCCAAAGCAGAAGATATATGGATAAATGTGTGTCAGCATGTTGTGGCTGTAGAGAACATAAGAAGAGCCATGCTGGATCAGGCCAAAGGCCCATCTAGTCCAGCTTCCTGTATCTCAGAGTGGCCCCACCAGATGCCTCTGGGAGCACATCTAGATACCCGTCTCCTGACACTATTATTTATTATTTATTTATTTTTAAAGGGTATTTTACCTCACCTTTCTCCTTGCAAAGGACCCTACTCCCCTGCATCTGGCATTTTGAGGTACCTTCATTTTAATCCTGGAGAGAACACATAGCCCCATTATGGGTTGTAACTTACAATGGACTTTTCATCCAGGAAATGGTCCAATCCCCTTTTAAAGGCATCTGGATCAGATGCCATTGTGTAGCCTGCACACTGTAATTAAAATTGTAAACCGCCCAGAGACCACTTGTAGTGGTATGGGGCGGTATATAAGCAGAACACTTTTTTGCTTTTTGCCATCACCACATCCTGTGGCAAGGACATTCCTGTGCCTCTACAAATGTATCTTCACATTTTATAGTGACTAGCAAGAGAACCTTGCAGGCCTGCAGAAGAAGTGTTTGTCAAGTGAATTAACCACAATTCTGTAACAGACAGAAATGGTGTGTCCTTGGGTACGCCAGATCTATTGGCAAACAAAAGAACAGAACAGAAAATCTCTAGTCTCCAGGGTAAGGCTCATGTTAAAATAGAAATCAAACCCTTGCAAGAGTTTGGCATAGTCTTCTGGTACCATCCTAATTAGGACAGGCAGGATGGAAATAGAGGGTAATGATGATTTGATCAAGGAATGTGTTTGCAAAGAACAAAGTGAACAGGCTATGTGCAGATGTGAGCGCAGAGAAGAATTCAGGAGATATTAGTACTGCGTTACAATTGTGAGCGTAAATATCTCTGGTAAGCTAACACTGTTGGTTTTGAAATGAAATGGTGAGCTTTCTGTATCACTACCAGTTCAGTTTGAGTTAATGAAAATTCCTGGCAAAATCAGCACATTAAATAACTCATCTCAGCTACTAACACATGCGAACAAAGAAAAAAAATATGCCAACTAAAGAATTTGTAGAAAATCCAGAACAGTTGAGGAGAGAACTATAAACCACATATCGCTTACAGACAAAGCACAAATCTAAAGCTGTGTCATTGTCCTAACATCAATTTTTTTTTTTTACTCAAGATTAATTCTCAGGTCGGAAGATCTCACTACTGTTTCTCTGGCCTCATTACTAAAATATTCTTCTGAAGGGTGAAATTATAGCATTGAATTTAGAGAGAATGCTGTTCATTTGGAAAGCTGGATTTTTAAAAACAACATAAATATATGTGCAAAGAAAACTTGGTTTCAGCAGCAAGCCTGCTGCTTTTTTTCCTATGGTACATTCCTTCCAGAGTTGCGATACAGAGAACCTCCATCCCTCATGTTTATGTAAACATACTCATAAACTCATTGATCAAATCTTTGCAGGCTTTGGAATTAAGCTTCCTCTCGGTAACTAATCTCGACCATATGTTTCAGTCCCATTGCTCCAGGAAAGGTCCAGAAGTGTCTATGCACATCACCTGAGGCTATTGAAATTCTGAGTGTAAATGATTTTTGCATAATTTATTACTCTTGCTGTGGTTGCCACTATCGTAACATTCAGTAAGGTACAATAAGGTACGTAAACATTCAGTAAGGTACAATAAGGCATTGTACGGTTGTTGGCAAACTTCAGACCAAACCTTTGGCGTAGGAGGTCTAGGCTTTAAAAAAGAAAGAACGTAAATTTCATATTATGTATTGCAAGGTTTTTTATATTTCAAATAAGCTTACAGCACAATTTGCATGATAACTCTTGCTTGAATTACATCACAGTGCTGTGTCTTGACATGTCAAGGTGCCTCATGAAACTGATCAGGCAGGATTGATTAGTGATTATAGCAAAAATGGTGTACCATTTCTTACAGTGGTATTTATTGCATCATAGTAGTGTCACCGCGTATATCAAAAGATGATATATTAAAGATCCAGCAGAAACATGAAAGTAAACACCTGCTTATTCACTTTATAACATTAATAGATGGAAGAAATACTTGTTGTGTAATGTAGAAATTAGGGATGGGCTGTTCATTTTGGAAGCAGTAGCTTCCAAAATGACCTACATGAGCCCAGGTGCTGTTCAGAAGCCTCCGAAATGCAAGCAGCCAATGACTTACCATCCTGCAGGGTCGCACTGGGCTAAACTCCAACCAAGATGCCATTAGGAAGAACTTCATGACAGTTAGAGCTGTTCGGCAGTGGAATATGCTGTCACAAAGGGTGGTGGAGTCTTCTTCTTTGAAGGATTTTAAGCAGAGGCTGGATGGCCATCTGACGAAAAAAATTGTGATGGGGTTCCTGCATGGCAGGGGGTTGAACTAGATGGCCCTTGAGGTCTCTTCCAACTCTATGATTCTATTATATTCTCCCTGCTGCTGGCCAATTAGGAGCTGTGCAGAGAAATGCATAATCCCCCCTCCCAGTCTGATTGGCCAGTGCCAGGGAAAAGGACAGATGATGTCAGGAGACTTCTTCCTTGTTGGAGTTTAGTGTAAAGCGACCCTGCAGGATGGTAAGTGATGGTTGCTTGTGTTTTGGAGGCTTACAAACAGCACCTAAGGTTGTGTGGGTCATTTTGGAAGCTTTTTCCTAGTAGAAATGTCCCTGTGAGTTGCCCCTGCTGCCCCATCCATGATGACAGGGTGGGTATTTGCAGAAGAAGGACCTTTATTAAAGTGGGGAAGTGGAGACAACAACTTCTATCAATAGTCTCTTAAAGCATTGGGGATCCAACCTGACCCTAAATAGAAATTGGCAGATTCAGGCCTTGTCAGGCAGAACAAGAAGTCCTTTGCAGAACAAGAATAGTCCTTTGCAGAACAAGAAGCTTCTGGGCTGCTAACTGAAAAGTTCTTAGCAAGACTGGGCCCCTCTGGGCTGGGTGCAACACAGTTCAAATCCAGGCTCTGCCAGTTGGTTTGGGATGGAAGACCTTCTTGTAGACTCAGACCCTCCTGGGCTGGTGGCGGATAAGTCCTCACTTAGGTCCAGTTCCTGCAATGAGCCACAGCTCCTGTCCAACAGGACAACACAGTTGTATGGCCACCAGAGCGTTACTCCACTCCCACAGTTAATAGGTCCAGCTTGTTCAAACTAACTCGTAAGGAAAACCACCAGGGTCTTTGCCGGCAGGAGGCCCACTGCCCTTCTCAGACCACACCTCCTGGTCCTTGGTCCCTGACAAGAGGAACATTCAGACATTAACCCCCTCCTGGGCAGCAGGACCACAGAGAGACAAAAACTGGTTCAGGAAATGGCTGAATGCAGAGCATGGAGGCAGAGATCAGACTGAGGATGGCAGCTGGAGAATCAGGACTGAAGGTGGAAGGCAGAGGACAGGGGAGCAGCACAGACTTCTCCCCAAAATTCAGTCCAGTCATCCACAACTTGCCAGCATTATCTGAGTCTTCGAGCTCAGCCATTCCCACAGCTGCACCTGCTAAGGTGGCAGTAGTGGCGTTCCTGCCAGCCTTTCCCTGTAAGCCAAGTGTAGTTCCCCGAGAAAGTGCACTCACTCTGCTCAATGACGTTGTCTGCCCACTGTGCCAGGCTCATAGTGCCCAATTCTATCCAAATCCTTCTGTGTTGCAAATGAATATGATGTCTGTCTCACAACTGATACCTTTACTATTCAGGAGGAGGAGCCTTGTGGTGTAGTGATGAAACTGCTGTACTGCAATGAAGACTCTCCTCCTGACCTGAGTTCGATCCCAGTGGGCTCAGATCACCAGGTCAGGGTTGATTCAGCTTCACATCCTTACAAGGACGGTAAATTGAGGATCCAGCTCACTGGTGTGGGGGAAATATGTAGCTTGCATAGTTATATTGTAAACTCTGCAGACAGTGCTTTAGTGCTATGGGGTGGTACCTAAATACCACACGTATAGTGAAATATTGTTTGCAAATGTGTTTGTTTCTCAATTTTAGATTTAGTTTCATGTTTCAACTCCATCCCCTATCCCCAAAACTTACCTGACTAAAGTGTGCTCTCAATTGTGAATAGCTTATGTGGGCATTAGGTCTGCACTTCTGCACAACCTGGGCCAAAGGTTGCCTTTCACCCACATTTGTCAATAGTAGAAACAGGCATGTGTCCTATCAGCCCTAGCACTGAACTGCTTTTCCATCTGAATTTTGAGAGGATAGGGGGATAAGAAAGAACTATCTGAATTGCTATCAGTGGGAGTCACCTAGCCAACATAGAAAGATACTGTAACTTCCTTTTGTTTTTGAGTGACTGGCCAGGCATTCAGAGAGGGTGAAATCACACTGTGCCACTAGCATTATGACCTTCAAGTAGTTGTTGTTGGTGATTGAATTTTAGGATTTTGATATCAATCAAAATCAATTGTATGTTTCATTTTGTTTCAAAAGCAGCTGACCATTTCTGTATAACAGTTTACTTGGTTCCCTGAATAAAATGATAGTTAGTTAGATAGCCAGTTAGATAGTTAGTTAGTCAGTGAGTTAGTGAGATAGTTATTTTACCACCTTTCTCTGTGTCAGCTCACTTGTTCTGGAATGCTCTCCCTCAGGGGATCAAGCTGGACTCCTCCATTTTGTCCTTCCACTGACAACTGAAGACCCATTTTTTCAGTCTTCTTAGTGTGAAGATCATTTTTAATGTTCACCTGCTTTTAATTATTCACTTGTACTTTAATTAGTGTATAATTTGTTTTTAATGTTCAATTTATTATGGTTTTGATTCTATTATTTTAATATTATGAGCTGCCTTGGGCTCCCTATTTGGAAGAAAGGCAACCTTTAAAACAAACAATCAAAATTCCTGTGTGCCTGCCTTAAAACAGTAATTGTATAAATAATGATCAGGGGTGTTCTTGGCCCGTCCCACCTGTACTTACAATGCAGAATCCCTTTTGTTGCATTTTAATGAATTATTTCTTAAACATTTTAGGGATGGAGATTCATACTGTCGTCATCCACTTTTGACCATATGAACAGTAAAATCACCTTCATTAATCTTGAAGTTACTGTCAGAAATCCTGTATGCATGAAGTAATCAATGGTAATTTCAAGAAGAAAAACCAACACAGTTGGAAATGGAACTTTATTACAGTATCTATCTATTCTCCTTAAATTGGCCTTAACTTATTCCTCCTTGTTCTCAAGAGCTTTGTTTTCCTGTCAGTCAGTCTGTTTGCACATAATGAACTATCATGTAGAGCAATGGGGAACTGCTCTCATAATCTCCCTCCCTACAGTCATTTTGGGATGCTAATGAACAGTACTAGGGAGACATCAACCATTTCAGTACATAGGGGCCTGAATAAATCAGTGTCTATGGATCATTGACTATATTTGTTGTAAAACAAATGGCCTGTGGTCACTTAATCATATAAGAAAATGTCTTGGGGTAGGGGAAATGGGAAGAATTATTTGCAAGCCCCAGATCTTCTTGTAGTTTCATAAAACACAGCATCTGGCAGTATGTGGAAAAATTTACAGCTGCAAATTGCTGATAAAAATCCAGTCTTTGTAGACTGACGAGGTTGCAGTGTTCACATTTGGTTCCTGAGCAGCCTCCCATTCTAGTTCATGCATTTAAAAAAAATTATATCTGGATTTCTATTTGATGACTCTTCCTTTCTAAGTTGTTGATGCAAATGTGGATAACAAGATCTAATTGGGTGTTGTAAATGTAAACCAAGGCTAGCTAGATGGCTCTGTGAATTAGCTGACAGCAGAACCAGAGTCTGGGACTTGAATTCCCCACTGGGCATCCCAGAAGAGCCAGCCTGTGTACCCTTGGGCAAGCTGCGCAGCCCCAGGGAGCCCCCAGAAGAAGGGAATGGCAAACCACTTCTGAGTATTCTGTGCCTGAAAGAGTGTGAAAAGGGTCGCCATGCATCAGAATTGACTTGACAGCACACTTTTTTTGTACTAGAGGAAACATGGAGAGTTGGTATGGAAACTTCTGCTCTTATGTGTCCATTACGCTCCTCCTCACACAGAGAGCAGCTGTCTGAAAATAGTAGCCACCTTGAACCAGGGAGAGCTTCTGTGCAATTCAGGGCAGACATTTTTTTCCTTATAAAAAAATATCGCGCAGCACATTAGGAGAGCTGGGGAAATGCACTAATAGAGGATGGCTGAGGCACTAAACTTCCTCTGCCTAGATTCATAATCTATATGGAGAGCTACACAGATCAATTTCTCATTTGAAAAAAATCACCGAGAATAAGCCAGCCCTCCTCTTTCCTATTCCTTCTTCTTGTTGGCTGGCTTTGTTTGCTGGCCTGAGGCCTGAAAAACTAGTATTTAGCTTGCTCAGCCTTAAGTAGCCTGAAGGGGGACTCCTTTATTGACCTTGGATGCTAATGCACCATGAATGGGCTTTGCAACTTAGCCAAGTCGAAATTCTGTGTTTTGTTCCAGCTCGTATAGCCTTCAGGTACAATTAACCTTCCTGTTAAACATCTTATGGGAGTTCATGCCATTTGCCGATTTGATTCCCCTCCCTTTGGTGTGAATTACTTTTTAATTTAAGTGAAATGATCTTGGCTACCAACACCCCATTCCCAACACACACACACACACACACACACACACACACACACACACACACAGAGAGAGAGAGAGAGAGAGAGAGAGAGAGAGAGAGAGAGAGAGAGAGAGAGTTCAGGACCAGCAAGCATTTTGATAGACACTTAACGGTCACCTCCTCTTGACAGTGAAACTCATTAAAGCAGTCTATTTATTATCATCTGCTTAAAAGCTGGCTTTGTACCTTAGAAAAACAAACAATCCTAAATGAATGGATCCGGAAGGCAGTTGGGGAAAGGGGCATTATTTTTCTCTCTCCCATCTGTGCCAAGTGCATATGAAAAAGGTGCACTTTGGTCCCAATATATTAGGTTAGGGCAGGCATGTCCAAACTTTGTCCCTCCTGATGTTTTGGACCACAACTCCCAGAATTCTAAGCTTAGATTGCCAATGACAAAGGACTGTGGGAGCTGCGGTCCAAAACATCTGGAAGGCCAAAGTTTGGACATGCCTGGGTTAGAGTGTACAGGTATGTTCAGGAGGTTCCAGCCATAAAGGACTCAGTCCTATGCCAGGGTGCCTCATTCACTGCCAGAGTCGTTGCACTGAAATAACCAAACCAACAAGAAACAATGAGAGTAAATTAATTGGTCCTGATATCTGAATAAAGTCTGTCCTGCTTGTGCCGCATAAAGTGAGAAATAGGTGATACACTCCAGAGATGGTAGTGTGGTTTCCATATGAGAATCCCATTTGGAATCACCCCAGCCCCACCGCCCTTGAGCTATGAACCATGCATGGCAGCATTCTTATGCTGGTTACCAAATGCAATGCTCTGGAGAAGACGAGAATGCTCTTTATTTCTCATTTAGCCCAGTCATTCATGTTCTGCTTTCCAGGAGAAAAGTGGGTGAATTTCCAGAACCCGCTGCCCCCAAGCCTGCATCCGGCAAAGAGGCCTGTTGAGCTGTGTGTCTGTTTTACGCCCTCTCCTTTTCCACTGCTTTCTGAGAGGCTGGACTGGACAAACACCGGCTCTTGCAAAATCAGCCTTTCATCTGTGTTATACTAGTTGTTGGTATATAAACACTAGAAATTCTGCACAACTCTGAGAGAGGGATGATAGCACTCTTCTCTCTCTCTCTCTCTCTCTCTCTCTCATATACATAGAGAGATAGAGTTTTGGGCAAAATTGCTTCTCTCCCATCCATGAAAGGGGTACTAAGATTCCCAGAGCCACTGAAGGAGATACAGCCCACCTACTGAAAATAAAGATAGGCGGCAAGGCCAAACTAATCAGTGATGCCTTGAGGCTCTTTCAGTTCCTGTGACAAATTAAAAGA
>JAHTLZ010000010.1:49481486-49522999 GCA_023846285.1 Phrynocephalus versicolor
AGACCAGAACTTTGAACAGATTTCTGTGTATGCCTGGAGTGCATTACAGTATCCACTTTCCCTTCTTTAGTTTACTCTTTCACCAGCACTTGCCCATTGTGTTGCCATCCAATTTGTATAGAGAACCATCCAGACTTGATGAAAATCCAAGAGCCAGAGATACCTTTATTTAGGTTTGTGAGAAGAGTTTGCATAGAAGACCAATAGTGATTCAGCTTAGTTTCAATGGAAATTCAAGGATATAGCACTCTTTGTGTTGCATTTGAGTTTTGGGGAGACCTAGCCAGTGACATAAAATAACCGTCAGTGGAAAGGTGACATTTGATAAGACATAAAACAGATTAAAGAGAAACCTGCAAACACATCTGTTCCAAATAGGGGTCCTCATGGAAATCTGTAGAAAGACAGATAACCTCTGGTTATTCATGTATGATTGTTCACTTTGTGAAATCAAAGTATTACTGTACTTCTATTTTCAAGGGGCTGACATATATTGCTGTTCCTATCCACATACCATCTTGAAAATTTAACTACATGTACTTTGAAACAGACACAGTGTCCTTGCAAGGGGCCCATAATTGTTGCATGTAGTACATATAGAGTATGTAAGATACCCAATGTGATGTGGTGGATAGTGTGATGGACTATGTCTCAGGAGATCTAAGTGGGATTCCCTGCTTGGCCATGGAAACTCACTGGAGGTATGGCAATGGTACAACTGCTCTTTTGATTATTTTATTGGGGGTGGGGGCTTTTAAAACTTAACTGTACTGTAAAAAAACAATGAACAGTCTTTACATTCCTCTAAACTATCCTCTGTGTTAAGGCATCATTTATCTTTGAAGTCTTCTTAGGGTTGCTTTTAAGTCGGATCCAACATTACGGCATGTAACACAAACATTATATATGTGAGAGTTTATTTAAATGCAATGAAAACTGCCTGCAGGGGAGGCACTTCCTATGTGCTCCGTACTCTCTGTTGGAAGAGACTAATGTGCAGGTCTATGCTTTGTATAGTTCAAACTCAATAGAAGGGGACTGTTGAAAGTGACACTGTTGTGATACGTTTGGGGGATTCCTGCACAGAAGACTTGATGGCAACCACCTTTTTGCCTTCTGGCAGACATTACTCACTTTCTTCTTTGAGCTGTAGATTTAAAGTATATCTTGACATCTCTTCCAGAACTATGAGCTTTAGGTAAAACAGGTAATATGTGCCTGCTTCAAGATTTGTTGCAGAGTAGCTCTTGTCTCTTTTTCTTCTTCTCTTTTTGCCCTTTCCAACATACTTCACTTTTGGTAGGCTTCTGAATGTGAGCACCATCCTTTCTGTCCTCAAGATGGAATTCATTCCTGCGAACAAAGGGCCCTTTGTTGGGCACTGGCTCTGTTCCTGAAACTCCATAGAGATGATTCTGAGGATAACATTGATTTTTTTTTCCTTTCAGAAACCTCCCGTAATCCCTGTCCTTTTTTTCTTATTTTTGGGTTACTTAAGGGTCGGGCTCTGTAAACTGAAAGAAAATTGTTTTCCAAAGTTCAAGTCTATAATCCCGTAGTCTGTATTTAGGAAGGAAATGCCATCTGATGCACAGCTTCCATCGTCAATTCCAAAGTACCATGTGGGTGGGTTGCTTAAGGGTTTAAATGTTTTAATCTGATCAGCCTTGCCTTGGTTGCACACCTCGGCTGGTTAAAGGTGCCAGAATGAGACTGACATTAAATGATGCGAGGAATAAGCTGCCTATTGTAAGAAACTTATGGCCATCTTTCAAGAGGCTGCATTGTGCTTCTACTAGCAAAGGAAAACACCTTATCATCAACTTCCAGGCTGTGGAAGGCATTTAATTGTAACGTTTGAGATGTGCCCGCTCGCACTCTGCTGGGGCAGATAGCCATGAAAGAGTCTCAAATAAGTGTTTCATTTGTTGTTTTCGGTCTTATTCGTTGATAAAGCCCAGTCTATTGGATTGGCTTGTTTTCCAGCTGTATTAGCCATGGAGGTCTTTAATGTTTGAGACAGAACAGAATAACCTTTTAGCCACTGCCACTTGCTTTACCTGCTGATTTTATCAGCTGGTTAATCTGCCACACTTCAATTTTATTCTATCTCTTTTGTTACAGGAAGTGCAGGGAAATGCCTGGCAAAATTTTGAATGTGTAACATGTGTAAGAAACAAATCCTCCCCTGATGTTGAATATTGCATGCTATTAAGCCAGGTTAGCACAGAAGTTAAGTTGAAGAAGGAAATGCAACCAAAAAGTGTTCTGCTTATATACCGCCCCATACCACTTCAAGTAGTCTCTGGGCGGTTTACAGTTTTTAATTACAGCGTGGAGGCTACAAATTGCTCCCCCCCCCGAAAGCTGAGTACTCATTTTACCAACCTCGGAAGGATGGAAGGCTGAGTCAACCCTGAGCCGGCTAGAACCCCAGGTCGTGAGCACAGTTTTACCTGCAGGACAGGCATTTAACCACTGCGCCACAGGATTTATTTTCCTTCTTCTGCTGAATAAAGGAAATCTTTCACAGAATGTTGTGAGGAAAATGTTCAGAAAGAAGGCTGTCTGGGAGTAAGTATCTCATTGCTGCTTGAGATTAATATCTTTAATATCTGAGTGGCATTCTGATGAGCCAAGTTTCAGATACTTCTTGCACACTTGTCTTTCCCTATGTATCAACAGAAAAGGTAGGTCTGGGGGGAATTTTTTGCAGTCACATAATTTATTGGCATCCCATCTCACCCCAACCACTCAGATTTAGTTGCTTCTAGCATGCATTTTAATTAACATGCATGTGGTTTCTCTACTAATAGTAAAGCCTCTAAATTTGGTTTCAAAAGAAATGTAATAGCCATGTGATTCTGCATTTTATTGGGAAGTCTCTCTTCAGTAAGGTAAGGTACTGCTGAATCTGACTATCATCCTGCAACTTTGATGTATAATTCTTTTAAAGGAAGATAAATAACCAAAAACAAGCCCTCTTTTATTGTGTGAGTGGAATATGCATGTGTAATCCATGGCACAGAGATGAGCTAAAAATGGAATGCAAATGAACACTTGGGATTTGTAGGATTGGCAGTTTAAGCTCAGGGTTTCTGAGGTGCACCACATGTTAAAATAGAGCAAACCCCTTACCCTAGTTATGCAGAAAGTAGGTCACCATACGGCTAGTCCAGCAAATTTTTTTAACCTCCAGTCCTTTCTCAAGAGGCCAGAAAATTAACATTTAGTGGCAACTTCTTTGCATGTCACATTTTAAAGAAACAGAAAATAATGTCTGAAGCGATGTGACAATGTAAAGTGAGAAGTAAAGGTAACATTTCAAATAGCACTTTTGTAATATTTGAAATATCGTCATGCAGAGGAGGGACAGGATCTGTTCTTGATCATTCCAGAGTGTAGGACATATAAAAATGGGTACATAAGAACATAGGAAGAGCCATGCTGGATCAGGCCAAAGGCCCATCTAGTCCAGCTTTCTCTATCTTACAGTGGCCCTACCAAATTCATCTGGGAGCACACAAGACTAGATATCTGTCTCCTGATATCACTCCCCTGCATCTGGCCCTTGAAGTACACTGGTTTTAAGCCTGATTATACTTCTCCCTCTTGGTTTGTAACCTGGGATGGACTTTTCCTCCAGGAATCGGTCCAATCCCTTTTTGAAGGCATCCTGGCTAGGTGCCATCACCACATCCTGTGGCGGGAAGTTCCACAGACTTAACAACAGGCTGGGTAAAAAAAAATCTTTTACTATAAACCAGATCTCAGTTGAATGTCAGGAAAAACTTCCTACGGTTAGGTTAGGACAGCAATGGAACCAGTTACCTCAGGAGGTGATGAGCACTCCAGTGCTAGAGGTAGTCAGTCAAGAGAAAAATGGACAACCATCCGTCAGACCTGCTTTGATGTGGAGGCCTGCCTTGAGAAGGTGGTGGTAGTTGATGGCCTTAAGTTTCCTTCCAACTCTATTTTGTTATTATTTTTGTTTTTCTAAGGATCCATTTGTGACCCAAACACTTTTAAAGCACCATAATCCAATTGGGCACAATTCCTGTGAGATTAGGCAGCAAGTAACCACATGTGTATTCTGTGCCATCAAATTGGAACCGATTTATGGTGATCCTAATTGGGCCATCAAGGGGAGTAAGATCTTTCAGGAGTCGTTCTACCAGTTCCTCTCCCCCAATGAGTTACCTTGGCCAAGTGGATATTTAAACCCCATCCTCCTAGTTACCAGGATTCCAGTTACCATCATGGAGATTAGAGATGGACAGGAAACTCTGATTCAGTACAGTTCATTTCAAGAGCAGTACCCAGAGTTTGCAAAAGCAGATTTGTTGTTCAAATGGGAAATGAACTGCACTGAACCAGTGGCTTGTGTCCATCTCTAATGGAGATTGTTTTTCCTTCCCTTACTGTTTCCTACTTGTTGTTGGAAACCCCCGACCAACTTTGACAGGTTTGAAACCAGCAAGATCGAAAGTGAGCTAGAGGAATTGTGAATCCTAGCACTGACATCAAGGGAATATACCTTTGGAAATACACCTCCTCTACATTTGGTACCACTTGCACATTGTGGCTCCAGCCTATGAAATCCTGGGAACTGTAGTTTATTGAAATTCTTGTTATCTGGTATTGTAGAAAGTGCTGTACAACAGGATTTCAGCCAATGAGATGCAGGGATGAATTTTGAAGCCCTGGAAAAGCAGGACAAATATACAGTTCCGTACCCCCACCCCCAAGATATTGTAATTTGTGCAAAATGCCTCTAACATCCTTTTCTTTCCCAATAAACAAGTCATATAGACAGAAGGACTGAAATAGGCAAACAACCCATACAGTGCTTCAGATGCTGAATTACTCTGCATTTGGTTGCCTGGAGAATTAAATGAGTTGGGCATTGGGCTACAGATCCAGAGGATGGAGAGTCAGTTTTCTGCTGTGCCTCCTGGGAGCACAACCTCCACCACCACCACCAAAAAAAAGAGAAGGGAATAGAAAACCGCATCTGAGGATTCTGTACCTAGAAGACTCTGGAGAAGTTTATGATAAATCAGAATTCGCTTGATGGCACACAATTATTATTGATAGTTCTGCAACAGTAACAAAATAGATTATTGTGTGCAAAAATCAGCATATTTTTTGAGTATGTGAGCGCACCAGAAGATTTCAGTGCAGTGGGATATGAACATTTCTGAATCCACTAGAATGGTGTCACTGAAGTTGAAATATGTACAGTATTCTTCTATCACAGCATCCTCAGTAGCTGCTTTGGAGGCAGTGTTTGGCTGGAGAGAAGAGTAGAACAAAGGGCGCTTTTACACGACCCCTAAGATCTGCTGGCCACTTAAATTCGGACCAGAGATTTTGGGGGTTTGTCGCTCTTCCTGCGTTCCTACCCCTCCGCATTCCCTTGCTCCTGTGTGCCTGAGGGGAGGGAGAAAAAAAAGAAGAAAAGAATGCAGGCTCACCTCCGAAGCAGGCATTCCAGTCTCTTAAGGTCTCTTAAAGGGCCGGGGGGCAAAAAACAAAAACAAACACAAGGCGAGGAGAGCCCAGCACTCACTGCTTTACATCCGCATCAGAAATTTTTCACCTCTGGAGACCAGGTACTTGGAAAATGCGCTGGGATGCGCTTAGGTGGGCGTGGTCGCACTTAATTTTCTTTAAAGTCTGGAGGTGGTGGGAAAACAATTTTAAGCTCTGCATCTGGGAGCCCTTTGCCTCGGATTTTAGGGGTCGTGTAAAAGCGCCCTAAATGTAATTGAAGTTGTATCCGCTGGCCTTGTAAATCCATAAATACTGTTTGACAAAATCACTTATTTCCTGTTCTTACTTACAAATATCTTGCTGCATGGACGTGACTCTTCTGTGTGGCAGTTGAAAAGCATGCCTTGGTGGTTGTTGTTTTTTTTTTTTTACTCATATCTCTTGAAGGGATAAACTGAATTAACATGATATGAACAAGAACAAGGTTCTACCAGAGCCAATCTGGGGATCTGTCTTGTATCAAATCTGTTTACCTTCTGTGTTCAGTAATGTATTCTTTTCCTCTTTCCATTGTGATGTTGAAGAAGTCTAGATATCATTAACTGTGCAAATATTAGGGTTCCTTGGTTGTTCAAGATAGATTTCTGTTATCATACTCTGCAGATCCTAAGAGCAGTATGATCCATGACCCCTCAATTTGAGATATGGCTGAGTAGAGATATATGTGATTTCTTTGTGAATAAGCATAGACATGATGTACCAATGCTATATTCAGTTCTTCGCTAAAACAGAAATAAGCGTAGCACAGTAAGTTTTATGGGAGTTTTCAAATACATAATATTAAAGCTTTTGCTGTTTGTTTGAAATGGGAAAGTAGACTACGCATACATCGCTTAGGGTATGGATCTGTACAGTTAGAGAATTGGTGTCTTATGGCTTTGTAGGCCCATGTGGTGGTGTCTGAACCTTCAGAGCAGGGTTGGGGAACCTTTGGTCTTCCAGATGTTTTGGACTGCAATTACCAGAATTCTGAACCTATATTGCCAATGGCAAAGGTTTGTGCAGTGGCCAGAGTAGCTATGAGGACTGTAGAATAAGAAGAGGAAAGGTCCTGTTGCTCTAGAGTCAGGATGGCAGAAAGGAGAGACTGCCCACAGCTTAGAAAGTCAAAAAACAAAAGAAGAATGAGTGGAAAGGTATGGTGTTAGGACAGACAGTAACAACGGAGTAAAAGAAAAAGCCCAGTGTTAGAAGAAAACCTATGACATCCATCTCTGTACATACCAATCTTGTCTTATTGTTCATGAGCTGTATGCTGATGCACACAGAGTCATCATGAGTGATTAAATATCCTCACATGTTTGCTGTGCATGAGTGCACGTGTTTGCTCAAAAATAGAAAAGATCATTGTTTTTGCAGACATTTTGCACAAATATTGGACACCTTAAACTGGAAGGAAGAACTCTTAGTTGTACTGAAACAGCCTTATCTTGTCAAGTATGTTTTAAATATCCTTTCATTCCCCCAGTCACCCCTATTTGATTACTTCTGCCAGCAGGAATGGCTAAAATAATCAGAAATTCACCAAGAAGAAGAAGAAGAAGAAGAAGAAGAAGAAGAAGAAGATGATGATGATGATGATGATGATGATGATGATGATAACCCTACGGAGAATGCTGGCTCTGGGTGATCAGTCTTTCAAATCAGAATCCCAAGCCATGATTTGCAGTTGGATTCTGAATCCAAGAGAACTATAGCTGGAGCTTTCGTTAACATACAATACTAAACTTTTGCCTCCTGTTTAATTTCTGATTGCCTGAAGGAGCCTTATATTTTGAATTTCAAAAATGAAGCATTAAAAAGAGGTCTCTTTGGCTTTAAAAGGAGTGGTCAGATGGCATTAAGTTGCAGATGTTTGAGCCAAAAATAAATAAAATCCTTTTTTTGGACATTCTTGATTTAGTTCCAGAGGCTGGCTAAGCTGCCTTTAGCTGATTAAAATCAAATCTAAACAACAAATCTGATTTCTGTCTGCATTGCAGCTTTCGACTTACTTCTAAATATAGGTTTCTGGTATTACACAAATCCTTACACAAATTAGCATTATTTGAAAGTATAGATTATTCTTGTGTTTGCTCAGCCAGTATCTGCATGAGAAATAGGCTTTCTTTTTTTAAAAAAGATATACAATATTTCTCTTTCCATTTATTTTAATGTGTGGTGAAACAAAATGCTTTGGAATCACCTTTCCCCCTTTGTAGCAGACTTCTTGACATATCTTCTGATTTTATTAAACATTTTAGAACAGAAAAGGCAATTACTTCCAGACTGATTCATTTCTAAATGAAGGCTCATTTGGTGTCCATAACGTGGTGGATTTCAGATGGATAATTGTCAGTGCATTGAGAAAAATTTGACATATTTGAACATTCCAAAATGTTTAAATTGTAAGACTATCACTGTTCTCCTATTGTGCATTCTCCTAAATTAAGTTAATTCCACTGAAGTAAACCCATTGGATCATTGGGACTTGCATAAATATTGATAGATCAAATATCATTGAATCCAGACTGGATTTAAGCCACAGAGTCACAATGTTTTATCCGAAAGTTAATAATAATAACAGAATAAATTTCACTGAGCTCTTTCCATTCTAATCAGTCTCAGTGGTGTCAGTAATGGACTGGATGAGAATGAATAAAAGGAAGCTCAATCGACAAGAAGTAGTGTTTATGGCCAATCAAAAGGAGGATCGTGGAACAGGGTTTAGTCCTGTGCTGGATGGGGTTACACGGACCTTGAAAACTTAGGTGAACAGTTTGGGTGTGCTCTTTGATTCATCCCTGAGCCTGAGCAGACATAGATCTTTCTCTGCAGGCAAGCCTTTTCTCAGTAAGCAACTGCCTAAGGAGGGGGGTGAAAAGGGGGCTGGTGTGTGTGTGTGTGTGTGTGTGTGTGTGTGTGTGTTTAAAATGCATTTTTGGGATAGCTTAACAAGTTTTTATCCACTTGTTTTTAACTTGATATCTGTTTCTTTTTTAGAGTTGCAACAATCTATTGTTTTTTAGGATGTAAGATTATTTGTTTCAATAATTTATGTTGCCTTGGGTTCTCTTGAAGAAAAAAAGTGGGGTTGTTGTTCAGTCATTCACTCATGTCTGACTCTTCATGACCCCATGGACCTGAGCTCGCCAGGCCCTCCTGTCTTCCACTGCTTCCCAGAGTTTGGTCAAATCCAATTGGTTGCATCAATGACACCGTCCAACTGTCTCATTCTCTGCCGTTTGCCTTCAATCTTTCCCAGCATCAGGGACTTTTCCAAGGAGTCCTCTCTCCTCATGAAGTGGTAAAAGTACTGGAGCCTCAGTATCACAATCTGTCCTTCCAGGGAACATTCAGGGTTGATTTTTTTTCAGGATGGATAGGTTTGATCTCCTTGCAGTCCAGGGGACTCTCAAGAGTCTGCTCCAGCACCACAGCTCAAAAGCATTGATTCTGCGGCGATCAGCCTTCTTTACAGTCCACCTCTCACTTTCATACATCACTACTGGGAAAACCATAGCTTTGACTATCTTGACCTTAGTTGGCAAAGTGATGTCTCTGCTCTTTAGGATGCTATCTACTGTAGGTTTGCCACTGCTTTCCTCCCAAGAAGCAGGCGTCTTTTAATTTCGTTGCTGCAGTTGCCATCTGCAGTGATCAAGGAGCCCAAGAAAATAAACTCTGTCATTGCCTCCATTTCTTCCCCTTCTATTTGCCAGGAGGTGATGGGACCGGTGGCCCTGATCTTAGTTTTTTTGAGGTTGAGCTTCAGCCCATTTTTTTCACTCTCCTCTTTAAGAGGTTCTTTAATTCCTCCTCACTTTCTCCTATCAGAGTAGTATCATCTGCGTATCTGAGGTTGTTGGTATTTCTTCTGGCAATCTTAATTCCGTCTTGTGATTCATCCAGTCCTGCCTTTCGCATGATGTACTCTGCATATAAGTTAAATAGGCAAGGTGACAGTATACAGCCTTGTCGTACTCCTTTCCCAATTTTAAACCAGTCAGTTCTTCCATATCCAGTTCTGACGGTTGCTGCTTGTCCCACACATAGATTTCTTAGGAGACAGATAAGGTGGTCAGGCACTCCCATTCCTTTAAGAACTTGCTATAGTTTGTTATGGTCCACACAGTCAAAGGCTTTGGCATAGTTGATGAAGCAGAAGTAGATGTTTTTCTGGAACTCTCTGGCTTTCTCCATAATCCAGCGCATGTTGATCTCTAGTTCCTCTACCCCTTTGAAATCCAGCTTGCACTTCTGGGAGTTCTCTGTCCACATTCTGCTCCAGTCTCTCTTGGGTACAAATATTTTAAATAAGCAATAACTGCATACTTAACAACAGCACCAGTAGGGCAGAAAAGAGGGCACTGAACGGATTGCTGAAATCCCCTCTCTGACGTGGAACTGCCTTTCAGTGTCCCTTTTTCTTCACCAGCAAAATATATTTGATCATGATGACACTTGGCATCCAAAGTGCCTCTTTCCAGGCCTAAGTACCATACCTGGGATTCCAGCTATCTGTGGTTCTTTCTATGGACCCTACATTCTTTGCTTTCAGTAGGGATTTTGCCAAATAAGAACCTTAACAACACAGTCCTGCACCTGTTTACTGAGAAGGAAGCCCCACTGGCCTCCGGGGGCTTACTCACAGGTAAATGTATGTGGGACAGCACCATGGGTGTTCAATCCTATGTGCACTTAATTTGGGAGGAAGCTCTGCTGATGCAGTAGGAACTAATCTTTGAATACATATGCAACTGCAACCATAGAGTTTCAGATCATTTTGTTAGCTCACTTTTATTCAAAGCATTGCATCAAAAGTGCTCTAGGGTGGAAAATTTGATTGAGGCAACTTGGTGAAGAAGATCAATTGTATTGTTGTTGAATAAAACCATGGAAAACAGATAACGTATACTGTGGCATGGTTGTCGCAGTTATTTCATCAGGGTCCTTTTGGTCAGCTGATCTTGATCTTGAGAAACTCTGTTCTGGTTGGATTTGAGAAAGTGTCTTATTCCTCTTTTGGGTTGGAACTCAGTCACTATGGCCTTCAAGAAGTCACCCTTGTTCAAGCTCTATTTTCCACTGTAATATCAAAATAGTCTAGGTCTTCCCTGTAGTATTGCTATAATGATGAATGAAGCACAATCATGATGATGAATGACCAGAGTGAATTCATCATCATCCCCACCTCCACCAACACTTTGTAATGCAGTTGTATCTAATCATTCCAGATGTATATTCTTTTTAGACCCAATATTTTTATATACAGTATTGTTTACATTTTTAAAAGTATAAATGCCTGCATTTGCCCATGGAAGAGAAGAAAGATGATAATGTGAAAAAGATGGCATTGTTAGAAAACCACCTCTTTTTATGAGAGGAAGCTTTCTGCTTCCAAATTTTAACTCAGACATTTAGCTGATATTTGGGTACAACTCATTAAAATGTCCAGGAAATCAATAGGTTTTGCTGGATAAGCTTCCAGATGGCTTCACTTTGATAGCCAAGAGACAGCTATCTTTTACCTCCATTGCAAACATTAAGGTGAAGTACATAAAAGCTCTGACAGCAATAGATTGCCCTTGCTATGGTACATGCGCTCAAGTGTTCATGCTGTAACTAAACCAAGTGAGATAAACTAGGAGTTATAGCTGGCTAGCACATTAATTCCCTAGGCTCAAAGAATATGACCTTTGCAGATAAATTACATCTGTATTAGGTGCAGTTTTATAGTGCCAATACATAGAATCAATTTCACTGCACATGCTGTGCAAGCAGCAAAAATAAAGGTGTTGCAACTATTTCTTACTATTTCTTAATGAAATTTAAGAACCTGTTGTTTCCTCTGAGATGGTGATCCTAACATCAGGGGAGTGGATTTGTATGTGGCAGGAATGCTGAAAGCATTGCCATCAAGAGGCTAAACCCAATTCCATGCCTGCAATCCTAACAGGGTCAATAGAGGCAGAACAGTGAAAGCTGAGACACCGGATTAGAATGCAGCCACCACCTTCAGGAGTTAATGGCTGTATCCCCAATAGAGAGCTGATAGTTCTAATAGTGATGGGAGTACAGATACTCTTGAAGGGCAGCAAAAGTAATGAAAATTGGCACTGACAGAGAATCGTTCCTTCACATTGGCTGAAATCTGATTGCGTAAAAAGGTTTGAAGGATTCTGTCCTTTCTCAGACTTTAGAAAAGGACAGAAGAATCCATCACGCGAGTCTCAAAAAGGTGCATACCTTCCTCGAGAATCATTGCAGAAACTCTTTCTGTGCCAGCTAGGGAAAGATGGAATGTTACAATATTTTTGAATGCTGTTCAACAGGATTTCAGACAACAGCAATGGGACTCAAGCAAATTTTTGTTAATACTGCACAGATGAACGCTTTGGTAAATTACTTCTCCCTTGTACCTCAAAAAAACCTTATGGCGAATGAATCCAGAGTGAAACAAGAGAGAGTGCTGGAAGATGTAGCGCCTAGGTCAGGAGGTTGTCATTCAGCCACTGGAAAAGAGCAAAGGATTAGCATGGATCGCACTGACATTAATAAAGTAGCTGGATTAAAGCTGAAAGATCATCTGTTTGCTGTTGTACATAAAGACAAAAGGATAGTTAAGAAATTGTGTGGCTCTCACAGTAAGGCAATATGGGACACAAACTGTCCTGGGATGCAATCTGAAGTTCATGGAAGGCGGATCAACATAACCATGATTCAGGTTTGTGTTATAGCTGCAAATATTGAAGGAAACGAGCAATAAATATAATGCTTTTATGGAATTATCCAAGAAGAAAAGTGTCCATAAAATAGAATGTGCTGACAATTGAAGGCAATTAGAAGTGAAAAGTATGAAATAAAGCAAAATGAAATACTCTTGAAGAATTTGCTGTAGTAATCAGAAATCAAATAGGAGAGTCAGTAAACTCTGTGAAGCTAACAATTTGTTTACATTTAGTAGTGTAACAGAGGATTATCCATGTGGATATCACTGGATAGCCAATATAAAAATTAAATAGGACATATAAATTAAAGCAGGAGATTGAGAAGTTATTTTCCTTCTTCAGAATAAAGACTAGGAACACTATACCAAATGATCAATATATCAGTATAGCAATCTTAGAGAAAATTAAGTGATATAGTATATTGAAAAGCTAAATTGAAAGATATAAAAGTATGACACCTTATTTTAAAGAAAAAAAACTATAGTGAAGAAACTTTAGTTTTAAACATTGAAGTGAAAGCTGATTGGAACAGAATTAGAATGAATAGATCATCAGTGATAAACTGGATGCCAAGAGAGCATCAAGTTACACAAACGGAACCCATCAAATTTTTAATGAGAATATGCCATCAAATAAATACAGAAAAGACAAGACTCATAAGCTGGCAAAGATCAATGTACATTCCAACCCAAAGAAAAGAGACACCAAAGATTTCAGTAAATATAGGACTACTTCTTTAATTTCCCTCATGGTCAAAATGACATTCAAGACTTTGCACCAAAGACTTTTACCATATATGGAAAAAGACATGGCAGGTGTACAAAGGGGGCTCAGAAAAGGAAGAAGTGCTAGCAATCACAGTCCAAATATACATTGGCTCTTGGGCATCCCTAAGAATTTTAGAAGGAAAACAGTTTGTGCTTTATAGATTATTGGAAAGACTTGACAGTGAATATCATGAAAAACTATGTATTGTTCAAAAACTGGGGTTGCCTCTAAATTTGATATCATGATGTGCACTCCTATGTTCTGGGGAAAAAGCTACTTGTTAGTACAGAATATGGAGGAGCAGAATAGTTTCCAGTTGGTGATAGTATCAGATAAGAGTTTATTTTACTCCCTGTCTGTTCCATCTGTATACTGAATATATCAAGTTGGATATCAAGGAAGGAGCAGTGAAAACTGGTATAACAAACATTAGTTGTTTAAGATCAGAAGATGTTATACTCCATCCGTCCGTCCG
This sequence comes from Phrynocephalus versicolor, assembly GCA_023846285.1. NCBI lineage: Eukaryota > Metazoa > Chordata > Lepidosauria > Squamata > Agamidae > Phrynocephalus > Phrynocephalus versicolor. The sequence goes on from JAHTLZ010000010.1 coordinate 49,494,996, forward strand.
TCCATCCATCCATCTATACCACCTCCTTTAGTGCACAGCTCGTTTTCTGGCAAAGTACATAAAAACAACAGATAATTAAAACCTCAATTATAACATAAAATGACACCCCAACTGGTATGAGCACCAAGGGCAGCATGATTTAGAGTATGAAAGCGGAGTGGGTGGGTGGAGGAGAGAATTTCAAAGAGGTTGCCTTCAAAAACCTCCCAAAAGAGAAACATTTTCAGCCGCCTTTTAAAATTATGGAGGGAGAGGGGGCAGACATAGCTCCATAATATTACATTACACTTCAGGGGAAGGTGAAAATATAAGAGAGGCAAAATTAGGACCAAAGTTATGATTACAGAGGATATCTGTAATTTTAATGTTGTCAATGGTGAAAGAATGCTAAAGGTTTTCTGTATTTTGTTTCACTTATCATTCCAAATACAACCAGGATTAAAACTTGGGAGGGCATCTACCACAGAATTAGGAAGATCCTTAAGTGTATGGATGTTGCTGGAGACCAAAGAGCAGGCTTCTCCACATAGGAGGATTATGTTTAGCAGTACAACAGGATTATCGGTGTGGACATCACTCGGCAGCCAAACTAAACATTAAATAGGTCATGAGTTTTATGTACCATGAGTTTTCAAGGGCATAGCCTAATTAGTCAGACACACTGAGTACCGTAATAAAGCAACAATCCAGTGTGTTCACTGGCTATGTTTAGAGGGTGTAAGAGGTAGTGGAATAAAATACAGAAAATGACATTTGAACATGAAAGTCATGTCTCATCTCCTCTTGAAGAAAGCCGATCTGGCCACAGTGAATCACGTTTTTAGTCATGTTCCACATTAAATGACCATATTACATGCAAAGTGGGAATATATTTGAAAAGTGTCTCAAAACAACAGCCAATGCAAAATGATATAAGCAGATTTCTGATGTCTGTTTTATTGACCATATTACGCAAGTCCTTTTACATTTCCAATTGATTTCAGGTCTAGTTTGAAAATTTCTGAACAACCAGGGATTGAGATATTTGGCGGATGATGTTCAAATGTTCTCACAAGTAATTGCAAAAAGAGGTGTGCCTAGATTCTCATGTCTCAGGAGTGACCAGGGGTGGTATCTGCACAATCAAAACCTTTATCGAGAGGTCTGCTCTGACCCTCTGTGACACATGCCCTAGTCACTTCCCAGGTAGATTACTTTAACACTCTTTATATGGGACTACCAATGGAAAGTCTCAGGAAGCTTCAGCGGGTCCAAAATGCAGCAGGTAGATTGCTTACTGGGGCTGGTTACAGGGATCACATAGCATCCTTGTTACAGCAGCTCCACTGGCTGCCAATCAGTTTCCAGGCACAATTCAAAATGTCGGTTTTAACCTACATAGCCCTAAATGGCCTGGGTCCAAATTACCTCAAAGACTGTATCTCCCAGTATGAGCTGGCTGAGGTAATCAGGAGACGCCTTTCTTTCCATCCTGCCACCTTCACAGGTGCAGCCCTTCTCTGTTGCTGCTCCCAGACTTTGGAAATCCCTCTCACTGGAGGCCAGATTCACACCATCTTTTCTGTCTTTCTGCAAGCAGGCAAATGCCTTTTTCTTCAGGCAAGTTTCCCTGAGCGACTTACTACCATTCTGTGACTTTTAGATGGATTGTTATTTGCTGCTGCTTTGACTGAATTTTTAGTACTATGTGTGCTATTCCGCTTTTAGTTTTACATCTCTCTGAGTTGCTTTTTTTCTTTTTCATTTACTCATTTTGTTAGCTTTAGCATTGATTCTCAGTGACATAAGATGCGTCTTCACAATCTGATCTTATTCTTGAAAATTGTCTTTAATATTCTTTAATATTCTACACCCATTGTCTCAAATTTTGTATAGTGTCCTTCAGTGTTGTACTGTAAGCCACCTTGTGTCCTTTTCAAGGAGAAACTGAGGTAGAAATATTTTAAATAAATAAACGCAAGTCTGCTCTTTGGAAGTCTTCTGCTTCATGTTTTTCTGGCAAGAGAAATGTGGCTTTGGGGTACATATGAGATGGGGTCTTTCTGATGGTGACATCTATTATGTACCCTCTTCTTACAGGCAAATTCATTGTCCCCCTACTTTGTTCTTTTTAGTCAGGTAGCTTTTAAAGTATTATCGTCTTGCCTGTTGGACATGTTTTTATCTATTTTATTTAGGACTGATTAATTGATTAATCTTGCCTTTTAAATTGTAAATCTGCCTCATCTCATTTTTGTTGTTTCATATTAGCATTTGATATACTTCACCTGCCACAAAGTTTTGAGTCTGGATTTTTCCCATTGACCTTGTAGATAAACTTTTTCATCCTAGTCAACGATCCAAGAAGATATAATGCAAAGGGTAGCTTTCTCACCAGTATGCTTATGGTAGAAATGCCACATCTATTGATGTCTAGCTTGTCAAGAATCCTGAAGGGTGCTAGTTTCCTCCTTAGGGTTATAAGGAAATCTGGGAATGTGCCAGTACCTGAAAATACAAAATGGACATGTCACAGTGGCACAGAAGGGAAGAAGCCACAGTCAGCTTCGTTTGCTGTAATTGGCTTATAAGGAAGATGGTTCTTCCTCCTATCCCAAAATATAGTACCTCCAATGGAACAGAAAGACAGTTTGAATTGACTATGGATAAATATGGAATTCAGTAGATGTTTTTGTTTCTGAACATGTGTTTGTTTTATTTATGTTGCGTTATACTGTGTTATGTTATTCATTGTATTATTACCCTGCCCACCTAGTGCCAAACATACTGACTCTAAAACATTTTACATTATTTCTCAAAACAACATGGCAGCTAATTGTTGATTGCTGTATACAGCCCACGTTTTAACAGCAGATGAAAAAGGAGTTTGGCCACTCGTTCAGACAACACATTCCAGTTAAGTATTGGACACCTTCCATTCATATAAAAATTGAATAAATCTTGTTTGGATAATAATGGTTCATGCCCATTGACTATTTTGTCAATGACAAAGCCTTAACTACAGTTCTGCAACTCATGGACTACCCAGAATCTTCCACAAGAAATTTTGTACCAAAATGAGATGGATCCGTATAGGCTTTGTTTGGCCTACCAACGCAATGGAGCAAGTCATAAAGTCCTGAAAAATACCATTCTGAATACCATCACTTGCCAAACAAATTTCCTCTAATTTGTGTGGATATGCATGAGAGCAAGAGAAATGTAACAATTGAAATTACGAACCAAAAGTGATATAAAATAGATTTTCATAATTGTTCAATTAATCATTTGTTTCAAATTCATTGCATTGTGGAGAACATATTTCCTAATTATGCCAAGCATTGACAGAAAGAGAATGACTCTGCTGCTGTGCGTTATCAAGGAAGTCCATTCATTCAAGTTCTGTGTTTAACCTGTAAAAGTGTTTGGTGCATTAGATCTGCAGCTTTCCAAGTCAAAAATATCAGGCCTTGTCCCCATGCAGGTGAAAAGCATCTGCTCATTTTGTCTTTGCTTTTTTTCCTTACAGATCAGACAAACACAAGGTTCAACTTGATAAGATTAGTGCCTTTCCCTTGACTTCTGTATTTTTATTTGTATTGTTATTTTTATTTTATTTTATTTTATTGTTCATCTTAGGATTTATTTTGGACAGTGGAGCACTCTCCAGCACTTCCTATGGAGAACTGATTTCCATGTGAGGGAGTCCAAGTCAGAAACCTACAGTTACTTCTGTAGCATGTATGCACCATTATAGATAACCATTTGAGATGAACCACAACTTAACTGTGTTCATTCGCTGCAGTACCAGTATCCTCACACCCTAAACAATCTGAAGAGCAAGCAAAATGAGCTAACAGCATAGATTGTAAGCAAGTTGGATCTCATCCACGCATATAAATATGCTTGGGGAAGCTGAGTAGTTCTCAACCAGTGGGTCCCCAGATGTTCTTGGACCACAACTCCCAGAAATCCTGGCCAGCTCAGCTAGTAATGAACGCTGGCTCGGCGCAGCTAGTAATGAACACTGGCTGTGGCTTGCTGACCATGCCCCCCACTTCTGGAATGCTCACAGGGTTTCTAGGTGCCTGTGTGGCACTTGGCTCAGTGCCACTCAAAGTCCCATACGCCACTGAATCCTCAGAAAAGCCTCAGTTTTCTTTCCCTGTGTTTGGTAAATGGTCCAGAGTCCCAAAGTCCCTGACTGAATGTGAAATTGCTTTCATGTTAGGAGGAATTTGAGTTGAAGGGATGACACTTCCTAGGCTTTCGGGGTGTCTTCCCTGCTGTAGCTGCTGGCTTACGTTGTGCCCTTTGCCCTTCTTCACACTGGGATGCATAGTGTCCTGGTTGTTGGCACTTAAAACACATGACTTCAAGGTGTGTGACAGAGGTTCTCTTTTATGAAGGTGTTTTGCTCCTCTTCCCATCAGGTGAGAATTGATTCCTGTGGGTCCCCAGATGTTCCTGGACTGCAACTCCCAGAAGTCTAAATCACTAGCTGAGCTGGCGAGGATTTCCAGGAGTTGCAGTCCAAGAACATCTGGGGACCCACAGGTTGAGAACCACTGAGGTCTGATCTGAAAAGTTGTTCTTCTTATCTCTGGCCATTTTCTCTGTCCTTGCTCTACACAATGAAATGGGGCTGAAATGCCTGACCTACCTGCTAGAAAGACATGATGGGCCACGAAGGGAGGGATTTTAATTGAAAAGGCATTGCACAGGTGAGTGAGGTTCAATCTTCCTTTCTTCATGATCACAGCAAAACCCAGCTCACCTATATATCTTCTCTTTAGAAAAATACCCACTGGCACCTGTGGTGGCCTAACCAACATTAATAAACAGAGCAAGGAATGTTATCACGACTACATTAAGGCAAAAACTGTTGAAGCTGTCATGTCATTGGGCAGACAGGATCACTGGTAATTTCCTGTTGGTTCATGCTAGCTAGAATGAAGCTGGATCCTCTTACACCACATATGCCTGCTGTCAACTTTTCTTTCTCATCTCATGTCATTGCCATTTGCACATTGCCCATCACATTTGGTTTGTAAATATTGCATGGATGTTTAGTTGAAAAAGTACTGCTTGTACACAAATTAGCATATCAACTTGAATGCTGGCACACAATTCCTTTATTCGTCTGCTTTTAGCAGTTGCTTAATGTAAGAACAAGCTGCAGTCATGTTAACTTGGAGATTCCGCCCTGAATAATGGAGTGATTAGCAAAGCACATTTCCACCTTCCTTCCTATTCTAGGCAAATAAGAACACTAATATTAGAGAAATACACTGAGGTAAGAAAAAAAGTAAGATTCTTAGTTCTAGCTACCTAAGCAAAAGTGCCTAAAGAGGCATGGGTGCTCTCTTACCTCTTAAAGAGGCCGAAGAAGGAAAATGTGAAAAGGAAGGAAGTAAAATAGCAACTAGATTTTCAGTCTAGTCAAGTTTTGGAGAGGGTAGCCGTGTTGGTCTTTTCAAGAATTTCAGGCAAAATGAAAACAAAACAAAACAAAAGACACAAAACATGTGGCACCTTAAAGACTAATTCATATTTTAATGTAACGTTTCGTGGTCTACATGTCCACTTCTTCAGACATATAGCAGCAGAAGGAGGTGTGCAATATAATATGTGATGGGATATAAATTTCATACCACATATTCACTGGCTGAAGTATCCGTATACAGTCTAGGAAACCCAGTGAGCTCGTTGTCCTTCTCTTCCTCATGCACTGACATCCATCTTTAGTGCAAGTTGAGTTGCACCCAATCGCTTCTAATACTTGATACAACATGTTAGAGGATGAGGTTTTATGCCATAAACATGTCTGTTATGTGGAGTCAGTGGGAGCAGCTTTGCCTGCTCAATTTCTGTCTGTCATGATCGTTGTTAAAGCCAAAGAGGCAGAGCCAGTTTTTTCAAGAAATATTAAGACCATACTGAGATGGAGATGGTATGCAAATTAATTTTTCAGAGGGCTTATCTGCTGCCAAGCTATGATTTTCCTAGTGGGCACTCAACAAATTGTGTGTGTGTAAAATATTCTGTCCCCCTCTAGATGTGGAGAGATCATCACTTAGTGGTCTGTTACATTGGTCCCAGGCTCAATCCTCCAATTTCGAGAAGGGGTTCTAGAAACTCTTGACCAACACTTCAAAATGCCACTGATCAGTGTCACAACAATGTAAAGCCCCAGATGTACAAATGGCTTGCTTTAGTATGACTGCTTGCATCCTAAGATAATTCTCAGCTGGAAGTACATTTCATGCAGATATTCTGTAGTAGTCTTCATTTAGACCATGATATTAAAAGAATGACTGCTACTCAAGGTGCTAATAAAAAAGTAGTAAAAAGCATAACCATTAGTGTCATTAAAACATACAGGCACACACATTCTAAAGACAAGATTGAGTGCACAGGGAGTATTAACACCTTTATCCTAAAGTGCTTGATTGGGGGGGATTGGTACTTTAAACTGAGCTGTCAGCCGAGTCATTAGAAATATTCTCAAACGAATGTAAAACCTCTCTAGGTAAATATAGTGCTGTCAATGATTTAAAACACTTCTAAGAGTACGTTTGGCTCATCTTTCTTTTAGAAAACCTATTGCAGCAGTTTGAAAACTTCTCTTCCTTGCCATGGTGGAGTTATGGCAGTAAATTGGTTCCTTGTGATTATTTCCTAGGCTCACACAGTTAGGTCTGTTCAAATGGAAAATATAACAGCCGAATGCCTCTTAGCAGATGTTGTATCTCCTTCACCTGAGATGTGCTGCTGCCTTAAATGCAGTGGGATTTCAGATTTCATGCAAGCTGGCTTCTTCATAGCATAAAAACAGTTCAGTATGTTCCCATACTAGGTCTCTTCATATAGCACAATGTTCATCGCTTGTCATTGGTAATAAAGCAAATTAAAAATGGCTTGGCCAATTAAAATGATTGCTTATCCAAGTAGCAAGTGTTGCATGTTTTCATTATGAAGAGTAAAGTCAGTTTCCATTGCAAGAACAGAACTGGGAGTAGTAAGGGAGCAGAGCAGCTCAATTGGTTATCCTACCATTTGCCCAATAGATTTCTGTGTAGTAATTCTGGGTCTCCATCATTACCTGCCAAAGAGAGAGAAGGAAGGCAAAGAGAACAGGAAGCTTAATAAAAACAAATTCCGTCATTTCAGCCCTTAACCTGCTGACCCTTTGATCTCTTGAGTGTAGGCTGAACACACATATGTGTGTCCTAGCACATGCTTCTCATTCCAGCCAGGTTGTGGTGGACTGAAAGAACCAAATGTGCATCAGCTCACAAAAGAGATAAAGCAGGAAGATATGGCTATAGAAGGATGCCTTAGTTTTGAATTAGGTGGGTGTCACTTAAAAGATCCACCCATCAAGAACTCTTAGCTTAGGCCAAACTCAGTTAAAAAAAATATTTCCCTTAAATTTGATAAAAGACTTTGGAAAGGGGGATAAGGGGTGGGTGAGGCAGATCCTGTGCTGTTTTTTAGTAAATTGTAGCTGAGATATTATCAGATGGCCTGAGCATTTAAAACTCTGTGTCATTTTTCTGAAACTTTTTTACATCCTTCTTTGTATTTTTGTTTCACTTGTGTGTGGGGGGGGTCCCTCTTGGCAGGATTATTTGTGTTTGTTGCTGTTGTTAAGTTCTTTTACTCTGTTTCCTCTGCTTATTTTGCTATTTCACCTTGTGAACTGCCCAGAGTTCCTGTGGGATAGTCGGTGTGGTCAATAAGTGCAATAATAAATAAATAAATAAATAAATAAATAAATATAGTTCTTCAGAAATAAATTAAGGCACAATGCAGTGGTAGAGTTGAGTAAGCACCATTGAGAGTAGGGACTTAATATGTACAGGATGGTAAAATTATTCTATTTGCATTGTAACTTATGCAAGTAAGATAAGCATATTTGTTTGGCTTCCATAGTTTATATCATTCTTCCTAGTTGCACTGGTGTTGCAGGAATCATAGTGCATAGGTGGCCGCTGTTACCATGACTGGTAGAAATTCTGTTTGGCTTTGGATCATGTGTGACTTTGGATATGGCTTTTATGCAGGGGAAGGATTGGGTGGATGTTTTGCAAACAAATACTAAGACTTTTATGCAATGTTTATAAATAATGGCATGCATATTTCCCCTTCAAATATTGTTTTTCTGTACAGAATTCAGCAGAAAGGTAGTCTGGTCTCCTAAGAAAATGTTTATCAGGCAGACCAGGGAGAGATTATAGTGTCAGGTTCCAGGAGTATGTGACAAATTGAAATGTTTTAATCAGAATAAAATCACAGTCAAAATTGAATTCTAGTTAGCTATATCAATGATTTCTGTCTTTAAAGTCAAGAATCAAAACTTTCTTTGCTGCCTAAAGGCATTTACCATTTTGAATGTCTTGTCCTGCTTAATATTTTGATACAAAATTCTTCAAAGCTCACTAGCTAAACGAAAGAAATTTAATAACAGCAGCAAATAGAACTAAATGTTCATAATATAATCTACTCTCTGATAAGGCATTACAGTTTTGAGCCGTTTTTGCTTATGAGACCAGACTTGTACTGAGTTTAATGCAGTGGAATTGATTTCTGTTTGCTAGCCTATCATTCCCCTCAGCAGGGGAAAATCAATACAGATCAATCATGTGTGATTTTGCATGCCATTAGATCCTGGTATAACCTCTGCAGCTCTCTCTCCCCTACTGTGGACCACACAGTATGAAAGAAGATTGATTGCTTCAGATAATCTGGCCATGACCTTTCCATCAAAACATTGGACACACACCTTTTGTCCTCATGCTTTTTAACCTAATTAAGAAACACATGGATCTTGAAACTAGGTTGATGCTCTTCTTAGGAACTTGGAATGGTTGGCAGAAGCTGGACTGGGCCATGAAGGTATTAAATGTCCACTAAAAGAGCTTTTGTGTAAAGAATGGTTAATTCCGTCAGCCCTGACGCCCTGGACCAAACATAGGAGGAAAACAACAGCTTTCACATATTGTCATAGTTAGTCTCTGAGATCAGCTGACACTCCCAATATGAGTTGCTCATCCCTCTCTGGGGTTTATACTTCTTAACACTGTCTTACAGAAGCATTAAAAGATCTTTGCATTTGGGCTGACTTTTGATGATCAGGGATAATCTGTAAAGTGCATTTTTAATTAAGCTGCTAGCATTAAACCATTCTGTGTGTTCTGACTCAGAGAGACTTGCATGTTTTAAAGGGCCATGGGAAATCTAGGCCTCAGAGAAACCTTATCTCATTTTTAAAAACTAAGATTAGATTTTTCAAAGGAGAGAGAGAGAAAGAAAGCAAACATGCATTTGTTCCAGTTGTACCTAAAACAGGAAATAAATGTACCCTCCAAAGAAGAATTTTTGCATAGTAATGGAAATCACAGATCAGATGAACATGATAGTACTTAAAAGGGCAAACAAACAAGAAAATAATCTTCCAAACCTGAATCTTTTATCATGCTGGTAGGTGCTGAATTTGTTTTGAAGAAAGTTCAAAGGAACTGAAGAATTACCATAATATTGTAATTCATATTTTATTTTTTTAAAAAATAGATAAATAGCCTTAAGAACTACAAGTAAGTTGTAGTTTTAATTCTTTAAATTGAAAGTAATTTTGCCTAGTAGTGAGATTATCTCTTCCTTTCAGGATTTTCTGAAAAGTGCCTTTTCATGTGCTGTGACATACACATGTAATATAATTATTGTTTTAATGTGTTATTGGAAACAACTGTATAATAATTGGTTGGGTTTGGGGGGTTGGAATTTGAACTGGAGACATTTTGGTCCTTGTAATAATGCTCCTTACAGAGAGCAAAGAAATATTGTGTACTGAGCAGCTGGTACCTCTGATAGTTACAGGGTGCACACCCACTGCTTGGTCATATATTCCCTTGGGAGTCAAGGGGAAAGCAGAAATATTATCCTTACCTCTCATTAGCATGATTCCACTTCCCTCATGATGGATGGTCCATAACTTTTTCCTCACATACAGACTTTTCATATGCTAGTTTAATGCTGCCCAGCTCTCAGGTTGTACAAGCTTGTTTTTGCTATGGGTTGTCTGACAACAACCTGTTTGGGTCCATCACAGATTCCCTGCTGTTTTTAATTTTACTGCAGTTTCATTGATCCCCCCTCCCCATGTAAAATGGTGCACCCATGCACAATGGGCTCATCAGTAGCAATGAAGTGGATTTGTTTGTTTGTGTCTTTGTGTGTGTGTGTGTTGTATTTTACCACAATGAGAACAGTGTAGGAGACTCCTGTTGGCTATTAGCAAATTCAGAAGCCAGCAAGTTGTACACTGTCAGGAGGAGGAGCCCTGCAGTGCCCTTTGCAAGTATGTGTGTATGATTGTATACTTTTCATGGGGGGGGGGGCTTTTTAAAAAAAAGTGGGACAAAGGGGACATTCAAGCCTGTCCTGGTTGCCCTGTGCATTAACTGATAGGATGTAAAAGCAGTGTAGGAGTGCTGACTCAATTCAGTCAAATTTTAAAAATTTGACTGAAATTTTAAAAAAAGCATTTGCTACATCCATAGGTTGTAAGACCATGTGAAAACTCCACTGCCTTGGCTTTGTCAGTTCCCTATAGTCCCCGTAGAGCTCAGTCTTCTGTCCCTCATTATTCCTGGTCAGGTAGCTTTCTTTTTCCAGTCAGTGATCTTGTTTGCACTGCCTTTTCTGTATGGTTGCCATTTTTGTACAATCCTTGCATCCCAGCCAGCGAGCCCTCCTCAATCCACCCTGGTGCCCCAGAGCTCCTTTTAACAGAACTGTATTTTGTTATATTTTATGTGGGTGCCTCCATCTTATAGCAGATTCCACTGGCCGTTCATCTTTAAGTAACCCTGTGTGGTTTACTTAAAGGGCTTGTGTAGAATCACATTTAGGAAAAGGTCACAAAAAGAGAAAAGCAGCATACATGAAGTTTGTGCCATACATGATAACAAGTACGGGGGCCACATGTTTCCACCTGGAATTTTATTTATTTGTTTATTTATTTATTTATTTATTTGACTTTTATACCGCCCATCTAGCCCTAGGGCTACTCTGGGCGGTTTACAACATGGAATCACATAACAAGCTAACAAAGGAATACATTAAAAAAAACTACATTTAATAGTTTGGAACAGTGTCTTAGCTTTTTTTAAAGTGCCTGATTGAGGCTTTCCATAAATATCAAATTTCTAGATGGGTAAAGTCAGAATGAAGGCTTCCATAATCTTTGCTGAAGCATGAATATTGTTTCCAAATACTTTTGCATATATGAATTACTTGAGTTGCTGGCATCCAGCATCCGCCACATTGCGTTTAAAATGAAAGCCTTTTCAAAAAGGACTAGTGTCAGAAAATGAATATGTATTCCTTTAAGTTTCAGGGGCCTTTTAAAAAAACACAAACAATTTCATGAACTCAGCAGAGAAGCTTTTGTTCCATAACTTTGGTCAAAAGGCTTTGGAATTGGCCTATTTTGGGGAAGGAGTCTTTGTAGCTAACTTGGCATTCTGTAGTTGCCTGTAGCCTCCAAGCTAACAAATGAGGACCTTGGGTACATAGGCTACTAATTGTGGAAATTGGTGCCAGGAGTCCAGGCGAGGCAGCTGTTGTTCCGGACCATCTCCTCAGTCCCTATAATTTCCCCTTTACTTCTGTGTGTTTATGTTATCCACCCTAACACCATGAAAGCTCTGTCTTTAATATACTGTAAATTCCCATCTGCATTTGTTGGAACCGTGCAATATCCCATGGTTTGACTTTATTACAGCCACAGAGCAGGCCTGGGACACGGAGATTACTGTACAATAATTCAGCCTGGTCAGTGTGTAGCATCCTGATTCCTTCAATAAATCTGTCGCTGACCTTTTTTCTATTTGGTGAGCTTGGGAGGAGGGGTTGCCATGGGGAGTGAGTTATTATCCCACACTTATCAGCATTAAACTAGATTTGACAACTAATAGCATGGGATTCAAATGATCTAAAACCTTCATTATTTGGCAAATGATTTCGCTGCGGGATTTTTAAAAAAACGGTTACTTCCGAAAATATCATCTGCCAATTTGGAATCATTACTTATGGTGAGGAGTAATAATTTTTAAATGAATGGGTGCTTCAAGATGGAAGACTACTTTACAATAGCAGGGTTTGGGTTTTTATTTTATTTTAAGAGATTAAGGCATATCATGAAAAAGAGGCTCTGAGTTTATGAAGTGAGGTTTACCCAAGAAGAATTGCCCAAACATACTATACAATACATCTCATATATCAGCACAGAACCAATCCAGAGCAGAAGACCTTTTGCCTTAAAGATGCCTACCCGCATAAAGACAAAGGCATGGGGGTTCCCAGGAACAGTTGTGTAAATTTTTACCAGGCACAGTGCCAGAAGTGTGGGAAGTAGAAGCACGAATCCCAGACCTTTTAGATTCCTTCCCATCTCTATAATCTGTAAAACTTATATTGGAATAGTATCAGATCCTACTACAGACAGATCATAAAATTGTAGAATATATGATGAAAAGTACTGAACAGTTTAATTTAATTAACTTTGTGTATTTAGTAATGTATATAAGGGGAATGGACAATTACTTTAGTGTCAAAGATGTGTATTTTACCTGTTTTTTGTTTTTGTTTTTATTTTGTTTTTGTTTTGTGTCATTAATATTTTAATATTGATTTTGGTGCTACTTTGTTGTCCAAAATGTGGTGTGTAAATACTGGGAGAGTGCTATTTGTATATATTATGCAGATATGCAGATGAAAGTGGTAGTCTTATTCATTTCCAACAACAATATTCATTATAATATTTCTTTGGTAAGGTAGTAAAAGATGCAGTTCAAAACATGCAGCCTTGATTTTGAATCAGTGTGAGATATATGGAGAGATGCCCAGTATATTAAAACGGTGTGCTGACACATCACATGGCCTTTTCTGAGGTTTTCTAGATAAAATACTCAGAAATGTTTTGCCCATTACTTTTTTTTCTGTAAGCACTCTGGGACTGCACAGCGTACCCATGACTACACAGGCTGGCTATTTGAAGATCATAAAATGAAAGAGGAAGAATAGGTAGCTAACGAAGGAAGGCAAAGACAGGAAGGGGCAGTCTGAAGGACCCTGGGGCATGAGAAGAAATTTCTAAGTTAATAGATGCAGAGTTTACTCCCCACTGGCACACATTGTTAAAGGAGAAGGGATGATAATGGTGGTGGTGGTGGTTGTGATGATGATGATGATGATGATGATGATGATGATGATGATGATGATGATTTTGGCAGTACATTTAACATCTTAGTGATAGAGACTGTAGAATACAAAGTACTGGTGATCACACGATGAATTCTTAAAACTCCAATGGTATATTACTCATGTCACAGCAATGTATTGACTTGACTTGAATGGGACTTATTCACAGTTCAACATCCATAAGGCTGCAGCCTGGGACAGCAGCTCTGTATACACTTGAAAGTGCCACTCATTGAACAAATAAAAGGCTTAACGTGCCTAGAATTAACAGACAACACTCCTGTTTCCATTTTCTTGCATTTTCTTTTCTTTTTGCAGCTATCCAGACCCATATTTGTCATTGTGCCAATGCTGTTTTTATAAAACTATTCAATTCATTTTAATCAGATTAACAAACTATGATTACAGTATTGGATTATCTAGTGATGAAGCTGACACTTGAGCCAGATGGTACAACACATGTAGTTCATTGGTAATGGAAGCCTTCAACAATGTTAAATTCTTCCCTTGCTATGGGTCTGTGTTGCATGGGTAACAGCGATTTTAAGAGAGAGAAAACTTGGTTGTAGAGATGGGCATGAAACAAAAAAAAATTTCATTCCATTATTCATTATTTGTTTTGTTACGTAACGAAACGAATAACGAAAATTGTGATGAAATTGGAACAAACCGAACAGAACCACAAAAATTAGATTCGTTACGTTTCAGTTTCGTTAATGGTGATGCGCAATGAAGCTGTTTTTAAATGTTAAAAAATGTCCTGAATATCCGTAAAAGCCCTGCGATAACTATTTATTCTGCCTGATAATACCTACCAGGGCGTTGGGGTCCTTAAAACGTGCATTTTTGTCTTTTCTCAGATTGCTGTATTTTTTTTTCCTTTAAGGGGAGTTAAGGGACATTGACCCAAAATGGCTCCCAGATGCCTAATATTAATTTCATGGGTATTAAAATGCCCTGGACATCCGTAAAAACGCAGTGATAATTATTTGAAATTATTACCTACCGGGGGTTGCGGTCCTTAAAACGTTTGTTTTTGTCTTTCTCCCATCGCAATGTATTTTTTCTTTTCCCTTTAAGGATTTATTTATTGCACTTTATTTATTGCACTTTTACCCCACCCATCTTCCGAAACGGAACTCTGGGCGGCTTACAGAACTGAACAAGTCAGCAACCAATACAATAGATGACACAACATGGATTCCAGCCACAAGATGGATGCAAGCCATGTGATGGGATCATGTAAATTCTTGGACAATTTCAACCAATAGCATGCCCAGGTTGCAGACTGGGTAGGTGTGGCAGCCACAGAGGGCATAAAAAGCTCTGGCAGCCCCCGTCCTCCTTGCAGCCTGTGGTGGGAGTTAGGGTGGGATTGCTGTCTCTGCGACTCGTTACTTTAGGTCTGCCAGGCAGGTGTGTGTCTCTGTGTTCCTGCTGGCTGCAGCCTGGCTCATAGGGGAGAGAAGAGATTTATCTTGCAGTCTCCCTGTATGCGTGCGTACCTCTTGGTGAGTACCCTCCCCTGCCCCACAGTGCAGTCACTCTGCAGCTGTCTTACGCCCTGGGCAACGCCTGCCGCTGCCTTTGCAGCTTCCCTGCATACCTAGTCTATACTGTGTCTCGGCCAGCATCGTTTTTTAAATGTTTTCCCTCTGGTCTGGGGCGTTGGGGGACGTCCACGCACGGAAATGCTTTAAGTCGCACAAAAAGCGGGTAAAAACGAAAAACGAAAAAACAAAATGAAATTTTTTCCAAAAAATTCACAAAAAACGAAAATGAACTAAAATGGACCCGCAACGAAAAATGAAAAACTGAAACATCATTTTTTGATTCGTGCCCATCTCTACTTGGTTGCTATTAAAATTCTAGTACAGTGGTACCTTGTATAAAGGAATTAATTCATTCCAAATGAAATTATGTTAAGCAAATTTTCCTTGATACAAATTTCCCATAGGAATGCATTGAAAATGGAGTAATCCCATTTTTATGTTGTACGGATTTGCCCCATAGGTGATTATGATAAACAAATTTCCCCTATCTCCGGAATTTTTTATGTTGTACAGATTTTATGTTATCCAAACTGTTTGTTATACAAGGGTCCACTGTATATATTTCAGTAGCAGAGGAGCAGATAAGGCTAATGCTTTGTGCATTTCAAGAAATGGATAGCATTCCTAGAAGTAACTTTGTGTTAAGAGTAACTTAGTTTAAGAGTGTTTTGCAAGACAAGCAAACATTTCTTCTAAATTTTGCCTTGATCAACAAGGAATGTCTTGATATACAAGCACTGGAGCAGGTCACATGATCACAAGTGAGCCAATGGTGCCTCTCTTTCTCTCCCCCTGCTGGATTGTGGGGGATTGACTGGAACGTTCTTTTCTCAGGCAGCCTCCAAAGCAGAGGGAGGAGATTGGAATAGATTCTCCCTTGCAGCCAGGAACGTTTCCAAAGAGGAGTACAGAGGTTAGGGATTTATTTTTCTTTATTTTTTTCTTTATTTTTTTCCAGCATATTATTTTTTCAAACCATTTCTAGTCATGAGGCAGCTAGTCAAGTGTGTATAGGGCTCCAAAATGCACTTTATTGTTGTCACATTAAAAATACAGAGTAAAATCCAGTTGTTAGTCCAAAGCAGAGCAGATTCCACTGCCTAAACCATAGTGTGGACGTGGACTTCTAGCCAACTTCTTTTGCAATTTTTGGCATTTTGTGTGTACAGTATGTGGTCTGTGGGACCCCAGAATGAATCATCTGAGTTTTCATTATTTCTTATGGAGGATTTGCTTTGATATAACACTGTTTTGGTCTACAAGCATGTTTCCGGAACAAATTATGCTTGTAAACCATGATATTACTGCATCATCAGATATTCACAATTCATATTGTAAACCACTTTAATGTTTGAATAGAAGAACTGGTTAGCTGTATTAGAAATATATATGCAAAGGTTTTTGAAACATGAGATGAACTGAGTTAGAGGAATATGCCCTACTGCCAAATAGGTCAGATTTTTATATCATTTGACTGGACAGTGGTATGCTTTCCTCAATCCTACATTTGGCTTTAGAAGCAGGAATTCTGACAGGAACAATTTGTTGTTGTTGTTCAGTCATTAAGTCATATCCGACTCTTTGTGACCCAGTGGACCACAGCACGCCAGGCTCTCCTGTCTTTCACTGTCTCTCAGAGACTGGTCAAGTCCATGTTGGTTGCGCTGATGACACCATCCAACCATCTCATTCTCTGCCGTCCACCTTTCCCTTTCCCTTCAACCTTTCCCAACATCAGGGACTTTTCTAAGGAGTTCTCTCTCCCCATGAGGTGGACAAAGTACTGGAGCCTCAGCTTCAAAATCTGTCCTTCCAGTGAACATTCGGCATTGATTTCTTTCAGGATGGATAGGTTTGATCTCCCTGTAGTCCAGGGGACTCTCAAGACTCTCCTCCAGCACCACAGCTCATAAGCATCAATTCCGTGACT
This sequence comes from Phrynocephalus versicolor, assembly GCA_023846285.1. Taxonomy (NCBI): domain Eukaryota; kingdom Metazoa; phylum Chordata; class Lepidosauria; order Squamata; family Agamidae; genus Phrynocephalus; species Phrynocephalus versicolor. Next base: position 49,511,727 of record JAHTLZ010000010.1, read on the forward strand.
CTCAGTCTTCTTTATGGCCCAGCTCTGACTTTCATACATCTCTACTGGAAAAACCATAGCTTTGACTATCTGGACTTTTGTTGGCAAAAGTGATGTCTCTGCTTTTTAAGACGCTGCCTAGGTTTGCCATCACTTTCCTTCCAAGAAGCAGCCATCTTAATTTCGTTGCTGCAGTCACCATCTGCAATGATCAAGGAGACTAAGAAAATAAACTCTGTCACTGCTTCCATTTATTTTCCATTCACAGCTAAGAAGCATTCATATATAACTAAACTGCATATGAAAGTACAGTCCACTGTTGTCATTATCAATCTCAGCCGCAGCTGAGAGAACATGGCTTACCAACATTGCTGAGTCAAGTCAGAGTGCTGTGCAGGTTAATGTAACTGGCCTTCTCAGATTCTCTAGCATCCCTAGTCTAGCATTCAATTGCCTGTGAAAAACTTGTGCACATTGACCTGCAAACAGCCTTATTGCCCTTTTGCCCCTGCATGGTGTTGACAATAGTCCCTGCTACCAATCCAGCAGTTTCAAGGTCTTGTTTTCCCTCATCCCCATGTTAATATTTTCCCCTCCCCTCCACAGAGACTTAGGAATGGAACAAGTTAAAAACTGTAGGAACTGGCTGAAAGCCTGATCTTTTGTTTCTGTCTGGCATCAATCCTCCCTTTCTGGGGATAGAAGTTCATGGCACTGGTTAATGGCCAGCTTCTGTGTTAGTCCTGCTTGATATCCTAAGACAAGTTGTGTCATTACATCAGTTTTGCCATCTTTCAGGACAGCACTTCAGCTGGACCTAGAATTTTTTTTGTTTCCTTTCCCCTCTTCTTCGTTTCCAAATTGTTTCACTATTTCAAATGCCTGAGATAGGGCAGTTATTGCTTGTCCCCTTCTCCTAACGCCCAGTCCCATTGTTTACCCAGAAATACATTCAAGGGGGCTTACTTTCTGGACATAAAATGTTAGATGGAAGTCTTAGAGTCCTTTCAAAACAGCAACAACACCATTCAAGTAATTGCAGCAAGTGTTGCCTGCCAAAAATACCTGCCAGTGTCTGAGAAACCATGGAAACATCATGTAGAGAAAGTGTCAGAAAACACCCAAATTAAGATCTTGTGGGACTATTCGATTCAAACAGACAGACAGATTGAGCATGGTATACCAAACAGGACAGTAACAGAACAAATAAATATCTGGGCAATTGACATTGCGATTCCAGGAAATGTCAGAATTGAAGATAAAGAATTGGGTAAATAAACAGTACAGAGACCAGGCAATAGATATAACCCGCATGTGAATGAAATTCTTTTCGGTGCTCCTCATATTCATTGGGGTGTTAGGAACAATGTGCAGAGTTTTATAAAATATCATAAATCAGCTGCGGATCTCTGAAATAGCACCATCAGAACAGGAAAAAAAACAATAATATTAGGAACAATGTCTCTATTTCACCAATATTTAAGTGATATTTAGGTTGTGGCTAAAGCTTGTTATCTGTTGCATAAAACTAGTCAAAGATGGTGTCAAATAAAAGTAATAAAATGTGTGATGTCAAGTGGATATTGGATTCTGACACTTTTGGCAACCCTTTCCTGGATTTTCCTGGTACATACTGAGACATGGTTGGCCATGCCCTTTCTTCGGGGGGGGGGGGCACCCCAGGGCTTGGCAGCTTGCCCAAGGTCACCAAGGCTCGCTCTTCCACCTGGAAGCATAGAGGGAATCAAACTCCCGACATACGGCTTTGCAGCCAAATCCCCTAAACCAATGAATTATCCAGCCAGCTCCTTTTAATATGCAGTTGTCTTAACTTGCATTTATTTTTTGGAGAATTCCCATTATGCACAAAAGCATCTGAGGAAGCTCATGCATCTGTTGTTTTTCTTTTAAAGCAGTGGTTCCCAACCTTCCTAATGCCCCAACCCTTTAGTACAGTTCCTCATGTTGTGGTGAACCCCTTGCCGTGCTTGGAAGAGGCCACAAGCGCCCTTTGGCAGGCCACTGCCGCAGGTGCCATAGAGAACTTCCCTCTACAGGCACCCTCAGCCATTCGCAGCCTCTGGTGTCATTGACTGACATCCCCTCCAACCTATCAAGCTGTAACTCACTCTTCCCCTCCTCCTCCGGACCCAAGCCGTTTGTGCCTTTTTCTTCACTGCCTCATGGCGACCCCTGTGAAATGGTTGTTCGACCCCCCAAAGGGGTCCCAACCCCCAGGTTGAGAACCACTCTTTTAAAGCAACTGTGGAAAAGGTGGCATATCAGCAAGATATGCATATTTTGGAACAAACTAAACATATAACAAAGCATATATAGGGCCAACCTGATCTGTGGGGCTGGAGCATGTGCTAGCAGGCACACCAACACTCCCTCTCTCCCCTCTATCAAGACACTCCAAAAAAGCCGATGAAAGATTTTTCACAGATGGTGAGCAAAGATATTTACAGAAATATTATTTCAGTTCAGTCCAATTGTAAGGGAAAGAAAAAGAAAAGAGGGGGGTTTCTTCCCACACCCAAGACCACTCCACCGCTATCAAAACAAGAGTCCCATTTATGCTGCCACTTCAAGGGGTTTTGAGGGTAAGCCAACCTTGGTGTATTACCTGCCTGAACTAAACAGACATTTTTATACTGATTTTCTAAAGCCTACTTTTTACATCCCATTTTGCCCCCTGATAAAAAATGTACTCCTCCTGAGGAAATCAGATTCAATCTTCAATCTATTTAGCATGAAAGCAATAAAGAACATTAATGCACTTCAGAAAGGAGAGAACAGTGAGCTGGCATCATCTTCCACTTGGAGAAGGAAGAATCACCATGGAAACTGTTTTCCTTGAATTCTGTGCACTCCAGGCATTGAAATGTGTAGGAAAGCAAGCAAGAGGGGAAGGGAGGGGCAAGGGAAAAGAAGGGCATTTCTTATTCTGTTTCCTCTGTTGCCACTAAACTCCTGTCGAAGAAGTGCCATGAATTATAGATCATGCAAATCTCTAGCTGTGTGAGTCCGAATTAATATTAAACTGCCTTGGCTTTTAAAGGAAGGTGGGCTTGAAGTAAGAGGCAACAAGCAGGATCAGACTGTAGTGCTTAAGAGTGTCACAGGTTAACCTGAAAAATAGTGATGCCTCTGCAGCGCCTTGTATGCATTGTAATAATCACTTAGTTGTAGAAGAAGAGAGGATATTTTCCAAACTAACCAAAGGAGGGGGGAAAGAACAAGGGGGAAGGGGGGATTAGCACAGCTGTAGAGTGCTTCCTTTGAATATGGAAGGTTTTAGGACCTGTGTTAAAAACCATGCTGTGTTTCACATTCACACAATAAATTCCACAGTCCATTGTGTGTATTTACCATGCATATTTATTTTTCTCTTGAGTTTTATTATTTTCCTAGGAAGCAAGTTAAAATAAATGGCCACCAGAGGGCCATTTATATTAGCACAGTTTTCTTAATTGACTTCAGCCCATTGTGAACATTAGAGCCAGTTTTAAAAGGAAGCATTTCAGTTATTCAGTAGGAACACACAAAAAGACTCAAAAACCACATGACTTGAGACTTGAGATAGCTAAATTAAAATGCTGTATATTGTGGGTTTTTTGAGGAATATTCACAGGCTCAAAGTGGAATGTGGCCCTTTAGCTAATCTCTCTTGACATTTTTAATGGACAGTGTTGGAAACTATACACATCTTGTTTTGATTTCAGTGCAATGAAAGTTTCAGTCAAACCGGTCACTCTCCTGCATAAGCCACATTTGCTAGTTCAGACAGCTATGTCTAAACGCTACTGAAGGCTATGTATACATCTCAGCTGTGGTCATAGCCCTGTCTATAAAGCAAAAACAGCAATATTCACTGCTTTTATAATACCCCATAGTGCCAAAGCACTCTCTTCACACAGGCTACACATTGCCTTCAACAAACTAGGTACTGATTTTACTGACCTTGAAAGGATGGAAGGATGAGTGAGCCTTGAGTTGGTTACCTGGGATTGAATCCAAGTTGTGAGCGCAGTTTTGGCAGCAACACAGCAGTTTAACCAATGTGCCATGGAGCTCCTATTTGTCTGCAATAAAGGTATCTTCGTAAATCTATTCATAACCAACTAAATGCGGTAAATTAGTTAAGACCAACTTCAGAAAGCATTCATGTCTTGACACTGGTGTATTTGTGTTTGCATGAGTGTGAGTGCCTGCGGGCATACAAATTAGAGCAGTCATCTTGAATAGAAAGTGGATGGATCCATAAAAGGTGGATCATAGAAAGAGCAAGTTCAGATCAGATCATTAAGTATAAGCAGGAGGCACACTGGTGGTGAACATGGTGTATCAGTCACCAAAGTATAACTTGCTATAGTACTATGAAACCATTTGGGAGGCTAACCATTTCTTAGTGCTCCTCAGTGGAGAAAGAAGATGCCACTTCTATATTCCTACAGATTTTTAGCAGTACAGTATTAAGCCTCATGGGCATATGGGTCTGCTTTCTGCTCCATATAGTTTCACTGCTGTGCTTTTACTGCATTATGTGAAGGGTCCTCATTTTGTTGTAGAGTAACCCCCCCCCCGCGCCGATCATGGGGGTTAGGGACCCACCCCACCCGCGATACAAGAAAATCCACGATATGTGGAAGCGGGTGGGGGGACGTGGGGCATCTTACCTCCCACCACCGCCCGCCCGCGTGTCCCGAGGCTTCTCGAAGGAGCCTGGTTGAGCAGCGTGGAGTGACCCGATTGCTCCGTGCCACCCCTCCCGGCCACCCCGAGCCTTCCCGGGGGAGCCTGGTTGAGTGGCGCAGAGCGACCCGATCGCTCCACGCCGCCCCTCCCGGCCACCCCAGCCTTCTTGGGGGAGCCTGGTTGAGCAGCGCAGAGCGACCCGATCACTCCGCGCCGCCCCTCCCGACCTCCCTGAGGCTTCTCGGGCATGCGTGGGAGGGTGGCGCGGAGCGACCCGCCCCCCACGGTGCAAGTACTACAATCCCGCAATGTAGCGGGTCTGCGGTACCTGAAACCGCGAAATGGCGGGTGGTCACTGTATGTGTAGTGGTTGTCTTGGTCACCCAAATTATGAAACAAAGGTCAGTTACAATGTTGCAATTTTGTAACAATTTGTATTACTCTGTTAGACATTGTTGAGAGCAGTGGTAGGCTAGTTACTGGACAGTCCTCCAGCAGTTATCACACCAGCTTGGTCTGCTGAATTTTACAGGGTCAGCAATGGTTGATGTCTCTCACTCATAAGTTCTTCTTTTGGTTTCTAAAATCTCTTCAGTCCTTTCTTTTCTTACCGTGAAAAATCTGCCAAGGAGAAGGAAGGGATTTGCCTTAAGCCTTGCAATGGCTGCAGTTGAGTGTTTCCTCTAACATTTACCTATGCTTGGTACCAATATCCTGATAGCACCAATTAGAGCAAACAACTTTGGGAAGAGAGAAGTAGTGGGCTAAATTTCCTTAACTCTTTCACCACTTTGGCTATTTTATTTTATTTATTTTGTGGTGGCTTCACCTCCTAAGTGTATTTCTCCACCCACAAGGAATATGTTGGAGCTTTAACTGGATAAGAACTAGGGGAGCCAGGAGTCCCCAGCCATCTTGCTGGTGGATAATGGTGATTGCATGGAACCAACAAAACCACTGTTTAAATGTGCCCAGGATCAGGGATTCGTTAAGGATACCCAGTCTGATGACAGAATCAATCAGGCAATTAGGGATCACAGTAAACTCGCCAAGGCATTAATTCCTTCATAGTCGCATGATACAGAGAATCACAGAAACAACAAGGATATAGGGCTGGCTCAGGCTACACAGAGGAGTCAAAAGAACTGACTCATTGGAGCCCATCTTAGTGCACGACCTACCTCTTCAGTAGGAATCATCTCATGGAACACTGCAGGCTGGAAGACTGAAATAGCAGATGAAGACCTTTTGATCTACTTGAAAGGATTTGACATCCTCCTACTGCAAGAGACATGGCTGCAGGAGCAATCACAGCTACAGATCCCAGGTTTCAAAGTGTTCTCCCTTTCTGCACGTAAACTCAAGGCTAAAGGGCGCCCACAGGCTGGTATAGTCACATTGGTTGCTACTAACTCAAATTTAAATCCTGAACTAATAGCTACATCTGATCTCAATTGTAACAATTGTGATTTTTTAGCTATTAAGATAATCTTGGAGGGAAAAGGTCTTTTAATAATTAATGTTTATATGCCCCCATATTCTATCCAGCCAATTTTAGATCAGCAGTGGGATCTTCTGGCAAATATTTTAGGCAAGTTAGAGGACCAATTCCCCAACACAGACTTCATAATTGGGGGAGATTTCAATGCCAGAGTAGCCAGTGGCATGGATATATTTGCTACAACACCAGAAATAGATCTAGACTCTTCAATGCTATTACCATTCAATCACAAGCGATGTTCTAAAGATAAGAGCACAAATGCAGCAGGGCATAATATGGCAAGATTCTGTATCCAACATAACTGCATATGGTTGAATGGCTTAATAGAATATCCCAATTCAGGAGAATTCACCTTTGCTTCTATTAGAGGAGCAAGTGTTATAGACTACATTATGGTGTCCCTACCTCTTAAACCCTTTGTGGCTGAATTTACGGTAGCAGATAACATTTGTAGCGATCACTTTCCATTGTTACTTACATTGAACTTGAAAACTGAGGGTAAATCAATGCTGATAAGACTAAACCAAAGGTACTCAATAAGATAAGATGGAATGCAACAAAACTTAAATTGGCCCAGCTACTAAAATCTAAAACACTTCTAGACCTTAAATCTTCCATCATGACTTCTAATGATCCTAGGGATGTAATTGGAGCTTACGAAGGACTGACAGCACTCTTATCTAAGACACTAAGCTATAATCCAACTTTAAAGCAATGTAGGACAAACCACATCAAACAAGACTGGTTTGATCCCGAGTGTATAGAACAGAAAATTATCTTAAGGAAGATCTTCAAACATTATAAGGACCAGGAGCTAGCATATATACCAAAGGAATTCTACGAAACAATCAGTTAAGATTATTGTACAAGGCAAAAAGACAAGCTTTCATCCATAACCAATGGAATCAATTATTCACAGCAATATTCCTTAAAAAATCTAAACAATTTTGGGACATAGTGAACAATACAAACAGATTTTTTTTTAATTCAGCCAACATTGAACCAAATATTTGGTACAGACATTTTTCATCTCTGTTCTACAATGGAGGTAACTCCACCAGTGCCAGAGAGGAAACCATGCCTAAGGGTCTTCCAGAATGGCCCCAGTCACTCTTGCAGAGATAAAAGAATTAATCTCCCAGTTAAAACTGGGTAAATCACCAGGGGCTGATATAATACCTCCAGAGATACTGAAGTTTGATGCTGACTGGTGGATAGCACTGTTGGCTGCCCTTTTCACCATGGTAGACAAATCTGGCTTGATACCAGAAGCCTGGACCAATGCAATAGTTGTCCCAATCTATAAAGCAGGTGACCCCTTAAACCCAGGTAATTATAGACCAATTAGTCTGCTATCCATTATTGGAAAACTTTATACCAAACATCTTTTAAACAAACTGACTGCCTGGGAGGAGCAGACATCAGTAATTGGACCAGAACAAACAGGTTTTAGGAAGGGGAAATCTACCCTTGACCATTGTTTTACCTTAGCACATTTGGTAAATAAATATGTAAATCAGGCTAAATCTAAACTATATGTGGCCTTCTTAGACCTAAAAGGGGCTTTTGACTCAGTGGATCGTGAGAAATTGTGGGACAAATTAGCTAATATCTCAATGGACAGAATATTAATATTTCTTATTAGGAGATTGCATTCGGCAACCTCCTGCCAAATTAAATGCTCTAATTCAGGGATCCTAACTGAGCGAACAACTACCAACAGAGGTGTCAAACAGGGTTGTTTACTAGCCCCTTCCCTGTTTAACTTGTTTCTCAATGATTTAGCCCCACTATTGTTGGAAACTGAAGGTCATCCCCCTAAAATCAGCTCCAGTCCAGTCCCTCTACTTTTGTATGCGGATGATGCCGTGATTTTGTCTCACACCAGACCTGGCCTAAAACGTTTGATGTATAAATGTCTTGAGTTCTTAGGTAACAATAATTTACAACTCAATTATGACAAGTCTAAAATTGTATTTGCTAAATCTTGGAAATTGTACAGGTGGATCTTTGCTGGAAGAAAGATCGAACAGGTTAAACATTTCAAATATCTGGGTATTATGTTTCATTTTAAACAGACCTGGGTGCTCCAACGCAAAGTGGCAATACAATAATAGGTCTATCATTGGAACAACTTGGCTCTCTGCCCCAAAAGGAAGCATTTCACGTAATTAAACACAGATTACTAGATATTGAATTTTAGGACCTCCTGAGTGCAGCAAATAAGACTTGCTCACCCCTAAGCCACTTAATTCCAATTAGACAAGGCCAGAGTGCTAGATATCTTCATTTATTACAATCACCACAAAAATGCAGAGCTTACTCTCTGTCCAGATTTAATGTAATACCTTCAGCACTATTAGCAGGTAGGTTCCAAGGTATTCTGTATAACAAGAGGAATTGCTCGTGCGATTTGGGAGGAATTGAGTCTCTTGCACATATGTGTTTGTATTGCCCTCGCTCCTCTGTACCCCGCATGCAATACCTGGGCCCAATATTGTCTAAGGTGAAAAGATGGCCAGCTGTAGAAATAATGCAATTCATGTTAAATGACCTAGTGGAAGACAGGGTGAAGAAAGGAGCGGGTTTTATGCATACATAGTGAATCATGCTGAAACACCACAGTCTGTATCAATACTCTCACTCTGAGCTATGTTTGACTGTCAGTTGCAATTATTGCCTTGGTTATTGCTAGAAAACCTAAATTAGGTGCTGCTTAATGTATTTTGTATATGTGTTTTATTTATGCCATTAAAGATTTTTGATAACTTGATAACTGATAGCTGATGGATAATGCAGTGAAATTTTATGGGATGCGCACCACTGAATTTCAGTAGCTCTTCAGTGATTCTTGCAATGACACCAATTTTATTCCCCACTATATTTCTTGTACCATCAGTTGTGATGCTTTTCAATTTATCCTAGATCAGACAAAGATTTTCTATCAATTCAACACTTCCAAGATTATGTTTTCGGCAGTTTTTGTTACTTTCATATTCTGCACACAACTATTCTATAATTCTGAATGTGGACTCTAGCTCCCTGATAAAGATTAGTAGTTGAGCAGTGTCTATAATGTCAATTGCTTTCATCTAATGCCAAAGGAAAAAAATAATTTAAACTATTTGCCTTGACTTATGCAGCCCAATTCCTAGTTCTTCAATATGCCTGATGATTGTAGACACAGTTAAACTGACCAAACTTAGACAAGATATCTTAGCAAGGCACATTTCCTCCATTATTTTAACCATGCACTTTGTGACAAATTCTCCATGAGTGAATGGCCTACTGTTTTCAACAATACATTTAGAAACATGATAGCTGGACCTCCTAGTGGCCAGTTGTTCTCATTGTGCCTCGTGAAACTATCCTGCTGCAAAATCATTGATTTAAGAGAAAGAGAGAGAGAGAGAGATAATGTGTCTTGTTCGCTCTTACCTCCCCTTGGTCTATTGAAAAGCTCTTGTGACAGGATTCATAGTGCCTTTTAACATTTTTCTCCTTTAATACTGAGACATTTTTTATCTAGACATATCAGGCAAACTGCTTTATCCTTGTTTAAAATAGAGGAGTACTCAATAGTCATGAAGCTATAAATGAACCAGTAGATTTGTCAAAAGTCACTAATTCGTTTGTTTGGATTGGTCCCGGTTCATCCAAGCTGGAGTACCTGAACTTTCTGAAATCAACACTTTGGGGCCAAATTAGACCTTGACCCCAACAGCCTGCACATCACCCCCTGTTGCCTCCCTACATTTTTTAGCCTCTTCCACCACTTTCTCCACTGACAGCCATTTTAAAGGGCCCATCACAGGCCAGGAGCCATCTGTGCCGGCCCCTAACTCTCAACTTGTAAGTGGGAACAGGCATAGATAGATGGCCTCTGGCCAACTGACAGGCTAGCTAAGTATATATATATATATAAATTACATTTTTTAAAAATTAAATTTTAAAGCTAGCCAGTCTGTCAGCTAGCCCAAGGCCATCTGTACATGTCAATCAGCATGGCCACCTGCCACAAAGATGTCTAAAAACATAAATTCCTGAATGAACCAATGACTCAATTTATGTTTTTTTCAAGGAAAATCATAAATTGGTGGTTTATGCCAATCTCTGTTCTGTTGTCATTAAAGATATGAGTTCATCTGCAATTTTTTTCTTTGAAACAGCTTTGTTTTTGCACATATCTTGCAGACGTTGCTGAGTTTCAATATCATCCTTGAATAAGTTAAAATATGAGAAATACAGTTCTAGGGGGTCTAACTCTTCCTTTACCCATCAAATCCAGCACACTCTTGCTGCTGGTAGCTGGGGGGTTTTGCCCATGGCAAAGAAGAAAAAAGACCTCTTACCTCTAAAATTCTCATGTATATTGGGCAATATGCACAGACTAGGAAGATTTTTTTAAAAAAAAAAAAGATTCTGAACCTGCCCTAGCAGATGGGCAGAGTTGGAATCTGGAATATATAGAATACTGTGTGATTGATTGATTTATAAGCACTCTGCCTGGTGGTTTAAATCTACATGTATGGATACTTGAAAATTCAGGGGCCTCTAAAAGGCATATAGAAAGTGTGAATGAAAGAGCAGCCTCCAACCTGCAGAGAGTGTGCCACTAAGTTGTCTTCAAAGTATATGCAGCGTGCACATACCCGTTCACAGCCAACTGTCAGTCATGAGAAGCCAAATGGATGGGAACTTGGCTGGAGGAAGTAATGGGAAATGGGAATCCCACCAGCTCCCCTGCTAAAAGAGTACTCCTTCCCTCTCTACTCAAAGAACCACTTACTAGCTCCTGGGTGAGCAGACTCCTAGCTGGAAGAGGAGGGAAGGGGGTGAGAGGTATAAGCAGGCAAGGCCAAAAATCAGAGCCCCAACCTCATTCAGAACTTTGGAAGCCACTTGGAAAAGCTTTGATGGGTGGAGCCTCTAAGAATGCTAAGTATACAAACCATTTGGTATCCTTTTTACAAATAGATGGTGCCTTTTAATCTTCTTTTCCCATCCTTTTATTTTTATTTTTAGTTAGTTAGTTAGTTAGTTAGTTAGTTAGTTAGTTAGTTAGTTAGTTAGTTAGTTAGTTAGTTAGTTAGTT
>JAHTLZ010000010.1:49523009-49556744 GCA_023846285.1 Phrynocephalus versicolor
GTTAGTTAGTTAGTTAGTTAGTTAGTTAGTTAGTTAGTTAGTTAGTTTGCAAAAACAGGCCGGAAACCTCTTGCACCCAACCACACCAGCTGCTTTCTCTTTCTTACACACAGATATCACCTTCACTATGGGAATGCATGGAGAAAGGGCATGGCTGAGGGGTATGGGCACCTGATCTGTGCTGTCCAGCAGAGCTCCCGGAATGGCCAAAATGACAGCATGGGGGATAAGACCAGTGGGACAGGGGGCAGCAAGGTGACAGAAGAAACCATGATGACCAGAAGAAACAGTGCTGCTCTTTGTGTAAGAAAGGGTGAGGAAACACAACGCTAGATGGTGCCATTCGAGGCAAGAAGAACAGTGAAGGGAAAAAGCCTTGAAGGTGATAGGAGTAAACAAGCAGGTTGGACGTCCTCATGGGAAGAGCTTGGGGCTACATGCAGCTCGTGGGCCATAGCTTGGGGATCTCTGATGTGGGCCTTTGGGCTTTGTTATTGTGAAGACAGTCTCTTTTTAGGAAAATGCTTTGTGCCTTCAGATTGTTCCAGGTTGCATGTGCATCAGTCTTGGGTTCTTTGGTTACAGAAAGGGACAAGGTGTCAGGAATTAGTAGCCCTGAGTAGAAGACAACTTATATTAGAAAAAGGTACAAAACTAGATGCAAATGTTTCCTATCTTCTTGTGGCCAGTTTGGCCACTAGCCAGCCACCAGAGTGGGGAAGAACTGGCTTCATGTTTGTGCTGACTGGTTTCCTTGAGTGAGTAGTTGTCCTTAGTCTGTAAGTACAGTAGATTGGGGCTGTAGGGCTTCTGTTTCCTTCCTGCCTCCTTCAGAAATAAAATAAAAAAATAGTCCATTTCAGGACTGAGTTTCAGGATACACATAGGTCTATTAGGCAGATGTGTACAAACTTTCCCGTATTGCCTTTAACTGTTATAGAAAGGCTGTGATGAAATTGGGAAAGTATCTGTCAATCAAGGTCTAAAAACACAAATACCATACAACCTAGTCTTTCACATAGTGCAAATGGATGTCAAACACTGAAAAAGTATAAAAGATTTAATTTAAAAGAGAGAACCCCTTAGCTAGCAGCACTGCTGTGTTGGAAGCCATTTTCCCCCTTTTGTGTGTGTCTCTGTTTTGCATTCACTGAAAACTGCGTGCACATGCAATTCCTCAAGACAAGGAGGGAATAATTGCAACGGAATTAACCTCTGACATTTTTTCTAAGAATAGCTCTGAAAAATCCACTCTACAGCAGGTTGCCTGCTTACCTTGATGAGCTGTAAATATATTTTTATTCAGCTTATTTAACGTACAGCATTTGAAAGTTAACAATTTTTTTGCCCAAAGAATTGTTTTAGCAAGCATACCAGGACATATTTCTATATGAACCATTGTGTTTTTACTGCAGAATAATTAAATGTTACTAATTACATAGAACAGTAATACAGTATACGAAAAGTGGATTTAGGTTATGGTCAAAAAAGGCTGCCAGTCTTGGAGATTTTATATGTTGAAATGCCTTTTCTGGGTTGCAAGAAAACAAAAAAGGGCTTACAAAATGTGGGTGATTTGGATAGGAATTTTAAGCTCTGGGGAGCAAAAGCCACTGAAGTCAGTATTTACAATCTGAGTTCAACATGTTTTGATAGGTGGATTCAATCTGTGTTTCACCAGCTTGCTAGAAACTTGTTATGGGCTCTATGAATGTGGCCATCGGGGCTGGGGGGGGGGGTCGAATCACCAGTCTTGAGACCCTTGTAGGCTTTCTTTCTTGTGCTGGGATTCCTTAGCCACACAATTTGTCATTCGTCTGTCCCTTACCTCTTAAAACTCCTCTCTTCCCATCGCCAATGTGATCTCAGCCCTGACCCCTTTCTGGGAGCAACTGTGGTTCTCCAGATGATTTCAAATTGTTGAACATGTGAAATTGGCCTGGACAGTATGCTTATTGAGACATGATAATACAGTATAGGAATGAAGCAAGGTGGTGGAATGCGACACAATAGAAAGTACTGCTAAATTACTGTCAAAATCCCTATTGGTAATTTACTGTTCCACAAAACCTCTGAAAATGGTCACTAGAAGTTGGAATAGACTTAATGGCATATAACAACAGCAGCGCCAGCGCCAGCGCCAGCAGCACCAACATGAAATGGGAAGAGTCATAGTGGTAATAATTTAACAAAGTGTCAGTTGGTTATTTAGCAACAATTTGCCACTGTAACTTTCTCCATTTCACTTACTCAAGGATGAATGAGCAGTTGGGTTCTGGCCCCTGCCTATGGCTGAGGCTCTAAATGAGAGGAACCAGTCAATAGCATATGTCTGTGAAGATTCTCAGTCATCCAGGTGAGTCATGGCAACTGGACTTCTTTTCATGATAAATTGAAACATTTCGCTGCTCATCCAAATAGCTTCGTCAGTCTGAGAAAAACTGATTGCAAGTCCTCCGTTTTATAGTTCACTTTGACCTCATGTCACCCTGGTCTGAATAGGCTCGTAAGATAAACAAAGGCCTGAATAGGTTCGTTAGGTAGACAACAGACTCAATAGGCCATTAGGAGAACAATGGCCTAAGGTGCTGAAACCAATAAAGTATGGGTCTTTAGCTAATGGCCTTGGTGGTGGAGGCAAGAAGTATTTTTGATTTGTCTGGGTAATGTTGAAATCACTAGCATATCATTTCATCTTGCTTCCTGCTTCTAAAGTCTGAACAGGAGTGGATGGTGATTGAGGCATCCAGTCTTTATAACCCATTACATTAGAGTGTTGGAATGCAGTGGTTACAACTGCAGTACTGCAGCTGAAACTCTACTCATGACCCAAGTCCAATCCCAAATAGTCAGCTCGAAGTTCACTGAGCCTTCCATTCTTCTTCTTCTTCTTCTTCTTCTTCTTCTTCTTCTTCTTCTTCTTCTTCTTCTTCTTCTTCTTCTTCTTCTTCTTCTTCTTCTTCTTCTTCTTCTTCTTCTTCTTCTTCTTCTTCTTGAAGAATTTTATTAGTTTTAAGAGGGGAGGGAAGGGAAAGGGGAGAAAGGGAAAAGGGATAGAAAAGAAAACACATAAAGGCCACTTTTACACGACCCCTAAGATCCGCTGGCAACTTAAATTCGGACCAGAGATCTTGGGGTTTGCTCCTCTTGCTGTGCTTCCACCTCTCCGCACGCCATTGCTCCTGTATGTGTGAGGGGAGGGAGAAAAAAAAATGGAGAAAAGATTGCAGGTTCACCTCTGCTCTGCCATCAGGAGCAGCTCCAGAAGCATTCCAGTCTCTTAAAGGGGCGGGGGACAAAAAAAACACCAAACAGAAGGCGAGGCAGCCCGGCACTCACTGCTTTACAATCTGCATCAGAATTTTTTTTAGCTCCAGAGACCAGGTACTTTTAAAATGTGCTGGGGCGTGCTTAGGTGGGTATGGTCGTACTTAATTTTTTTAAAGTTTGCAGCTGGTGGGAAAACAATTTTAAGCTCCGCATCTTTGAGCCCTATGCCTTGGATTTTAGGGGTCATATAAAAGCGCCCAAGATTACATTGAGTCTATCAAGTCAAAGACAAGGATTGTACATACCAGGTTCTAATAACATATCAGTTAACTAGTAAATTTACTACTTCTTGCCATCTTCTTTTAGTAGTCTCTTCATATTCTCCTTTCAAATATCTCGAAAGTCTGTCAATTTCGATATATTCTCTTATGTTTTCACAGAAATTTCTCTCTGTAGGTGCTTCAGGTTGTTTCCAAAATTGTGCGTACAAAATCCTTGCGGCAAAAAATACATGGTGTAATACATACTATATTCAATAAAAAGAGTTCTGGTCTAAACTCTAATTTAATCTTCAATGATCTCTCTATAAATAGCTTTACCATTCTCCAATATACATTTGCCTCTTTACAAATCCACCACATATGATAAAAGGTACCACTGTCATGTTTACATTTCCAGCATCTTGAGGAACAGTTATACGTTTTAGATAAATGATACAAGATGTTCTGTAGAGCCTTCCATTCTTCTAAGGTTGGCAAATTGAGCGCCCAGCTAGCTGGAGAAGGTGGGCAATGTTTAGTCTGCAAAACTAAATTGTAAACTGCCTGAAGCGTGCTTTAAGTGCTGTGAGACAATATATAAGCAACATGCTTTGATTTTGATTTTGCGTTATATTAGCAAAAGAATTTGCTGAGATTTTTACTCAGTTATCACAAATGCCATACAGCTTTCCCCTAGAACAGGCATGGCGAATCTATGGCAGGCGTGCCAAAGGTGGCACGCGGAGAGCTTTCACCTGGCACGCTACTTGCTCCCTGCCCCTCCACTTCCCCCTCCACTGGAGCAGCCATGAGGAGTTTACGGAGGAATAGGAGTAGGGAAGAAGCAGGGAGGGGAAGAGGCCAAACCAGGCTACAAGGGGTAAGGTGGGGAAGAGGGGGGAAGAGGGGAAGGACTTTGCCACCACTTCCCCCGCACGCCACTGGGGCGATAATACTCTGGCTCGGGAGGGGGGAAGAGGGGACTCCACCGCTGCTTCTCCCCTGGCATGCTGTTGGGGCGATGATGCTTGGCTGGGGAGGGTGGAATGGGGGACTCTGCCGCCACTTCTCCCTCCCCCAGCGCACTGCCGGGCGATGATCCTCTGGCTGGGGAGGGGGAAAACAGGAGACATTGCCTCCACTGCTCCTCCCCCATGCACCACTGGGTTGATGATCCTCTGGCTGGGGAGGGGGGAATGGGGAACTTTGCTGCCGCTTCTCCCCCCCCCCCGGTGCGCCGCCGGGCAATGATCCTCTGGCTGGGGAGGGGGAACAGGGGACTTCGCTGCTGCTTCTCCCCCCAATGCACATTTTTAAACTATATATATTTGCCTGGGTTACCACTGTATTCAGACTAAATTGCCATATTGGCACTCGGTGAAATATAAGTGGGTTTCCAGTCACAGTTTGGTCACTCTTTCAAAAAGGTTCCCCATTCCTGCCATAGAAAATCCTTCTGCAACAGAGGCATTGCATTCTGCCAAACAACTAGCCTAATATACTCCGGAGGGAGAGGGGATGATATGTGACTCCCTAATCTGCATGTTAGGAGCGACTTGGGAATATAGTTGTGCCAAATGTGGTGTCAAACAGCGCCTGCGAGACCTTCCTTATCTTTCTCATCACCATTTTGTCAACATTTAAAACAGACGACGAATTTCCATCTCTGGGATTGGAGTGGGGGGAAAGTTCCATAACTCTTTTGCTTCTTTTGCTACTTCCATTTTGCAGTAGCTTCCCCTTGCTGTCTAAAGGCCTTAAAACAAGCCAGCTAGCTAGCAAAAAAAAGAAAGAGGCGTTGAACAAGTGCAGGGTTTTTTTGTTTTGCTTTCTGCAATTCCCTGCATTTTGGCAATCCTTTTTTTTAAGCTACTCACAATTCCTTGCTAGCACAAGCAAATACTGTATACCTTATTAGATTATTCTAATAATTGGAGAGAACAGTCCCCCTCCATTGCGGGGAAGTGATTGCTCCTCTCTTGTATCAGAGTTACTCTCCTCTTGGCTGTTGTGAGGACAGTCTAATGCTCCTCGGGTCAGCTGTTCATAAAGCTGTGCATGTGTGCCTCGAGGCTTCAGCCTCCCTCAATCAGTGTTAACACCTCAGATGTTTATGCTGGTGACAAGAGAGGGATCCTAATGCCCAAGTAGCTGCCTAGATGCCCTAAGCACATCCAGTTTCACCTGATTTCGGAAGCTAAGCAGGGTCAGCCCAGTTTAGTACTTGGATGGGAGACCACCAGGGAATACCAGGTGCTGTAGGCGCCTGGAGTAGGAACTGGCAAGCCACTCCAGTATTCCTGCCAAGAAAACTCCATGGACATGGGGTCACAAAGAGTCAGTCACGACTGTAACGACACAACACACACATTGCCCAACTATTGAAATTGCTTGTATGGAGTTTTAAATCTCAACATTTATTCCATAATGATGCCTGTGGATTCCTCTAATGATATTCAAGTACAATAGAGAATCTAAGTGCTCTATAGATATTCTGTTGCGGGGGGGGGGGGGGAGAGCTCTGACAGTAGTGGTTCCCGTCGCCCTATAGGTAACGAGGGCCTTAGATGCTTGGGCGGAGTCGGTCTGCAGTTAACTTAAATTGCCTTTGTCTTTTTCTTTTCAGCTGACATTATCTCTACAGTAGAATTCAACCACACAGGAGAATTACTAGCGACAGGGGACAAGGGGGGCCGCGTTGTAATATTTCAGCGTGAGCAGGAGGTAAGTGCTGGTGAATGCAAAAATGCCCATTTTTATCCTGTTAAAAGGAGCTTCCTGCTGCTTCCTAATCTTTGTGTGTCACTCGTCACCCTGCTTCTCTCCTGGCACACTAAAAATTGCATAAAAAGCCATTAACATCAATAGGATGGTTTCTGTCTTTTTTTTTTTAAAGCACCCTGCAAATGTCATTTCCCCCTCCCCTCGCATCCTTTTGCTTGCTTTAACCATGATTGCAGGTGGAGAATCAAATGTAAACTGAATGCTGCCAAGCACTGCGCATTCAGACACACAGCGGCCTTATTTGCCTAGCCAAATGATGCTTTCAAAGCCTGCCTTGCTTATTCATTAGCAGGACTCTCCCGCCCCAGACTGGCTTTGCTTTACAGAAGTATTTGTAGATTCATTATGGAAATACTGATTCAGGGTTCTAAGGACTAGGGATGCTGTTCATGATTTATCCCACTCTGTAAAAACAGGCCTAAAAAGAAGGAGGAGGGGACCAGCTAGGATGGTACATGTTACCAAATGCCACAGGAGGACCAATTACATGTCTGATTGTTCCTCTAGCAGTTTTTTTAAAATTTGTGTGATTATTGACCTAACAATTTTTTTAAATGCATCTATGGAAGGAAAAGAAGAAACAGCATGCTTCCCCACCCCACTCCCAGAGCACTTAGAACTGTATTAGGATTACCTACACACCCTCTCTCAGCACCTTTATACAAAGGGGAGAACGGAGGGTAGATGTGCATTGCCATCTCCATACACAGGGTCCCAATAGACAACCAACATACATGTGAGTCCCCATGTACAGCTGACATGCTGCTGCTACTGCGTGTGAACTGGCCATTAGTTGTAGGAGTATCCACTGGGCGTTGTGGCTCTAGTTTCTGCAGTTATGGAACAATCATCTGTTGATCACAACAGTGACTGCCTTGCTTAACAGTTGGTAGCCAACTGTTTCTGCAGATAATTAAAAAAGCATGGACTTGTTACTTGTGTAACATATACTCGTACATGTGACCCATGGGAGATCCTTGAAAATCTTTCCCCTGATATCCTTGGGGTCACTGATAAACCAAATAAAATGGGGATTTTGTTATTGCTTGCATTAATGTGTAAAATATATCATAAATCGATGCACTTTTAAATCAGCGGTATAGCTGCTGTGTTTACCGATCTCCAACTCTTAGGTCTCTAGGATCTATACCCATTGTACTATTAAAGACTGTAATAATTTCCCCATATTGTTTGCATGGGAAAATATTTAATCTGTCTAAATACTTTCTGTTAAAATCAGTGTAGCCTCAAAGTGTCAACTTGGTTAGATTGTGCCCTATGTAGCTTAGCAAGCACTCGGAGTTGTAAATGAAAAAGAATGAGTGATTTTTTTTAAATGGCACAGCAGTTTGAATAATAAATGGTAGCACTTAATTAAGACCAGAAATGCTGATGCAGTTTTACAAGTGTATATATCCTCTCCTGGATTATAGAACTTTCAAAAATAAGATTGAGCTGAATTATTAATATTTTTTTAACCAAGGGTTTATCTTGCCAAGAGTCAAAGGCCAATGATTTGTATTAAAGGTTCTTTCTTTTATTTGAAATTCACACTTGTAACTCTGTTTGACCCAATGTAGGGAGCAGGCCTTGTTTGAGGATCTTTATACTTTTTACAGCTCAGTTGCTGCAGCACAGCTATACAGCTCCTGAGTGCATAAGTCATTGATTCCAAGTCATCTCAGTCACAGGCTTAAAAATGGTTTTAGGTGAAGTTGCTCTTTCAAAACCTCCTCTTTCCCCCTATTCCTATATACACTTTGAGGCTGAACAATATTGATCTAGGATTCTTGTCCTAACTTTTTCTCCAGTAAAATTTTTACCAAAAGCTGGTGTATGTCTGATATAAAGCAGTTTCATATATAAAATTACCATGATGATGCGATGTACTCCGAACACTTTTCAGTCCCATTTAACTACTGTACTTGTAGCCTTACTGAAAATCTGTGCAAAGAACTTAACCCCTTAATTTGCCATGTGATTCCTCTGGCGTCCAAGAGGGGTGTCACAAATAAATGAGCTCTGTGTGCCCACTGCAGCTGTGTGCCCAGGGCCAGCACTCAGTGATCATGTTTGGTGTTTGCAGCCACTGGATAAAGTGTGGCTTGTGACTGCAGAAAAGGCTGTGGACTGAACAGAGTGTTTCCCAGTTTGGCCCCTGGAGCAACCATGGAATTTCTCGCTAACTCAGATGTGTGAACTGACCCCTCTGAATGGACCATGCAGGCGTTCAGTGTTTGGAAATGCTTCACATTAGTTTTGAGAAGCCTTTTGGGCTAATAGCAATTCAGAGCCTTTAAAAAAAAAAACACTTTCCAATCAGTCATCATCATGGTCGTCTTTGTGATTGCCATTTCTGATAAGCTCTTGCAGGTTTTGTAGGCAAATCTACCCACCCTTTATTGGCCTGTGTGCAACTCATCTATGCCTGCTTCCAGCAGGACTGTCCCTCCCTTTGAGCCACCTTCGTGTTCTCTGCCAATTTGTCCTAGAGATGAAGGGGAGGGTGGCTTTCATTTATCTCTGCAACAAAACAAGACAGAGGTGCTGTTTCTGCTTCCTATCACCAGCATGGGGAGAAACTGACACAAGGAGGAGAATGCATTGTGTGGGAAAGATATCTTGGTGTCTGCTTTGATATCTAAACTGTAATGTGTCACCATAATCAGACATTTCCCTGTCTTTTAACAATCCTCAGAGAACAAAAGAATCAATTGAAAACTTGCTAGCTCCAGCGCTCTAAAGAATCCCTTTATTGTTTCTTTCCCACTCCTGCAGAGCAAAAATCAGCCCCATCGCAGGGGAGAATATAATGTTTACAGCACATTCCAGAGCCATGAACCTGAGTTCGATTACCTGAAGAGTTTAGAGATAGAGGAGAAGATCAATAAAATACGATGGCTCCCCCAGCAAAATGCAGCCTACTTCCTTCTCTCCACCAATGGTATGTTGTGATAACAACAGGTAATTCTTTGGTTGCTGGACAAATATTCTGCAAGGCTTTGGTGGCCCGAAATAATTCATATTGTAATCCCTCTGTGGCATGGTGAAATATTGATCTGCCTCTTCTGTGGGAAAAAATAACAGAGGTGCGCGCGCGCACACACACACACACACACGGCACACGCACACGCACACACACACACACACACAAATGGCTGTATGTATGTGACAGGCGTCAACAGTGCATTAATAGCAGATCTTAACTTGGAACAATGGAGTGCAGCAGCACCTGTGCATAGAGTTGACCATTGGATTCCAAAGCACGGAGGTCTGCTATGGAAAGGTTCGTGTGCAGCTCTCCACTTTCCACTCTCTAATATATTATACATGCAGTAAGGATCGTGTCAATGAATAGTTTATAGATGCAAGCTTCTGAGTGCATGTTGCAGAGGGTGAGAAACTAAGGACATTTTCCCATGGCACCGACGTGTTTCCTGTAACCTGTAGTTTGGTTTTATCATTCTCTGTGCCATAAATACCTCACAGGTAGAGGTCAAAGAGGCCTTGGTATTTCTCCCACGTTGAATATGCTCTTGCTAATCCTACTTGAAACCTCCTATCCATCTGCATTTCTCAGAAGCTATCCCAGTTTGCTGGTACTTGCTGTTCTACTTTGTTTCCCTCCTACTCTCTCTGTCACAGGCATACCCAGAACATGGGCAAAATGCCCGTGTGTGTGTCCCGGTGTGTGTGCTTGGCGGCACCTGTGACAAAACCCTGGAAACAGGAGTAATGAATATACAAATCATCAGCCAATTCCAGCAGGAGGGCAGGGAATGGTATGATATAAAAAGGGTGGAGCCTAGTCAGTTGAGGCAGTTCAGTGAGTTCAGTTAAGTTGAGGCTTTGAGAGTGAGTGCTGGGATAGAGCACTGCTCTGTTGGAGTTCTGTCAGGCAGTGAGGGCTATACTGTTTACTAGTTATTAAAGACAGGGAGGCTTGTAGAGTTGATTAAATCTATTGTATGTTAAAGGCAACGCATACCATCCTCAGATATTGTTATATTTATTATTTCCTCAATAAACTTTGTTATTATCTTTATATTATACATCTGAGTCGGTCCCAATTCATAAGGCGACGTTTCTAAAGGTGGCAGCATTACCAAGTGAATAAAAGGTGGCAGCATTACCATTTCCATCACAATTACATGTGTAAAGGAAGGTGTTGTCACAGTTTGGTGGCACAGCAGTGGGATGTCGAAATAAACCCAGTTGTGCCTTTGAAAACCCAGTCTCTGAAAGGGGTGACGTCACAGCACCATTTCCAGCTATCGCTTGGTTTCCCACAAACACTCCATGATCTTGCTTTAAATGAGGTATGCAAGGAGCACACGCCTGATATTTAAGCCATGTGACACTTCCGGAAGCCTCTGTAATTCTGGACTGATTCTGGTTTCTGTCTCAGGCATTTGGAACTCATGAGGGGGGTTCACTGTTTGGAGGGCACAGCAGATTCAGATGGGCCGGTCCCTATCCCTAAACACTGACTCACATGCCAGCTATATAATTTTGCCCAGCATAGATAGTATCAACAATAACAACAACAACAACAACAACTTTACTGTTTGTGACCAAAGGCCTTTATAATATGCAGTGTAAGGGAAAATTTTCATGTTTAAAAGCAGGTGATTTTTACTTGTACAAATTATATGTAGTTTCAGTGTGAAAGGGTCTTCCGTGAATACATTTAGAGTTACATAGTGCTCCTTCCCCAAGAACAAGAATCCCCATTAATCTGTGACAAATCACAGCCATGCTGTTAGGTGCCTGGATTTCAGAGGAGAAAGAACATCCACCAGCTGTAGTAAATGAAAAACTGAAGTTTTACTGAAGCCTTACTCTTTTTACGTTCTATGATATAGCTTTTCTGAAGAAAATAATATCAGATGAAGATATCCTATTATATTATGTCCGTTCCTCCCAATCTTATGCTCCTCAGAAACAGCTCTTATTTTTTATCCAGACATACAGCTTGAGAACAGATGTTATTCTGTCATTGGTGATTAGTGTGTGGGAGAAGCTTAGTTCCTAAGAATAGCACTTCATAACTTATTTGACAGTCAAAAGCTGGAGCTAATTTTTCACTAATTCTATGTAATGGTTATTCATACTCTCTTAAGTATTGAGAAATGGCAATATGTTATCATGTCAGAACAATATTCACTCGAGTGAATGCATTTCTTGAGATGAGGGGTGGCCCTTGCTCAAAGCAGTTTCAAAGAGAGCAATGGAAGTTTTTCAGAAGACTGATGGGCAGTTTGCACTTGAATGGAATCTAAATTGCAATGTTTGCGACTCAAAGAGAATGAAGCGGGCTGTCCTAAGGCAAATCTGAGAAGAATTTTTCATCTCCTGCCTGTATTTTAGTTTAGTTTGGCAGCTATTCTGTACCTCCTCCCTTCCATTATGAATGTAAAAATCTCTTCTGAAGTAGCAGAAATGTTGTCATCTACTCTCCTTCCCAAAGGCACCATTAGTACTGTATCCACTCTAAAGTTAATGGACTACAAATAATAAGTCCCCATAATAAGACGAGTAAGAGTAAAATCTTTACATTGTCTCTTATATCCATAAAATATCTAAAAATATTAATATTAAAATTAAATTAAATTACTTCTAATGAGTAAGGCATTGGCTACCATTCCATTGTTTCATGTGTTGTTTGACCTCCTGCTGGTAGATAGGATGTCCGTATCATGATGAAGAATCACAGCATTGTGGACAGTTGTGTAGAGGGACTGTAAACCTTGGCCCAAGTCCTTTTGCTTAATTAGGTCTGCAAAATGCAAGCAGCATAACTAACTTTGCACATGGCAAAAAGATAAAAAACTAGACAAGTTGTTAACTGATAGTAAGAAGCCACTGGAAGTTACACTGTCTACCTTGTGTAGGTGTGACTAAGCAAAAGGACTTTGACCCTTCTCTGCCTGTGCAATGAATGTGTGTGTGTGTTGTGTCGTTACAGTCGTGACCGACTCTACGTGACTCCATGTCCATGGATAGGAGCCCAGAAATATGCAAGATGGAAGCAGATATTTATGTAGAATAAGTTGTAGGTTCATTAAAGCTCACATAAGAGGAGATGCTATTTTTTACAGAAGGAGAGTGAAAGTAGGTCCAAATACCTTGATCGGTTCAGTACTATTATGTGAAGAAATCCATCAATACAATATCTCCATACACTCATCTTAGCTCTCTAGTGAGTATCCTGCTTCTTCTAATACCAGTGGAGGTAAGAGCATCACTGGCACACTCCAATTTTGTTCTGATTCAGTTTTAAGAATATAAGAAATACTTGCCAATTTCTTCATCCATAAAAAAATTGTAACATGTCAATAATAAAACCAAAAGCAAAGCAAAAACAAAAGTATTTTAGCATCTTTAGCACTAGCAAATTTATTTCTGAATGAGCTCTCGTGAGTTTGGTTCACTTTTTCGGACACATTAATTGTACTGTATTAATGAAAGCTCACATTGGCTCAACACAATGCTCAACACAAGCCAATGTTGGTTAGTGTAGTAAGCTACAACTTGCAAAAGCCTCTCCTGGTGACCTTAACACCTGAGCTGGTTCATACTGTGAGATTCGATCTTTGAGGTAGCTGGGACCCAGATTGTACAGTGCTTTGTAAGTTAAGGCCAACACTTTGAATTGTGCCCAATAGCTCTTTGGTAGCCGGTGGAGTTGCTTTAAAAGAGGTATAATGTGATCTCTGTACCCCTCCCCAGTTAGCAACCTGACTGCTGCATTTTGGACCTGTTGAAGTTTCCTGAGATTTTTCATTGGTAGTCCCACATAGAGTTCATTACAGTAGTCTAACCAGGATGTCACTACGGCACGTGTCACAGTGGCCAGAGCAGGCGTAACTGGCATACTTGTTTTAATTTTGCAAATGCATTCCTGGCCAACAGATGTGACCTGGGCATCTAGGTTCAAGGATGAGTACAAGAGCATCCCCAAGCTGTGAACCTCTTTTTTTAATTGGAGGGAGACCCAATATTCATATACAGCGGTTGAAGTTTGTGCAGAAAATTTATATCTTCACTGAAAACTTTGCACCAGAATGACAACCACAAATGGTCCCTTCATACAACAGTGTTTCAAATGTTGTCGGACACCTGGGGAATCCCCATGATAGATGTTTTTGCCTTTCCAGTCAATACCAAATACAACCTTTTTTGCACCAGGGTGGGAGTTGGCCACGGATCGATGGGTGATGCCTTCATGGTTCTATGGACATCTCATCTTCTCTTCCTTTTTCCTCCAATTCCACTCCTATTCTGAACCATCTTCAAAATAAAACAGGACAGGGTGAATGCCATTTTAATCACCCATTGGTGGCCTCATCAACATTGGTTTCCAACCCCCTGGGGCATCACGTCACAGTACTTCAGGTTACCTCTCAAACCCGATCTCCTGTCTCAACACAATTTCCAAATCCTTCGCCTGGACCTTCAGTCTCTGCATCTGACGGCATGGTGATTTCCCCCTCCATCCCACACATAATACAGGCTTCCAGGAAACCGTCTACTAGATTCTTATATTGTTATAAGTTTACTGTCTTCAAAGCTTTTGCCAACACCAACAGATTTCCAGCTGTGCCTGTTTCTATAGACCCCCTGCTACAATTTTTACACCATCTCACATCAAATAATAGAACTGTTTTTACCTTGAAAGTTTACGTGGCAGCTATAGTATCTTACCAACCACCATGCTTCTGCTCTTTTCTGTCATGTCTTGCTCAAAAATCTTCTCAAGGGACCCCTTAATATAACATCTGAAGTAAAACCTCCAGTACCACAGTGATCTCTACAACTGGTTTTGAACCAACTGAGAACACCTCTGTTCGAACCTCTCACCAAGGCTTCTGACAGATTACTCTCCCTTAAGACTATTTTCTTAGTAGCCATGACATCTGCACGCCTCGCAAGTGAGTTGTCAGCTCTAAGGCCTGACCCACCTTTCCTTCAATTTCATCCTAATAAAGTCACGCTCTTCCTGGACATTTCATTCTTGCCTTAAGTTGTCACAGATTTTCATGTGAATCAACCAATCTTGCTACTCACTCCCCCCCCCCCAAATCCTGCGACTGATTTAGAATGTTCTTTACATTCCCTGGATGTCAAAAGAGCCCTCTCATATTACCTTTTCAGGACATCTGCCTTCTGTTTAGATAAGAAATATTTATTTGTACCTATGGACCCAAAGGAGGTGCTGCAATGTCTTCTCAAGCCATATCTACAGCTATTGTGTCAACCATTTCCTTAGCCCATGAACTTGCCAATGTTCCTTTACCAAGATAGATTCATGCTCATTCCACTCGAGCTATGGCTGCTTCTACCTCCTTCCTCAAAGGTGTTCCAATACCTGACATTTGCAAGGCTGCCACTTGGTCATCTTCTGTGACTTTTGCCACACATTACAGACTGCACACCCGTGCCTGTGCTGATACGTCATTTTGGCGTGCATTGCTGAATTATATTCTGTCGTGACTACCTAGTCACTTGCTACTCACATAATATGTGCAATCACCGACGATCACAAAGAAGAAAAAGAAGTTACTTGCCTGTAACTCTGGTTCTTTGAGTGGCCATTCTGTGATTCCACACATACCTGCCCTCCTTCCCCACTATCCGTCATGTCACAGCATTTTGTTTTTCATTTGATGTCCATCTCTAGTTACTAGGGTGACTGACGCCTTAAGATAGATGTCTTAATTACTTTGCAGTTGTCTTCATAGACAACATAGTTTGTGTTGTGGATTTTACCCTATTGATCATTATAATAAAATTTGGCGAGTTATTAAATTAATTTGTGGGGAACACTCACTGAAACCCAATGAAGATTTGTTGTGTAGCCTAATGTTCTGTTAATTGAGTTTTAAAACAGTTTTTTTGATGAACAGGGATATTATCTTGAAAAGTGTTTTCATATGCTGGAAAAACCCCCAAATGTTTCAGATCTTCTTGCCCATAATTTATTTTTCGATTTGTCTACATGATGCCCCAGTACATAATATGGCAAAAAAACCCTCTTGCATCAAAAATGAACTGATAGAACAGAAATGTATCTGAGAGTAAGGTGGAATCCCAGGAAAACAGGTAATGAAAGGCAGGAATTAAGATGAATCGGATTGTCTTTAAAGTTTGGTGGACACAGTGACAAACGGCTGATAGAACACCTGCCAAGAAAGGGAAAGAAAACGTCATTATTCAAAATAAAAGACGCACATTCCCGAGGCTCTCTGTTTCCCTGAATCACTTTGTGGCACAGGATAAATGGGGCGACAGGAAAATGATGAAGCCAATGGAAATATCCACCTGCCAGGCAAGCTGGCAATTGTGGAATTTAGTAGGCATTCACTGTCAATGATAAAATGTCAGGTTTTATTTCTTTCACTGGGATTAGGCAGGGGAAACTGGCTTTTGAGTAAATTACATATGTGATTGGGCTCCGTTCTGGGTCGTACTTTGTCACCTTGTGCATTTGCAATGTAATCTGTCGCATTCAAACTGCTGCTAAAGCAGTTAGTTCTCGTGTAACTCTAAATTGCCTTCATTGGATATTGCACGCACTAGTTTTCTTGTCTAAGCTGTTCCCTTATCCTGGCCCAAAGTAATATTAATTTAGCCTGACATAAGCAATGTTCGTGTTGTTCAGTTTTAGGATCCAGATTACAATAGGCAGTCTTTTGAGGACGGACGTTGGAATCGAATTGGGTGCTGTGTTGTTTCAAAATGTGTTTAAAATGCATCATTGTTGGACTGGGCAGCAAATTATTTCTTTTTGCCAAGTGTTGGCATAACTGGCAAGCGGTTCTATAGGAGAAGGTCTACATTTATGTCTATGCTGAGGCCTGATCAAACATGTCATCCTGCTAAAACCTCCACCCAGAGAAATAAACATTACATGGATCCAGATTACCACTGCCACATAAAAATATAAACCTTTGAAAAGTTGCATCTAGACTAAGGTAGCCTTTAAAGTCATCCCAGTTCCTTGGTTAACTGTCTGTTTTTAAATATATAGGAAGGAAAGCTCTACATTGGCATGTGGCATATGGTTTTATTAGAACAACAGACACATGAGGACAAAGATGAGGGGAAAGTGTCTGTAGTAAAGTTGATAAAACAGAAGGTTTTGCACATTTCAAAGAGTTTGAAATAGCCTAACCCTCCATCAACCAAATTCAGAAACCTTTCATTTCAAGGTAATGCTTTAGTAATGTTATCATTGGCTGGAGTAATACTGTCATATAATAAAAATATTAGTTCAGCTTTTGAATGAAAATCTTATTGGCTCAAGAGTTCTCATTTGGCCTTGTGCTGATGACCTAAGAATGATGGCAGTTATGGCTCCTGTCTTCCTCAACTCTGGGTAGAGTACAAAACAGATTAAGGTCTAGTTGCACCTCCCTAGACCTTAATCTACAAAGCACTATATGACCTGGGTCCAAGCTACCAACGATCAAATCTCACAGCTCGGGTGTTAAGGTCATCAGGAGAGGCCTTTCCCTCCGTCCCGCCAATCTCACAGGTACGTCTTGTAGGAACACATGAAAGGGCCTTCTCGGCTGCTGTACCCAGACTCTGGAGCTCCCTCCCACTAGAGGCCAGGACAGCTCCATCTCCGATGTCTTTCCAGAAACAGGCAAAGACCTTTCTCTTCAGGCAAGCTTTCCCTGAATGGACTACCTACTGTGTCTTTTATTTGAATCTACCAGACATGGCTACACAGACTTGGTTTTTATAACCACTTAGAACTTAGAGAGAGTATATATCTCTCCTTGTGTGATTGCATTGACATTACGTTATCAATGGTTAGTTTTAATGTTGCCTTCTAATGCTGTAAGACATCCCTCAATTCCCTGTTTCTCATACTGAATATGTCTTAACTGTAATGGACTGTATATAGTCTCTCCTTAATGTAAGCCGCCTTGGGTCCTTTTCCAAGGAGAAAGGCAGGGTAAAAATACTGAAAAATAAATAAAATAAATAAATGTATTGTATCAGCATGGATATATTGTTATTTGAGAGTACTCATCACACACTGAAAGGGAGCACTCTAGCCTCACTTTCCTCTCTCTCTCTGGTATCACCACCTGTACACATAGAGAGTGACAAGGCTGAAGAGGAGAGCCTTGGCTATGTACATGAGCTGGAATTTATGCATATCCTGGAGTTTGCATCCATGTGGAGCGTCCCCATGGATAGCAGGGATTCTCCTATTCAGACTCATCAGGCTTCATATTTTCAGCTTCTTAGACAGTGGAAACAGGAAAGGCTAGAGCAGTGATGGCAAACCTTTTAGAGACCGAGTGCCCAAACTGCAATTCAAAACCCAGTGATTTTTTTGCAAAGTGCCAATACAGTAATTTAATCTGTATACAGGTGGCTATGAAGGGACGATGCCGGGTGCCCACAGAAAGGGCTCCGAGTGCCACCTTTGGCACCCGTGCCATAGTTCCCCATCACTGGGCTAGAGTCTTTCCCCTCAATGCCTTTTGAGTATTCCCTTACTTTATTTCTGAGCAGAAATTAGGCCAGAATCAGAAACATAGCTGTGATTTTTTTTTAATTCTCCTTGAGGGAAGGGCCATTCAGTCTGGCAAAGTCTGTCCTCTAAGCTTAGAAAAACAGTCTTCTGTTGCTTCAGAAGTAGAGGTGGGCCTCTCTCGTTGGTTCACAGATGTCAAAGTTATTAAACACAACAGATGTGGCAGAAGCAAAACAGAATATCTAGTGTGGCTGGCTGCTCCTTGAATGTCAACTGGTAACTTTATGAGAAGGCAAGGGGAATAAAAATATTGAGTTCCTTAATTGAGTCCGAGCAAAAACTTCAGCTCCTGGAGAACTCAGTTTGAGGATGTAGGCTGTTAGGCAGACTTCGGGATAGAAATTTTTGCAATCTTATTTTTTCTTAGCCATTTATCCTCTTGTAACCTTGCATAAATACTAATGGTAAGCCACAGTTTTCTTTGTGTAAAATAACAGTGATAAAGTGATACAGGAGCAACGAGAGTGGCAAAAAACGATGCACTGTTTAAGTGAAAAGCAACAGCCTTATGTCATATTTGATTATATTGGGTCCATTTTGCGGAATTTTTCATTTAGGCATCCCTCTTCCCTTTCAGATAAAACTGTGAAACTATGGAAAGTCAGTGAACGTGATAAAAGACCAGAGGGTTACAATCTCAAAGATGAAGAAGGAAGGCTGCGAGACCCTTCTACAATTACCACACTACGGGTAGGGCAAATGTGACTTCTCTCTCTCTCTCTCTCTCTCTCTCGTACAACCACGAAAAGCAGGTATCTTCCATCTTACTTCTCATAGCATATCTAATGCCACTTGAGCTCAGCCCATAGCAGAAAGCTCTCATCGGAAGCATTCTGCTTCTTAACACGTAAGTAGCATAAGCAAAAGTATTAACTGCCCAAGAGAAAGTAATAAAATAGTGTTTAATGACACTGTAATAAGGAATACAGCTTTGTGTGAGGTTGAGGGATTCCTTTTGAAATACATATGAACTTTTGGGATTGTGGTGAATGCAGTCCTCACTGTGAGGTTAACAGCAACACAATATGTCTATTTTAGATTATTTTACATTACCAGTTCTGCTCTCATGACTTAATTGTCACACATTATATCTGTTCAGACTTAGCCCTCAACTGTAAATCTTCCCTGATGGACTTAGAGGATAGCCTGCTTAGAATTACAGATGGTTGCACACACAAGTGTTAACTTGCATAGGGATTATCTACATGTAACTGTTTCTCATTAGGCGTGCGGGTGAGTTGGAAAACACTTCAACTCAATTTTACACAGCAGGTTATTTTTCTTTTTTAAAAAAAGGTTTTCCGGGTTTGAACATAGCCTAATCCTCCATCAACCAGGTAGAGAAATCTTTCATTTCAGATGGTTTAGCAATATTATCATTTGATAGAAAGGTCAGTTCAGGCTTTAAATTAAAATATTAGTGGGTCAAGTTCTACTTAGGCTTTGTGCTGATGTCATAAGAGGGATATCATTCATGACTATGGTCTGTACCACCATCAATTGTGATTAGGGGAAGAACTGGTAGAATAGCTACACCATTCTAGAAAGCCTCCTTACATCAATGTGAAGTTCTATCCAGGTATTACTATTTGGAATTATTCACCACACATGGTGGGGAGCACTCTGACTTCACCTTTCTCTTTCTCTGGTTTTACCATATGAACACATAGAGGGTGACATGCCTGAAGAGGGGAGTTTCTGGTATTTTCACGAACTGAAATACATGTACTGGAAAATCAGAGTTGTATCTCAACACTGTATCTGGAGAAAATTATGCAAAGGAATAAAATTCAGAGTTACTGCATTAAATCCAGTATAAGTCACAACTCAAATAGGCCCATTGCATCTGTATGGATTTTGTAAGTTAACTTTTTTGTAAGTTCTATTAATTTGACAGGCCTACTCTAGATGTAACTTGTAAGTGGATTTCAGACAGTGTTTTCTAGCTCTGAATGCAAAGATTCTTAGGTGAGGAAAGATTCTGCATGTTCAGTAATTCTTCCTGCCTCAGGAGAATGTGATAAGGTATATCATAACAAATGGGATGGATCATCTGGTTGCAAATATTTCCCCAACAAACTTAGATGTCTTGTTTGGAGGCTGTTGTCAAGAAATTTAATCCCTCGTTAAACTCTAAATAAACCAATTGTAGTGACATTTATAGTACTTTATCATTCCTGTAATTTTTAATTAAATAAATATGCAAGTTTGTCCTTTTAGCTCTGCCCTTGAAGCCCAAATCTAAAAAGTTGCCCTAAACCCCACTAAGATCACTTACCACTGATTTATATCGTAATGTGGCAAGGCTGCTTCAGCTGTAGTTGATACGTTGCTGCTAGTGCTCTATGGAAAATGCATTTGGTTTGAGTGAGACACACTGTTGTGTATCTGATGTCTTTCACTATCACTCTGCAGACCTATTGCTTTCTTGAAATAGCATTCTGGTTTAAGAGTGGAACTGCTCATAGAGAAGTATGTGTTCTGGTGATTTTTGCTTGAATGAGATAAGACCATTAACCAGTAGCCATTTTAAGTCTCATTTTTCACAAAGTACTTGTCCTGCATAGGAAAATCTCTGGGTTTTGTCTGCCACTAGCCTGTGAAGTTTTAGAAGAGAAGGATGTTATAAATTCTACTACATTTTCCAGACTATTGTGAGATACATTTTGAATTTCTGTTGCCCCCTCTTATACAAAATGTCGGGTTTAGTATCAATTATTAGTCTTACATATATTTTTGTATGGTTGCATAATATTAACATTTAACGCCTTTATACACAGTGCTATGATTATTCCAGCTCATCTTCCTAGGTCCTTGTTTCATTGCCTTGAAGCTGGCAAAGACGGTTAATAACTCCAGACAGCTAATTAATTGTCACTAAGAAATAAATGGTTTCCATACTGCACTGTCCTGTCTTGCTAGTAAGCACATTGTTCAAGCCTGAGAAGAGGTTTCTATGTTGTTACCTGTTTGTTTAGTATCATTCTGAATATCACATTTGGAAGTTTTGCCTTTTTTCACTGTCATTCCATAAGCCTATTAAAATAATTTCCCCAAGATACTATATGGCTAGACTTATATGTGAATATTTACATAGGCAAATGTGAACCAGATATTGCTATTGCTTCATCTTTTTCTTTTCTAAAGCACATTGCTGATGGATTGCCATCCTCTGTGTCTTATTGCATTAGAAAAGCATGCAAGTGGCATGTAATGTTTGCAGTGGGAGGATAGTTGTTGAAATTGGCCAATAGAAGATTCTGCTTTTTTTAGAATGGACCTGATTACCATTTTCTTCAAGCATGGAGGGAGATATCCCTCCCACAAGGAGGAATTCATGTCTTGAAATGCCCACTCTTTCTATCCTCTCTGGCAGCTTTTTAAAAGCCAGGAGGGACCTGGCTCTGAGCAAGAGGTGGCAGGTTTGGAAAGTGTGCAAGCACCTTGCCCACATTCTCAGGCATCACTGAAGGAAATTGATCCAAGAAAATGGGACTAGATGGGACTCTGGACATCTAAATTTGACTTATTGCCCCAGTAACAGAATCCAGGTCTCTGTCGGTGGCTGCAAAGTAGTTGCATAGAACGACATACAGTAGAACCCTCAAATGTTGCCCCGTTCCAGGTCATGGGACACTTTAAAGAGTTCTTCCTAATGGTTAGAGGCCTTACTCACATAGTAGGCTCTCTTTGCAGCA
The DNA here is from genome assembly GCA_023846285.1 of Phrynocephalus versicolor. Lineage (NCBI taxonomy): Eukaryota > Metazoa > Chordata > Lepidosauria > Squamata > Agamidae > Phrynocephalus > Phrynocephalus versicolor. Next base: position 49,544,582 of record JAHTLZ010000010.1, read on the forward strand.
TTGATGGCATTACAATAGCGACCAGAGGTGCTTCAAACTGCAGTCTTATTAACATCTAAGGGAGTTCTCATTATTTTATGTTCACACTTGGTTCTCACTGCTGGGATACTTCTCCTTGCTTGCAAGCAACCCCTCTCTCATCCTAAACCCAGAAACTCATTAGCAGCATCAGGAGGCATAACAGAGGTGCTAACTAACACAAGCAATCAGGTCCTGCAACAAACCCAGCTGCCAGTATTGTCTCCATAGCTACTCTGGCAGTGCTATTGTTGCAGGACCACATAATATTTCCTGCAACATCAGGGATTCGTACATTGTAGTATATGCTGTATTATATATAGGACAAGCAGTCCAGTCACTAAGGAGAATAATAAACAGGCATAAATAACATTCCCTACAACATTAGGGGTCCATACTCTGTGAAATATGCATTAGGTGTCCTATAATTAACTGGTAATGTCCTGTTGCATTTTACATAGGACTAACAATACAGTCGCTCAGCAAAATAATAAATACTGTAGCACAATTCTGGCATCAGACATGGCAGAATTTAGAAACCAGCAGGGGAGTGTTCCAGCCTCTCAAGACACTCTGTTCATGATCTTAAATTGCCATTCTTGAGGAAAGAAATTCTCTTCAGTGGGAGGCTAAAATGAAAAATGGGTGAGTTATAATTCATCAGGAGGTTGCATTCTAACTCTTGTGGCCTCAGGTTGGAGGTTTAAAAACTCAACTCAAAAAGTTGATTAGCTTACTATTGCCAGGATATTTATATTTATCAGCAACAACTGTTTGATCAGTGGCACTGTTAATAATGCATTTGCCACTGACCTCTGTGTGTGTGTGAGAGAGGGGGGGGTTATAAGAAGAGAGAATTTACCTTTCCCTTCTTCTTACTCTTCTGAACTTAGCTATAATACATCTCTTTTTAGACTGCCACTGAACTTCTTTGTTGCAACAGATTGACAGGGTTCCCTTGTGGAAATTGTTAAAACCGTCACTGTGATACATGTTATCTTGGATCAAGCTATAAAAGGGTGTCTTCAATCTTTGGGAGCTGGTGAGTCCGTGTGGAATTCTGATAATACAGTGGATGGGCTCATAAAATGGTTGCTGTGGGAAAGAGTTGCCCATTAACAAAATGGCTATCTTGATGGGCATAGCCAGTCATAAAATACACATTTCTGACAAAGAAAACTGGTGAGCCTGAAACTAAAATGATTGCCATGAAGTTGCAATTGCCACATGGTGAAGTCTGAATTCCAAAACATAAAACCATTTTGAAACAAACTGGGTTTCTTTCCAGCAACCATTTCATAGAAGAGAAACTGCTGATTAGGCTCTATAAAGGCAGAGGTGGAGTCTAGTCACAAAAAACAAACCTTAAAGACAATGCAAAGCACATAGAAATTCCAGTTTCATGGAAGGCCAGTTGATAATGCTCAAGGGAACACTAACATGCAGATAAATCCCGCACAACACTCCAGCTTAATTTTTTCTTTTCTTTTTTTATGACTGAGCACATTTGGAATGGAAGTACCAGGCTGTAGTGGCCCACAATTTGTATTCTTTACAAATGCTGTGAGGTCTCACCCAAAAATCAAGTGTGTCACCTCTGAGTCTTACGTGCCATTGTTATTTTGTCCACAAAACTAGACCATCCTTAGGAGAAGGTGGACCTTTGCCCAGTTTGGGTTTTATTTTAAAATCACATTTGTATAACGTTTCAGAATAATACTCAAATATTTTATCCATCATTCTTTCTACCCGATTCCTTTCACTACAGTTTTGTAATTCAAAATGACACACAGACATTCAGTAAAAATTAAAATCTCGATGAGACAAATCCTGGAACAAAACATACTTTTATGACAACTTCTTAGATGTTGGTGCAAGGATTTCAACCATAGACCTGTTGTGCTCAAGTGAATGATTCAGAGTTATCAAGATTTGGATCTGATTGTGCTGGAAAGGGTCACTCACTGGAAGTGATCTCTATTAAAGCAACCCTTCTGTGAGGACACCAGTTGCCGCAGGCCAACTCCAAAACAGGGAGGTCCTGCTACTGAACCCAAAATGATCTAGCTTGGGTACAGAAAAGGTTTTGGCTGGTTTGCCATCTCTGGTGTGTTGTCTGTTTGCTGAAAAAAATAGCAATGGATAGTGCCAAAAGCAGCCAAACTAAGAGCTGCTTTCAGAGACCATTGAGGGAGAATCTGGGACACAATATGTGTTGGCTAATGGGATTCACTGTGACTTTGGTTAGTTTAAGAATAAGATATTGTGCATCTTTTATGCACAATATCCACTCATGGAAAAGTTGTTACGTAAGTTTTCCATTTCCCATCTGCCCTTGAATTCCCAAACTATGCTACCATCTGTGGGTCACCTATACATCTAGTCTGTGGTGTGGGATGGAACAATTTTATTTTTGAACACTAGTTCAAGATGCTGGATTGTGTGTGTGTGTGTGTGTGTGTGTGTGTGTGTGTGTGTGTGACGGGGTTAATAAAGATGTTCATAAAATATGAGAGACTTCATTAATTCTCTGCATTTACTTCTTGTGAACTGAACTTTATGATTTGCATAAAACTAATTTTGTATATGCTTATTTACCGGTAGTTAATATTTAGATTCTTGATGCCCCCCTTCCGACATCCATGATGTATTTTTGGGTTTATTCTTGTATGACTGTCCATCTTCTTAACTTTATTTTAGCGGTTGTTAAATTATCTGGAGGTCTGGGGCGTGTGAAGATCAAAGACACACAGAATTGGAGCTGAGCAATAGATTACTGGGGTTCTTTTTGCCTGCCTCCAGTGATTTATCACTGTCAAAAAGATCTCTGTTATTGACCAAGGTGAAGTTGCTGTGAATAATAAATGTAATATGGAGGCGGGGCTTCGTCATGGCGAGGAAAGCAGCACTGTGAGGGAGCTCTGATGCTGTGAAAACCCCTTTGATCCAGAAGGACCACTGCCAGAGCAAAGAGGTCTGGACAGAGAGCTTACAGGAGAGTAAGCTTTCTCAACGAAGCAGGGCCGGGGGCTAAGAGAGCCTGCTTTATCTTAAAGCAGTTTGATCTCGCCCTGGACATCGCCTGCTATTCAGGATCAAGATGGGGAAGGCACAAAGCCAAGCAAGCTATTGACGCCCCAGTTGGAGAGTTCCTGTGGTAACAGCAATTGCAAGATCTTAAGGAGTATGTATATCTGTTTTAAGAACTTTTGTTTAAGCTAAAAAAGTGGAACTGCTGATTAAAGACTTTGGAAGGAGAGAGGAAAAATCTCTAAAGTCAAGCGGCAGAGAGACTTTTGAATTGCCAATTAGCCGAGAACTGTTTACTGAAATCCAAGGACAATATACTTAAATTAGGCTATTAAGTAGTTACTAAGTGAGGAACTGAGAAGCATAAATCGCGTGTGCTCTTACAGGAGAGAAAACTTATAAGAGTTAAAAGTAAAGAAGACTTTAACCTCCCCCCCCCACTCCCCTTTTTGCATGGCTTCTTAGTTCTATTGGAATACCCATTTTGAGTACTGTACATTAATTGAATGCAAGTTTCACCTGGTGAATCCACTATCTGAACTGTTTAGACTCGAAGCAGTACGGGTGACCTTGAATTTTTTTTTTTTCCCTCTTGGAAGAGTGGAGATAACGGTGTTGGAGAAAGCTGGAAGAGACACACTGCATTGATGGATTATAAATAACACACTTTCTCTACTGTGAAGAATGAAATTAAATAGACTTTGAAGAGACATACCAACGGATTACAAATAATTGTTGAACAGTAACTTTTGAAACCCACAGAGGGATCTTTAAGAAAAGAGAAAAAAGGGAAAAACATTTTTTGGGTTTACCAAACTCTATAGCTGATTATTTATAGCTCAAATTGGAGGTGAGAGACCAGCCTGAAAGACCTGGGAAGGTGAAATATTGGAGGTGTATATAAAAATTAGTTCTGGCTGGCAATCTAAAGAGACCTGGGCGGCTGAATTTGGAGTTGGGATAAAAGGATACTTAGTTGGATATAAAGTTGCCAGTTAGCTAGATAATCTGTTACGTGAAATCTTTAAAGTTAAAGGGGAAACCTATCATATTAAGAGTTCTAGACACATAGTTTACTGAATATATACTGTTAAGCATAAGAAAAATAGTGGAGAGTTGACAGTACTTGATTTATATCAGTGTTAGTAGCTGTTATATGTTATAGATAGGGTTCAATTAGTAGTACCTAAGGTTTTTTGGGATAACTGATAATATTGATTAATTGACTAAAGTATATAAAGTACATAATTTATCAACATGGCTTTCAAGGTACCAACAGGAAGAGGCAAGGCCACACCACAAATGACACCTCAAACTACACCCCAGAGTTCTCCTGAGACAACAAGCATGACAAAGTTAGTAGGACAATCTTCAACAGAGAGCTTAATATTACACAGTCTGCAACAGATGCAGGAAGCAATGAATCAACTCACCCAAACAGTAAACCAATTGGCAAATGAGGTGAAAGGCACAAACACAAGGTTTGATGATCTGTATAAGCAGGTGAAAACAAATACGGAACAGCTACAGGAAAGAAAGGAAGCAGCAGTCAAAGCTGAGAATCGGATGGATGTAATAGAAAATATGCAAAAGTTACAAGAAGATCGAATAATATCATTAGAAATGGAAAAAGCAGCTTATTTTATAAGATTGCAGAATGTCCCAGAATCCAAAGGGGAGAAGCTGGCAGATTTGATAAGCACATCATTGGCACCAATTGTGAATTTGAAAATGGAAGAGTTCCTATCACAAATTGATTCAGTCTACAGAGTGAGTTCAGCTTACACAAGAATGAACAGATTACCAAGGGAAATTCACTTGAAATTCACAAGATCGATGAGAGATATGGTGCTTAATGAAATACAAGGAAAACCAATCCAAATTTTAGATCAAGATATTACAGTTTTAAAACAGGTACCCTGGGAAATGCGGCAAAGGAGGAAAAAATACTCAGCTCTGGCAAAATACTTAAGAGAAAACTCAATTATTTATAAATGGCTGATACCAGAAGGCATATTTTTTCAACTTGGCCCTAAAAGATATACAATCAATTCTGTGATGAAGGCAGAAGATTTCCTAAGAAGTAGAGAGGAAGATATACCCTCTGATAGCGAGGAAGGAAAACAGAGGAAAGGAAAGGGGAAATCGCAGCATGAGACAAGAGAAGAACAACAAAAGCGTGCCATCACAAGAGAACAGAAAAGGAGAGAGGAAGAGAAAATAAAAGATAATAAAAAGGATGGAAATCTTGAATAAACAATTGAAGCTAGTCTCAATCAATATTAATGGACTGAACTCAGGACAGAAGAGAAAAAGAATATTTTTACAATTAAGGAAATTAAAAGCAGATGTCATCTGCCTACAGGAGACGCACATGAAGAAAAAAGATGAACACCTACTGAATTGTACTAAATTAGGAAAACTCTTTGCAGCCTCGGATCTGAAGGAAAAGAAGAGAGGTGTGGCCATATATGTCAAAAAGGAATGGAACCCAAAACTGATATATGCATCTGAAGATGCAAGAATCCTAATGTTACAAATACACAGAGATGGGAAAAAGACCTTAATAACCAATATATATGCCCCTAATGAGAAACAGGAGAAATTCTATAAAAGATTAGAACAAGAATTGCTTAAAACCTCCCAGCAGGAAAATTTAATTGTAGGGGACTTCAATGCCATATATGATAGGAGCTTGGATGTAAAAACACCACAAGGGAAACGGAAAAAGAACAGGCGAAATATATTGCCACGTGACTTCTTGCAATTGGCAGAGGAATTAAGCCTTGTAGATGTATGGAGAGTAAGGAATCCTTCTGCTCAAGATTACACCTTCTACTCAGACATAAATCATGGTCAAGAATAGATATGTGTTGGCTTACATCAGAGATCATGAGAGAAGTAAAGGAAATTGAAATTCTACCTAATACATTTGCTGACCACAACCCCAGAAATAACTGGCAATGGAAGCTAAACACATCTCTCCTGAAAAATGAAACATTTTTGAAACAAATCAAAGAGGAAATGAAGCTTTACTTTAAGGAAAATATATCTCCAGAAATTCCTATGGCTACTGTATGGGATGCTGGCAAAGCTGTTCTAAGAGGCCAAATAATTAGATTTGCGACACAGCAGAAAAGAGAAAGAGAACGGGAAAAAGAAGAAGCAGTAAGGTCTATAGAATAATGTGAAAAAGGTTTAAAACAAGACCCAAAAAAGGAAGACCTAAAGGCAAGGCTGAAAATGAAACAACATTATCTGAATACGCTATGGGCAGAAGAAATAGCAAAAAACATAAAATTTGCAAGGGCAAATTTCTTTGAAACAGCAAACAAACCAGGAAGATGGCTGGCATACAGACTTAGAAAAGAAAAAGAAAAAACACATATACAAAGCTTAAAGGATAAAGATGGAAAAGATAAATTTGACCATGAGGAACTGAAGAAGATAGTGAAGGATTTCTATCAAAAACTTTACTCACAAAAAGAAGTGCCCAAAGAAACGCAGGAAGAATATTTAGGAAAATATAGCAGGATAAAATTAACAGAAGAACAAAGGAAAGCATTAGAAGAGCCAATAACTTGTAATGAGATTGTGGAAGCGATTAGAAGTCAAAAAAATGGGAAGGCGCCAGGTCCAGATGGACTGCCCGCTGAACTTTACAAACAAATGACAGAGATCATACTATTACCATACAAAAAATTACTTGACAATATCACTGAAAGAAAAGAAATACCCAAAACATGGACGCAAGCAACAATATCACTAATACACAAAGAGAATACTGATCCTAAAGAGATAAAAAAATATAGACCTATCTCTTTGTTAAATGTAGATTATAAAATTTATGCATCAATTCTGGCCACACGATTAAAAAAAATTCTGGTGAAAGTGATACATCAAGATCAGATGGGTTTTCTGCCAAAGCGACAGATGAGGAATAACATGAGGATAATCCTCAACACCTTAGAATACTACGAGGCGCATCCAGAAAAGAAAATGGCACTGATATTCCTTGATGCAGAAAAAGCATTTGACAACATTAATTGGAATTTTATGCTAAGCCACTTAAAACACATAGGAGTAGGCCAAAGATTTAGGAACAACATTGAAGCTATATACACAAAACAAGAAGCTAAGGTGAAAATTAATATGGATATGACAGAGAAGATAGAGATAGAGAAGGGAACACGTCAGGGCTGTCCACTCTCTCCACTGTTATTTATCTTGACATTAGAAGTATTAAATCAACAAGTAAGAGATCAGAAGGCGATAAAAGGGTTAAGAATAAAGGAAGAAGAATATAAGTTGCAGGCATATGCTGATGATGAAGTTTTCATATTAGAAGACCCTATTGATTCAGTGGAATGCCTGTTGAAAACTATAAAGAGCTTTGGAGAAATGGCTGGTTTGAAGATAAATCAAGAAAAGACTAAAATCTTAACAAAGAATATGACAGCAAAAGAAATTAGAGAATTAGTGGAGCAAACACATTTTAAAGAGGAAAATACTATTACATATCTGGGAATAAAGATAACTAAAAAAGCAAGTACGATATGGCAAGACAACTATCTAAAACTTTTAAAGGATATACAAATAGATCTGGAAAAATGGAGCAAATTGCATTTATCATTACTGGGACGAATAGCCACAATTAAAATGATGATACTTCCAAAATTACTATTTTTATTTCAGATGATCCCATTACTATTAAAAAAAACATTTTTCAAGGAGATAGAAAAAGTAATAATGAAATTCATATGGCAAGGGAAAAAACCAAGGATCAGGAAAAAAGCTCTGCAAGATGATACTTCTAGAGCAGGCTGCGGCCTACCAGACTGGGAATTGTATTACAAAGCTTGTATACTGGTGTGGATAAAAGAGTGGATTACACTAGAAAATCAAAGAATTTTGAAATTAGAAGGCCATGATCTAAGGTTGGGGTGGCACGCGTTTGTTTGGTATAAGAAGGCTAAGGAACAGAAATACTTTGGAAATCATATGGTGAGAAAAGCACTCTGTTGGATGTGGGAAAATATTCAGAGACAAGTTTATAGAAAAATACCTGGATGGGTGTCACCAATAGAAGCATTTACACAACCAACACTGATGAGTGAAAACAAATTAGTGAGATACTGTGAGATACTGAAAAATGAAGAGGAACTAAAATCAGAGAAAGAATTTCAAAACCCAAAAGTGACGTTAGATTGGTGGGCGAAATCACAATTGACCTCGAGGTTTATTAAAGATAAGAAAGTGGGTTTTTATATAGAGAGAACTGAACTGGATAAACTGCTCTTGGGAACAGAGGGAAAGCTGATTCAGAAAATTTATAAATACATGTTAGATTTGAAAATGCAGGACGAAATTGTGAAAGACTGTATGATAACATGGGCACAAAATCTAGGACATAATATTGAATTAGCACAGTGGAGCCAGTTATGGGAGTGTAATGTAAAATTTACTAAGGCAATAAATTTAAAAGAAAACATATATAAGATGTTTTATAGATGGTATATGACACCACAAAAAATAGCAAAAATATATGGAAATACCTCAGATAAATGCTGGAAATGTAACAACAAAGAAGGGTCTTTTTATCATATGTGGTGGACTTGTGATGTAGCAAAGAGATATTGGAAAATGGTACATGAGATCTTACAAAAAATGCTGTGTTATACAGTTCCATTTAAACCAGAAATATTTCTATTGAATATTATGACAGAAATTAAGAATGTTAAGACAAAGCATTTGTTACTATATATTGTCACAATAGCAAGAATTTCATATGCCAAATATTGGAAAGTTGCAGAAACACCAACCAGACAAGAACTTTTGGAAAAATTATTTGAAGCAGCTGAAATGGACATAACATCAGAACTGATAAAGGACAAAGAGTTACAGAAGGCAAGAGACTGCTGGAAACCACTATATACCTTTTACGAAAAAGAACTAAATAGCTAAAAAAGGAGACTCCAACACTATTAAATTAAAATATAGTCTGTGTATTAATATATAGAAAAATATTGTAAATATACCACTTGAACTTTCCCTGTTTTATCCTTAGATTTCCCACCCCACCCATCCCCTATCCTATGTAGGGATTTCGATGATATGAAATAAATAAAAATATATTAAAAAAAATAATAATAAATGTAATATGTTGGGGAAGGTTTGCATGGCTTAGTTCTTTTGGCTGCCCTACCAGCAAAGAAAGTCAAAGACTGATCATTTGACCAGTGAAGATATCTGAGACCATGTTAGATTTACTCTGGCAACAAATAAAACTGATACATGGATAAGTATGGCATGTCGTTTTCAAGTATGGAACTGCAAAAATACTGAATAAAAATAATGTGCCTTTTATAGATTCCTTTTGGAACTCTGAGGATCCTGCTGTACTTGACATAACCTCTGTCTCCAAATTGGTAGCAAAGTACTCAAATAGAATTATAGTTAATCTAAGTGGACATTCTCACCTGCTTTATAAAATGTAATGTGGATGTGAGTTGCAGGAACCTGTCTTTGCTGTGTTGAAGAGTTTGTATGGCAGCATGGCTAGCTGTCCATCCAGCCCCAAACTTTAGTATTTCAGTGTTTGCATCTGCTTGTGTTTTCATTGTATCTATTTATTTATTTATTATTTATTTATTTGTTACACTTTTATACCGCTCCATCTTCCATAACGGAACTCTGGGCGGTTTACAGACTTAAAAAGGAAACATGAGATAATACAGCAGTAGCACAACCATCAATTAAAAACCAGAAAATAGGCAACAGAGAGAAACCCTCCAAGTGCAGCCTTACTATCATTTTGTTGCCTCTCCACCTTCACTGCCAACTCCAAATAGCTCTCGTAGAATAAAAATCCATGCAATGCAAGGGCGTCCCTTTGCCGTTTGCAAGGACCCTTTCCTTTCCTCTTCCTTACAATCTCACACCTCGCCTGGTCCCGGGGGAAACTCGCGAGGAAGTTCTGCTCTCTGCTTCTTTCAGCAGCAGAAGGCAGGAAAAAGGAGGAGGGGGTACCGATTCTTCCCGGCCCGGCCTCTGCTTCTGGCTCCTCCTTTACCACCAGCCTTTTCTCAGGCGCAGTAGACTTTTTGTGACTGGTTTGTTTTTGGCGAGGATCAGAATCTCCCAAGGTTCGTAGGGGGGGGTTCGGAGGAGGCTGGTGGGCACGACTCCCCTGATCGCCAAAAGTTCGGCCCAGGGGACGGCAAGACCGAAAGGTCCAGGCAAAGAAAAGAACTGGAGCGAAAACCGAGCTGGGCACCCCGCCGCTACGACGCTTCCCGCAGCCTCTTCTCACGAACCGGGAGCCCATTTCGAGGACGCACCGTTCCTCCTCCCCCGTCCTCCCCCCACCGCTGCAATCCCCAGGCTGCGAAAAAGGGGCGCTCCTTTTGGGGGGGTTCCCCTCTTTGCACCCCATCTTACAGATCTTACCTTACATGGTGGTTGTCCAAACTCCCCTAAGAATTAATGCACCGACTTTTTGCTCCACTTTTACCTTCCTCCACCGCCCATCTCCTCCCCAGCACTCAAACTGTGGCCAAATCCTTTGAAAAGAGCAGCTATCTAGTTATCTAGGCAGATAACTCTTCATTTTAAATGTTTGCTATCCACTGTGTTATCAGCAGGAGGTGGGGGGTCCTTATCCTTCAAGTTTCTCTTGCTTGAGTGCTCCAAACTTTGGGTTTATTTATGGAATCCTGAGATAGGCAGACTGAAATATTATTAGGGAAGGCTACAAATGGAGGGTTTGCTAACTTCCCATCTAAGTTTTGAGGTTAAATGCCTGTACTGCAGGTAAAACTGTGCTCACGACCTGGGTTCAATCCCCGGTAGCAGGCTCAAGGTTCACTCAGCCTTCCATCCTTCTGAGGTCGATAAAATGAGTACCCAGCTTGCTGGGGGGTGGGGCAATGTGTAGCCTGCACACTGTAATTAAAAAAAATTGTAAACCGCCCATAGACCACTTGTAGTGGTATGGGGCGGTATATAAGCAGAACACTTTGCTTTAATGGAATGTTATCTGACACAGAATACAATTCTGGTTTATTTAGACAACTACAAACATGGGAACACAAGGAACTAGACTTGAAACCCCAAGGCCACCTCTCCTTTGTTTCCCTTTTCCATAGGTATTTCAAGACTTTTACATATTGTTTAGGATTAAGACCGGTTTGATGCCCTAGATCAGTGTTGGTGAACCTATGGCACAGGTGCCAAAGGTGGCACTCAGAGCCTTTTTGATGGGCACCCGACATCACCCCTTCACAGCCACTTGTATTTGGGTTCAATTGCTCTATTGGAAAAATTAGCGGGTTTTGAATTGCAGTTTGGGCGCTCGGTCACTAAAAAGTTTGCCATCACTGCCCTAGAGCTTTTAAAATTGCCTTCTCCAGGAATGCACTTGCTGTATTGCTAATAGCGCAGTTACAAACAAACAAAGCTGGAGACAGTTCATCTCTGTGTCCTTTCTGCATGTTACTCCCACATGTGAAGGCTAGAAGTTAATTTTTTTCTGAGTTTTATCCTGCCATTTATTTATCAATATTAAATCTGACTTTGAAAAGGCTGGTTTGAAGTCCTCAGTAGTGTCTGTGTGTGCAAGAAATGGTCAGATCCCATCCCAGCTCAGAGAATCCTGCCATGTCTTGGGGGATGGGAATTTGCGCCAGGGGATGTGCTTATTTTCCTCCTTTCGTTACATCCTGGCTTTCCTCAACTCATGTGGTTCTTCCTTGGGTGTGTTGTGCTTGCACTGTGCTTTCAGGCTGCCAGAGATCTGTAGCAATAAGTATGTTTGAACAACCCTGGAGCTCCTAGGTTAATTTCTTTCTTCCTTCTTCCTTCTTAAATTGGTACTTGCCTGCCTGCTTAGGCATTCCCCTGGCAGCACAACCAGAAAACTCAGGATAAGTAAACAGAAAGGAAGAAGAAAGGGCTTTATCACCAACCAAGTTCTCCACTGCTCCTGTGAGCATTTTTCTTGATGCTCCATATGCCTTCTTATGTAAGAATGCAACCATTCCACAGTAACATTATTTCAATTGTTATTAGTATGTATGTATGTATGTATGTATGTATGTATGTATGTATGTATGTA
>JAHTLZ010000010.1:49556754-49573799 GCA_023846285.1 Phrynocephalus versicolor
TATGTATGTATGTATGTATGTATGTATGTATGTATGTATGTATGTATTTTAGGGTATTTTTACCCTGCCTTTCTCCTTGAAAAAGGACCCAAGCCGGTGTAGAGCAGGGCTGTCCAACAGGTAGACCACGGGCTACTGGTAGCCCACGAAGGGTTCAAAAGTAGCCCAACAAGCATCAATAAAAAAATGTGAGGGGATAAGTTCTCCACTCCTCCCTCCCCCATCCCAAGGATCACTACTGCCCCAGCAAAGTTCTCAGTCTGTCAGCCCACTGTCTTAGCTAAGCAGGCAGTTCAAAGGCCATGAGCATGTGCTCGGAATGGATAAAATTCATAAGTAGAGGTATTAGTTTAGTAGCCCTCAACCACTTTAGGCCGGAAAAAGTAGACCTCGGCCTGTTCAAAGTTGGACAGCCCTGGTGTAGAGTAATGAGGGATAATATACAGTTCAGTACAATTAAGACATGTTCAAATATTGAGAACAGGGAATTGAGGGACGTCTTGCAGCATTAAAAGACAACATTACATTAAAGCTACAAGAGAACGCAAACAGTTAAAGATAAAGGTAAAGGCGTCCCCTGCACATGCTTCCTAGTTGTGTCCAACTCTAGGGGCAGTGCTTATCTCCGTATTCAAGCTGAAGAGCCAGTGATGTGCAAGTTCATGGCCACGTGGCTGGCATGGCTGCAAGGAAACACTGTTTTATCTTCCCACTTTTTACGGCGGCACCTATTTATCTACTTGCATTTAGATGCTTTCGGACTGCTAGGTTGGCAGGAGCTGGGATTATCGGCGTGAGCTCACTCTGCTGCGTGGCACCCAGGATTCGAACCGCTAATCTGCCGACTTTGCAGCTGATAGTTTTTGGAAGCCTTAGTCCACTGAGCCACAACGCCCCCATGCAGTTAAAAGGAGAGTAAAATTCCATGTAAAGTTATGAGTGATGGAAACTAACATTGAAACATATTGTCAATGTAATCACACAAGGTTATAATAAGTTTATAATAATAAGTAAATTTTAGGTTGATTCTGCTGATTTTGGAGAAAATAGAAATGGTTAATGTATGGAGACACTCACTGTCAGAAACAGACTGGAGAAATTGTTACTTTTATTCAGACAGGCTATCTTTTTGTTCTTAAAGTTTAATGCTAATTCTTCTCAGGGTGCATTTTAAGGTTTTAAAACCAAGAGTCCTGCAGCACTTTAAAATTGTACCTGTTTCCCAAGGTGTGGCTGCATTAGTCCACTCACTATCCAAATCAAATGGCATCCTTAGAAAGAAGGTATATCTACGTATTGGAAAAACAAATGATTCCTCGGAGAACGAATGCTTCTGGAAGCAATTGGAGCACTTTTTTCATTGTGTTTTGGAGCCATTATGGCCTTTTTTGCTGAGGGATTTGTACCTTTTGGACTTGAAAAGGTAGGGAGATGATGTTTCCTTGCTTTCTTTTGTGTTTTTGCATTGGTTTCGATTGCTGTTTTGGCAGGAACGACTTGACCTTTGTTTTGGAGTTAGTAATCAAACTGGCATTAACTGTCTCCATTTTGCCTCCTAACATTGATAGTAGAATCAGTAAGTTGCTGTAATTTTCTGACATTTGGTGCAATCTGTCCCAAAGGAATGCATAATCATACATTAATGCATTTTCAACAAGGAATACACTTTCCTAAATATCAAGCATGATGGTGCTTATTAGGTGGTTTAGGTAATACCATCTATCTGTAAGAGTAAAGGATTAGGATGTATTTCAGCAAACTGTACTTTCCTTTCTTGTCTGGCATATAGAGAAGGCCAACAATAAGTACTGTACCGGTAACAATTAATTTACAGCACTTTGGTGCTGCTGATGCATTTGAGACCGGTAGTACTGTCCTTCCAAGACTTCATATTTTACAGAGATCAACATGAAACCTGTTTTTAATCTCAGTCCATTTCAACTTGGCTTCAGGCCTGGGTTTGATAGTGAAACGACTGTTGATTGCCTTGGCAAAGTGACTTTTGTAAGGAGAGAGATTAGAATGGTCCAGCTATACTGATCCTCTTTGATCTTTAAGCAGTACAGTTTTGATCTCTCAGTACCTTTTGCTAACACCAGCTAAAGTGTCTGACCTTGTGAGATTGGTATTGCAATCTGGTTCAGATAGCTACAACCCCCAAAGGTATCCATCTTATTACTTTTTTCCTTTTTAACATCAATATGCAGCCACTAGGTGAGCCAATCAAGGAATGTGGAGTTAGGAGTACAATGGTCCCCCACCCTTTCGCAGTTCATATACTGCGGTCCTGGTATATCGCGGGTCCGCAGTATATGAAAAAAAGGCCTCCTGGGGTAAGGAAGAAAGGCCTTCCCAGACCTGTCAGAGGACCCAGAAGTGCTTCCCCACAAACCGGGAGTGACTTTTGGTAAACCAGAAGTGACCTCCAGATAACTAGAAAGCACTTTTGGGGCCTCCAAGGGCCCGGGAAGCCTCTTGCAGGTCAGTTTGGAGCAGCGCCAGGCCTGGGGTAAGTACAAGAGCCCCCAGAGAGCCCCCCCCCAGTCACAACCCAACCCAGCATCCACATATTGCAGATTTTCAATTATCAATTAGGTCAGGTCCCTAACCCCCGCAATACATGGCGGTGTACTGTATTACTATGCTGATGCTACCCTTGTCAGGTGAATGTGTGCAGATGTTGAACTGGTATCTGGAGTCCATATTGGGATATATCAAGGTTAGTAAATGTAGAGTGAATATGGATGAGACAAAATGAATTTTTGGGTAAAGGGTTCCTGAGCCCAGGAAACGGATGTGCAGCCTATCATAGATGGTGCTGCTGGACTCCACTGAAAAAGCAGATGATTAATTTGTGGATATTTTGTGATCCATTCCTGTCCCAGCAGGGTGAGATGGCTTCCTGTGGGTAATTAGCCTTTCACTAGCTTCAGCTGGATTGTTCCTTAACAGGGATAATCTAGCTACAGTGGTACATGTTGCTGTAACCTTCCAGTTGGATTGCTACTATTTTGTCAGACGGGCTGCCTTTGAAGTTGACCCAGAAGCTTCATCTAATACAGAATGTGGCAGAAAGAAGTGTAGCTAGTGTGGGCAGGCATGATTTCTGAAGAAGCTGCACTGGCTGCCTGTTGCTGAAGTCAGTTCTAGGTGCCAGTTGTAGCAGATAAAGTGTGGTTGCAATCTCCAAAATGAGCCTGGGCTCTTGGTTTAATCTCTCCTGCTGAATGTCCACAAGAGATAATTGGTGCAAATAACATCTAGGGCAGTGGTTCCCAACCTGGGGGCCAGGACCCCTTTGGGGGGTCGAACAACCATTTCACAGGGGTCGCCATGAGCCAGTGTAGAAAAAGGCACAAACGGCTTGGGTCTGGAGGAGGAAGGGGGGAGAGTGAGTTACAGCTTGATGGGTTGGAGGGGATGTCAGTCAATGGCACCGGAGGCTGTGATTGGCTGAGGGTGCCTGTAGAGGGAAGTTCTCTATGGCAGCTGTGGCAGTGGCCTGCCAAAGGGGGCTTGTGGCCTCTTCCAAGCAGGGCAAGGGGGTCACCACAACACGAGGAACTGTATTAAAGGGTCGTGACATTAGGAAGGTTGGGAACCACTGATCTAGGGTTTACCGTCTCTTTAAATGGGAAATATTTTCATTTTGATCCTTCATTCTGTAAATGAAGCAGCCACTGAAGCACTGAGAGAAGTGTTTTCCCCTCACTTTTAACTACCCTTCCGGTTAGAAGAGAAGGCTTGCAAATGTCCCCCTGGGGTGCTCCGCACAGCAAGAGACTTTTCTGTTTCCTTTCATGAACAAAAAAACAGGGTGGGAGAATATATGGGAATGAAATGGCTTCCAGCACTATTAGCGGGAAAATCTGGTTTTCAAAATAATGAAAATGTAGCAGGCTTTCTTTCCTATGGTTTTCCAATACAGTATATTATTTTGATAGCAAAGTGTTTTCCAAAAGTGACAGTTGAGTGAATATATTTGTGTCTGTATAAAATGATTCCATCTTACAAAGAGTTGGTTCTTTTGAAGTTCGTGCACTCTGTTCTTGTACTAGGTAACACACTCTTCCATTCTGCCACATAGTCATTCAATGCAGAAAATGGAATACAATTTACATTAATGATTAGGAGGCCTAGGATGTTGGTGCACTGCAGAATGAATGTAAAGGGAAACTGGGAAACAGTGGCTTCCAATATGTCTTGTTTTCTCCCTTGACTCTTCTGATGTCAGGTGCATGGTTCACCTAGCACGATCACTTCCACACCCAGAAAAGCACAGTTAGCCATCTGTGGTATGGATGCCACAAATGACACTGTTGCTGGTAGTTTGTGCTCACATGCTAGGATTGTGAGAAGATGTGGTTCTAGCTGTGCCATAGAAGCCAGGCTTATAGTGGTTTTTTTGTTTGTTTGTTGGTGTTTTTTTTGGGGGGGGTTCTGGTTGTTTCCCCAGGCTACGTAGAGCAGAGACAAAACCATGTCAAGGAATTTGGGTCTGGAAGTGCTGTACTTGAAACTGTCATATTCTGGGCATGCTTGAACATCAAAAAGGTGTAGCGAAACAAGCCGCAAAACTTTAGCCCGTGTCTTGCTTTTTGTGACATCCAATAGTTCTGTGAGAAGCCACGGAAATAAACCTAGAGGAAGAAGTAGGTTATTTCACTGCCTTGTTGGAAGAGAATTCAAATTACTGGGTTCTACCAAGTTTGAACAACACAGTAAATAAATTATAGGTGTGACACAGTAGTGATATCCATCAGGGAATGCATTAATGCGCACTGTCTCATGAACTAAAAATCACCCTCCTCAAAACTCTGGTTTACTGAAATGTTGCCCAACTCTTAGTCTGTAAATATGATAAAATAACAATAAAATTTCTTAAGCACTTTTATAAACAACGGTCAGCAAATATATGTGAACATAGAACTTATATATGTGAACATAGAATTTAAAGAACATGGTCGAGGAAGAACCATACCTTTCCTTTATATTAAGAAGAGAGGAAAAGGGAGACGGTGAAACTGAACAAAGACAATGGTAAAAGAAAATGTGAATTTAAAAACATGGGGATGTTGTAATGCCTAAATCAGGTCTGTATGCTCTGGTTGGCATCAGTGCCTCACTGAGACTCCCCCACCTTCAGGACCTCTCATTTTTCTTAAAGAAACCACTGCAAGCTTTACCCCCCCCCCCCACGCACAAAAAAAAAAATCTTGGTGTTGGGAACTTCTGTAAAGGAATCTTGTTATGAAGGAGGGGGGGGGAGAGTGATTATCCAACCACCCCCATCCCTTGGTTTCTCTTCAAAATCTGAGATTCACCTCTCTGCTTGGGGCATGTTTGATAATCAGATTTATCATTGATGATCACAGCTTCAAACATGGTAGAATGTGTGAAGTAAGCACTGTCTCCTTCAGATCAGGTTTTTCTTCTAGGTACTGTATATAGTAGCATCCGGAGAAAGAAGAAAGGCAGCATTGGTGATGATAACAATTGAAACTAGAAAAGGATAGTACCGGATCTGCTTAGTGTCCTAAGTAGTATTTCATTGTAAGCATTGTTATCAGCAAGAATGATCTTGGTTTTTTTTTTTTTAAGCATTGAAAAGGTTACACTGCATGAAACAGTCACAGGATATTAGTTGTGCCACTACTATTATGTTCTCATCTTGTTAGAGCACGGGGAATAAAATGCTTTTGGACCTTTTTTAATATTCCTAGTTATAACAAGAAGTAAAACATGATGTGCAGCTGCAGAGGGAGAATTCAAAATTGGAGATAGTGATTTAGCTAAGGAACAAAGGGGATCTCTTAAGACATATTATGTCTGAAATTGCAATGAGAAGAGGTCAATGGTAGTACTTGATCATCAGATAAGAATAATAGTACATATATTTAGGATTTGTTTCTAAGAAGAGCAGTAAAGTTGTCTAGACTTTGGTGCAATGAATAATCAAATGTCTGGAACTTTTCACTTTTCTTCTCATAGTATAAAGAATTCTTATTAAACTTCCCCTAGACAAAATCATCCTTCTCTTCCTGAGTGCTTGGTTTACCTCTGTGCAGTAGGTAAGCCTTTTAATGTAATGAAACAAGGACAGCTGATGAAGATGGCACACAAATGTACCTATTGGTTTCATGTTGCCACATGCCTCTTGTAAGCCCTGGTTTTCTTGGAGTACCTGATACATCAAGACATTAAGCTTCACAGGTAAACTTTGCTGTTATCTATTGAATTGTTAATAGGACCTTGAAAGCTGACAACTGAGCGCTACTCAAATGGAGAGGTAAGCTTTCAATTAGTTTGTGAGCCTCACAGCAATTCAAGACACAATCCATGTGTCATAAAGGTCCACTAACACCTCAGTTTTCTCTGCAGCATCAAAAAGGAAAAAGAACATTTCTGAGGTTCACTAGCAGCATATAACCTTATTGAAAAGTCTTTAGTTTGAAAAAAGGTTTGTCCATTACTGACGGAACAGAGTTTGCTTTTCTTGGAGGAAGGCAGAGATGGGTGTCTATAGTTTTTTGTTAATTTGATTCCTCCCCCCCGCAAACTGTTGATTTCCATGACATTTACGAACAGCCAAAACTGGATGCAAATGGCTGGTTAGTAGCTGCAAAGCCATCACAATAGCAAAGAGGCAGTCCCACATAAAATTTTTCTAAAGAATGCTTCTAATTCTTAGTCATGGCCCTTAAAAGGCAGATGCAGAATACAGCTTCTCTGTTCAGTAACACAGTTTTGTTTTATTTTATTTTGTTTTTGATATAGTAGATGTCCAGGTTTTTTTTTTCATGAGAGTCACAAGGATCCTCAAGGTGGACTATGGTTTAGGTATTATATGTACTGTAGTTTAATCAGGATAGGATGCAATGTGTTTCTTTTCTGAGTGTTTAGAAATCTCAGGAAACATTATTCGGGGGCTGCTTGCCCCTATTAATTTGAGCTGCAATGCACACATAACCACACTCAAATGCACAAATGTTTGCATGTGAATGAAGCAAATTGTTTTTCTTGGGTGTTGTTGGGAAGTACCTGAAGATAGATTTCTACTGTGTTTTGTGGTCATATATAGTAACATGAAATGGGGAAACCACAGATGACATATCTCCTTTGGCTTTTCCCGGGAGCTCTCCCCTCCGCCCCCCCCCACAAACCCAGATTATTCTAATCCCATTCATTATTATTATGATCACCATCTCTGGTTGGAGCACAATTAAAAATTTTCCCCTTCCCCCAAAAATCCTGAGTGAGATTACTGAGGAAGGGTAATTTTAGAGCCTCATAGCAGCACAGTTATACAGCCCCTGTTGTGTGTGTTAAGATTAATTCTTGTGAATTTGTTTTCCACACACTACTTGGTGGGTCAGTTCAAACATTGTGATAAAGGGGTTGGTTATAATTGCAATGTTAACACTCTATAAATTTACACAATACCAAGTGTGGTGTCTTGGATAGAGTTACAGACTGGGACTCAGGAGGCCTGGGTTCAGTTCAAAGTTCAGCCACGGAAACTCACTGAGACAACACCACTGCTTAAATACCTAACTTAGTTTGATTGCCCTGCTAAAGTTGCTATACATTGGTTCTCACTTGAAGGTACATAACAACAAACAACAAATACATTCGCACAGACCTTTCTCCAGAATGGCTATAATAGGGGTTTTAAAACTTTCATATCCATTTCGAATTGGCTATAGTTTCATATTATGGACAACACTGTGAACTGTAGCTGATCATAATGAAGGTTTATTGAAATAAGACAGTGTGAATTGAAGTTGGTATGTAGGAGACAAACAAGATGTAAGATTAACAAAAGCTTGTTGTTTGCTGTCCGCTTGATGTTTTTAGTGGTCCAATAAATGTTATCGCCTAGTCTTGCATTTGTATTGTTTTGGAGACCACACAGCATTTTTCTAATATTTTGCTGTACAGTGGTACCTCTGATAACGAATTTAATTCGTTCTCAGAGGTAATTTGTTATCCAAAAAATTTGTTATCCGAAACGTTTTTTCCCATTGAACTGAATGGGAAACTGATTAACCTGTTGCGGAGGGCCGGAAAGAGGCAAAAAAGCGGGGGGGGGGGGTTGTTCCAGACCTCTTTATAAAATGCACTTTAAGGCTTGCAGTGCTGGAACACCCTCCAGAACATCCCCCTGCAGTGCAATGCAAACATGGACAAGAGAAACCAGCAAGACTACCCCAGCCTGTTCCCACCCAAAGTGCAATGGGGAAAATGCAAACAAACAAACATAAGCAGGAAGAAAAATTGAGCCCATTTTGGCCTGCAGAGCAATGAAAAAAGACTACAAACATGGGGAAATGAAACCAGCCACACTACCCCAGCCTCTTCCAGCCAAAAATGCAAAGAAAAGCAGTGCAAATATTAATAAAAGCTAGCTCCCTATCTTACCAAGTTTCAAAGGTCCAATTCCCTCAGCAAAACATGTCCAGACTGGCTCCCAAACACCATAAAATGCTCTAACTCCTTTCACCACTCCACAAACTATGCATCCTGCAATGCATGCAGGGTACACATTTTTTGCAAGGCATTATGAAACATTTGTTATCCGAGGCAGCCCATAGGGAACATTTGCTATCCGAGGCAGCCCTATACCTGGAGGTTTCCATTTGTTATCCGAAAAATTTGTTATCCAAGGCATTCTTTATCCGAGGTATTACTGTATTTCCATAAAACAAACTGTTGTGGTTAGTGAAAAAATCATCCTAGTAATCACACAGAATGAGGAGAGTGAAACAATCAAGCTGAAAGCTTGCTGCCTTTAAACTATGGTTTCTAGCATACAGACAACCTTTTACAGTGCTGAGTCCTTTGAACTTGCCAGTGGTCCAGTGTAATTTAGTTCCCCTGTCACTCTGAATGTTTCTCAAAAGGTGTCATGATCAGGCAGTACTCATATGTTCAGTTTATATTTCGATGTGATATTGATACAGCAATACCGTGAGGGTCCCCACCCCCAACCCTGACTTCCAGTTGGTAGGATTAATTTAAAGGGATTTTGTGATGTTTAATAGGAATTGATTACTGAAATCCAGTAGAAATTCACAACTATAGTAAATCCACTGAAACAATAAAGTACATGGAAGACCTGACTCTTCATATATCCATTGATTTAATTGCCTATTCTAGCTAGTACTAAATTTCAGCCTTGATCAGAGCAGATTGTTTCGACTTCATACTGCATATTCTTGTCATAATCTCAATTTTGGATTGTTTCTCAAACTGTAGCAATAAAACATTGGGTAGGGGAGAGAATGAGTCTATGTGTGGACACACCAAAGAACTCTTGGGTTTTGGAGGAAAAATGTGGCCACTTCCTTGTTTGCCGGTATATCCTTACTTTAAAAAGAGTTCTTGTAAGATAATGCAGTGCTTCCACATTAGCAACAACTGAAGTAAATGATCTTTTGCCAGCTTTGACTCATCTCCTGGTGTTCAGGCCAATATCTCCAGCAAAGTCCAGACCCTTCTCCACATATCCTTATGCCAAGCAGAGGCTCCCTAACAAATCACCGTGCCAGTGCAACAGAACAAAAAGAGAGCACAATAGGAGAGCTTGTGCTTTCATTTTCCTTGTCGCTGCTTTGGCTGTCCTTGACTTAAAATATGCCAAAGAGCCATCCTTCTGTCAGTGGAATCCTCTGGGACACATGGAAGGAATGAAAAGTAGGTTATAGCAATGCAGTCGAAATACACCACCACCTAATCTGGAGAGACGTGTCAGATGAGTGAGCAAGTAATAGATGTTCTGTGCAATAGATCGGAATTGTTTGCTGTGCCTAAACGTAAGAGATGGGTATTCCCTTGCTAACAGGAGAGGTGATTTCTAACGTCTTCCCCCACTTGCTTCTATGCACTCGCCATTTTTTGTGTGTTTATGGAACAGTAAGTCCCAGTGTGTTCCCGTGGAGCTTATTCCTAAGTAAATGTAAATCTATAAGCAGGAGGCTGAGGCTCCAGTACTTTGGCCACCAGAAAAGGAAAGAGGACTCCTTGGAAAAGTCTGTGATGTTAGGAAAGATTGAAGGCCAAAGGAAAAAGGGACAGCAGAGAATGAGATGGTTGGACAGTGTCATTGATGCAACCGACATGGATTTGACCAAACTCCGGGAGGCAGTGAAAAACAGGAGGGCCTGGGGTGCTCTGGTCCATGGGGTCACGAAGAGTCAGACATGACTTAATGACTGAACAACAAAAATAAGCAGGAAGGTGCAGCTTGAATTCCTCTGCCATTATTAACTGTACAGCACAAGGAGTGCAGTATTCCTTCACAGAATGACTTGTGCATTCAAAACTGACGCTCCCAGGGGAGCTTATGTTTATTGTAACACACAAGCAATAGATCTCCGGAGCACTAGTGGTGCTTTTTGGAGAACCATCCATTTATTCAGTGTAGGTGGTTACTAGATGCAAATCAGCTTACGCTAGAGAAAATTCCTATCTTTGGGTGTTGAGGAGCAAAGAGTAAAAAGGAGAAGGTTTCTGAGCCTGTCCTTTATTTGTTCTAAACTACCCTCACCTTCCTTGAACCTAGACTGGTACTCCTAGAGTTTCTGATGGAAGCTTCTCACATTTCCTTATTGATGTACCGACAGCTGAGACATTTTACCTTTTTTCCTGGAAAGTGAAGGGGCAACAGTGCACCTCCACTTTGATCAACTGGAAATAAGATTTCAGTTATCTTTCCACCTGGTCCAAAGGTGACCACTAAAATACATGAGATCCTCCCTTTAGAATAAAAAGTGTGGATGTGTTTACAAAGGATGTCATGTACTCTCCTGACCATTCCCGTTTAGCCTAGCCGCCACTGGGTCTGTGTTTTCTTCCCAGGAATAACTAGGAAGTTGCTTGAATCAGCCCATTGGCCTATCTAGTTCAGTATTGTCTGTAGAAACAAAAAGTGGTTCTCCTTGGTATCAGGCGAAACCTTTCCTAGCCTCATCAAGAGATGTTGGAAATAGAACTCAGGGGCAGGTTTGCACAAAAGCCCCTCTAGGCTCCATCTGTGAGAGCTATGGTTGCCAACCTTAGAGTCCCAAATGTTCTTGGAATGCAACTCCTTCATTCCAAATCGCTATCATTGTATATAGTGCATACTGCTATGCCTAGTAGTATAGATACCTAGTTTATGTCAGTCACCCATCAAACTTAAGCCCTGCCCCCTAGACACTGCTTAGCAGAAGTCCCACGACCTTAGACCTTTGACCCCGGAAGTTCTGCCATCTTGTGGTCCTATGACTGGAAGTTCCTCCAACTTGAGGGGGGGTCCTGTGACCACAGTTAGCTTCAATGAACTGATCTTTTGAAGCAATCTGACACCAACTGATTTTATCCTTTTTCTTTTTAGCCTTGATACACCTTCTGCATGAATACATGGGAAAAAACAAGTCGTTGAGGCTCATTTAGATTGGCATTAGAAGAGTGTCAAAAAACAGTATCATTGGGGTTTTTTTAATAATAGTTGTTGTTGCTATGTGGCACTATGTTGGCTTCGGCTTATATTAACCCTAAGAAGTAATGATCTCAAAAGGTTTGTGACTAAGAGTCTTGCTCATCTGTTACAAACCCAAAATCATGGCTTCCTTTATTGAGTCAATTGACCTTATATTAAGTCTTTCTCTTTTCCTGCTACTTTCAGTTTTCTACAGCATTCTTGTTTAACTGGGACATACCACACTAATTTATCATCACAACTTGACCAACTATAATTTTTTTTCATAAACAGGTAGGAACACACTTTTTTTAAGTTCGTCAGAAAGAAATGAGTGGGAGGCATCTTTGTTCTACCATGCAGTTTCAGAGTAGAGGTTGCTGCCTTCTGGATACTGGACAACTCTGGGCAAACTGCACTTAGCATTGGTATTAGAAAGAAACTATCTAAAGAAAGAAAGAGAAAATTGTAAGAAGGAGGAATCTTGTCATCTTACAGGAAAGGTTCCTGCGGTTACAAAGGATGTTGACTCTTCTATGTCCCAATGATGTGGGCTGATGATTAGTTAATGAGATAGTTTGAGGGGTTTTAAAGGCAAGGCTGTTTGTTGACAGAGGCAGTCATAGTAATGCCAATAGCAACAGCAGATCAACAGAATAATCTCTCGCTCACTTGCTCTCTCTCTCTCTCTCTCTCTCTCTCTCTCTCTCTCTGTGTGTGTGTGTGTGTGTTTGCATATGTAGGAAGTAGAACATCCACACCTTCAATTTAAGGACTAGATAATTTGGACTAAAGATTGAGGGGACCACGTTAGCTAGGCTTTAGCATATGTTCAACAAGGGTCACACGCATTCTTATATTAGTTCAAAGGCGGTAGCAGTATGCATTTGAGAGAGTGATTATGGTAGGGAAAATATCTCGCTAGCCACTGGCATTTTCTCTTCTCTGTCCTGTCATATTAGCCCAATAGCCTTTTGTCTTCATATCACATTTTGCCTAGAGTGAAGGGGACTGCTTCATAGAAGTCACACAGATATGTCCGCATGTGGCACAACGTGAACCATCCACTGTTTATTGCAGGTTTCACACAAAAGATGCTAAGAGTAAAAACAATGTTATGCAGCAAGACTCATTGCTTTATCTTTGAAGTCAGAAGAGCTCTTAATTTGCAACATAGAAATGTTGGCCCTCCCCCCACATGTTCTTTAGTAACATTATCATTTTAATGACAAATAGGCTCATTTGAAACATTTGGTGATTTAAAAAGAAATGACGTGCCATAAAACTCATGTGGCAGAACTAATCAATTTTGAACGACCGGATAGTCACCAACCATTGCAACAAAAGTAATTAAAAGGGGGAAAGAAGGTTTCCTCCATTTGTAGTAAGCATTTAAATGGCTCTAAAAGACTTCTGTGGCCACCATTTCCATGCTCAACTGATCTCATGCGGAAATTAAATCTCTCTCAAAAAGAGGATGGTTGAGTTTTTCTTGACTGTGACAGTATCTGTTCTGTGTAGTGTGGTGATTCTTGTCTGCTGGATGTAACTAATTCCTCTTGGAGGTCAACCGGCAGTCCTGGGTGAATTTATTGTCTGCCACTTAGCTAGCAACTGGCCGGACTACTCCACATTGATAACACAGAGTTAAATGTGCAGATCCAAGAAGCCTGGGCAATCATTTGTCTTTATATTGGAATTGACAGCTTTCTTTTTTCTGCTTTGTGAGGCAATGTTAACTAGATAATTAATTGAGAGGTTTTGTGTAGAACTCAGATGGGTTAAGCATTAACTTATCACTTACTTTCGGTAGTAAAAACTAGGGCAAGGTGGGAGTGCTATTCACTTCCGCATGCATGCCATGCAACGGGATGTGATCAGTTGCACAATCCACTTGCAGAATGCCGGTTGCCCAAGCATGAAAGCTGGCAAACTTTGGATGGCATAACTTTATATTATGCCTACATGGAAAGGGTTTAAGCCATAAAATAAGTGTGACCTATTATAACTGCGTACTTGTGGTGTAATTTTAGTTTGAGTTTTTAACTCCAGCCTCAGCACCATAGGAGCAGAGTTTGGAAGAAAGTAACAAGAGATTGTGAGGCTTGGCTGTCACAGTCCAGCTAAGCCCTATTCTTTAAATAAATAAATAAATAAATAAATAAATAAAATTGAAAAATACCTTGTAAAAATATTCCAGGAGCATGGGACACTGATGAGTTGACAACTATAAGACATGAGGTGCTACTAAAATTCCAGATTGTGTTTATTATCACAGAACCTAGCTGTGAAGAGTGCCAAAGATTGGAACTAGTCCTGGAGTCCACAGGTGATAACTGAAAAGGACCATCAATAATACTTCCAGAGAGGCAAGAGATTTACTGTATACCCTTAGGACGAAGGCTGAAAGGTAGGGTGGGTGGGGGATAAACAGCTAAAAGAGAATGCAAGTCTTTTAATAGAGTAGCATCAGTTGTTCTTTATTTTATCTGATATAATAGTAAATCTGGGATAGAAAAAAAAATTCTACTGTTTCCCTTTAAATTATTTAAGATATTTAAATTAGGTGTTGGAATTGCAGGAAGAAATAGGGGAAGTATTTCAGTTAACATTCTAAATAGAATGTATGGGATCTAGCAGAATTACTCCCCACTGTCATCCCATTACAGTAGTTTAATGAATATTTTTAAATAGTACAACATTGACCTTGTATCTCCAGCTATTTTGAGGAATCTAAAGAGGATCTGAAAAGGAGCTTGTTATGTCTTTTCCCATTTTTCTGTTCATTTGTTTCTTTATTTAAAAAAAAACATGCTATTTTCCTCCTTTCAAAGGAAATGACAGCTTATTCAGCCTGGAATTATTGTAGATCACAAGCTAAATATGAGCCCGCAGTGCAAAGTGCCTGCAAAAAAGGCAAATGCTATTATGGGTTTCATTAACTATAGTCTCCGAACCATGTGAAGTACTGATCCTCTTCTATTCAGTACTGGTTAAGCCTTGTCTAAAGTACTGTGTCCAATTCTGGACACACACAACACTTTAAGAAGAAATGCTGACTAAGTTCTGAGAAAGGCAACAAGGATGACCGTGGAACTGAAGACCAACCCATGAGATAACTGGAGATGTTCGCCTTGATAGAAGAGGACTGGGGAGATATATGGTAACACTTTTAACTACTTGAAAGGTTGTCATGCAGAACAGGATCTATCCTTGATCGTCCCAAAGTACAGGACATGTAATCATGGACTCAAGTTACGAGAAACTTTCACTTGAATATCAGGAAAAACTTCATAACTGTTAGACCAAGAAGAAAATGGAATCAATTACCCATTAGATGGTGAGCGGTCCAATACTGGAGACCTTCAAGAGAAAATTGGACAACCATCTGTCAGATCTGCTTTGAGTTTTATTCCTGCCTTGAGGAGAAAGTTGGCCTCATAGGTCTCTTCCAACTCCATGATTCTACGATACTATGAGCTTTGTATGTACTGTATTTGTCTGCTTGTGCACACAGGCACGTGTTTGCATATACAGTATCTTGATATGCAGTCGGTTATTTTATATGCATTGTATTTGTGTTTTCAGCCTTTTATCACAGTGAGGACTTGCCTAGAAATCAATGCTAGTGGGAATTAAAAAAGACAGGAGATGCCCAGAGTGTAGCAGCATATTTACAATAACTGATTATTTCAGAATGTATGAGGGGGTTTTTTCCATGCCGATACGTCCTTCCTCTCACCTGTTTTGCAAAATAAATACAGACTGTACAGCGTACCAGCTCGGAACAAGAGCTGTGACTGTGAATTTCTTAGTTCAAAGAGAGGAGAAGGAAGAAAATAGCCTTTTACTCCCTCTTTGCATTTTTAATTTGCTCTTGCCCTGGTCATGAGATGGATCTTTTCTCCACTACAGGCTCATTATTCATCCATTTAATATTTGTAAACTCAGCTTGGAGCTTGGATGACCAGAACTGACCTCCTAGAATTTTTCTCCTATTCATCTGATTTTCCACAGCAATTACACTGTCGGTATCTCTGTCTAGGCATGCTGTAAAAACAATGTGCTCAACAGAATTATCAAGTGGAATAAGATTGCTATGACTGCATTTGAAAACACAATTGTGCCTTTGCATAATTCTCCCTGATTACAGGAAATGGGAGGAAACAGTCAATCTGGCAGATGGGTTCCTGTGTTCTGTCTCCTTTTGGATAGGAGAAATAATCCAGTGAAATCGCTTGAAAGAATCATGACTTTTGGATACAGAATTGCTAAACATTCCAAAAAATCTAGAGATGTTGGAAAGCAAGATGATGGTTAGGGTGGCTCTACTTACTACATAGCATTGAAAGTAGGGAATTTGGGTCAATGTTGCCTACTGTTATCTCAAGTAATAAGAGGATTGTAGAATGTGGGGCAGTAAGAGGTTTAGAAGTGATAGTTCAAGTAGTCCATATGTGGTAGAGACTTCAACTGCTGCATCATGTGTTCTTATAGGAGCCTCATGGTGCAGTGGTGAAATGCCTGTACTGCGGCTAAAGCTGTGCTCATGACCTGGGGTTCAATCCCAGGTAGCAGGCTCATGGCTGACTCAGCCTTCCGTCCTTCCCAAGGTTGGTACAATGAGTACCCAGCTTGCTTGGGGCTGGGGGGGGGCAATGTGTATCCTGCGTAATTAAATTGTAAACCGCCCAGAGAGTGCTTGAGGTGCTACGGGGCGGTATATAAGCAGAACACTTTCTTTGGTGTCCTCATCACTGGGAGTTTTTCTGTTGCTTGTTTCTCTTTATCCTTTCATTCTTTGTTTTTCCAGTTGTGCTTAAGGTTTTCTGCCTTGAGTTGCTGGAGAGCACCTGGAGGCGTCCAGATGTGGCATTTATTGTGACCCTGTGTTTCTTATGGAATATCACTTGGGTGGCTGAGACAGAGACATCTTCCGTTTGTAACTGTGTTCTGTATTTTGCTATTGCTGCTTCCGTCTTTTCTTCTTCTTCATGTAACAGTCTGTTGGGGGAGGGTGAATTGCTGCTACTCATTGTTTCTGACTGGGAGCATTAGGAACATCCTTTGCCTTTAAGAGATTCCGAGATAGGGGAAGTAGCCAAGATGACAAACCTGCAATCTATGGGTGTGGCTGAGTTTAAGGGAATGGTTAGAAACTGAGACAATAATTTCCACTGAAAATTGACTATGCACCCAATCTGCTCCTCCCAGTCTTCGTTGGCAAGTCTGTCCCTTTCCTGTTTTGGATTACACATGTGTCTCTGACCCTGATGAGCTAGTCTCTAGTTTCTTCCTTCAGTCTCATTGAAGTCTGTCATTTGCTCAAATCCCTTCTGCTTGAAAAAAAGTAGCAATTGTTCTTTCTCATTCCACCACCAGAAACAGTTTGCTGGGGGAGTGAAGTGCCACTCATGAAAGGGCCCTGTTAACAGAGATGTAGCTCAGGCAGGGCAAATAGGCTGTTGAATCAGGATGGTGCAGAAATGTGCTACTAGACAGATGCAAGCCCAGCCTTTGCTCTGGGTATGAATATTTATTTATTTATTTATTTATTTATTTATTTATTTATTTATTTATTTAT
>JAHTLZ010000010.1:49584578-49609495 GCA_023846285.1 Phrynocephalus versicolor
ATAATAATAATAATAATAATAATAATAATAATAATAATAATAATAATAATAATAATAATAATAATAATAATACAGTCAACGTTGGCCAAAGCAATACTTACAATTTTATTTGATATGTAAATATATCAACCGTTAAGAGAGATGCAGATAAACTGGAAAAAGTTCAGAGGAAGGCAACAAGGATGATCAGGGGACTGGAAAGCTAAATCTTGTGAGGGAAGGCTGAGGGAAGTGGGCATGTTTAGCCTTGAGAAAAGAAGACTGAGATGAGATAGGACTGAGGGACCACTCTTCAAGTACTTGAAATATCATCATATCGAGGACAGGCACAATCTGTACGGCGAAGGTTATATGTATTTGCACACATCTTGAGAATCATATGTGGAACATCTAGTCAACCATTTCCAGCCACAGCAAATGCAATACTCCCTGGATTGTTTACATAGACATTTTGTGAGGCAACCTTTCGCCTTCTGCTTATCTATGCACTACACCTGTTAGAACATTTCTAATTACTGTTCAGAGAGTAGTCTTTCCTTCTGGAATTTGCCTGAAAAGTAAACTCAACCCATACAAGCAAACAAATCTTTCTATATACAGTGGTACCTTGTATAACAGACAGCTTGTATAACATAAAATTTGTACAACATAAAAAATTCCAGAGATAGGGGAAATTTGCTTAACATAATTGCCTATGGGGAAAATCCGTACAACATAAAAATGAAATTACTCTGCTTTCAATGCATTCCTATGGGAATTTGTATAAAGGAAAATTTGCTTAACATAATTTCATTTGGAACGAATTAATTCCTTTATACAAGGTACCACTGTATTTTTCTTTAGTTCTGGCTGACTACTGAATTTTAGGCTATATATTGCTCTTCTAAGTAATTTGTCCATTCTGCCTATTGATCAATTTTTTCTTGCTGATCGTACTCAAATTCTTTGATCCTATGTATTCAGCAAACAGTACTTCTCTATGGTGTTGAAACTTGGCCCCTTACAGACACATTATGCAGAAAGCTGGACGTATTCAAATTGTGGACGTACAGACGAATTCTGAAGATACCTTCGACAACCAGCGTCACTAATGTGGCTTCATTACAGCAAATGAATAAAAAGCTAGAAATTATCAATACAGCACCCCCCCCCCGCCGATCGTGGGGGTTAGGGACCCACCCCACCTGTGATGCATGAGAATCCGTGATATGTGGAAGCGGATGGGGGGCCTGAGGCCGGTTGGAGGGCAATCACGCGCCTGTCTGAGAAGTCTTGGCACGGCACACACAGGCAGTGTTGCAGGATCTGACCTCCTGCTGCCGCCCGCCCACACTGCCCAAGACTTCTCGGAGGGGCCCGGGAACGGCGGGGAACGACACGATCGCTCCCGCCGCCCCTCTGCGCAGGTCCCAGGCCTTTCGGAGGAGCCTGAGGGGCGGTGGGGGGCGACGCGATCGCTCCCCTCCGCCCCTCCGTGCGGCTCCAAGGTCTTTCAGAGGGGCCCGGACGGGCGGCGGGGAGCGACACAATTGCTCCCCGCCCCCCGCCCCCGCAGCTCCGAGGTGCAGGTACTGTGATCCCATAATATAGCGGGACCGCAGTACCTGAACCACGAAATGGGGGGGGGGGTGACTGTACCATAAAGAGAAGAAAATTGCAATATTTCAGACACATGATATGGAATAAGAAATACCATCTGCTGCAGGTTATCCTTCAAGGAAAAATAGATGGGAAGTGTGGTCCGAGGCATAGAAGAACATTCTGGCTTAAGAACTTAAGCCAATGGTCAGCTGTGAGCACAGCTGCTCTATTTAGAATAGCTTTAAATCAATACCAGTTCAGGCTACTGATTGCCAATGTTCTACGAGGACATGGCACTTTAAGAAGATCATAGTAGACTTTTGGCCTAAGGAATTTATTACAAGTAGCTAGTTGCCTCCAAATTTTAACAACTTGCTTTCAAGCCCTGTGCCTTTCCTATTTACCATAGCTTTTACCTGGCTTTGATTTTGTCTATGACGTGTTTGGTTTGTGTGTGTTTTTAGAAAAATCTAGTACGAACCTTGAACCCTTTTCCTTTTGAAAACCATCATGTTTCTGACAGTCAGAATGGCAGTTTGCTCCCTGCAGTCTCTGGGCAAAATGCTAAGCCTTGTCCTTCAACAGCAAACGATGCATCATTGAATATGTCTGGCTGAATTAGAAAGCAGGCTCGTCACATTATTCTCAGATTCTGAGCTGGCAGTTCCTATGTTCTAGTGTCACTTGATCCTGGCTGTCATACTTCTGTCCTCACCTTCACAGCCATGGGAACTCTCCCTGGGCAGCATACAAACAATAATGCACAGTAATGAAGTCACCAGAGGAAATACTTTAATGGCATTGGCCACCATTGGCTGACACCTTTTGGTTATATTAAGTGGCCTTATGGTGTTATACAGTTGAAGTTATTATTTAAGCTCCTGTTCCTGTCTGCTGGCATGGGCCATGTCTGGAGTATCCATTAGTAGCAGAAAACAGGAAATTGTACAGTATGATGTGCCTTATTATTTGTATGCCTACCCGCCATGCTGGTAACTACTTTGCATCTTTGTGGGTGGGACTGGGTAGTTCTGTTTGAACTGTTGTTAGCTCCCCAGAGTAGTAAATGGACTGGACATAAATGTAAATACAGTAAACCCCCACCTATCGCAGGGGTTAGTGACCCGACCCAACCTGCAGTAATTGAAAATCCGCAATATGCGGATGCTGGGTCAGGTCGGGACTGGGCGGGCTCTCTGGGGGCTCTTGTGGTTACCCAAGGCCTGGTGCTCCCCCAAGCGGGCCTGCAAGGGGCTTTCCAGTCCCCCAGAGGCCTCAAATTGCTTTCTACTGATGTGGAGGTCACTTCTGGTTTATTGGAAGTCACTTCCGGTTTGCGGGGAAGCACTTTTGGGGCATCCGACGGACCTGGGAAGGCCTTTCCTCCTTACCTCAGGGGGCCTTTTTTCATATACTGCAGACCCGTGATATACCGGAACCGCAGTATAGGAACCGCAAAAGGGTGGGGGACAACTGTAAGTAAGTAAGTAAGTAAGTAAGTAAGTAAGTAAGTAAGTAAGTAAATAAATAAATAAATAAATAAATAAATAAATAAATAGCCAGACAACCAACCATTCTCGCTGCCGTGATCCCCATTCGTTTACTTCATGATATGAGAGCAGTAAAAATGGCTAGAAAGAGAATCTATTTAAAACTTTATTTTATTCCTCAGGAATGTTGCTTTCAATAATGTTTGATGGAAGGATATCACATCAAGATTATTTTGACTGTCTAGGTCAACATTTCTGCAACATTTCTTTCAAGGAACTTTATGGTTCGTAATAGACTTCTTTCTGTTTAGAATCCACTTTTTAAAAAAAGCTCACCATCAATAATATACAAAGAAATAGGTCCCTGCAGTGTATGTGTACCTCTTTGCATTTTCAGCCTCTGGTGGGAAACAGAGAGGCTAAGGGAAATTCAATTCTTCATAATGGAGGTGGTAACTCAGGAAGAATCAGCAGTAAACATCTAGATGTGACTAATGTCTAATGCTGTAAGGACCGTAGCACAGGAGCTCTATGGACTAGTGGTCTGAATTAGTGTCACTCTCCCCCACACTCACCCTCACACACATATGAGGTTTCTACTCTTTCTCCAAACTGAGCATAAAGTGGCTAATTATAATACAAAGATGATCAACTAATAATATAATAAAATGAACAAAACATAGATTGTGAAGTAAAAATGTAAACACAAGGCAGTTGTACATGAAATAAAATCAAAATGAATCATTGAAATTAAAAAATGAGTTAAAGCAGTTGTTTGCATTGTAGTTCTGAAGCTTATGAAAATATTTGTTGTTATTGTTGTTTTGAACAAGATAATTAATCCACATTAATAGAGAATCCAAAAGGAAATCTAAATGAGATTGATCATTGTCACCAGTTCTGCAGCATCATTTCAAAAAGCAACAGAAAAATTCAATTGTTCACCAAACTTGTGTTCAGACAATAGATTTTTTTTCTTTTGAACTTATAATGACTTCATCATGATTGTGGTAACCTCCCAAACCAATCTAAAAACAGTGATGTGATCTCTATTTTCCAGGTCCCTTGATTTTTTCTTTAAAAAAGGAATTGAATTTGTTACATGGGTTGTACTCTTGACAAATGGCAGGGTAAGAATTCAGGCCAGCTGGCTATGGTATAGAAATCAAATAAATAAAGACATACATAAATAAAAACATATAAATAAATGGCATATTCATATTCTAAAATGCAAATGCAACATTCCAGTACCCTGCTGCTCATCTTTTATTGCATCTCAATAGGACAGAATCCTTCTGGTAACCTTCTATATTCTTCACCTCTCTAGTGTTTTATGCTTTATGTCCCACTGGCCTTACTAAAGACAAAACGCTTGACTACCTATCATGTACACTCTTATCATTGCCTCCAGACGCTGTTATCGATTGACAGATTGATGATTGGTTGATTGAATAGGAAGGTGGAGAACTTGGTAAAGAAGCAGCAGAGGGGAAGTGTTTCTGTTTTTCCACACAGAGCTCTTCCAGGCAAAGATAGAAGTGTTTATTCCATACTGTTTGCTGTGGTACTTCAGATCCTTCTGGCACCAAGGTCTGATTTTTTTATTTTTGTTTTTTGGATTTTTATACCGCATGTCTGGCAGTGAGGCCATTCTTGGCGGTTAACAACAACCAATGCAATGCAATGCAAAACAAAAACAACGAAAAAACCCACCACATATAACTTATACAATAATGTAAAATCAACATAAAAATACAGTAAATTTATTAAAAATAAAAATAAACAGCAGAAAATAACATATAAATTCTATAAAACTAGAGTATTATTGGCAGGCAAATCAGTTAAAAATGTTTTTAGTGGGTGGGCACTAGATTTATGTTAAGTTTGATGAAATGCCTGCTTAAAAAAACAAGTTGAGGAGCCATGTAGCCCTCACAAAAACCAAATACAAAAGTAGAACAGGTGATGCAGTTTTTAAAACAGCCAAAGGGAGACCAGGCAGATGTCAGGTGGAAGATTCTTTCACAGGTGAGGGGCAATGGCAGAAAAAGCCCTATTTCTGCCCCCCCCCCCTTTGGGGCCTCTTGCAGTGATAATTTCCTCAAATGCCTAGCCTGGGAAGATTGGATGTTATGGGCAGCTTTCACTGGGAGAAGGCACTCTGACAAGTAGCGAGGTCCTAAACCGTTTAGGGCTTTGTATGTCATAGTTAAAACCTTGAAGTTGATGTGGAACCAAACTGGGAGGCAGGGCAGGGCAGTCAGCGCTGGAGACATCTGGTCATATTTTCTAGTCCCAGTCAATAATCTGGCTGCCGTGTTCTGGATCAGCTGGAGTCTCCACATCGGCCTCAAGGCCAGTCCCACGTGGAGAGTGTTGCAATAGTCCTGTCTCTCGACAACCGACGCATGGACTATCAAAGCATAATCTGCTATCTTCAGGGATTTGTGTGACTTGTTCCCCGATTTTCTGTATTATTTTTTTGTCAATTCTTCAGGGGATGATTTATTTTGTTCCACAGATTTGTTATGACTTGTTCAAGTGGCTGAGAATAGTACTACAGTTGGGTGTCCATTGCCATGTCAGAGGCTCCCAATCATAAGCATGTAATTACCTCAGAAGTGTTAGACAAAGACAAAAATGGTCCCAGAAGTGAGGCAACAGAAGGGAGGTGGAATTCAAAGACTCTTTTCAAGGGTTGCCAAGATTTCCAAGGGAGTAGCATATTTCCTGGCTTGCATAGTAAAGTCCTGATGCGAATCTCAGTAAGCTGCACCTTCCTTCAAGAAACATATGAACCAAGCACTGACAATGGGGTGATACTTTTTATCCCATCTAGAAGAGACCTATTACTAGACTCCCTTGCTCCTGCAGAGGCATCTTAAGACTAAACTAAACTAATTGTCTTTGCATAATGTGTAGAACAGATTTCAGTTGAACTAAACAAAATTTATGGGAATTAAAGGGCATAGTGTGTATCTGAAGATTGAGTTTTATCATTGGTCATGAACTGGAGCTATTTAATACACCTAATAATGACAAATAAAGACCAATTATAACTGAACTTAGATCAGATCCTTTCAAACTGAACAATAGGAATTTGAAATCGATAATTATTGTTTTTTTTTGGGGGGGTTACATTGTGATATAGTGTAATGCCTTATTTTGCAGTAGAGCTTTTTTTTAAAAAAAATTGATCTGTCTCTTGAACTAAGTTGTTTTGTTCCTTTTCTTTGCCAGGTACCTGTGCTAAGGCCCATGGATTTAATGGTGGAGGCAACTCCCAGAAGAGTATTTGCAAATGCCCATACATATCACATCAACTCCATATCTGTGAACAGTGACTATGAAACCTACATGTCAGCAGATGACTTGAGGATAAACTTATGGAACTTTGAAATAACCAATCAAAGTTTTAGTATCCTTTACTTCATGAATCTGGCTGGAATTACCATCCAATCAGAAGAGCCACCTTTTGAGAAGAAGCAGCTTGCTGAAGCTCAACCTTGCATCTCTTGAACGGTTGGTTTGTTCCAAAATACACTTTTCATTTCTCCTTGTCCACTTCCCACATCTACCTTTTATCCTGTAGGCAAATGTTTACTCAGAGCTAAGGTAGAGTCTGACAACCTTATGCAAGATCCACTCGCTGTTTTCTTGTCCTTATTTTCTCACAGAAGGTTTATTTATCTATT
Organism: Phrynocephalus versicolor; assembly: GCA_023846285.1. Taxonomy (NCBI): domain Eukaryota; kingdom Metazoa; phylum Chordata; class Lepidosauria; order Squamata; family Agamidae; genus Phrynocephalus; species Phrynocephalus versicolor. The sequence goes on from JAHTLZ010000010.1 coordinate 49,591,345, forward strand.
GCATTTCTATACCTCAACTCACTTGTTAGGTCTTCTCAGTTAGGGCTCCTCCCAACCCATGGATTCATGCCATAAAAGGATTATGCCAAGAACCTGATGAATGAACCTAGGGGGAGATTCCCTGCATAATCTGTTCTGAGGGAGTCATCGGTGTTTTGCTTTGCATTACAACCTTTCCAAATACTAATCGCCCACATACACAAATGTCCCCATGCAACTGGAATCTTGATAAATGTGTAAAAGTAGCCAAAGAGTGATCATAATGTGAAATTGCCTTTGGATTGATATATACTAATGTGTTAAGACTGGTGTTGATTGCTTTAATTTTACAGTTTGGTTATCTATAGCTCTTCCACACATCTCCTATTCCCAGCCGCCCTATGTGTATTCCCTCTTCAACATCAGCCATGTCTGGAATTGCTGTCACATGGTATTTCCAAAAACAGTTGGTTGGCACCACAGTAGTCTCTATTCTTGTTTAGTTGCTTTAAAAATACAAAACCTATCTCACTCCATGTCTTGTTTTTGTCAACACTGGGATGCAGTAACCAGCTGTGTAGGACCCACTGTGCAATTCATTTGAACCAGTTGTCCCCATGCTGTTTCTTGGATAGCAAAGAGACACTGTCCAATGTCTGGGTTCAGAGGCCTACCAGAGTAATATCAAAAGAAACTAGTTCCCATGTAAAACGAGGTATAAGGCAGTGGGATGTTTTCCTTTGCCTGTCATCTTTGTCTACCACAGTGGTTCCCAACCTTCCTAATGTCGAGACCCTTCAATACAGTTCCTCATGTTGTGGTGACCCCTTTGCCCTGCTTAGAAGAGGCCATAAGCCCCCTTTGGCAGGCCACCGCCACAGGTGCCATAGAGAACTTCCCTCTACAGGCACCCTTAGCCAATTGCAGCCCCCGGTAGCAGGCTCATGGTTGGTTCAACCTTCCATCCTTCCGAGGTCAGTAAAATGAGTACCCAGCTTGGGGGGGGGGCAATGTGTAGCCTGCATACTGTAACTAAAAACTGTAAACTGCCCAGAGACCACTTGAAGTGGTATGGTGTGGTACATAAGCAGAACACTTTTATCAAGCTGTAACTCAGGGCCTTTTTACCCGACCCCTAAGATCCGCTGGTCCCTTAAATTCGGACCAGAGATCTTGAGGGTTTGTCGCTCTCCTTGCGTTCCCACCCCCTCTGCACTTCCTTGTTCTGTCTGCGTGAGGGGAGGGAATAAAAAAGCGAGAAAAGAATGCACTCTTACCTCCGGAGTGCTGGTGGAAGTTGCTCCGATCCCCCCTTACTTCCTGGTTCCTATTAAAGGGGCGGGAGGCAAAAAAAACAACAACAAAAAGAAGTGAGGAGAGCCCGGCACTCTCCGCATCAAAATTTTTCACTCTCCCAGAGCAGGTACTTGAAAGGTGCGCTGGGTCGCGCTTAGGTGGGCGGGGTCGCACTTAATTTTCTGTTAGCTCCGGAGCTGGTGGGAAAACATTTTTAAGCTCCGGAGCTGGGAGCCATTTGCAGCAGAGCTTAGGGGTCGTGTATAAACGCCCTCAGTCTCCCCACCCTTCCTCCTCTCCCCACCCCAGACCCAAGCTGTTTGTGCCTTTTGTCTTCACTGACTCATGGCGACCCCTGTGAAATGGTTGTTCGACCCCCAAAGGGGTCCCGACCCCCAGGTTGGGAACCACCAGCCTACCCTCACTGTAATTACATATTAGTCTGCAGCAAATTTGCAGGATAGCTGGGAAGTATGTGCCTCCCTCCACTAACGTAATTGTTCCTGAAAGCCCCCTCATTATGCTGTTGTGGCCTTGCCAACAGCCCAACAAAACAGGGAGAAGGGCTTTGTCCTTTCTCATTTCTTATTATGGGCAGGTTTCCTCTTGCAGCTTCACCAAAGCCTATTGTCTGCTAAATAGCAAAGCTGAAGGAAGTCCTTGACCCTAAAAGTTAAGTGTAAGGAACAGAGACAACTGGGACCATGTCTGCTTTAGATGTGAATTGCTGAGGAGTGTGAGAGCTGTGTCCTTCCATGGCACATTCTAAGTGGCTGTTAAACCCCACAAAGAGGAATGCTAGAGGAGACAATGGTTGGAAGTGGGTAATTTCAGAAGAATCGAGGGGTATTTTAGGTTTGCTCATGGCCTTTGTTAACTGGAAAATGGGCTTAACCTTTTTTAAATTTCCCCGCAACCTAAAATTGTTACTAAAAAAACTCATCTAGGTATAACATCAAGTGTGCTGGCAGGCAGGGCCGGCGCAACCATTAAGGCAAACTAGGCAGTTGCCTAGGGCACCGAAAGGGAGAGGGGGCACTAGCCAGCCTGCTGCCCCCCGCCCCCCACCGCTGGCCACCGCCATCCGTCCCCCCGTCGGGCGGCCCCCACGCCCGTCGCCGCCCCCCCATCATCCGCCCCGCTGCCCCACCCCCACCCCTTGCCTAGGGCGCAAAAAAAACTAGCGCCGGACCTGCTGGCAGGGGATGGGGAGACTCCAGGACGCTAAGAACCCACCAGACCCCTGGAGAGCACATTTTGTTCATGTGCGGTATGTTTCCCACTCAGGCCCTTCTCCCATTGCATGCTCTGTACTCAACAGAAGCTGCAGGGCCACTGAAAGGCTGTGCTGCCGTAGTGTAAAACTACCCTGAGCATAATCTGCTGCCCGATAACCTGAATGATCTTCAGGTAATGCAGTACTGCACATTTAGAGATGCCGTAGGGTACCAGCTTCCAGACTACAATGAATGACCCTTAGGTCTCTTCTTCTTTCACTCATTGTAAAGAAAAGCACCCTATCTGCTGTGAGCACCTTCAGGTAGAATATGGCATGCCAGGATTTGTAATATTTCTTTCTACCTTACCAGACAACACTGTGGGGCACTGTGAGACTGAGCAGCTTGCCCAAGGCTACACAGGCTGGTTTGTTTCTTTGTTTTTGCCGCGGGACACAAGTGGGAAATTAAACTCTCAAATCTGGCTCTGCTGCCAGACACCTAATTCACTGGAAGAACTAGCCATTGGAATAATTTTTGTTATTCCTTCCCGGAAATGAATTCATCCCGATCAGTTTGTCTGCCTGTGTTCTTTTACATCAGGAGGCATGAGGAAACTGTAGGTTGTGTGCTTTACCAAAAAGCTTGCGGCAGCTTTACAGCATTGCATTCTGGCCAGCCGTTGTTGCAGCCCATCTTTTATCAATCTGGTGTATTCAAAATGAGAGAAGCCTTCTGGTCTGTCAGTGAGGTGGAGATGGAACCTGTCAGCATGTGGCAAATCCTATTCCTTCCCACAATGACTGTCTGGCTATAGCAGTATATAGCGGCTATGTATATAGCGGCTATATACATGCCAAGTTGAATTCTGCCCACTGAAAAACAGTGGACAGTTGCAAACCTGATGTCAACATTTTCTTACAAGACGAAAACCTACAGCAGATGTTCTGTGAGATCCAGACACTCTGAATAGTGACTGTGCCAGAACATGTGAGGGGAAAGTCTCATTATCTTAAAGGCCCAGTTACTCTAAAAAGGGAAGGCACTGGGTACGTACCTTAAGGTTTTTTTCTTAATGGGACTGTGGTTTTTCAGTTTGTGTGCTTTTTTTGTTTTGGCTATTTGTTTTGTATTAAAATTAGTGCCTCTTACATTGTTCCCATTCATTTCAGTGGGTTTACTCTATCTGGAACTAACACTGGATTTCGTCCTTAGACCCCCTAATGACCTGAGTTTGAAATGGTGTTTCATATAGTTTAATATCCAAGATTCAGGGAGATGAAAGGTATAGGTCTCAGCTTTCCTTAGTTCATGTCCTAAAGCCTGTCGGGCACAGAGGTAAAGGAGTCATTGCAGTGCTGATGTTTCCCCAACAGCCTCCGCGTCTCATGCTCTATGCTATACTTTCCTACTCCAGCTGAGCCAGTCAGACTACTGGCTAAGTCAGATTTCCCTCTTAATCCACAGATATATTGGCACCATCTCTAGGCAAATCACCACCATAGGAGGCCTATTGATCTCTGTCCTTTTCATTGGATCCTAAGCATGAGAGCAACTGTGCTAAGACCTCAGATGATAGTTGATGTGCATTGGTGTTTCAGTAGTGTTTGTCATAGCAAGCACAGATAGTTTGAATTGTTTATATCTCTGTGAACATGTGCACGTACATGTCAAAACCTGCAGTGGATGTGCAGCATGGGAGGACAGCTAGCTGCCTCTTAGAACGTGCAGCTGCCAATCATTGAATATGCCAGATGTTTTACTGAGGCAGCAAAAGCAGGGGAGATCCATAGGTGGGCTACCTTTGCCTGTACCTCCCAGGCTCTAAAACCTGGTTTACATGTTGACCTCAGGAAGCCCCCAGTTTGCAGAAGATGTGCTGTCACTTTTGAGATGTCTCTGTGTGTATCTTTTGCAGTCAGAATGAGCTGACACAAGTTATAAGTTGGGAGACCTATCCCAGTTACACAGCTGCAACCCCATAGGCGACCCATTTTTGTCCATTTTTAAGAAGTAGTGGGTTCTTCATAAATCATAATTAGCTTCCAGTCTGAACACAGGATAAAGTCAATATGTTATCTACATTTGACCAGTCCAGGTCTGGTTGTTCGCATGCTTAGAGGCTAGTGAAAGCAACACAGACCAAAAGGCATCCTTTTATGCAGGTTCCTCCTGGAAAACAATAACACAGAGATGCCCCAGGTGCCTGAGGCTCAAACTAGTGGTGATGGTAGCAGGCCGTTTTGTTTATATGTAAAACTACCGCACACCATGTATGCTGAGGGAGGAAATTTTGGTGACCTGTAGCTCTTCCTCTAGGAGTCCATGAGCATGCGCATAACCGTTTCAGATTTGCAGTAGCCAAACCACTAACACCCAGTTAGTCCCACTGAAGTCAACAAGCTGAAGATTTCTGTCTCAAGATTGCATAATACTATATGTACAGGTAGTTTTTCCTTAGTTACATGCAGTCTGCTTTAAAACATATCTAAATACCACAAGAGAAAGAAATGCGCCACAGAGTAGTGAATTCACCTACAGAATCAGGCTCAGGTTCCTTTCAAGTTGTGAGGGAAGCAGTTTCTTTTAATTTGGGCTTCATGCTTGTTACAAAATATTTGTGTTATTTGGTGTGATTTGTTGCAGACATTCATGGTATACCCATACATAGAGCCAAGAATTGTCATCATAATTATGCCACCTGACATTTTTGAAGCGTCTTTTGGGTGTAAGACCAGTAATGCATCAAGTCAATTTTAAACTGTTGGAAGAAGTCACGTTCAATTGCACCAAATCTCTTCATTCAGAATTGTCTTATTGAAGTCTGCAAGGCTGATGGTCTTGGCTACTTGATTTCAGAAGTGAAATCAAAGGGACTAGACAGAGAGACTCCTACTAGATGTTAGATCAGCAATCTTAATTTCATTCTTAGCTGTGCCTTGCTAATGACTTTGTGCACAATCTGCCAACGGGCCTTCCTAACTTCCCTTGGAGTTTGCTGTGAGCCATAGAAACCACAACCGGATAAAACAGCCTGTAGAATAAACAACTCTATATTTAAAAACCTCAGTGGGAGTGTTATAAATAATGTAGCCAAGATAATTTCTTTGTGAGGTTGCGAAAGTGCCCATGTTTTTAGTTCTTTGTTTTCTAATTTAATCAAAGACCCACTCTTTACCTGACAAAAAAGGTGCCCATCAGAGTTATTAGAGGCAAGTGAGCAAATTTGTTAGGAAGATGGATAGTTGATGCTTCCCTTACCAGGTCTTAATATTGTTTCCTTCTCAGGGTAGAAACAAAAGGAAACACATACAGTACATCTCTCACCAGCACTGCACAACATGTTTCCACACTACTAAGCTGGGATGTAGAGACCCTGCACGTGAAGACAGTGATCCACATTGTGTATGAAACCACTTTGTGTAGGAATCTGAGGAGAAATTATTTCAGATGCTTTCTATTTAAGAATTAGTATTCCTCTGAAAAGATTCCTTCTCACTGTAACTCTAAAGTTATGACCAGGTTCATTACAACCCTAAATGTATCACCATACTGTATGTGTTTAGAATTTAGTAAAATATAAGGAAAACACATAAAATGCTCAATGTACTTTGCTTATACAGTATTGCTGAGTCCAGTGTATTATGACTAGCAGCCGTTTCTTACAAAACATGAAAACACATAGGCATTCCCACATCTTCTTAGTTATGAAGAAGGGATAAAACAGTATCCTTTGAATAAAATATCCAAAGACATCCTCGCCTGAGAAGATGTCAGATACCGTACATTATAGGGTTTTTTAATGTTGGCCTGAAACGCCGGATGCCAAGAAATGGTTCAGAGTGCATCCTGTGAGAAATAAGACTTGAAAGGAAATTCATTTACTTGTTTATGATACTTCGTGTTACCATTTATAACAGCTACCCTGAGATATTAGCATGTATATGTACTAATTTCCCTACTAGCGCTTATAAAACCTTTGCTGATTTCTTGAATCTTAACACACTTTGTGGCAAATTTCTAAGAGAAGGGTCTCAACACCTTTAGGATCCAAAATTCTAAATCCAATAGATCAGTTGCTGGGTAGGGAGTCAACACTTATCTAATTCCCACTAATTTAGTAGGTCTGCTCTAGTCAGGGGTACCCACTGGGTGCAGTAGGAATACTCATGGTTAAGTGGAAAGCATCTCAGACATTTTATCCACAAGCTTCTCCAAACAATGGTTGCAATGTTAAAACTAATGCCAATGCTAATTCAAAAGCACAATAATATGTTGTTAAGCCCATTTTGCAGCTGTGGGAGGCTAAAGGGCAGTGAAATGTTTGAGGCTGCTTTTCAAGGGCATGGTTGAAATGGAATTTGAACTGTTGGTTGTGCTTTTCAAAGTCATATTTTGTAACGATTTGCTTTACTGCTTAGAACATTTGACCTATCTATCAGTTGTTGTCTTGAGTTAATGGAACTTATGAAGAAAGGATCTCACCAAACCCCCACTGATTCAGTGGGCCTACTTCAGCACAACTTACTACATCAAGCAAAAGGATTTGTGAGGCATTATTCTAAGTTTGGTCACAGCATGAATACATGCTCCCCCATGAAGATGTCTATCCCTTTACTTCTGCTCTGTACTCCTTGGTCTCGGCCAGCTGCCAGCCCGTGAGACAGAAGTAGGCAGAGTGCACCTTCCCCCAGTTCTTGTTGTTGTGTGTCATTACAGTCGCGACCAACTCTTTGTGACCCCATGTCCATGGAGTTTCCTTGGCAGGAATGCTGTAACTCTCAGCATTCTTCACCATTAGCTGTGCTGAGCCCACAGGCTGTGGGAGTTGTAGCACAACAACATTTGAAGGGCAGAAGGCTACTCACCACTGTGTGAGAGGACTTACCTTTTCATCCCATCAGTAATGGGGGATAACATAATCCTTTTTCTTGTGGGACAGCAATTGATTGTAGTTACTTCTTTAATTAAAGAATTAAAGGTCTCACAATTTAAGACATCTTTCTTACCATAGGTAGCTGCTTACAGCATTCTGCTGTTTCTTCATGTTTCTACCAAGCAACTGTTGAATGCCTTTGGAATGATGAGAAGGAGCTACCTTTAACAGTTTGTGACACAGAAAGCTGTGCTGGATTACCCTAGCAGACTTTCTTAATTATTGTCCCCAGGGAGCTATCATGTTGAATTGGAGGCTTTGCCTTCAAGTGGTACTTAATTACCTTTTAAAGATAACTTTCCATGCTCTGGTTGATGCTGTCAAACACCTGAAAACAATTCCCACCAATTTATCAACATTCAACAATCTAAGTCCCAGCACTCTCCCTTCCAGAGCTCTCCGAGTTCATCTCGGTGGCGCTCATGAGGTCCCCCTGCCTGTTGGTGGTTGGGGACTTCAGTGTGCACGCCGAGTCTGAGCTGTCGGGAGTAGTTCTGGAGTTCATGGAGTCCATGGCCTGCATGAATCTGTCCCAGTTTGTGATCGGTTCCACTCACAAGGGGGGACATACCTCAGACCTGGTTTTTGCCTCCACATCTGTGGGCTTTGATCTGGGGGTCGGGAGGTTGTGCGCCCGACGTGTGTCATGGTCAGATCATTATCTGCTGACCTTTTCCCTTTCAGTCACCGCCCCACCCTGCGGGGAGCAGGGCCCTTCCCTCTGGGCCCGGCTCCAAAGGCTCCTGGACCCCGCGCAGTTCGTGGAGTGCCTTGGGGGCTTACCGGACGGTCTGGTTGAAGATCCGGCCGACTCCCTGGTGGATAGGTGGTATGAGGAAGTTACCGGGGCAGTTGACAGGATCGCCCCCAAGCGCCTTATCCGATGCCGAGCCCGCCCTTCTCCATGGTTTACCACGGAGTTGCGGGCCATGAAGCAAGAGCGGAGGAGGCTAGAGAGCAGATAGCGGAAGGCTCGGACGGCTTCGAATTGGGCTTCGGTTAAGGCGTTGACTGGTCGCTATTCTCGAGCAATCAGGGACGCTAGGAGATCTTTTGCCTCCCTGAGAATTGGTGAAGCCTCGAACCGTCAGGCAGAACTGTTCCGGGTGGTTCGAGACCTCACTAATCCCGGTCCGCCTGGGCCTCCTCCTAGTGATTTCACTAGTGAGTCATTCGCAGCCTTTTTTAAATCCAAGATAGAGGCCGTCTGTGCCGAGCTGGATGCCGGTTGCATTGATCCACCCTCTGCTGGGGCCAGCGCCTCACCGCCTGAGTCGCCCCAGTTTGTTGAGTTTGGGCCTGTTACACCAGTGGATGCCTCCAGGGCCCTGGGACATTGCAGGCCTGCGGCTTCTCTGTTTGACCCTTGCCCCTCCTGGCTGATTAAGATCGCCGGAGGGAGCATGCCGGAATGGGCTTCACTAATTGCCGCTTCTTCCTTCAGAGACGGGATTTTTCCCAGTCGGCTGAAGGAGACGGTGGTGAAGCCCATTATCAAAATACCTGGCTTGGCTGTAGACGATATGTCAATTATCGCCCTATAGCCAATGTTCCCTTTATGGGCAAGGTGATTGAGCGGGTTGCTGCCCTGCGTCTCCAGTCGTTCCTGGAGGAGAAGCATGTCCTGGATCCTTTCCAATCTGGGTTTAGGCCCGCCATGGGACTGAGATGGCTCTGGTCGCTCTGCACGATGATCTGTTGAGGAGGGCTGACAGGGGTTGCTCTACCCTGCTGGTCCTGCTCGACCTGTCAGCGGCTTTTGATACCATTGACCACGGTATCCTCCTGGGCTGGCTTTCTGAGGTGGGGATTGGGATCCGGCCTTTGGCTGGCTCTGTTCCTTCCTGGAGGGCCGCACCCAGTGAGTGAGCTTGTGGGGTGTTCTGTCAGCTCCCTGGCCACTCTCTTGTGGGGTGCCTCAGGGGTCGGCTCTCTCCCCAATGCTCTTTAACATCTATATGAAGCCGCTGGCTGAGATCATCCAGAGTTATGGAGCTTGCTGTCATCAGTACGCTGATGACACATAGCTCTATCTCTCCTTTTCCACCTGTGCAGTGGAGGCCGTCCAGACCCTGGATCGCTGCCTGGCCGCAGTTTTGGACTGGACCAGGGCTCACAGACTCAAGCTCAACCCTGGAAAGACTGAGGTTTTGTTCTTCAGGGGTGGCCCGGATGGGTACTGTGGCCCTCTTCCCAGTCTGGGTGGGTCCGCCCTCCAGCTGGCGCAAAGAGTGAGGATTCTGGGCGTCGTCCTGGATCCGGATTTGTCCCTGGACTCCCAGGTGGCAGCCGTGACCAGGTCGGCCTTTTACCACCTTAGGCTCATCGCCCAGATTCGCCCGTACCTTGATGGGGACTCGCTGAGGACAGTGGTGCAGGCGCTGGTCATATCAAGGTTGGATTATTGCAATGCTCTCTATATCAACCTTGTTCGGCGACTGCAGTGGGTCCAGAATGTGGCGGCCAGGTTGGTGGTTGGTGCGCGTAGATTCGACCGCATCACCCCCATCCTGTTTCGTCTGCACTGGTTGCCTGTTGCCTCCCGAATAAAGTTCAAGGTGTTGGTTTTGCTTTACAAAACCCTCCATGGCTTGGCCCCTGACTATCTGGCAGAGCGTATCTCCCGGAGATTAGATCTGGCCCGACCCACCCGATCCTCATTGGCCTACTCGCTTCGTGTCGCCACTCCGAAGGAGGCCTGTAAGGCGTCTACTCGTAAGCGGGCCTTCTCGGTGGCCGGCCCTGCAGCTTGGAACTCTCTGCCAAGCGAGTTACGGCAGGCAACTTCGTTGGCGTCCTTTAGGAAAGAGTTGAAGACTTGGCTTTTCAAGGACACCTTCGATAACTGCTAGGGGAGTACCTTCCTCCTCCTCCCCCCCCGCCTTTCTGCCAATACTGTTTTTACTGATATATTGCTACTGTTTTTAATCTGTGTAAACCACCCTGAGTTCCCTTAGGGAAATAGTATGCGGTATATAAGTCTGAAAATAAATAAATAAATAAATAAATAAATAAATAAATAAATAAAAATGGCCTATGAGTCCCTTCCCACCATTTCAAAAATAATGTTACACTGTCTACTAAAAGCAGTAGCAAAGTTTTTATTAGGGATCAAGGACCTTCTATTTCTTTCAGAACTTTAAGGTTGACACCATCCAGACTCAGCGATTTGTTAAATTTTAATTTATCAGTAAGGATCAGAATTTGTAAGTCCCTTCTTCATTCTTGCCGGTCTCATACAGGGTATGTGGCTACGACTGAGTTTGGAATCCTTATCTCTCTCCAACAGTTCTCATTTGTGAGAAGATGACGCTAGCGTTAGATCCAATAATTCAATCTCCCCATATACAACATTAAGGAAAGTATTTCTTCGCACAGCTACATACTCTCTGTCATCCCTCCAGGAATGCGATATTCCCATCCTCCCATTTGCTCCACTTAACAGCAGGAACTTAATTTGTTTTCCACATGAGGGTTTTCTTTCTACACCTTTCCCTGCCCTGGCACTGAGGTCTTGCAAAGCAGACAGAGGCCGTCACTTCACGAGGCTCTTCGCTTCGCAGCGTGATTGCCTTCGCTTTGAATGCGAAGGCGATCACGTGGTCTCCCTTCGCCCCCACCCCTTTTTCCCTGTACTCACGCGGGCCGCTTTTCCGTTCGAATCGAGAATGACCTCACGAGCTCCATTCGCATTAAAACACTGATGTTCTTCCCCCGTTTCCCGCGTTCTTTGATTTTTTTTAAAAAAAAGGGACCGGTGTATCGATGCATCAATGCTTGGCTGTCATTCACGACAGAGCGTGGTTACTGTACGATCCTGTGTTTTGTTTCCTGGCATCATTGGCAGACCCCCGCCGCCCCCGCCGCCGCTACTCGGGGGGAGCCCCGCATGGCACAGCCGCCCGCCCTCCGCCGCTTGCACGCTGCCTGCCCCGGGTGCCCTGCTCTGGCCGGGCGAGGCAGCAGTGGCTCCTCCTGCGCCCGCCGCCGCCGCCGCCGCTGCTGCTACTTGAGCGAGGAAGTAACAGCGCAAAGCGATGAAACAATATAGCGATGCATCGATATCCCTGTTTGAATATTTTTTAAAAAAACTTGAAATAAAAGCCAAAAACTGAGACCACACGTGGCGCTGGGTGCGAAGCGAGATGCGAAGCGAAGAGATTTCCGTCCTCCGCCAGGGGCATCACTTGCCCCGGTTGGAGCACGCTAAAGGGGGCGTGGTCGGGGTGACGTCGCAGCCAAAAGGGAGGAGCGTGCGGACTGAACCGGTCGGTTCGCACGCAAATGACGGCTTACTGCGAAGCGAGCGGCTCGTGAAGTAACGGCCAGAATTGCTCCATGCTGTGGTGTGGGTTTTTTTTTAATAGTGCGAAATCTAAATCTGCTTGGGACCAATGGCTGCTGCCTCAGAAGCCTAATGTAGGGAGGGAGTCTTCAAAAGGTCATCTGCACTGTCTGGGTCTTTTTAACTTTAGGATTGTTTTTACCGGTGATGGTCTCAGGCTAACAGCAACATTATTATGACCTATTGTGGTCTTGAACGAGGAAGCTAAAACAGAAAAAACACCACTCTCAGCAATAGCTAGAAACACTGAAACGTCCTTCTAGCATAATGCTTTAACTATTTTAGTGGTTTCATTTTGTTCTGGGAGGAGATAAAACAGGATCACAACTTTTCATCTTGGGGGGGTGCACTTCTAGCCTGAAAAGGAGGCAATGTTACAGGGGAAAGTGGGATGCTCTCTTCATATACAATTATTTCAGCTTCTTATCATAAAATCAACAAGAAACCGTAGTATGCCATTGAATTAGCATGGCTGCAGATACAGTATCTCTGTGGTGCTTGAAACCAGAATCCCAGTCAGATTTCCCATTCTAGTGTTTTTATTCTGCTTGACAATAATACCATCTGGAAATATTGCATTGCAATTCTGGATACACTGTTCTGTTGCTGTTTTTAATCAGTGTTTTTAAATCTTATTTTTTAAATATTAGAAAGCTCATAATGTAAGCTCAACTAAAAACTCTGTAGACATTGGCTGAAATCCTGTTGCTTTACATAGAAAGTCACCACTGGAGTGACTAGCTGAGTGAATCAGCAGAACTTATGGAGGAACACCAAAATCCCCACTGATTCTGTGGGCGTGTTCTGGTGTGACTCACTATGCTAAACAACAGGATTTGCCATTATCTATATACTTGGTGTTTTGCTGCAAAGCTATCTTGGAAAATGTCAGGTATTGCTCCCCTGCAGGTAAAAGGGTGAGATTCTCTCCTGCAGTGCCTTGTTTGAGTTGGTAATTTAATTTGTTAGCTTTTTATATACTGCATTTGCTCTATATCCTCCTCCAATTGATGAATCAGTAAAAAGAATACTGCTAGGTGAGCTCACCAAGTGGTCAGTTTTGATACAAGAAGTGCAATGCTAGGTGGAAACTTTTAGATCTCTGTGGAATTGTGAACTTTAAGATGTCTCTGAAGCAGCAAGGATAATATGAGGTCAGGAAACAGGCTTCTTCCCTCTTGTAAAAGGAATTAAGCTGCAGCCTTTAAACAAACTTATGTACAAAGAAGTAGGCTCCATTGAGCATGGGCAAAGACACAGGATGAGGTGTAAATTGCTTTGTATTTCCTGGTGCAATTATGCAAACATTTTCTTTGCTTGTCCAGCTCCCATCACAGGTCTTTACGTATCCCACTTCTGTACTGTGAGGAAAGCATTGTCTAGATACGCAAACTATGCACACTCCTCAGTCTTTGAAGGTCATACTGTTCCAGCACCCAACCCCAAAATATCTTTCTTTCTGGAATTGCAACAAACTGTTTCAGAAAGAAAGATATTTCTTTCATGCACACCTCAGAAATGGGTATGCATGGCGGAGTAACTGAGACTGTTGTCCTCAAAAGTCCCTTAATGCAGTTCCCAACCTGTCTGATTGCCTTCACCAGTCAAGGCCACAGAGTAGGGGCAGCTGAAGCTTTATTCATTCCTTTGGGAACAGTCTCTCCAGGCTATTCCTAAGGCATTGAGCCCACTTTTGTCATCCCCAATTCAATCATTCATCACACTCTTGGGATCAATAGCACTCTGCTCACTCCAGTAGACAGACTTCCCCTCCAATACAGACTTCTTTGGTGGATCCTGACTGGATTTTACAATATACTTAAAACACAATCTTCCCACTCATCTCTTCCTTCTACCTTAGTTCCTCAGTTCAGTGCCACCACCCTGCTTGCACACCAAGCACTGCAGGCCGAGCCTTAACGGCTTACCACATTTTGTTGGTGCCAACAAAACTTCAGCTAACTTTCCTAATAGTTGCCCTTTCAGACCACAAGTCTTCCAAACTCTGCACCTTGTGTTCAGATGCATCCTCCCTAATATTTCAAGCTGACCAAATTGTGCTCCATCTAGATGGCTTCTTTCTCCTGAACACCATGTCTTATTTTCACTTCTACCACGATATGCTCTTACTGACCTTCTTTTACAACCCTACCTCATCTTTAGAGTGGAGACTTCACATGCTGGATGTTCATCAGTAGTAACATTTTAATAATGGTAGATCCCTGGTCTCCTGAATTGTTGACCTGTCTCCTAAATAGCATAGGCCAGCCATGTCCAAAGTTCAGCCCATGGGCCGGATCCAGCCCATTAGGCCATTTTGATTGGCCTGAGATGGCTAGGCTGCCCCTTCCCTCCCCCTCCTCCTTTAGCTATTAACAAGCCACACATATATTGCTGGGGGGTGTTGGGAAAGACAGATCCCGGCAGCGTCTTTCTTTCATAAAACAAGGTGCAGATCCTGCCTCATGTGTAGTCTAGGAACCATCCAAGAATAAAAATCAAAATGCTGCTGTATTTTGGGGCAAACTGAGCATGCAGGTGGACGAGAGGGCTGAAGTGGGAGGAGAAGGGGAGAAGCCTGGCTGCCAAGGGCAGGTGGGGTTTCCTGCATTCCAGGGATGAACAGGTGACTTGGCTGGCAGGCTGGCTGCAGGGAAGAGTTGTGGCACTGGGAGGGAGGGAGGAGTTTGGGAATGGGGCAGGCGTCGGGAGGGGGTGGAATCTCTCTGAACCCAAAAAAAGCTTTTGGGTGCCCCCGTTTCCTTCTTGGAGGGAGAGGAAATGGCTCTGTTTAGCCACCCCATTTCCTGCATCCCTTCTTTCCCTCCCACCCTCAGGTATTAAGGCAGCGGTTCGCAACCTGGGGTCCCCCTTTCACAGGGGTCACCATGAGCCCAAAGAGGAACCCCGCAAGAGTGTATGGGCAGTCCACCAGCCCTCCTCCCGGAAAGCCCGGCCATGTCCCTTCCATCCCCTTTTCCCGAACACTTGCCTTAATAGCTATAAGCCAGGGAAGCAGCAGCCCTCGAGCACATGTGCACATTTTTTTCTCTTCTGCTCTCTCTCTCTCCCCATCCCTCCCCGCTACATCACTGCGCCCATGGCACATGCAGCCCTCTGAGGGTGGGGCTGAAGTTGGGAGCCCGGTGGCAGCATCTGACAAGAGCCGCACATCCTCTCCCTCCCCCCTCCACCTGCTGCCGGCTCAGGGAGACCAAGCGGCCAAGTGCTACTCAGACACCCTCCTCCTCCTCTTCTTCCTCCAACATCATCCTCACCCCCAGTGGCACTGGCGGCCTCTCTCTTCCCTGCCCCTCACTTGTCCATCACAGGGAAGGAAGCAGCCCACCCCACCCCCTCCACCTCAACCTTTCCCACAAGGGCGCCCTTTCCTCTCTGCCTCCCGCTCCACTCCGCACCACCACCATCTTCAGTCCTCTTCCCATATCCCACCATGAGACTGAAGGGCCGGGGATTCTGTACCCCAGGCGGAGGTGACGGCAGGTGGAGAGGAGGCACACGGGCTACCTCCACCACCAGTGCAGAGCCCCTTCGTGCACCAGCTGCACTTCAGCGCCCAGCAAAAAGCCAACATGTGTACAGTATGTGTGGGGGGGGGTGCATGGAAGGGGATTGTGAGGGAAGGTAGGAAATAGCCCTCACCCACCCAGGTGCCTGCCTTCTCCCTCTGTCCCTCCCTCTCCAGATACACTGCGGTGACCCGATTGAAGTTTATAAAATCATACACGGTGTATGACAAAGTTGATAGGGAAAAGCTGTTTTCCCTATCGCACAACATTAGGACTAGGGGGCTCTCCATGAAACTTTTGGGTGCTAGATCTCAAACAAACAAGAGGAACTTCGTGTACTTTTTCATCCATAGGATTACTGGACTATGGGGCTCCCTGCCAGAAGTGGTGACAGCTGTCAGCCTTGAAAGCTTTAAGAAGGGACTAGACAAGTTCGTGGAGAACAAGGGTATCAATGGCTATCATTATGGATGCCTAAGGGTTGGAGAGATAGGCAGGATATCTCTCAATGCCATTTGAAGGAATCATAGAGGAAATGGCAGGTGATCTTGACTTCAGCCCAGATGACGTTTCTGACACACCTGGAGGCAGGCTGGTGGGAGAAGGGGGCGAGAGAAAGCCAAAGTGTGGCACGTGACACCAGCGGCCCAGTCGTCCCAGGCCCATCACTGCCCTTGCCTCACCCGGCCTGCTCTCCGCTTTCTTGTTCTGCCTAATGGCAGGCCCTGCCCCACTTCTCCTCATAGGGCACCTAACAGGGCTTAAAAATTAAACAAAGAACCTTCATTGACTCTGTTTTCTGACCAGCAGATAGCAGAAATTGTAATGCTCAGAACACTTTCCACAACCCTAGTGCCTGCTGCTTTCCCCCTTTGCTTCAGAAGAAACAAGTTGTGCAGACATAACTTTCCTTTGCCTTAGTTGTGGATAACAGAAAAAACTGACCATTGTTTGTGACAGTATTCTTACGTCTTGCTGGCTGCACCCTGGATGTTTGCATCATTCTGCTTCAGTTACCAGCATTTTTTCACCTTTGCAAAGAATGCAAAGAGTCTGAGATCTTTTATGGACCAAGCCAGCACAACTGCTAAGTATCCTGAGGTGGTTTTCTGCCATGGTGTTGGGTGGAGCAGTGCTGGATGAAGGAGTTGTGTGTGTGATGCTGTCTCTTTCCATAGTCATATTAAACCCACAGAGCTAGCTTTGGGTCTGAAGAATTTCTCCAGAGAAGTGGGAAAGATTCGACTGCCAGTATGTTTGGCTTCTTTGTTTATAACAGATCAGATGAGAGTGTTACATACTTTCACTACAAGTGGGAGGGTCTTGCAAGGGGTCAGTGGGTGGAGCTTAGGGATCAGTGTGTGGGGCTTACAGTGGGGGAGGGTCGGGGGCAGCCACATATTGTCAGCCACCAAATCTGGCCCTCCTTATGAAAAGTTTGGGCACCCCTAGCATAGGCAAACAGGAATGCTCTGTTTCTTGGCCTATTAAAGAAAATCATATTTTTAATCTTGTGTTAGGTTTGAATCTTTTTAAAGTCCTCTGATGATCCTTGAGTGTAAAAGTAAAATGAAACATACACAACTTTCACCCCAACCACAATATATTTGTGGATCAGCTAAAATGTCAGAACAGTGAGCGAGCTTTCAAATTGTCCATAACTCTTAATCAGGCTGGATGTTAAGCAAAACAGATGGGGGAGATGTTAATATCAAAAGGACTGAAATAGGTCAGAAAGGCTATTTTAATTTGAAGGCGGAAGCCCTATTTGACTCTGCAAGAGGGGATAAATATGGAGGGGGTAAATCCTGTGCATGTTT
This sequence comes from Phrynocephalus versicolor, assembly GCA_023846285.1. Lineage (NCBI taxonomy): Eukaryota > Metazoa > Chordata > Lepidosauria > Squamata > Agamidae > Phrynocephalus > Phrynocephalus versicolor. The sequence goes on from JAHTLZ010000010.1 coordinate 49,608,468, forward strand.
CCATGGCTGCTCCTCCACGTCATATTTGTGCCACAACAAATAAAAATATGTATTTTATTTTGTTGCAGTCACGTGGTAGAAGTTGCGGCTGCTGTGTCCCCATGGACGCATTATACTGACACTTACAATCTGTGACACACACACACACCCCACGGACAGGGTCCACATCAAAGTGTTTTTCCTCTTGCTTTTTTCCGGCTCCCTTGATGTGGGAAATGGGTGGAGGAGGGAGACACACCTACCTGGAGTCACCACCGCACAGTTGCATCCTGGCTGGAACTCACACGAGAGGAAAGACTGTTAGTGCCGGGTGGCAGGAGGACTTTTTCTGGTGACGGCCCGTCAGTTAAGGGAATGCCCTCTCTCTCCGCACTCCCTTCCCCCGGCTTCTCTGGTTGCATTTCAGGGGAGGGTGCGCTTCCCCCTTCTCTCCTTCCCCTTTCCCTCTTAACCCAGCCCAGGCATACTGCCTGTCTCTTTTTCTGGAGAGGCAAGTTCTTCTCTGGTGGCAGTGGCGGCGGCGGCAGTACCTCCTCCACCGGATCCCATGGGCTGGTCTCTGCTCGCCTTCCCTGGCGCCAATCCATTTCTTGACATCTCGAATAGATTAAGTGGGGCGGGCAGGAAGCTGCAGGTTAAACGAGCTCCCACGGGCACATGTACTTTTTAAAAATCCGCACCGGAACCACGACGAGGATTCCACCCCCCACCCCCCAGCGCAGGTACTTGTACAATGTGCTGAGTCACGCTTTGGGGGTATGTGGTCACACTTTATTTTTCTTAAAGTGCGGTGGATGTGGGAGAAAGATTTTATGTTTCGCTACTGTGAGCACTTTCTAGCGCATTTTAGTGGACATTGGATAAGGGCTCCACTTTCAATCTTTCTACCTTGAGCATAGACATAACAAAGGAGATTGCAAGTATTGTTTGAAACATTACTTTTTATTATGTCACCACTTCTTTCTTTCTTTCTTTCTTTCTTTCTTTCTTTCTTTCTTTCTTTCTTTCTTTCTTTCTTTCTTTCTTTC
>JAHTLZ010000010.1:49609505-49634355 GCA_023846285.1 Phrynocephalus versicolor
TTCTTTCTTTCTTTCTTTCTTTCTTTCTTTCTTTCTTTCTTTCTTTCCCAGTCATAACCTCTTTTCCCCCACACTCTTACTGAAAAACACTTGCTAAGGAGAAAAAAGACAAAAGAGCTGCATAATGGCTTCTAAATGATAGAATGGGGAGGCCTGTGTCTGGAAACATTCTACGTAGTTGTGTTTGACTAAATGCATTTAGGATGCTCTCCGTTATTGGGAGGAAGTGACACTGATATGGCAGAGTTCATAATCACTGAAGCCTCAAATCTCTTCAAGACTAACCTACAGTGTGTGGGAAGGCAAGGGATGGAGTGCGGAAGGCAGCATATGCAGAAGTACAGGGGGAAAGACGGTACTGTATACACAACAATTACAGCGGGAGTGTGCAACCTGTGTCTACTACTGTCATATTCTCCAGTATTGACTGAAGCTGCCATGCTTACCAACAGAAGATTTAGTAAAGATTTTGGACTTCATTGTACAGGACTCTTCAGCTTCCCTTACAGTGGAGCTTTACAATTACAGTGGACCCTTGTATAACAAACAGTTTGTATAACATAAAATCTGTACAACATAAAACATTCCAGCGATAGGGGAAATTTGCTTAACATAATTGCTCATGGGGCAAATCTGTACAAAATAAAATGGGATTACTCCTTTTTCAATGCATTCCTATGGGAAATTTGTATAAAATAAATTTGCTTAACATAATTTCATTTGGAACGAATTAGTTCCTTTATACAAGGTACCACTGTATCAGAATCTATTCCTACGGAAATTTTAACCTACATATGTCAGATGTAAGAGGCAGAAAGAAAAGGCAAAAGTTAAGTCTTCATGTGCAAGAGAGGGGGAAAGTATCTTTTAAAATGCAGGGTACTTCTCAATTTCATCTGACTGCTTTGTTTATTTTCCCTCAGCCTAATTCTCCTGGTGTTACCAATTGATTTTGTTTTGTGGAAATTAAAAAAAAAGTCTATTGTGCTCACCAATGGCCAAGAGGCAACCTAGTTGACTAATCAGTTAGGAATAATTTTGAGTCAATGCCTAACACACGCTTGAAGGAAGATTCGTACCAGCATTCTTAATAGCACTGCAGGATGGGTCAGGGGTGTACAGAGCAAAAGGTTAGATAATACACATGACATTGTAATTGAGAGGGGTCCAACTAAAAGAGACCAAGATGTGCCCAAATTTTGAAACAGTAATGCCCAACACAATCTTTATTAATGTGATAAAATGAAGGCTCCCTTTTCATTATTATATAAATTATAATTACAGTTTTCCTCATGTACAGACATTGAAAGGGCGGAAAGCACATTTCTGTTCTACAATTCTCTTGCTGCCTTGGTTGTGAGCAGACCAGAAAGGTTGACTGAAAAGTGTGGAATGATACCAATCTGTGTTAATGAAGCCTGGAATTGGATTGTGGTTTTACAGAATGGTTGTAAGGAAATAGTACTTGGGGAAATGGCTCAATAAGGAAAATGCATTCCTTTCCCTAGGATAGGACAAAGTGCATGATAATTGAGGGGTTGCTGAGATAGGTGTGATTGAAGGTCTCTAATGTTAAATGTCATGTCTTGTATAGGGCTGTACCTATCACAAGTCGTTTTGAAAAGTCCCCATATTAATGCAATGCAGGCAGGCATAAAATGACTATTCCACAATATTCATGTACCAAAAACATTACCATTGAAAATGTTGAAGACTCGATATATGCTTTTTGCTAATATGAAGTTGAAAAATGGATATGAAAAAGGCAACTGCGAAATGTGAACCAGGTTTGCTATCCTTTGCTTAAGGGAGATTCTAAGGCTAGGTTCAAACATGCTGTATTTTTGTTTGTCATTTGTCCTATTCTAGCCCTCAAAAGACCCTTATACAGGACTTGAGTATGAAAGACGGTTGTTGGCAGAATTTCAAGCCGGATTTATTCATTAAAGAGATCTAGCCCTCCTTAACTTTCCAAACCAACCTAGCTCTGAGTGTTAAGAAGCCCTGCGATGTGCTGTTTGTTTTGCCTTGATTCACTTGCACCAGATATTGTAGATATAAAACCAGCAAACATGGAGGAGTTGACAGAAGTAATAACAGCTGCCGAGTTCCATCCGCACCATTGCAACACCTTCGTCTACAGCAGCAGCAAGGGTACAATACGACTGTGTGATATGCGAGCCTCCGCCCTGTGTGACAGGCACTCAAAGTGTGAGTATTCCTTGGTTCTGATGTGTGTTGAAAAACATGAATGGCAAAAAAATTGTTTTGTCTTCTTTTGTATGGTAGGGTCTCTCCTGTCATATGAACTCCCTTCAAGTGTGTTTTGTACCAGGAAGAAGGAGACTTTTGCAATCAATCAGCATTTATGATCAGTCAACTTCTTTTCTCCTGGTACAAGATACACTTGAAGGAAGTTAACAGAATATGTTTTCAAAGAAAGGAAGTTAACAGAAAATGCATCAAAATACTGCCATGCCAATTTCTCAACATTACTCCCAGTAGGTGAAGTAATTCTTACATCATCCTATTTAGTATATCATTCTGCCTCTACCACCAAACCTTGTTCTCCTGCTGAGGTGAGCAGTTTTCAGAGAGCCCTTTAATTTCTGGTTCACTGGTGTCTTCTAGAAATTTTTAATGTCAAACAGGAAGTTCAAAGTACGTGGGAAGTCCCTGAGGTGGAAGGAAGAAAAGCTATAAGCATTGAGAGACCTGATTCTAATGCACAGGGAATGAGGCAGTTACACCATGGCTTCCACTTGTGATGGGGGGGGGGGGAGATTGCCATGGCTCTGCCTCATTTCTATTTCTTCCCAACAAAGGCTGGGTAAAATTACTCTAGAAGATTAGTTTTTAACTAAGCTGGATTTTCACTTAATGAAACATAGATCAAAGTCTGATGTTAATCTGTCAGCAACATTGGAGTGTTTCCATTTGGGGATTTAGCACCTGCAACTTTAAAAAAACAGGTTTAGATATTAAATTATAGCTCATGCACCACTTTCTGTAACAATGAAGTTCATAAATACCTAGAGGTTAAGTTACATGATGAGGTTGTTGTATTCCACATAGAGGCTCACTGCCTCCTTGGAGAGTTAAGCACGTACCAATGTGGCTTTGTTGTACTCATTTTAATCATCTGACCACTTCCTGCTTATTTACCCTCCTGTCACAAAAGTTGTCAGATGGCTGTCGAAATTGCCCAGTCATAAGCTTCTTGCCCTCTCCACATGCTGAGCTCTGTGTAGGTTCAATAGCCCATATATAGATAAGAAGGAAACCCAATTCAAGTTGCACTCCACATGTAAAGAGTTTGTTATGGGGTATTGCAGAAGATAGTAATTTCAGATAAATGCTTGACCACAGGCTTTCACACTGAGCAGGTCTGCTCTATGTGCTATACTTTGTGTTATGCTCTTTGTTTCAGTTTTTTATCTACATAGGCAAGTTCATTTGGAAACCCTTATGCAAATAATTGTCAGAACGTATTGAATTAGTCTAGTTTAATTTGAGCCACAGTTAATAGACAAGAATTAGCTGTTAAATCTGAATCAAGAATCCATGAGAAAAAACCCAGTCTTAGTGAACCACCACACTCACAATTAAAGTGATTATTATAACTAAGCCGCACTGTCATCCTCCTAATTTGTAAACTCTCTGGTAATTGTTTGACATTCAGTGATTTTCATCTGCATGCAACATTTAGGTTATGCCAAGTGCTCGCCTCACACAGAATAACAGACTGTGGCTTGTTGTCCCCAACATGAACAGGGTTACATGTTTCCTTCTCTCCACTGCATTTAAGAAGAGCCTGCATTAGAACCTTTTCCTTTAAGTTTGCAGCAAATGATAGTTTGGCAGTTCACACAGCAATCTGTACAGTTTGTACCAATCACAATGTACTTGCAAGCCAAGGTCAAAGACTGACACTTGCTATTTCTTGTTCTTGCATTTTAACAGAACTCAGGATTTCTGTACAAATGTGGTGGGTTTTTTGGCGGGGGGGGGCGCTTCTGTAACTGATTATCACTGTTACATATACAGGTGAAACTCAAAAAAATAGAATATTGTGCAAAAGTTCATTTATTTCAGTAATGCAACTTTAAAGTTGAAACTAATATATGAGATAGACTCATTACATGCAGAGTGAGATAGTTCAAGCCTTAATTTGTTATAATTGTGATGGTTATGGCTTACAGCTTATGAAAACCCCAAATTCACAAACTCAGGCAATTAGAATATTGTGAAAAGGTTCAATATTCTAGGCTCAAAGTGTCCCACTCTATTCAGCTGATTAATCAATAATACCCGCAAAGGGTTCCTGAGCCTTTAAATGGTCTCTCAATCAGGTTGAGTAGGAATCACAATCACGGGAAAGACTGCTGACCTGACAACTGTGCAGAAAACCATCTTTGACACCCTCCATAAGAAGGGAAAGCCTCAAAAGGTAATTGCAAAAGAAGTGGGATGTTCCCAAAGTGCTGTATCAAAGCACATTAATAAAAAGTTATGTGGATGGGAAAAGTGTGGAAGAAAAAGGTGCACAAGCAGCAGGGATGACCACAGCCTGGAGAGGATTGTCAGGAAAAAGCCATTCAAAAGTGCTGGTAACTTTCACATGGAGTGGACGGAGGCTAGAGTCAGTGCACCAATAGCCACCACACACCGACTAATCCTGGAAATGGGCTTCAAATGTCGTATTTCTCTTGTCAAGCCACTCCTGAACAACAAACAACTTCAGAAACATTTTACCTGGGATAAAGAAGAACAGGACTGGTCTGTTGTTCAGTGGTCCAAAGTCCTCTTTTCTTATGAGAGCAACTTTTGCATCTCATTTGGAAAGCAAGGACCCAGAGTCTGGAGGGAGAATGGAGAGGTACACAATGCAAGATGCTTGATGCCCAGTGTGAAGTTTCCACAGTCTGTGTTGATTTGGGGAGCCATGTCATCTGCTGGTGTTGGTCCGTTATGCTTCATTAAGTCCAGGGTCAATGCAGCCATCTACTAGGAGATTTTGGAGCACTTCATGCTTCCTTCGGCGGACAAGCTTTACGGGGATGCCGACTTCATTTTCCAGCAGGACTTGGCACTTTCCCACACTGCCAAAAGTACCAAAACCTAGTTCAATGACCATGGGATTACTGTGCAAAATCTATGGGTCATTGCCAAGAAAAAGATGAGGGACATGAGACCGAACAATGCAGTGGAGCTGAAGGCCACTATTGAAGCATCCTGGTCTTCCATAACACCTCAGCAGTGCCACAGGTTTATAGCATCCATGCCACGCCACATTAAGGCAGCAATTGATACAAAAGGGGTCCAAATGAAGTATTGAGTACATGTGCATGCTTATAATTTCCAGAGGTCCAATATTGTTCTATTTACAATATTGTTCAATAGGCTTGAACTATCTCACTTTGCATGTAATGAGTCTATCTCATATATTAGTTTCACCTTTAAAGTTGCATTACTGAAGTAAATGAACTTTTGCATGATATTCTAATTTTTTTGAGTTTTACCTGTATTATTTCTGTTCCCTGAAGTGGGACCAGGCCTCTGTTTCACTGATATTTATAAGTATATCAATTATCTTATTATGCAAACAGGCTCAGTTTCACAATGGTTTCATGACAGCTAATTCAGATGGGTTCATTCTCTGAAATGCTGTTCGTTGTTTTTTTTAAATCATATTCTGCTTATCTCCTTCCATGAATTTGAAAGTGAAATATGAGGATGTTTTTCTTGAAATATTTTTAATTTAAAAGCAAAGTAACCACAGGAAATATCTGTTTACATGAAGCAGTGGCAGTTTGCACTAGTGCTTTGGATCAATCCCTCGCCTCTAATAAGCAGGTTACTCAAATGACCTCTTCAGTTTTATCTCTTCCACTTAATGGGACATGTCACAGAAGTCAATCATTAGGTTGATCCAAGCATATGATTATATCCTGGTATCTAACACCAGAGTTCACAGGATAGCCACTCCTCTCCTCCCCTAACTCCATTCTCTCCTCTCAGTGCTGATTATGGGATCACACTAGAGTCCAACTTTGGTTCATAATTTGGTGTGTTTAAAAAAACCCAACTAGATTCATTTCCTTCACTTTTCAACATCAGAAACCTTAATGTGATTTGTTCCCTTGTTCTGCTGGGGCTGCAATAACCTTTAGAGCCTACAAGCCAATTGTGAAAAGAGGTTCAGTTTGACCTCTCCCTTGACTTTGGATATTGATTTTTCCCTCTCCTTCAAAAGCATTGGCCTTCAGTCAATTGTGGTTCAGCAGACATATGGCTTAGAACCAAGGCGGTGCATTAGAGCTCAGAATTGTTTTAAAAGCAGCTCCGATCTTCTACGGTGTATTCATATAGAGGAAAATGTTTAATAATGGGATATATTTAATCCAAATGCTTCTCATATTGTCACACATCTGTGTCATATATCTGTAAAGGATCTCAGATGGAGTATGGATGGAATACACACCACATAAACAGCAGCTGAACAGCTCTAAGCCATCTCAGGACTGTCAGGTTCTTCTACTCTAGACTAGAGATGGGCACGACTCAGCGAAATTTTCATTTTCGTTTTCGTTTTCGTTTTCCATTTTCGTTACGCAACGAAAACAAAAACGAAAATTTTCCAGAAAATGAAACGAAAAATTTTGCCGTGTTTTTCGTTTTCGTTACGGCAGACACATCGCAATGAAAAGAATGCTAACGAAAACGAAAATTTTTCATTTTCGTTTTGTTTTTTCGTTTCATTTCGTAACGAAAACGAAAAATGCGGAACCCCCCCCCCGAAAAACGAAAATGAACCGAAACGGACCCCTTAACGAAAAACGAAAAATTATTTTTTTGAGTCGTGCCCATCTCTACTCTAGACTATGAAACAGCAAAATTAATCCACTGCTCCCGGACTTAAAAGTAACTCCTTTCCTTGGCCTTCTGTGTACCATGCTGTTTTGATAGTAAAATCTAAAAGGGAATCACACTTTGCAGAATTCTTTGTTTCTGGGCAGGTGGCCATTATAGAGGGGGCGTTGATAAAAAGATGTATATCCAGCGGTTCTTCCTTCCAGTATTCAAGGGCTATTAAGGTCACCACTCTGGATTATTTTTGTTGCAAGAATAAGATGCAGACTCTTCCCCTGCCTTGGAAGGCCAAGATTGTATCGCCTTCCTTTTATTGCAGATCTCAATCTGTAGAAATTTTAAAGCTTAACTTTTGTCCTGACTAAGGACTTCTACTGAGCCACACAAAGGTCTCTTGATGTTCATCTTTGATTCCCACAAGATGTGTGGAATTAGGCACATTATATTGAATGATTTCTTGGGTCATCATTATGGCAGCTCTTTCTCATTACTAACAGGGAGGCACTGAATGACTGCCACAAAGCAGCAGCTCTTTCTGGAGCGTACCTCTTTGTTAGACTAATAACCACTCCCTTGGTACTCTAGAACTGCTTTGGCCAACATGTTTTGGACTAGAGCTTCCATCACAGTAGACATTATGGTCCTGGAAAGCCTCACGTCTTGTAAGACTGCTTGAAGAAGTCACTGTATAACCTGATCTTGAGAAGTGACGAAAAGCATAAGAAAATTTGTCTGGAAGAGTATACTGTAGGTGACACATTTTTTTTCTATTCACACAACAACCATTTCCAAGAATCACTATGTTTGGCTTTATCTTTGCTTACTCTGCTTTTATCCTTAACACTGCTGTTAGCAAAATACCTTATGTGGTTCCTCTGTCTCATAAATTTCCTTGATTTTGATTCCACCCTTTTGATGACAACTGTTGAGACTGTCTTACTATAGAGTGAGGAGGGCAGTGTTTCTGGGGGGTAATTGCTTCTTACCACTCATCTAGAATGAGATTTGCTGTTTATTTTGCACAGCGGGAAAATTGCCAGCTTTTATCCCACAACGAGGGAAATTTCAGCCATGCTTGCATATGGCAATAGTGCCAACTGTGTCCTTCTGGTGACAAAATGTTTTCTTAAGGAGAGAGATCAATCATGTTTTTTTAAGTTTACCATTCCCTTCATACACTTTCTGAAAAGGCTTTGAATGCAAAACGTTGGGCCTTTGTAATGGGACCATAAAAAAACACGAGGGGGGAAATCTAGTTTAAAAAAAAATATTAGGAACAGAGTACATGACTTCTCAAAGCAATTGGACTGCTTACAGGATCATATACTCTTCTGTAGCAGGGGTCCCCAACCTCCAGTCTGTGGACTGGGACTAGTCCATGACCTGTTGCAGACTTGGCTGCAAGATTTCCTGTGAGGCACATACCTCAGCAGGCACATACAGAGAGACACACAGACAAACACATGTGCACAGGGCTTTTCCTCTCCTGTGTGCACCCATCTCGACTCTTTTTCTTTTGCTCTTGACAGAACTAGTGCGGGGAGGAGGGGTTCATGCACAAATGCACACCTGAAAAAAGCCCTGCATGTGTGTGTATGTGCCCCCGAGAACAGTACTTGGTCCTAAAAGTGTTGGGGACTGCAATTCTGCAGGACAGAATTGATAAGCTCTGAGACAAAGAAAGAAAGATTGTGATACATGGAAGACAGGCAGTCATCTCCTTATGGATATGCTCATGTGCGGCTGTTATTCCTCATGTGAACAGATGCCTCTAACAGCGGTGCAGCCATAGTTCATTATTTCTTTCTTCAGAAGAAGACCGTGGTTATTGGGGCCTGACACCATCAACTGGGTCTGCCTGCCTCTTACCTTGAAATCTCCATTACCACTTTGATTAGTGCTTACCCTGGCTAAGGCTGGGATCATCTTTAGTTCAGACTTGGGCTGTAGGGATGAATCTTCCCCTTTCATAAAACAGGCCTTGTTTAGCAGCAATGGAGCAACATATTCTGTGTAATCATTAGTGCCCAGGAAACTCTCAATCCTCACAAGTCTAAATTTTTTTCCACTTGATTATCAGAGAGTTGCAGACAGGGCCGGCGCTTCCATTAAGGTGAACTAGGCAGTTGCCTAGGGTGCCAAAATGGACAGAGGGCACTGGACAGCCTACCGGCCCCCCGCCGCTCGCCACCACCATCCGTCCCCCCACCGCCCGGCAGCCGCCCGGCGCCGTCCACCCATCGCTGCCCACCCCCCGTGCCCGTCGCCGCCCCCGCCATCCGCCGCCCCCACCCACCCCGCCGCTGCCCTGCCCCCCATCACCCACCCGCCACCACACCAATGTTATCTTTCCTTCTCCGTGGTGCTGGCCAATCAGCCAGGGAGGCGGGATAATGCATTTCCCTGCACAACTCCTGATTGGCCAGTGCCAGGGAAAAGGAAAGATGACGTTGGAGGCTTCTTCCTCATTGGAGTTTAGCCCTATGCAACCCCAGAGCCGGCTAAGAGATTGGTTGATTTTGTTCCTCCAGTTTCAAACGCCCTACTCACTCTCATTTAGTAGCTATCCTTATTTGGACCAAACTGTCCTTTGTTATCTCAATCACGGGTTGTATTCCATACCAAGCATCAGCTACCGTGGTCCAAACGTACCTTAGCGTTCAGTTGGACCAGATTCCCATTAATAAGTGATGGTGGAATTTTTAGGTTCCTTTGCACCAGTTGTCATGGTAGCCTCTGGTTTCCAATCGTGAAAGAGTTTGATTTTCTTTTTTGTTGTTTTAATGATGAAGCACCATCTGGTCTTTGATAACAAGACAGTTCACAGATTTCTATGTTTCCAATTTTCACTCTGCATAGGTAGTAATTGCAAATAGTGATGATGGGAAATGTGGGAAATGAGATGTTTTATGCCCATTTTTAATGAATAACCCACAAAGCCAGCATTGTTTTAACATGGCTGTGAGTGAACACAATGTTGTAAGGAGGCTGTAGCCAGCAGAGCTTAAATGCAGGATCCGTTCTGGAAAATCAAGATTCAAAGATCTATTTCTATATTTTTCTGTATTTTCATGTAATCCTTGTTATGGCTTCATGGGCTGAATGAAAAAGAAGAAAAGAAAATTGCCAATCAGGGTTTTGCAAAGATTGTACCTATTCTTGCATCAGATGTATGTGAAACTAACATACTGCACCAGGTATCCAGTGCTATAATGTAAATAGCACTGGTATTATAGGCAAACTACAGATGGGGACAAATCAGAAAATATTGTGATTCATTTTGATTTGTGATTTATCAAGGTTAATGAAATAAAAAATGAATGTATGATTTTTTTTCTGACAGAATTTTTTTAGTGAATTGGTTTGTAAAATTATTTTTACTTTAAACCCCTATAAAATGGCCTGCAAGGCACCTTAAAACACCAGATTTGCAGCAAAGCTTCCCATGAATCCTATCTACAATCCCCGCAAGTATGGTGAAGTTTGATATCTCTTAGTATCTGGGGATCAATTTTACAGGCCAACAAATCGATGCATCAAAAATCACTAAAAATACATCAACTTGTATTTGTTGGGAGTATCAGTTTGTATGAATAAGTATTGACAAATTAACAATTTTGAACAAATTCTGCAATTTGTTTTTTTTTTAATTTGTGCCCATCTCTAATACAAACCAAATCAGTACGATTGATGGTCCCATGAGTAGATAGATACATGTAGTCTTCCCCCTCTGCAGTGCTAGTAGCAGCTTCAAGGCTAACTGGTGGCTTTGTAGGGAAAGAGATTTTTAATCAGGAACTTAAAGCAGGAGAAACAGTAACTGTCCTCTTCTCTAATACAGTCTGTTCCATTTGAATGTAGAGGAACTAGAGATGGGTATTCCATTTCGGAAGTCGTCTGGTTCTGAAATGAAATGTGGGCACCCAGCTGGAATTCAGAACCAGACCAACCCTCCGGGATGAAATCAGCCAATCCCTTACCTTGCTATGGGGCCGCACAGGGCTAACCTCCAACGAGGAAGAAGCCTCTAGTGTCAGGTTTCCTTCTCCCTCGTGCTGGCCAATCAGATAGGGAGGCAGAATGGTGCATTCCCCTGCTCAGCTCCTGATTGGCCAGTACCAGGAGAAGGAAAGATGGCATTGGAGGCTTCTTCCTTCTTGGAGTTTAGCCCTGCGCAACCCCAGAGCAAGATTTGGTTGGAGATTGCAGATCCTCCTCTTTCCTTCACACTTAGCAATAGGCAACCCTGAAGATCTGCTGTCATTTTAAGGCTGCCAAACATGGCTAGTGCTAGAGTGTAGAGATGGGCACGACTTAGCGGTATTTCCGTTTCCGTTTCCGTTACTCGTTTCCGTTACTCTACGGAAACGGAAATGGGAATTACTCCGCCAGACTTCGAGCTCGAACCGACGAACGAACAATTTGGTCTGATTTGTCGTGCTCGTTACTTGCATCGCGCGATCGCGCGCGATGCCAAGCGGCACAGAAAAAAAGTTTTTAAAAGTTAAAAAGCCCGGTTCCCGGCCAAAAAGCAGGCGGAAATATGCCTGCCGTGCCTCAGGGCACCTACCAGAGGGGTGGTTTCTGGAGGTCCCCGCCCGGCCTCCCCCCCTCCTTCGTCCTGGGATGCTCTGGTGTGGTGGTGGGACTCGCCCGCCGCAAAAAGCCCAGTCTCGCCGCCGGCCGCCAAAGCACAAGCAAGCGGCACGGGTGGCACAGGAAAAAACTTTTTTAAACTCTCCCCCGGGTCTCCCCCCCACCCATTCCCGGACCAAAAAGCAGGCGGAAAATGCCTGTTTGACTAAGGGCACTCACTCAGTAGGGCACCTACCGGAGGGGGGGTTTCTGGTCTGGAGGGGGGGTGTCCCGGCTACCCCCCCTCCGTCCTGGGCTGCTCTGGTCTGGTGGGACTCGCCGCAGGCTCGCAAAAAGCCCACTCTCGCCGAGACGCCGACGGCCGCCGCAAACGCAAGCGGCACGGACGGCACAGGAAAAAACTTTTAAACTCTCCCCGGCCCCCACCCATTCCCGGGCCAAAAAGCAGGCGGAAAATGCCTGTTTGACTAAGGGCACTCACTAGGGCACCTACCGGAGGGGGGGGTTTCTGGTCTGGAGGGGGGGTCCCGCCTCCCCCCGTCCTGGGCAGCCGGACTCGAGTTGCCATCAATGCCATGCCATGCGGTGCGGGCGGGGGATCGAAAATGGGGTGGCGAATGCAATATTGTTTTTGAAATCGTGGTCCAAAAACACACAAGCACAACAGAAACACGCGGAAATGTATGAACTGCCAGATTTTTCACAGTAGCAGTGGGTTTTTTCTTGCAACAAAATGTCTCTCCTCTCCTCCTCTGTCCTCCATTGATTTTATTTTATTATTTTATTTTATTTAAACCTGCGCAGTGCGCAATGATGGGCTGGCCCAGTGGCCTGGCCAGCCATGTGGGAGGGGACGACCATGCAAATTTTTGGAGCCATCTCACCAATCGCATGGCCACTTGGCCACTGAGACTTCTGGGATGTGCCAAAAAGCCCCCTAAAGCTTGCCCTAGCCCCCTAACCCGCTAACCCTAATCCTTGACTCCTTACCCATACGTCACAGACTGTCTTCTTAGTGGGTCAGAGAGGCACCCAGAGGTGCAACCCACTAGCCCACCATAGCCTTACCCGTCATTAGCCTAACCCTAGCCCTAACCCTAATCCACCTTAGCCCATAGCCAGATCTACTTGCATTGCACTACACACGCAAGTACGATTCCCTTCTTTGTGGGACATGGCAGGTGCGACCCGCTCGTGGGACCAGGTGCTTGAGCAGGTGCAGTGGCACTGCCTGGCCTGCAAATGGCGACACGCTCGTACCAGGGTATCAGGTACTTGAGCAGGTCTCACTGCCTGCAAATGGTATGCATATCCATATGGTTATGCACGCCATTTTGCAGCAGCAGCAGGTGAGGAGGGGAGACCCCCATGTTGAGGGGTCTCTTGGAGCCTGCTGCTGCTGTCCCTTCCTTTATAGCGGGCCGGCGGAGGCACCCACCCCACAGAGGTGCCTCCAGGAGCCCGCTACCCCCCCAAAAAAACCCAGTATAACGATAACGAAAAAACGAACCGACTAATTTTTTCGATTTTTCGCGAAAAACGGAAACGAAACGAATCGGACCCTAGCCGAAACCGAAAACGAAGGTTTTTTTCTGAGTCGTGCCCATCTCTACTAGAGTGTAGTGGAACTCATAGGAATAGATGTGGCTATTAAAAATTCCTCCCAGTTCCCGCCCTCCTGGTGTGCCTGAGCCTATAATTATACCCCACAGTGACAAGCTCTCATGGAAGTTAGGTGCTTTGCACAAGTCAGTTTACATCTTGATTTTTCACATATTGTTGATGTTTTTATTTTATTCTTGAAAGACCTGCAAGTCATCAGATTTCCTGCTGGCAACAAAAGGACCTCAAGCTGGAAACTGCTGTGAGGAATGCCATTTTAGATTCGTGGAGAGATTATTTATCTTGGCACTTGTTTTCTTTTTCTTTTCTTTTCCCTTTCAGGTTCTCATTGTCTGTAGACACCATAACCCAAAATTTAGGAGTGCATAGCTTCATATTCAGTAAGAGAGAGAAAGAAAGAAAGAAAGAAAGAAAGCTGAATATTTTGCTGGGAAATACCCCACTTTGGTTGGTTTTTTCTGGACTACATCCCAAAAGGAAGTCTGAGTGTAAATGTCATACGGTACTTCCTTTTCATTCCCTTTCTTTTCCTTAGTGCTAGGATATTAACCATAAGGGGGGCCAAGGACACGTACACAACACTGGATCTTTTTTCCTACCACATCACTCAAACATTTACCGCAAATTTCCTTGTGTTTCATTTTGTTTTACCGATGCACCCAAATTATGTTTCCTGACCCACCCACAGATGTGTGCTAGACCCAACCTAACATACAACTATCCCAGACCTTCTGCAATCCTATTTCTTGCCTCTTCTTTCATGGATGACTGAGAATTCTGGCATTGAAATGGAAAAGCATTTCTGGGTGTGTTTGTTTTTAAAATCATGGTTGCATTTATCTGTCTGAACAGCAGTCGGACATAAAGCCATGCTTTTATTAGAGCATGCTTTCCCCAAGTAATATAGGTGTGCATTTGTTTTTATATGTGCATAAGATTCAAATAACATCACAGAGATGATCCAGAGCTTGTCTGCAAGATGAATCCTTGAGACTTAATTTACAAATAGATTCTTAACTGCGGTTAATCTCTTTTCATGGGCTGTTGGGGTTGTGATTTATTTACATACAGGGCAACCTTGATTGTTGTGGCTGCACTGAAATCTCTGGATTGACTTCTGGTAGCTAACCCCACTGATTGATTGGCCCATAAAGCTTTAGCTCTCTTAGGCTGGTGTCAGCATTGATACAAGTGCTTCACACTCCACTAATAGATAATCTGGTGGCTCTTGGTAGTAGGTAATCATGGATTCTTTTAAAGATCACTGTTGGTCTTCCAGAGTTCTATCTAGCACATAACATTCCAGTTCCAGTCAAGGCCATCAAGGTCTTGTTGGCAATGCTCAGCACACCCTGTCTTGAAGGCATTTATTTATTTGGTTTTTATATATCACCATCTAGCCTGAAGGCTGCTCTGGGCAGTTTACAACACAGAAATAAAAATAAAAATTATAAACAACAAACAGTTACAGATACAAAACTAATACGAAATTACATCAAACATAAGGCAAAAATGAGGAGTGTGAAAAAAATGTGTCACAGAAAGAAAAACAAATGCATGTAGCACCTCTGACCATAGTGCAATGTTGTCATGCTGTCCTGAAAATGAGGCAGAGGAATAAAAACTTCTTTTATGGGGGTGTACGGGTGGAATTACAGGAAAGTTGGAGGGGGAAAACGTGACCTATGCAGGCAACCCTTTTTTATTATTACTGTATTTATTTTAATTTTATTTTTAAGCTTGGCCCATAGCAGACCTCCATTGAAAAATGAGTTGCCCCCAGCCTTCTCCAGCAGCAAAGTTAAGAAAGGACTCTCCATAAGAGAGAAAAAAACAGAGGAGCAGGTAGGGTGGGGTTAAATTAAAGGAAGAGACCACCAGCACCCCAGAGGTGGGTCGTTGAATAGAGAAGAGGAGCACTGGATTGGAGTAGGGGGAGGGAGGACGAGTGGTTTTCTAAGCCAAGCCAAGCTCAGCACGTTTCGTAGAAACGGAAGAAATTAATATTTTATTATCCAAGTTTTTTTTAATGATAATGAAGAACACTGTGAGGTGCCTTGCATAGAAATGTGGAAATGCAAATAAAGATAATGTGATACAGTTTGAAACTGTCAGAGGAGTGAAAAGACAGATGAAGCATCTCCCTGGCAATTATACTTTGTTGACTGCAAAGCAACGGTTTGCTAAGACTTAAATGTCACTGCTCCTTCCCCCTGTATCCCGGTATGATTGAACAGAAAGGGGACTTGGCAAATGGAGTAGCATTTTAAAAGGGGAATAGGGAGCAAACCATATACAGGCTCCTTTTTTAAAGGGGAGGTTGTATAAAACTCAGAATGATGGGGGTCAGCTTCACTAAGACGTGTCACTTTGTTAAAAGCAAGAAACAAAACTGAAGTGTATATTTTTTGTCCCTAGAATTAAAATTGTGTGTTACATGTTTAGATAACTGCTTTACCTTTCCTAGCACACAGTGTAAGCCATTTTAAAAATAGCTTTATATGCCAGCCTTCAGTACAGATTCCCCACTGGCTTATAAAACTGAAAAATGCAAGACTGTATTGGGTCATGGACTGCCATAAATCCCCTTAGTTAATATACTTTAAACATAATAAGGCCAGTAAGAAAATCCATAACATCCCCCTACCCAGCATGGTCAGTGATATGCTAACTAGGGGGGGCTGAGAGTTTGTTCTATTTTGAACAAGCATTATGGCCCCTTTGGTAATTGCATGGCCATTTATGAGGTATAAGGGTAAAGCTTAAAACTTGAACACCACTGAATGTCTCTTCCATTCCTTCCTGATTCTCCCCTCTCTCTCTCCCCACCACACACACACACATACACACAAAGAGAGAGAGAGAGAGAGAGAGAGAATTAGCTATTGAAGTTCTTTAAAAGGGCAAGAGATATCACTATAGATCTGCAGACATTTCTTAGTGACTTCTTGCCCCTTTTGAAATTTCAGTTCCACTAATTTCCATGGTACTTACATATATTTTTCTAAGTCCCACTGAATTCAATGAGATTTGCATCCAGGTAAGTGTATATGATTGCAACTTCAGTAGTCTCTTTCATTCTGTCCAGAGCACGTAAAGTTCTTTTTCCTTGCTGTGACCTACACACTACTACAATGACTGGAACCCTATTATTTATGCTCACCAGCATTAGCTCCACAGGCATAACTCTCCTGTAGCAAATTACCCCTAGATAAAAAAAATTGGCATGGGCATTTGGTTTTGCACACTAGTCACATGACTTGGTGCACAACAACAAATGTCTGCATCTTAAACTAGCAGCAATTTGGTACTGAAATTTACAGCAGTAGACTTGAGCCAGCATAATTCTTCAATTGGATACTGGCTATTCTATCTGAATGCTATCCTTACCGTCAACTGTTTGCTATTTACTGGTAAGTATAATAGTACCTCATAAGATGAATGCCCCTTAATATGCAATACTCGTAAGACCAATGAAATTGCTGGGGATAGGAAAACCTCATAAGACGAATTTTTCCTATGGGATGCCTCGCAAGACGAGTTCAATGCATTCCTGTTGGAACCACGTTAAACCACATTTTGTAGGATGAATTTTTCGTAAAACGAATTGACCCATAGAATGAATTAAATTCATCTTAAGAGGCACCAGTGTATTTCCTACTCCTAGACATGTTAAATAATGAATGCTTTATTATTTCCCAGATTGGGTTAAGACTGATTGAATTATTTCTTGATCATTCTTTTTTGTAAATTCGTGTATGTCTTCTGTAGTTTTTGAAGAGCCTGAAGACCCAAGCAACAGGTCATTTTTTTCTGAGATCATCTCTTCAATTTCTGATGTCAAGTTCAGTCACAGTGGAAGATACATCATGACTAGGGACTATCTCACGGTCAAGGTGTGGGACCTGAACATGGAGAACAGGCCTATTGAGACATACCAGGTACTTCATTCTCAGGGTGCTTTGAATGAATGAGGGAGGGGAGGTAAGATGATGGCCAGCATTTATCATCAGCATAACTGCAAGTGTTGAAGTGACTGCAGTGATATAGAGAGGTAGGGTCATCTGCGTGGTCACACAACTTGCCTGATGAACAGCCATGGCTCCAGTCACGTCTGCATTTATTGCCCTGCATAGTAAATTAAACAGCATGTGGCTGATGTATGTAAAGACCTTTGAAGCCCTCTAGAATGTTTCATAACTACATACAATAGCTACACACTGTGATATGTTAATATAGCATGTGGTATCACTGTTTAAATAAATAAATAAGTAAGTGCCGCCACCACTATTACTATGAGATCTTCAAATCTACATGTACACAGGACACTTGGTCCAGGATCACATTCAAAAAGTTCCCCTGTTAGGCCTAGACATTCCCAGAATCCCTTAGTCAGCATTGCAGTGGCCATGCTGGCCATGGTATGTATGTGTGTCTTTCTCAGTAGTTGTTTAAAAGTAAGTTTCCCAAGCTATGTTTATTTATTTATTTATTTATTTATTTATTATTATATTTATACCCCGCTTATCTTCGCTTCGGAACTCTAAGCGGCTTACACTATGCAACAAGTGCCAATTAATACAATTCAGCAATAAAAAAAAACAAGAAACATAAGACAAACAGTTAAAACCTAATGCATCCAACAGCTAACAGTACGAAGTGTCAACCCAAGCGAGACTAGCTAACAAACCACCTCATTAAGGAATAAACAGTCCTCGCTGGGTATAAGATGGCGAGGAAAAAAAAAAAAAATCAGGGCTCACCAAAGGCCTCTCGAAATAGATAAGTTTTTACAGCTTTTCGAAAGGCCAGCAGGGACTCTGCAGAGCGCACTTCGCTAGGGATGGAATTCCATAGGGAAGGGGCTGCCACCGAGAAGGCCCGGTTCCGGGTGACCGACTTCCGGGCCTCTCGAGGGGTGGCAACCCGCAGCGAGTGCGCTCGCACCTGCCGAACAGGTCGGGCCGAGGTGGATTGCTGAGCGATACGCTCTGCCAGGTAGTCCGGTCCCAAGCCATGGAGGGTTTTATAAACTAAAACCAAGACCTTGAATCTAATCCGGGCTGCAACGGGCAACCAGTGCAGACGAGCCAGGACTGGGGTAATGTGGTCGTAACGACGGCCGCCCACCACCAGCCTGGCCGCCGCATTCTGGACCCGCTGCAGACGCCGGAGAAGATTCAAGGGCAACCCCATGTAGAGGGCGTTGCAGTAGTCCAACCCCGAGATCACCAGTGCTTGGACCACTGTTCTCAGAGAGTCAGCATCCAGGTACGGGCGGATCTGGGCGATCTGGCGTAGATGGTAATACGCGGCCTTGGTCACCGACGCCACCTGGGCCTCCATGGTGAGCGCCGGGTCCAGGACCACGCCCAGATTCCGCACCCTCTCCACAGTCTGGAGGGAAACTCCCCCCAGAGATGGAAAAGGGCCACCGTACCCAGATGGCGAGCCCCCAAAGAACATAACCTCCGTCTTCTCGGGGTTGAGCCTAAGCCTGTTCGCCCCGGTCCAAGTCAGCACGGCATCCAGGCACCCATCGAGGATCTTCACAGCTTCCACTGCAGAGGTGGAAAAGGAGAGATAGAGCTGCGTGTCATCAGCGTACTGATGACAGCACACTCCAAAACTCCTAATGACCCCTGCCAACGGCCTTACATAGATGTTAAACAGCATGGGAGAGAGCGACGACCCCTGTGGGACACCACAAGGGAGAACCCACGGAGCCGACAACTCCCCCCCATACTGAACATACTGGGGACGGCCCTCCAGGAAGGATCGGAGCCAACTGCAAGCAGTGCCCCCGATTCCAACCTCAGAGAGCCGATCCAGCAGGATACCATGGTCGACTGTATCAAAGGCCGCTGACAGATCCAGGAGAACCAACAGGGTAGAACAACCCCTGTCGGCCGCCCGGAGCAGGTCATCTTGCAGGGCGACCAAAGCTGTTTCAGTCCCCCGACGAGGCCTGAACCCTGACTGGCATGGGTCGAGGCACTGCCGATCCTCAAGGTATGACTGCAGCCGAACCGCCGCCACCCTCTCGATCACCTTGCCCATAAATGGGACATTAGCGATCGGACGATAATTGCTCAAATTGTCCGCCGCAAGGCCCGGTTTCTTCAGAATGGGCTTAACCACCGTCTCCTTCAGACGAGAGGGAAATACCCCCTCGCTGAAGGAGGCGGTGGCGATGGCAGAAGCCCATTCGGCCATGGTCCCACTGGCAGCTTTAATGAGCCAGGAAGGGCAAGGGTCGAAAGGAGTAGACGCCGGTCGGCAATGCGCCATAGCCTTAGAGGCCTCGACAGCAGAAACAGGCCCAAACTCCTCCAACCGAGGCGACGAAGGCGGACCAGCAACCGGGGATGCCGGGGCAGTGCTACCACAACCGGAGTCAAAACCGGCACGGATGGCCTCAATCTTGGATCTAAAAAAGGCTGCGAAATTCTCGCTACTGAAATCAGTAGGAGGAGGCCTAACCAGACTAGGATTGGCGAGGTCTCGAACCACCCGGAAGAGCTCTGCCTGGCGGTTAGAGGCCTCACCAATTCTCACGGAGAAGAAAGATGACTTAGCCTCCGTGATCGCGTTGGAATAGCGACTAGTCTGGGAATCAACAGCAGCCTTACTAATAACCGTCCGGGTTTTTCTCCAGCTGCGCTCTAGCCTTCTCCTCACCTGCTTCATCGCCCGGAGCTCCCCCGTGAACCACGGGGAGGACCGGGCTCGGCAACGGAGAGGGCGCTTAGGGGCGATCCGGTCTATGGTGTGGACAGCTGTTTCAAACCAATGGTTCGCCACTACCTCGGCCGGAGCGCCAGTCAGTCCACCAGGAAACTCCCCGAATTCCTCCTGGAACCGCTGGGGGTCCATGAGTCTCCGGGGACGGGCCAAAACAGGGGCCCGAGGGTCCCCGCGGGGGGGAGCCGCGATCGCCAAAGAGAAAGATAGCAGGTGATGGTCCGACCATGACACAGGTAAGGAGACAAAGTCCCCCACCTCCAGACTCGAAGTCCCCGACATGGAGGAAAAAACCAGATCCAGGGTATGACCAGACCTGTGTGTGGGACAAACAACATGCTGGGATAGACCCATGGAAGCCATGGATTCCATGAACTCCAGAGCTGCACCGGAAAGTCCACCGCCAACGTGCACATTGAAGTCACCCGCAACCAGAAGGCGCGGGGACCTCAATAGCGCAGCAGCGATGAACTCCGAGAGCTCTGGTAGGGATTGGGCTGGGTTGCGGGGAGCGCGGTAACCCAGTACAATACCAAATCTATCCCGCTGCCCCACCAACAGGTGAAGGCATTCTAACCCCTGGCTGACCAATGTCGAGGCCCTGCTAACATAAAAAGAGTCCCGATGGACGATGGCGACTCCCCCCCCTTCTGACCCCCTGACCTTCCCACCCCCTGAACCAGATACCCAGGAGGGCAAAGCTGAGAGAGGGAAGCTCCCCCATCATCGCCCACCCAGGTCTCGGTAATAAACGCCAGGTCAGCCCGGCCGTCAGAGATGGCATCATATATGACGGGGATCTTATTGCAGACTGACCTGGCATTCAACAGGAGGCAGGAAAGGCCAGGGGCGCTGGGGGAGTGACTCCTGGACACGTGGCAGGGAGCAGAGGGGTCAGAACAGGGGACAGGCACAAGCTGCCTGGCCCGGGTTCTTCTTATCCGACTAACCCCTCTACTACAAGCGTACCGCCCACGGCCCGACACAGTTGGTATATGAGTCCCTGCAAGCATGGCGGCCCTGGGGGGGGGGGAAACAATACAGTTTACAATATACGATAACCACTAAATCTATTGCACCTAACAACACAAAATCTAAATAAAATTACTACAAACGATACAATTGAAACCCAACAAAGATGATAAAACAACAATAAAGGTGCGATAAAAATACAATAAAAAGAAATACAATACAAAGAAAAACAATAAAAAAAAAATACAACATACATCCGCCTAGGAGAAGATGAGATCGTAGGGGAGACAAGGCAAGGAAGATGGAACAGGAGACTAAGGGCGTAAATAAGGGAACTAGGAAGGAGAGGGAAAGACAGCCAACCATCCGCGACTCAGCCTGTCGCCTTAAGGTCACTTCGGCCGTCCGTTGGCGACCAATCTGCCCTCTAAGTTAATAAACGGCGGCAATACCCCGGCGGCCGCCCTGCCGCCCGAGATGGTGGAGGTGGAACCAAAGGCGCCCCAACGGCGGTCGACCCGCCAGCCAAGATGGAAACAGCAGAAATTCGCTGGCGGCCGACCAGCCGTTCAAATCGGCAACACACCGGCGGCCGACCGGCCGCTCAAGATGGTGACGGCAGCAGATCGCCGGCGGCCGCCCAGCCGCCCGAGATAGTAACGGCACAGATCGCCGGCGGCCGACCAGCCACCCAAGTTAATGGCCAGCAACAGATGACAGCGGTACGCCGGCGGCCGACCTGCCGCCCGAAACCAGTTCACCGGCGGCCGAAATGCCGCCCGAGACAAATTTGCCGACGGCCGACCTGCCGCCCGAGACCAATTTGCCGACGGCCGACCAGCCGACCGGCCGGCCGAGATGGTAACGGCCCAAATCGCCGGCGGCCGACCAGCCGCCCGAGTTAATGGCCGGCAACAGGTGACAGCGGTACGCCGGCGGCCGACCTGCCACCCGAAACCAGTTCACCGGCGGCCGACCTGCCGCCCGAGACCGGTTCGCCGGCGGCCGGCCTGCCGCCCGAGACCAATTTGCCGACGGCCGACCAGCCGACCAGCCTGCCGAGATGGTAACGGCCCAAATCACCGGCGGCCGACCAGCCGCCCGAGTTAATGGCCGGCAACAGATGACAGCGGTACGCCGGCGGCCGACCCGCCGCCCGAAACCAGTTCGCCGGCGGCCGACCTGCCGCCCGGGACCGGATTGGCCCGCGGCCGACCAGCCGCCTAAATGAACCGGGGTAGATCCACCGGCTCCCAAGCGGCCGGGGGGGGAAGGCAGGTGGAAAAACCCCAACCCCCAATGGCAGGCCAGCCGTAGGCGAACCGCCACAGGGCCATAGTGGGAGGACCGCCGGGAGAAACGCCGGCGCCGCCATGTTGGATCCCAAGCCGGGCGCCACCGGCTAGCTGAACTAACCGGAGGGGAGGCAGCTGGAAAAAAAAACGCCATTGCCAGCGGGTTCCATCCAAGATGAGACCCGGCGGCGACCGGGGAGGGGGGGAGGCGGATGGAAGAAAGCCGGAGAGAATCCCAATAGCTCCCCAACGGCGGCCGGAGGTGAGGCCGCCGACCCCCAGAGGCGCCCCAGCAATCGGCACGCCGCAACAAAAAACAAGCAGCGGCGGCCGGAGGGGGGGCAGATAGAAAAAGAACGCCAACCCCCGAACAAAGGGCAGACAGCCAGGCCACAAAAGAGAGCTGCCGGGGAAAACTCCGGGCGCCGCCATGATGGAACCCAAGGCGGCGAACGCCCGGGCCGAAACCGGCAGCCAAGATGGAACGGAGAACCGGGCCGGCTGGTGGAAAAAGCCCTCGTGCGCCGGGGGGAGGCCGACAGAAAATGCCGCAGTTCCCTTAACCAGGTCCGAGTCCGACGAGCGGCAGCCGAACCGACCCCTCACGAGCCCTCAGGACCGTCGGGGGGGGGGCCGACCCGTATCGCCAACGGGTCCTCCCCGGACCGTGGGGGAACCCCTCGGGAACACAAGTGGCAACGCGGAGGTGGGTAACGGAAGAAATGATAAAAGGAATAAAAGAGGGAAAATAAAATAAAAAGGGGAGGGAGGGGACGGTGGGCGCTCAACAGAGACAGAGGCAAACCGGACCGCAAATAAAATTACCTGCAGCCGGCTCGCCATAAGCCCATCCACCAAAGAAAATAAAGCCCCCTTACACCCCGAGTCTCCGTGGACCCTGACTTACCCCCCCCCCCACGGCATCTCAGCGGATTAAAAAAGGCAAAAATTCAGGCAGCAAAATCCAAAAAACAAGAAAGGAAAGTTGTATAATTTAAAGCACTTTACCCAACACAATATGTATCCTATTGTTACCTAGTGCTGTAAAAGATAATAGGAGCTGGATGTGGCTATATTGTATATAGTCTAATAGTGTTGCAGGATCTCGATGGGCTATGCTTCATGAGAATATTAGGTAGTATCTCACATAGCAATACTGGAGAGGAGAGTGTATTTCAAACTGCCGCTGGTCCATAATGTTGCCTATTCTGGCTGGCCATCAGCCTTTCAAATTTCAAATCAAAAGTCTTTGATGGCTCTGTTATCTGACATTCCCCAGCTGGATATTCCGGGTCCTGTAGATGGGTCCTGTTGAAGTCAGACTCCTAGGCTTTAGAATGGACTTGAAGCTGCTCCTGAATTATTCCGTTGGTTCCAACCCATAGGAATGTCTTGGGGGAAACTTTTAGTTTAGCTTATGGAGTCCTCAGGTGGTCACCTGAGAGGGATTCTGTTGGTTTCTCTGTAGGAAGTTGAGGGACATATTTACTTCTTAAGGTATCTGGGTGGCCTCCTTAATCAAACAGTCACCCCAGGCACTTGATATTGACAGCTGAAACTTTCAGGGTAGGGTCACATTCTTTGTACAGCTTCTGCATTCAGCCCACCTTCAATAGTCAAATAAGGTCAAGTCTCTGTCACTAACTGTTACCCTTCTGGTTCTTTTCCCCCATTTGGAAAGGCTATTTTTCTCAAACATAGCCTTACCATATCATTCCTTGGATTCATGCTTATGAGTAAACAATGAACTGCTTAATATTCATTGTAGGATAAACACTTGGTGTGTAAGGTGTTGATATGCAGAGAATTAGATACCATACCCTTTTGTTTCTGAAGATGTAGATACCAGGTTTTTAGTAGTGCACACGTAAAATTGCTTTCCATTCACTCTTTGTATTTCTTTCTCTCTTTTTAGGTTCATGATTACCTCCGCAGCAAGTTATGCTCACTCTACGAGAATGATTGCATTTTTGATAAATTTGAATGTGTATGGAATGGGTCTGACAGGTAAGGGATGTCATCAGTGGTTCTATGGTCATACATAATTAAATTAGATTGATTAGGGCATACATAAGAACATAAGAACATAAGAAGAGCCATGCTGGATCAGGCCAAAGGCCCATCTAGTCCAGCTTCCTGTATCTCACAGCGGCTCCACCAGATGCGTTTGGGAGCGCATGAGACTAGATATCTGTCTCCTGATACCACTCCCCTGCATCTGGCCCTTGAAGTACCCTGGTTTCTCCATCATGGTTTGTAACCTGTGATGGACTTTTCCTCCAGGAATCTGTCCAACCCCCTTTTGAAGGCATCCAGGCCAGATGCCATCACCACATCCTGTGGCAGGGAGTTCCATAGACTTACAACGTGCTGGGTGAAAAAATATTTTCTTTTGTCAGTTCTTACTCTCCCAGCCCTCAATTTGAGTGTATGTCCCCTAGTTCTAGTATTTTGGGAGAGAGAGAAGAGCTTCCCTCTATCCACTTTACTCATACCCTGCATTATTTTGTATGTCTCAATCATATCCCCCCTC
The DNA here is from genome assembly GCA_023846285.1 of Phrynocephalus versicolor. NCBI lineage: Eukaryota > Metazoa > Chordata > Lepidosauria > Squamata > Agamidae > Phrynocephalus > Phrynocephalus versicolor. Next base: position 49,634,142 of record JAHTLZ010000010.1, read on the forward strand.
AAGCGCCTTTTTTCCAGACTAAAGAGGCCCAAATGTTTTAGCCTTTCTTCATAAGGGAGGTGCCCCAGCCCAGTAATCATTTTAGTCGCTCTCTTCTGCACCTTTTCCAGTTCCACTATGTCTTTCTTGAGATGCGGTGACCAGAATTGTACACAATACTCCAGGTGTACATACATACATACATACATACATACATACATACATACATACATAC
>JAHTLZ010000010.1:49634365-49645416 GCA_023846285.1 Phrynocephalus versicolor
TACATACATACATACATACATACATACATACATACATACATACATACATACATACATACATACATACATACATACATACATACATACATACATACATACATACATTTGATGGTTACTCACACACATACAATTTGCATTATATGTTCCTTTTGCTTCATGGGGTGTGGGTAGCAATTTTGTTGGAGTTAAATATGATGCCGAATGAAATTTGGAAATTTGTTTCTTGGTGGGGGAAAACAACCATCATTAGTAAATTGAATGCAATTTAATTCAGAAGTGCAACGCTTCCAGACAACAACTCTGCTAATGAGAGACAGCGCAGACTCATGGTTAGAATGTTGCCTAGGACTTTGGGAGACCCAAGTTCATGTTGTCTCTGAGCCAGAAAGTGTGTGGCCCCAAAGCTGAGTGGATGACTGTGTGTCAATCACTCACTCTCCGCTTGATCAGAGGCTTGTTGTGTAGACGAGATAGGGAGTAGGAAAAATAAGTATGCTGCTGCCTGGCACTCATTTAAAGAAAGGCAGGGTATGACCATAACTAATTAAAATAAATTGCCTAAAACACTTAACATAGGAAGTACCGCTGGGTGCTTCACAAAGAAGAGGTGCTTCCCCTCTGGAGGTTGGAGAAGGGCAAGGAATTGAGCTAGGGTGGTTTAAGCTATGCACTTCTGATGCTGTGTCACACCCCATGATGCTGGTAGTCCATTTGTTGGGAGTAGCATCTGTCTAGGGTCCTGGACAGGACTCACTGTGGCTCTGAAGCCTAGAATGAGCTATTCCTCGCACAGCGGGGTAAAAATACTTTAATTTTTTTTTAAAAAAATAATTAATTAACTTTAACATGAAGTTAATTTTTTTAATTGAGCTTGGTGCAGCATAGGGATATGGAGAATGAGAATAAGATACTGCAGAACACGAAACAGCTTTACCTGTGTTGCCGCGGCGGTTGGCCACATCTGGTTTTTCACCCGTTCTTCTCTGCTTGCTTTCCAGTGTCATCATGACCGGCTCCTACAACAATTTCTTTAGAATGTTTGATCGCAACACCAAGCGTGATGTCACCCTGGAGGCCTCAAGGGAAAACAGCAAACCCCGTGCCATCCTCAAGCCCCGCAAAGTTTGCGTGGGCGGCAAACGGAGAAAAGACGAAATAAGCGTGGACAGTCTGGACTTTAGCAAAAAGATCCTGCATACAGCTTGGCATCCTTCAGAAAATATCATAGCCGTGGCAGCGACAAATAACCTGTATATATTTCAGGACAAGGTGAACTAGGAGGGGGGAAAGATATTCCTTAGGAATCTTATGTACTGAATACTAGCAAACACAAGTTTTTAAGTGTTTCTTCTGTTTTATTTTCCTCCTCGTTTGTTTCATTATTCCCCTGCAGACATTAATTCTGTAGAGGCCCTCAGATTCCAGCATCTGCTGCATCCCTCCAATCTTAAGAAACTGGGTTGGCAAGGTTCTGCTAGGGACATTTGACTTCTAAGTACTGAAATATTCCAAGTTACACGACTAATTCAAAAGCAAGCTTGATTTACTTATGTTGTTTCTCCCCCTCCAATATTCATTAGTAGATTTGATTTCTTTAAAATATTGATCTAGATACCTTCCAATTTATAATAAAGATTATAATAATATATTTGCAACAACAAAAATTCAAGGCATAAAACAAGGGTGTATCAAACTAGTCATTTTTTCAAGATTTCCCTTCTGTTTTCCACCTTTGCAGGTTTCCTTTGCAGGTTCATTTCTTGTTTGTTGGCTTTTTTTTTTAAATCCTAACTCAGGGTCTTTCCAGATGACCATCTGTTGTGCATATATTGATCGTATAATGAATATTTAGCTGTATTCATCCTGTTGACAAGAGAGGTACAATCATGTTTTTGCCCCAGTTGCCATATCTGTTCTGCTCCCGCCCTGCTCCAACTATAGGATTCATGGCAATTTGAAGTCCCATTGTCTACTATAGGTCCACAAGGGTCATGGCCACAGATTGGCTAGTATCTTGGGCAACATTGGTAAACAGTGAAATGTTCCAACCACTGTGTTGACACCATAAAATGATCCTTTGGAGGGCCATGGATGCCAAAGCAACAAGGTAAAGCACATGGTGTACTTCTCCATTCTTAGAACACTGATGTTGGTTGGATCTGAGTACTTAAGAAGCTGAATATTCCTCCTGAAGCCAAATGCATTGTTTTCAAAGCTGGCAATGACCATTAAAGGCAGGTTACCCTCCAGGTTCCAACTATGACTCCTCGACCACTGGGTTTTATGCAGACATCAGTGCCCCGCCTTATATATTGTGTTTATTCTTTTAAATTTGGTTCCATTTGGCTATTCACCTGCTGCTGCTCTTACATTGCCTGTGGACAGGATTCTGCACTTCCAGTATAACATCCAGCCCTTTTTTTGTCTGGAGAGGCCCTTAGACGGGAAAGACAAAGCCAAGAGAGAAAGAACAGGTTCACAATAGGCACATGAATAGTCAGAACTTGGAAAAGTTCCTTTTTGGACTACAATTTTTGACTCAGTGGGAATGGTCACGCTGACGAGGGGACCCTGGGAGTTGGAATCCAAAGACGTTCCTTTTGCAAGTTGTCTTTACGCTCATCGTTCATGAATAGCCATGTTATATGGTTGAAGGCTGCAACCCTCCTTCATCACACCTCACAAAAACAGCCTTTTGTTGATTGGGCTGTGTTGATCCTGTGGTGCCTTTTGCTGGTATATAAAATACCATAGTAACAATGCTTCCAAAAGGGGGAGTTTTGCAAGCCAAAATGAATCTGAGCTTTCTTCTGCAATTCTTGTAATTTTGATTTTACTGGGGTTTTCTCAATGTTCTTGTTTTCAGTGAGAAAACTGGGGAAAAAAGTTCTCTTTTCAATCTCTTGCATGTCACAAATATGTATTTGTGGGTTTCTCCCTCCTCCCCTTTTTAGTAGTGTACTTTTTAAATGTGATTTATTTATTTATTTATTTATTTCAGTAGACTTTTTCTCCACTCTCTCTTTTTGGAAAAGGAAAGAGAATTCTTTAAGTTGCTGGTTAATGGCATTTAAAACAAACACCAAACCAACATGTAATGCTACTATAGCCTTGCCGCTTTGTAAGAAAGGTTGCCCCGTGATTCTACGGTATGAAGAATAGCTGCAGTAGCTCTTCAACTTTGCATGGTAAACTGTCCTGTTTTTACTGCGAGGTCCCACCATTATTTGATCTGCTTGGGAGGGTGGGTGGAGGGGGTTTATAAAAAGAAAATACAATCAGAGAACAGCTCCGGCAGGAAATAAACTCAATATTTTCTCTGCGGAGATGGACATTTGAAGATCAGCGTGCTGTGTGTTTTCTCTGATGATGAAGCGTGGAGCCTTGGCTCCTTCCTGTGTGATTGTGGCCGTGAAGCATAGCAGAATTTCCAAACAAAACGTGCTCTGCGGTTGAAATCCTACACTTTTCCTGTGCTGGCCTGCCCACTTTTTCCTTCTACCTGAAACTGTGACCACTGCTTTCTCAAGAGACGTCAAAACATGTTACTAGGCTGCACTGAACCTTTGGAAGAGATGTTGTTTTTGTAGTTTGGGGAGAACAAGAAGATGCTCCGCTAGCCGGAACCAATATTTGAATGGTTGTTATTTAGACTCCTTAAGACCCTGCCTGCTCTTCATGAAATGGCTCAAGAATGGGGCAAATGAGATGTCTTACCTTATTTGAAGGGATGTTTGTGGTGGTGGTGGTGGGGAGTATCCCAGCTTATCAACCTAGGACAAGTAATGGCTTTCAGGACTAACCTGTTTTTATTTTTAAAAAGAAAGAAAGAAGAAGCCAAAATTATATATTTAAAAAAAAACAGGAATAAATGAGGCAGTTTCTTTTCAAGAAAAAAGATTAACCTTGGTGAAGAAGTATTTGCGTATTTGCTCATTTCCAAATGCTGAGGAATCCTGTCTTAAGCATTTGGCACTAAGGCTGGCGGCATCAAAGGGCTTATTCAGACCAAGACCACCACGTAGATTTTGAAGGTCCTGCTTCCTTTTTCGTCCTTGCGTTTCCTTCTACCAGCTGAGAGGAACACCCCCCGTGCCCCCCCCGCCCGCCCCCCCCCCCCCCCCCCGTCAAGGAATTCCAGGCTTGACGTCAAAGGTGACCAGGTCCGTTATCCAAACAAATTAAGCACATGCTTTTGATCAAGACCCCAAGCAAGGGATGGAATGTGGTCGCCCTCACCTAGTCTTGATCACCATTATCCAGTATTGGGGGGGGGGGGGCACATCCTGAAAAAGTTTCTTCCCGGACTACAATTCCCAGAGTCCACAGAAGACACGGCCACCAATTTGGAGGTATACCTTGCCTCTGGGGGGGGGGAATATCTGTGGTTTATGATGTAGCAGAGGCTTTGTACTGTATATATGCAGTGGGGTTCACATTTCTCTCATGATAAATGTAAACAAAAAAAATCTTTTTTAAACCCTCAAGACTATGTGCTCTGCTGCTGCCAGAATATTTAACAGGCGGTCCATTGCCTGGAAAGAGCTTGGAAGACAATCTCCTGGGGTTTGCAACATGTTGGACAGCATAAAGAAAGCCTTAAGTTTGGGTGCTTTGCAGGTAGATAAAGAGCACTTGCTGCAGTTCTTGTGAGTGCATACAGACACCGTTGCCGAGAGTCACACAAGGCTTCTTATTTACCTGTAAATAAGGTACTGAAATTTACAGCTTTACTGGCTCAGTCAGATTTCCACCAGTGTCATGAGTAAAGTGGATAGAGGGAAGCTCTTCTCCCTCTCACAAAATACCAGAACTAGGGGACATCCACTCAAATTGTGGGCTGGGAGAGTAAGAACAGACAAAAGAATTTTTTTTTTCACCCAGAGCGTTGTTAGTCTGTGGAACTCCCTGCCACAAGATGTGGTGATGGCATCTGGCCTGGATGCCTTCAAAAGGGGATTGGACAGATTCCTGGAGGAAAAGTCCATCACAGGTTACAAACCATGAGGGAGATGTATCATCAGCAAGCTTAAAACAGGGGTACCTCAAGGACCAGATGCAGGGGAGTGGTATCGGGAGACAGATGTCTAGTCTCGTCCGCTCCCGGATGCATCTGGTGGGGCCACTGTGAGATACAGGAAGATGGACTAGATGGGCCTTTGGCCTGATCCAGCATGGCTCTTCTTATGTTCATGGCTTTCCATCTTCAAAGGTTTCCTAGAAAGAACAACACACTTAAAAATTCAGATATGGTGAAGAATCAAAATTATGTTTAACCACGAAGCAGAGGAAACTACCTTACACTAGGTCAGACCACTGATTCTCAAGCCCAAGGCTGTCAATTCAAACTGACAGTGACTCTTCTGGTTTTCAGTTAGGAGTCTCACAGCTCTCCTAGAGATCCTTGCTATTTCCCAAGGTCTCACGTCCAATTGCTAAACAGGTCAGATGGTGTTTATCATCCCGATGAAAATTAATGCATTCATGCTGGCTAATGAGAAGATATGGCACTCACGTGGATGTGGTCACCATGTTACCAAGGAATGTCTCACACTTTTTAATCCTTGTTATGGCAATTTTCCATCTTCATACACAAAACTTGGTGGTCTTCACAGTTCCATTGATGAAAAAGGCTCTTGTTCAGTTCAGATTTGACTACCTTTTTTGTCTTAGGCACTGCTGGCATGTTTACAAGTGCGTACATCATATGTGTCAATCTAGATTTCCTTTCTTCTCAAGGCCACCACTTTTCTTCTTGAAGTTGGGAATTGTTTCTGGACATCTCAGTTGCCACTGTGTCACCCCCCTAACCCAGGGGTCCTCAACCTAAGGCCCGGGGGCTGGATGTGGCCCTCCAGGGTCCTGAATCTGGCCCCTGGGACCAATTGCAGACCCCCCCACCTACCCCCTGCTTCACAAGCAAGCCAGCCTCTGCAGCTGCTTCTATTGCTGAAGTGGGCTATGTCGCTATCCCCATTCCCTCCACCCACCACCCAGATGATCGGCAAGCTAGCTAGTGGGACAGTTCAAAGTGGGAGGGCCACGGCAAGGTCTTGTGGTCCCCCCACCCGCCGCCCAGATGGTCGAGGCACCAGCTGCAGCCAAGTGGGGCAATTTAAAATGTCAGCCTTTTGGTGGGGGACTGTGGTCCGGCCCCCAGTGGTGTCTGGGAGGTAGTGGACTGGCCCGCTGTTTGAAAACTTTGAGGACCCCTGCCCTAACCATTGGAGCTGCCTAGTTTTGTCAATGGCAGCAGAACTGATCTGTAAGCCCAGTAAGCAGTAAAATTAAGAGAAAGGACAAGCAGAAAAGAAATTATTCAAGGGCCAAAGGAGAATTATGCACCCCGGGGGGTGGGGTAATCAGATCATAACTTGAAGCATAGGTTAAAACAGTTTTCCTTCCACAACAGGAAAGATGCCTATAGTGGTAATGAATAACAGAATCAAACAGTGTGGTGTAGCCCATGCATCTGACATGGTTGTGGAAAGATATGACCCTGGAGAATATATTGGTTGTTCCTAAACCCAGAAGTTTCATTTGTGAGCAGAGCTCTTCCAAACTAGCTCTTATTTTCATATGCTTAAGCCATACAAACACAGTGGTACCTCTGCTTACGAGATTAACCCATCCCGAATGGATGCTGATAACTCAAACAACTCATATGTAGAGCAGCCGTATCTAAAAAATTGAAAAAATAAAAAAGGTAAGACTGCATCTAAAATTTGTAAGGCAGCAGTTAAAATGCCAACAGTTTTCCACTCTTAAGTTGAATTGCTCATATAACACTAGGCCCATCAGTTCTTGGTTGAGCCACTTGAGATGCTGTATTAGACAGAACGGCCTGCTAGGATTAATGCCTGTTTTTAAGAACCGGAGAGACGTGACAATTGCTTCATCCACAACGAAACTTTTCATGGTTTCCTTTCATTAGCTGGGCCACACAGAGGCCATGACTCTACTCCTTTTTTCAAAGAAATTGGCAGATTGGCTAGATGCCCTTAGGAGGAACAACCAACCTCATGCTGTCAGTCATGTTTGGGCCCCATTTCTTGACATGTGAAAAAAACTGTGCTTTATGACTTTGGCTAAAGAAATGTGGGGTTAAGAACTACCAATTCACATGGTGTAAAGTCCATGTTTCTGGTACCCATTGGTTAAAGCACCACAAGGATCAGACAATAATTTTCTAAGGGAGTTAAGGGAAAGAGTCATCAGGATGACTATATAGCACCAGTAGCATCACTCCTGTGGGGAGGGGGGTGGGAGGTGCAAATGTGCTCCTTTCTCACTTAGTAGGGTATGTCTGAGGAATCTGCCTGAATTTCTGGTCACTTAATGCCTGATTTCAAAAGAGCTACGGATATTTTCAAGAGAGTGTATTACTCGTACGGCTGTCTGGAGAAACATGGGATGATTCATTGTCGAATGCAGCCTACTGGAATATCATAAAGTGTGCCCAAGCCATGTCGGCTCACAATCAATATTGTGTTCACTGATGCAGGAAGCAACATTATCACATCCTACCCCTCTAGCCTGGCCTCAGCACTAAATATCTCCAATAACAAGGCTATGTGACATGACAAGGGCTATTATTTTAAACCCTCCGTCTAAACCTCTTGGAAAAGCTGAGCTGCCAAAATCTTCCCTTGGAGTCGATTGGGGAGGTGGGGGAACTCTGTTATCCCCCTTGTAATCCCACGACAGGAGTCCCAAGTACTTGCCAGACGCAGTCAAGCCAAGCAGTTCTATCAAGATGGGTTCTTTTGCAGCACATTTGGTTGATGAGAGAGAGGAAATGTGGGGTTTCTATTATGGTATTTGTAATAATCTAAAAGATGGAAATTTGATTTCAATGTATCAGGGAAAATGTACTCTAATAAATGAAAAACCTTCTTCTTCGATCTTGTTAATATTATTATTCATTTAAGTCCTGGTCTTGTGTCTTCCATTGAAAATGAAATTTGCATTTCACAGAAGCTGTAGCTGATGATAAAAGGAAATTGGTACAGTCTTCTGAACATAAAACGGTAATTCAACAATGCATGTCACACCCATAAAGGGCTATAAAATCTTATGTGTTAGTTTACGAAGGCTCCAAAGCTGCCACCACTGGCCTCTTCTTCCTATTCTCCTCCCTCCATGACCCCTTCTGTTGCCACAGGAAGGGGGCATTGGAGGCAGCATGTCTTTTCCTGCCTCTGGAAAAACAAGTCATGCCAGATTAATTTGATCTTTGATAGAATTACAAGACTGGTGGATGAGGGAATGCTCTGGATATTGCTTATCTGGACTTTAGTAAGGCCTTCAATAAGGTTCCCCATGGTATTCTTGCTAAGAAGTTAGTAGAAAGTGGGATAGATGGTAATACTGTTAGGTGGATTTGGGTTGACTGATCGCACCCAAAGGGTGACCATAAATGGCCTCTCTTTAGCTTGGAGAGACGTGACCAGTGGGGTGCCCCAGGGTTGTGTTTTGGGTCCAGTGCTATTCAATGTCTTTATTAATGACTTGGAGAAAGGAATAGAGAGTATGCTAATTAAATCTGCAGATGATACCAAATTGAGAGGGGTTGCTAATTCCCTAGAGAATAGGATGGAAATCCAAAAGGACCTTGACAGATTAGGGCCAAAGCTAACGGAATGGATTTCAACAGAGGGAAATGTAGGGTGCTACATCTAGGTAAAAAATGAATTGCACAGATATAGGATGGGGGACACTTGGCTGGAGAATAGTACCTGTGAAAGGGATCTGGGAGTCTTGGTGACTACAAATTGAACATGAGTCAGCAGTGTAATGCGGCGGCCGGGAAAGCCAATGCGATTCTTGGTTGCATCACCAGAAGCATAGGGTCTAGATCACGGGAAGTGATAGTACCACTCTATTCTGCTCTGGTCAGACCCCACCTGGAGTACTGTGTCCAGTTCTGTGCGCCTCAATTTAAAAAGGATGTTGACACCCTCGAGCGGGTGCAGAAGAGGGCGACCAGGATGGTTGAGGGTCTGGAGGAAATGTCTTATGAGGAATGGCTTAGGGAACTGGGAATGTTTAGCCTTTCAAAAAGAAGACTGAGGGGGGATATGATAGCTATGTTTAAATATTTGAAAGGATGTCATATTGAAGTGGGAACAGGTTTGTTTTCCATGGCTTCAGAGACCGGGACTCAGGGCAATGGTTTCAAACTACAGGAAAAGAGATTCCATTTGAATATTAGGAAGAACTTCATGACAGTTAGAGCTGTTCGGCAGTGGAATATGCTGCCACGGAGGGTGGTTGAGTCTCCTTCCTTGGAGGTTTTTAAGCAGAGGCTGGATGGCCATCTGTCAGAAATATTGTGATGGGGTTCCTGCATGGCAGGGGGTTGGGCTAGATAGCCCTTGAGGTCTCTTCCAACTCTATGATTCTATGAGCAGCCTTAAACTAAGCTGAGCTAACATGCTTTGAATATTTGGTTCTGAACTCATGTGGGGATCCTTCCACAGCTGTTCTGTGCCAAATGGCTGTTGCCATTTTATTCCCTCGGCCACTCTTCTGGGGACAAGCCATTCCATGCTTAGCTAAGCTGATCCTCACAGGATGGACATACAGGCCATATTGGCTACTCAAAGGGTTTAACAAGCTTGCATAGGCCTATGTAGCTCCTACTGCCATCCGACAAACAGAAGAATTAAAATGGAAAGATACCCCTCCACCGAGATGCTACAAATTCACACAGGGAACAAGGTATGCCCAAGTTTAAAGCACATAACATATCAAGTGCTGCTTTCATGTTTCCTAGTGCAAAAGATCTGCCCCCCTCCAGCCCGAAATCAGACTGCTTATTCTTTCTTAAAGGTGAAAGATAATCAAATGTAATATCCAGCTGGTAACGGGTCATAACCAAGCACAAGACATCCTCCCTCTGTAGACTAGAGAGCTGAAAGAAAAAAACCAAAATAATACATTGAATTTTGAGCATAAAGAGATCAGAAATTCCAGCACCTACATGGTATTCACCACAGAAGCTCTCCTGATGCAGTTTGAATAAAAGGATGATTAACCTGGACCACACATGACCCAAGACACATCTAAAAAATGGTCAGTATCTCCCTGCAAGCTTCCCTCGTCTACTTGGACACCTCCTTCCCTGGTATTTCCACTCCTCATACATATTTTCTTATGGGGTGAATCCATTAAGCAAAAATCCCCTTTAGTTGCTAGCATAAGAAGCTCCCCTTCTATGGAAAAGCCTATAATCCACCCATAGGCAAGAATATATGAACACTTCTTACATATCCAGTCTGTAAACATCTATGTTAAAATACATCTCGGGCGATCACTCAAAAAAGGCCAAGTGCATTTATGTGAAAATTGAATGCACTTAATTGGAAATTTTAAAAATTGAAAATATCATTAGAGAACAGCATCTCAAAGTATGGAAACAAAGCACTGAAGAGTTATTCAAAAGCCTTACCTATTTTTACTGATCTGACAGTATTCTTTTTTGTGTCTCACATGAGTGGCTTAGTGGTGTTTCATTTTATTTGTGTACTTATTAGGTAGAGGAATGGTTGCTAAAACCATAACAAATAATGACATAGGTAGCTTGTGACTAAGACTTGACATCATGGAAGAAAAACTTAGGAATGTAGCACACAAAAATTGCCGTGGTGGTGGTGGTAATAATAATGATAATGATAACAACAGTGCCAATGATGTCACCAGGTTCATATGTGACACAATTGTGCTGGTAGTATTTTATTTATTTACTTGTTAGTTTTTTATACCACTCATCTGGCAACGAAGACCACTTTGGGCATCTTACAACAAAATATAAGACACAACCACATACAAGAAATAAAAAGGAAATAAAAAGAAAAAAGAAAAGCACATATTGAATAGCTATACATAAGAAATTTGAAGTCAGTACAATAACATTTAGTTAAAAATATTTGAATTTAATTTTTTTCAAAGGCGGGAAAAGTAATATAAAAGATGTTAATGACGACAGGTAAGTGCTATTGTTATGTTTTGTTTGAAGAAAATGCCTTCTTGAATAGCCAAGTTCTCAA
>JAHTLZ010000010.1:49645426-49668717 GCA_023846285.1 Phrynocephalus versicolor
TATGTTTTGTTTGAAGAAAATGCCTTCTTGAATAGCCAAGTTCTCAAAGATCATATTTATGCTCCTCCTGTGTGTGTTGTGACCAACTCTTCATGACTCCATGTCATGAATACTGGAATGGTTTGCCTGCTCCTACAGCACCTGGTATTTCCCTGGTGGTCTCCCATCCAAGTACTAACCAAGGCCAACCCTGCTTAGCTTCCGAAATCAGGCGAGATCGGATGTGTTTAGGGCATCTAGGCAGCTGCAGGGGGGTGATGCAATTTCCAAAACACTATAGCTCAGGAACAGAAGGAAAAGCAGTGCAAAATGGTACTGTAACAATTATGTCCATTTACTTTTGCACAAGAGCAGCAAATGTTGGATACAGTGTCACAGGTTGATTGGTTTTGCCAAAGGGGAAAAGAAGACATTTACACACACTGCACTGTAATAAAATGTATTATGTGACCTCTTTATCCAGTCATTTGAAATCATACACTTGGGCAGAGACAAATAATGACTGATAAATATCCCATAAGAAAAGTAACAGGCACAAACTGCCTTGATGTAAAGCCCTTGAAAAGTTAATTAAACTCAACAACTATTGCCTGAAAACCTGAAGTAGGTGGTTAACAACAGAGACAATTCCACCCCCGCCTTATTCTCCAGTATCTGCCAATTGGAATAACAGGGTGTTATTTTCACCCATCACTTCATCACTGTTGTTGTCATTTTCTAACACCTCAGAACTTGTTTCCCATTCAGTCGTGTACATTTTTTTTTTGTCAGTAGCAGAAAAAGCCACTCGGATTCTGGCCTGCTGACAGATTCTTCGTTGTTTTCAGCTTCCCAAGGCATCTCTTTGTGGGCTGGATCCTCCCACACAGTCTTCTGATTAAGGAGCATCCCTGGCTCTAAGGGTAGCATCATAAATATCTTCTATAATAACACAATTCTATAGTGCCTACTCAGAAGTAAGTCTCGTTGGTCTGAGGGAGAAAGACACTCGAGTGCTGTGTGCTTGGGGAACACCTCTGAAACTTTTTAAGCATCTATTTATTCCCCTGATCCATGTTCACTTATAATAACTTGGAAGCTGCTAATTCAGCAGTTAAAATTTCATTCTCCTGATTAATAGCGTCTCTCCAAACATTTACTTCTTGCTTTGCTTCTCCCTCTATGACAAAGTTGACTCTGTGTTCAAACGTGATGGATTCTGCAGCCTGGCAAATGATTTTTCACCATGAAGGAACAACATGGCAGCATAGCCAGGGTTTTCAGCTGAACCTGGGGGTTGAGGGGAGAGAGAGAGAGAGAGAGAGAGAGAGAGAGAGCAAGCAAAGGACAACCACTTGAAGATGTTTCTTCTCTTACAGGGGGTCACCAGTTCCACATCTCAGCCACATGATTGCTGTGCCCTTTCCTACATGTTAAAAAGAAGCCTCCTACTCCTAGTCTCTTGGTTTTGGCGCTGATCTAGTTCAAGATATGTTGTCCTATTTGTACACACTCTTACTGAAGGTTCTCTCGGAGAGGATTATGACTTCTAGAGGTCGTACAACGCAGCCTGCACTTTCCTATTGTTTCTTTAAAATATATTGCCTGAAGATATAGTTTGTGTTACGCATTAGGATGTTTTTCATCAATGCTCGCTCTAGCCTGAGAATTTGTAGGAATGTCATAAATAAATAAATAAATAAATAAATAAATAAATAAATAAATATTTTCTCCTTCTGCTCATGGTTCTTTGGACCCAAATTATCAAACCAATATAGCACTGTGCAGACATGAAAAGGCCCTGTATGTACTAGCATGGAGTCATACCCATTGCAACCACCACGTGTCAGCAAGCAGGCAAAAAGGCTGTATCAAAATGGGTCAGGTCAAATTGCCTTGATTTCTCTGAATGCAAAAATCTTTATAGCACAGCCCCATTGTGCAGCTTCAGTACACTACAGTTAAAAAAGCAAGAAGACATGGAAGCAGAGAAACCTCTTTGAGATATTTGCCCAGACAGCCTCTAGAATGCACACACAGAACACTAAATGCACCTGGAAGCTCACTGCTAGTATATTCTCAAGCGGATGTTTATAAAGAGATGAAGAGGCAATGAAAAGTTATTTACATCATAGGCCTATAGGAGAGCCTGTGTGTGAATGAGCATACCAGGGCGGTCCTGTATTTGAGGGTGTCCTCTGGCCAACCCAAAGTCCATTTGAAGCACACGAGCCTAGCAGGGTGTGTGTGTGCTCATTATGCTCACAAAATGTGCCCTCCATTAAGATCAAATCATAAAGCAAAAAAAAAAGCAAAAATGTTCTGCTTATATACTGCCCCATAGCATGTAAGGCACTCTCTGGATGATTTACAGCTTAACTATGCAGGCTACACATTGCCCCACCCCCACCCCACACACAGAGCAGGCTGGGTACTCATTATACTGACCTTGGAAGGATGGAAGGCTGAGTCAGCCATCAGCCTGCTACCTGGGATTGAACCCTAGGCTGTGAGCTCAGTTCTAGCTGCAGCGCAGCAGTGTCATCACTGCGCCAGAAGGCTCTGTAATCTATGCATAGCTGTTCAGAGATATGAACCCGGATCAAGTGGCATCAGCGTCACTTCCAGCAGGACCACATTAAATTCAAGAATCCTCCAATGGGCCTTGGTTTGACCAGAGGACAGTCTGAAATAGAGGACTGCCCTCTTTATGCATCTAAGCAGCCTTAATCCAACTGGGGATGACTTTCAGAGCATGTAGCATTCCACCAACCCACTTTCCTCCTCACTATATCAAAAGCTGCAGCCGTGGTGATGAAGCAGGAGGCAGAGAGGCAGGGTGAGTTCCTCAGCATGGGAACATGCATTAATTGCAAATCTCACCAAAGAGTGCAAATCATTTCCGGCAGCCAGTCACTAGTAGCCTAAAGGTTGGGAATGAATTACAGGCAGCTTCAAAAGGTCCCCACCTGCCCTCTGTGACATCTCCTCATTAAGAGCTGATTGGCTTTGATTCACAAACTGTCATGTAAAGCTACAAAAGCATTCATGAGGATCGTCATCGTTTTTGTTCAGGTGGAAATCTGGATAAACCTTTTTGGCTCTGTAAAAAGCTCTACCCAGTCCAATTTCATCCAATTTGTATGCCACCAACCATGCATGCATTTGTCTATTACAACAACATTTTTATTATTTGTCATTATTTTATTTATTTATGCCTCGCCTACAGTGGGAAAGGCACTTGAAATCCCTGCTTACTTTTTAACAGGAGACAGGTGCTATAGATACACATACTAATACCTCTGCACTTATTACTGTTCTGTCACAATTTAACCATCTTCTGCTGTACATGAAGCCAATCACATAGCTAGATATGTTGTTTTAGCCACAGGCTAGTATGAACAAATATATAGTAATACTGAATATAAGAACCATACATATAGAAAAACGAGGCCCACAAACAAACATTAAAAGGCAAAATTTAGTATACAGTGGTACCTTGTATAAAGGAATTAATTCATTCCAAATGAAATTCTGTTAAGCAAATTTTCCTTTGTATAAATTTCCTATAGGAATGCCATTGAAAACTGATTAATCCCTAACCATGACCATAAGAACATAAGAAGAGCCATGCTGGATCAGGCCAAAGGCCCATCTAGTCCAGCTTCCTGTATCTCACAGTGGCCCCACCAGATGCGTTTGGGAGCGCACAAGACTAGATATCTGTCTCCTGATACCACTCCCCTGCATCTGGCCCCTGGAAGTACCCCGGTTTTGAGCCTGGAGATGACACATCTCCATCATGGTCCGTAACCTGTGGTGGACTTCTCCTCCAAGAATCTTTTCCTCCAGGAATCCGCTATCCTTGACCGTTTTCTGTTGATTGGATTAGCCCTACAGGTGATTCTGTTAAGCGATTTCCCCTGTCTCCTGAAATTTTTTCCTTTAAGCAGATTTTCTGTTAAACAAACCATTTGTTATACGAGGGTCCATTGTATGTATATATCAGGAAAAAAATGAACCCTATAACTAAGTTATTTCATTAATTAATGCTCACCACTTTCAATTTACATGATTTAATAACAGCTGCACAAAAATGATCTGTTTTAACGGTAATTTTCAAGTCATTATTAAAGATGAATATATGAATCGTTGTTCATCTATTTTCCCTGGTTGCTGTTGTAAAAATAGGGTTATGCTTGACTGGCGTAGATTCTGCCCCACCATTTTCACATTTCCATTCCCATGGCGGCATTCTTTTTCCTGATATGTTGTTCTTCTAGATTTTCCATTCAACAGAACAGAGATTAATGCCTTAAATCTTGCATTAGTAAAGGCCATCCCCAATTTAAGGATGTCTGGGTAAACAGAGCCTGTTGAATAGCTCAATGACTGAGTGATCTGTCTGCAGAAGTGGAGTTTGGGGAGTTCAATTCCCCACGGTGTCTCCCAGAAGAGCCAGACTCTGTGACCATGGACAAGCTTCACAGTCCCAGGAGCACCCCCCCCCCCCAAGAAGGGAGTAGAATACCACTTCTGAGTGCTGTCAACCTAGAAAGTTCTGGAAAGGTTTGCCATAAGTCAAACAGAGACAGAGTCAGAGGTGTTCTGCAGGCCAAAATATTTCCTCCCTAATCCAGTTTTCAGGGCGTCCTGATGCTCTACTGAAGTGATTTTGTAGCTCCACCTCCTTAACGTTTAGTTGACGTACCATTTTGGCCTTTTCATACCCTACTGCTGTTAAGCTAGTATTCAGCTGCTAGATGTAAAGCCAAGGTTGCACAACTTGTTGTGGAGCATCATTGTCCGTTTTGAGGTATAGATGTCACTTAAAGCTAACGGGGCCGAACCTGATTGGGGGTGTGGTGTGGAGAATGAGTTTTGTAGCTATTCCTTCACATACCCATCTCTTGGGCATCCAGCTGGGCATTCCCCAGCACTGAATGAAGGAAATGAAAAGTCAATACATCTTGAAACTGGGCATACTTTTAAAGGGACAAAGCTGAGATGTCTGTAGCATCTGGAATGCCACCTTAGCCTGAAATACTTGAACAGCCAGGAGACACAGCCTTCCTTTTTGCAAAAGAAGGACAGGAGAGCACTGGGGAGAATGAGGATATTCCTCCTTACCCATGAAAGGAGAATGAAATGAACCTAGCATGATCTAATCCATTGAGACTCATTCCTCCTGGAGACACCCTTCTTGGTTTCTTCATTTGCTGATGGCAAGGCCATTTCTTTTGCATGGATGCGGTTGCACCTCCGTGGCTAATCCGACGTGAAAGCCAACAGTCTCCGCTGCACTTGACACCCTAGCCTGAAGCTGGGGGGGGGGGTCCATCACCCATCAATGACAGGAATACAGTAAGCACCAACGGTTTGTTTTTAAATTGTGGGCTTTCGCATTCTCATCCCTCCCTTCACGCAATTTGTCACCAGAGCAAGATTGCTGCGCCAGCCATTAAGTGACATAACATGGAACAAGCATTAAGCTCTCTATCACAGAGCTGTGGGGCCATCAATTTCAATGCTGGCTTTTGCTCTTGCCCACCCCTCCTTCTCTCCCCCTAGCTTAAGCCCTGATCCCTGTCCCCAACAAAGATCAAGGAGATGGATTGGGGAGTGGGTGACATCTGTACATCCCGGGATTGGGAGGGAAGAGACAGCTTTGGGATGACAGGGCTGTCTACGCATAATGCAATGTTGGGCGCTTTTACACGACCTCTAAAATCCGAGGCAAAGCACTCCCAGATCCGGAGCTTAAAAATGTTCTCTCACCAGCTCCAGACTTTAAAAAAAATTAAATATGACCATGCCTACCTAAGCGCATTCCAGTCCACTTTTCAAGAACCTGGCCTGCAGGAGGTAAAAAATCTTCCAATGCAGATTGTAAAGCTGTGAATGCTGGGCTCCCTCGCCTTCTCTTTGTCCCCCCCCCCGCTGCCCCTTTAAGAGACAGGAATCACTATGGGGCTGCTTGGGGCTGCTTCAACTGGCAGACGGAGGTGAGCCTGCATTTTTTTTCTCCCTTTTTTTCTCCCTCCCCTCACACAGAGAGGAACAATGGAGTGCGGAGGGGTGGGAACACAGGAAGAGCAACAAGCCCCCACGATCTCTGGTCCGAATTTAAGTTGCCACTGGATTTTAGAGGTCGTGTAAAAGTGCCTGTTTGAGTCAGGATTCCAGTAGATGTGGGGCTCTGTGGCACCTTGTTAAGGCTCCCCAGGGGTATCTGATGCCCAGTGATAGAGGTCTTTCCTTCCTCCCGTTATGCCTTGCTTTTCCTTCCTGCTCTCCCGGGGGTGGGGGGGATGGCAGATTGACAGCCCTTCCGTGCTATTACTCAGTGTGGGAAAGCACAGTTTGGTTTAACTGGCAGGCATCTTTAGTGTCCTTTCCATTTTAATAATATTTTTTCAAAGTGATTCACATCTGGTTGTGTGGAAGAAGGAACTGATTGATACTAAGAAACCATCCATGGAATTGTTTTTCTCCCACTAGAGTAAATATGCCGTTACTCATTTGTTGTTCCCTTGGGATAGTGACAAACATTACCTTCCCCCTCCCCTTATTTAGCTCCCCTTAT
Organism: Phrynocephalus versicolor; assembly: GCA_023846285.1. NCBI lineage: Eukaryota > Metazoa > Chordata > Lepidosauria > Squamata > Agamidae > Phrynocephalus > Phrynocephalus versicolor. Next base: position 49,651,992 of record JAHTLZ010000010.1, read on the forward strand.
TTATTTACCAGGTGAACCACTATCTTTTATCAAAAGGGGAGGAGGCAGAAACCTGAAACATCTCCAAGGATTGCTGGATTCCTTGTGACTGTGAGAACTGGGCTGACTGTGTCCACTCAGATGTTGTGGATTCCTCTTGGGCGACGCCTGTGGGCATCATTCATAACAAAAAGCATACATCAAACACACCAGTATTGTAGCTTTTCAACTGACAGCCATGACCATATCATAAAATTTATCTCACTTTCCTGTTTGGCTTCTCTTTGAAATCTGAGCTTGGGTGGACCTGCATCCAACTTTGCCAGGGGATAGTTCTCGGTTTGAATAAATCATCTGTAGGAAAAACTATCCACTACCCAAGCCTAATGTCATAGTTAAAGGGCCACAAGAGCAGAACCACAGAATTATCTAGCAAGAGCATGTGTGTTCCCATGAGGAATATCTGATGCCTTTCACTGAATTGGGGGGGATGGATTGGTCCTTTGTGTTTAAATAATTATACAGTATCCCAAATACCTACACTAGCCATCTTTTGGCAAACCGTATTGCCATGGCAACAATAAGCTTCTTAAATTTGCCCATCACATCTAAAGGAATGAGGTCACCTGTTTCTGAACAGTGTGCATGTGTGTAAGACAGCTTTACTTTTAAAACATGGTAACTCAAAAACCCTTTGTCCAAATTTCCCCAAATTTGGCAACAAGCAAATTTGGTGCTGATCCAGTCTAGTTTCAAAGTTATAAGTTTTTTTTTGGTTGGGGCTGCCCCTCTTTTGATAATTGCCTGGTAGAATGTTGCAGGGTCCTGCTGCACAGTATTGTAGAGACACTCTGGTGCAGCTGTAATAAAAAAAAGGTAGCTTCACTTCTTATTTTAGAGATGAGAAACTGAGTGTACACAATGACTTCAGTTTCCCTGCATCCATCTTCAATGTGTTTGACTAATGCTTTTAACCTGAAGATTGGTCCTGGGCATAAACATAATGGACATTCATCATTACAAATTCATTAATCATTGCCAATAGGTGATGGGAGGGAAGATATAGAGAAAAAGAAGCTGGTTAAACATTTTGCTATGATGCTAAATAAATGGAACAAAATGTTAAAGTGTGAGGGGGGGGACTGCAAGGAAGAAGAGAGAAAATTGTTGCATAGAACCTTTGGACTGGCAGTGCTAGGAGGTGTCATTCTAAAAGCATACCTGAACAGGTCCATCGCCAAAGCCATGCTTTGAGAAAAATGCTTTCCCTTCCTTGCCTGTAACGCCACCACCAACAAAGAAAGATATTTTTTCTTTCTTTCTTTTCCTTTTTGGTTCTTCTAATCGGGCACTCTGCTTCCTATCTTGCTGAGACAAACAGCGCACATTATTCTCTCTGTTGAAGACAATTAGTGTGGGCATGTTTTCAAGACCGACGTATCAGCAGCAGGAAAGTACATTAAGCCTGTCAAACTCCAGCTCTCATAAACACCCATGAATGCCTCTCTGGTGATGGAAGTTGAATCAAGCATTTAGTTTATGCAGGTAGTATTAGATCTCTATTGCTTCCTCTGCCTCTCTCCTCTTAGTCACAAAATATGCTTGTGCTACTTGTTTCTTTGTTCTCTTTGTCTGAAATGACTAACAACAACAGGCACGTTGGTTTCATTGCCCTGCACTCCCATTGACGATAGCCATTTCCTGCTACTTTGCAGTGGGATGGTAGCGGTGGTGCTGGTGCGGAGAAGGGTATCTACGTACCTCCCGTACATTTGTATATATTATCCTATTTCCAAAGAAGATTCTTCTAATTTCTGTTTCCATCACTGGCCAGTCAGATGCTCAAAAACAGATATCCAGAGTGATTACTGCCAATTAGAGATGGGCACGAAACAAAAAAAAATTCATTCCGTTATTCGTTATTTGTTTTGTTATGTAACAAAACGAATAACAAAAATTGTGATGAAATTGGAACGAACCAAACAGAACCACGAAAATTAGGTTTGTTACGTTTCGTTTTCGTTAATGGCAACATGCAATGAAATGAGCTGTTTTTAAATGTTAAAAAACATCCTGAATATCTGTAAAAACCCAGTGACAATTATTTATTCTGCCTGATAATACCTAACAGGGGGTTGGGGTCCTTAAAATGTGCATTTATGTCTTTTCCCAGATTGCTGTATTTTTTTCCTTTAAGGGGAGTTAGGGGACATCAACCCAAAATGGTTCCCAGATGCCTAATATTGATTTCTTGGGTATTAAAACACCCTGGACATCCGTAAAAACTCAGCGATAATTATTTGAAATTATTACCTACCAGGGGGTTGGGGTCCTTAAAATGTTTGTTTTTGTCTTTCTCTCATCGCAATGTATTTTTTCTTTTCCCTTTAAGGATGACACAAAATGGATTCCAGCCACAAAATGGATGCAAGCCATGTGATGGGATCATGTAAATTCTTGGACAATTTCAACCAATAGCATGCCCAGGTTGCAGACTGGGTAGGTGTGGCAGCCACAGAGGGCATAGAAAGCTCTGGCAGCCCCCGTCCTCCTTGCAGTCTGTGGTGGGAGTTAGGATGGGATTGCTGTCTCTGCGACTCGTTACTTTAGGCCAGCCAGGCAGGTGTGTGTCTCTGTGTTCCTGCTGGCTGCAGCCTGGCTCTTAGGGGAAAGAAAGAAGAGATTTCTCTTGCAGCCTCCCTGTGTGCAAGTGTACCTCTTGATGAGTACCCTCACCTGCCCCACAGTGCAGTCACTCTGCGTCTGTCTTACACCCTGGGCAACACCCGCCGCTGCCTTTGCAGCCTCCCTGTGTACCTAGTCTATGCTGTGTCTCTGCCAGCATCATTTTTTTAAGTGTTTTTCCTCTGGTCTGGGGCGTTGGGGGACGCCCGCGTGCGGAAATGCTTTTTAAAATCGTGCAAAAAGCTGGTAGAAATGACAAACAAAAACAAAAAAGAAAGACAACATGTTTTTCAAAAAATTCATGAAAAGCAAAAACGAGCTGAAACGGGAACCGCAACAAAAAATGAAAAACTGAAACGTCATTTTTTTTAATTCATGCCCATCTCTACCCACCACAGGAGTAATTGGAAAGGTCCTCTCTCTCTCTCTGTTTCTGGGTGGAACTGCACTGGAAATTTGTTTCACAATCTGTATATTTGAAGTCATAATCAATGCTTACAAAGGGCTGTGGATCAATTTGAGATTTCACCGTCCATAGTGGATGTCGTGTGAGTCACATTGCTGCCCACAGCCAGCACCATCCTTCCATCTCTTCCTCCCTCCCTCCCTTCCTCTGGTCCCCCCTCTGCCAATCTTTTCTTAGCAGTCTAGAGTACAGAATATCAAAAATTGAAAGAGTAAATTTGCAAAATGCATCACAGTGTTGTTTGATTTATTTATTACATTTGAATACTGTAACATTGTGTGTATTTTTGTTTGATGGTTTTGTGTTTTGGATTTTTACTTCGCTGTTCACCACCCAGAATGGCTAGATGGGTGGTATACAAATCAAATCATATCAAATCAAATAAATAATTCACACATCAGAATGATTCCCAAACAGGGATCACCATCTTCCCTTCATGCCACTCTTTAAAACCATATGTGACCAGAATTGACAATACTGTAGTTCCTGCATTCATGATTTGAACACAATAGAAATGAGTATCAGATGGGAAAGGGGAGGTGAATTTAATGACACTTTCACAACTGTCAGGTAAGTAATTAGCAGCACTAAGCTTTTGCTTCACAACAAAATTGCCTTCCCACGTGGTCTGACAGGATTAAGAAGTACCACCCCATCCCCCACACTGATATCATGGTGCCTTGTTTCATATGCCACCTCTGCCTGTGTCACTGAAACACTACCTACAGAAACACACAAACATACATGTGTGTGAGTGCACAAGCATAGACACACACACACAGAGAGAGAGAGAGAGAGAGAGAGAGAGAGAGAGAGAGAGAGAGAATGAATCACAACTGCCACGTGGAAAATAAGTTTGTTCAAATTGTTCTTCTGGCTTGAAAAAGCAGAAGCCCACCAGCAGCGGAGATTTTAAGAAGCAGTTCTTGGAGGTAAAAAGGCTGGACCAATTCAAATAAGACTTGGCATTATGTGGTAAGTAAAAAATGCTTCAAATTCACCTGGTTTTCAGAGGGAGGGTAACCCCGTGTGGCCCCCAGGGTCACGTGGTTGATGTTGTAATTCCTGTGTTCCCACCCTCTGCACTCCAATTCTGTGTTTCTGTCTGCTGTGGATTAATTGGGGGGGGGGGAGAGAGAGACCCGCCCAACACGCTTCCTCTGGTTGGCAGCAGCTAATTGTAGCAGGACGGGAAGCCCATTAAGGATTCCTGTCTGTTAAAAGTAAAAAAACAACAACAGCATACAGATGTCGGAGGAGGGCCAGGCAGGCACCACATGGGGCAGAGAGTGCCTGCTTGCTATGCGAATATGTTCCACTGTACCGGCTTCCCGCACTTGCCCAAAATAATAACTAAATCAATGAAAGGCACTGGAACAGGGGCGAAAGGGGTTTTTGTGTGGATTTTCCGTTTCCCCGCAGACTCGTGCACTGGTTTAAAATCCACATTGAACAGCAACAAGGATTTTACCACCTCAACACCAGGTACTTGTAAAATGCACTGGATCGCACTTAAGTGGGCATGGTTGCACTTTATTTTTTTAAAAGTTGGCTGCTTGTGGGGAAAAAAAATTTATGCTCTGCATCTATGAGCACTTTGCAGCGGACTTTAGTGGTCGTGTGAAAGCAGCCATGTTAATCAGGAGCTTCATGGTCCACTGGTAAAAGTGCAGTACTGCAGCCCAAACTCTGCTCATGATCCAGGTTCAATCCCGGGTAGCTGGCTTGAGGTTTACCCATCCTTTTCATCCTTTGGAGGCCAGTGAATTGAATACCCAACCTGCTGGAGTGTGTGTGAGCATGTAAGGTTACAATACGTAACCCGCATAATTAAACTGTAAACTGCCCAGAGAGTGCTTTAAGCACTATAAGGCAGTATATAGGCAACACATTTTGGTTTGCTTTTGCTTTTAATCTATTGGTATATCTGCAAATTCAAGTAACTACAAGGTTAATTTGAATTAGTTGTGTGTACAGAAGGAACCCAATTCTGGCCACATATGAGCATATTTGTAATGGGGGCTCGGGGCTGGGATATTGTAGCCGTTGCTCTGTAGCAGCAAAACAGCAAAGCTTTAAATGTTTTGCATTTTATTTGCCATGAATTTTCATGGAGCTGATGGAAGTAGAGTGCTATTCACAATACGATGCAGCAAATAAAACTGGACATTTCCAAACCCACCCACCCTTTCCTTAGTTTTGAGCAAAGCACAGCACAAAAAGGTGAGAATGAGTTATGCAGCTGTGGCATTTACCTGTGGTAATGAATAATGCATGAAAGGTGTCTGTGCTGACTGGTGGGTTTGTAGACCAAGGAGCGAATCTGGGGAGTGGCCTGAGAGGATTTAAGGCACTGCTCAGCACTGTTTTAGGCAGATAGGGGCTGACAGAAAGACTTACAATGGGAGATAGGGAATCTGACAGAGTCTGAGAGAATCAGATTGGGACTGTCACCACCTAAGAGAAAGACAGACAGGGCTAAAGAAGAGATAGGATTGTTAGAGTGTCTATGAAGAAAACTGTTTAGAGTTTGTAAACTTAGGAACTGGGTGTGCATATATTCAACTTTAATAGTGATAAAACTTAAGTGGGTTTGAGCTATATTCTTTTTGTTTATACTTCAACATGTTACCATTAATGATTTTGATTCTACTTTGTAATCAATAAACTTCCTTTATTTTTATTCAACTTAAAAACAGTCCGAAGGCTTTAATTTACTAGAAAAGCTAGTTGGTGGCAGCGACAGAGAAAAACTGGGGAAAGGGGGGAAAAGATATAACTGTTACCCCATTATGAAGTGCTGTAGCAGACCCTATATAATTTTCAACATTATGTGGTAGAGCTACAATTATGTGAACACACACACATACATATTTGTGTCTACTGTACAGTCTCCTCATAAGCAGTTGCTCTTTCTCACAGGAACACTACTGTAGACAATTTCACCACATGCAAAGTAGCCCTGGAATACAACTACTCCAGGACAAGTCATTGACTCCTTCATCCTCATTTCTACCCCCTTCCTTCCTGCCTGATATAGCCTGATTTGCATAAACGAGCAGCTTCCTGAGCTGATAAATGTTTCTAATTTGTTCTCTGACTATCAGAATCTCGGGGCTGCTTCCTGCCCCGATGCTTGTAAAGATGAAGTTTTATGCTGTTTGTTTTTTTAATTAGGGCCCTATATTCGGCGAAACAAATAATTTGTATTTAATTAAAAATCACTCATGCGCCTCCATCAGCTGAAACTTTTGGAAAGTGAGACTCCCAGACGGACCTGGGGCAGATTGATAACCAGAAGGAGAAGAAGATATCAGAGTCTTGTTACAGAGAAATAATTAAGAGATTAATAGTGAAAGTTGCTGCAGTGATGGGATTGAAAACAGTGTATATCATTCATTCTAGGATATCATGGGCGGGCCCATTATAATACTGCCACCTTTTGTATTATTGCCACTCATCTTTTCCACACTACTTAGTTGTATTTTAATGAGTATTTTAATGAGTTAATGCCCTGCAATATGGGGTCCATGACTAGTGAGGCAAGCAAATGATTATGCCCATTTGTTTTCAAAGAAGGACCTGAACCAGAAAGACAGCTTGATAAAACCACCCAGAGACATCGTGGTAGAGAAGGGACTCGAGGCAGAGTTTGAAGAAGTTTTTTTTCCAGGCCACATCTGCCAGAATTCCCAGAAGTGTCATTATAAAAAAGGACATTTTCCAAATTCTAAAGCCAAGCTCTATAAATCCTGCCATTATATTTTTAGGTCACAGTGGAATACCAATCAACGAGCCCTCCTGCTTTAGTTGTGATGCTGTGGCTTTAATCTTTACTTGGCTTACAAGAAATCTTGCACTTATTCTGACCCTCTAGGCCAATGATGGTGAACCTATGGCACGGGTGCCAAAGATGGTACTCAGAGCCCTTTCTGTGGGCACCAGACATCGTCCCTTCATAGCCACCTGTATACAGATTAAATTACTGTATTGGCACTTTGCAAAAAAAATTAGTGGGTTTTGAATTGCAGTTTGGGCACTCGGTCTCTAAAAGGTTCGCCATCACTGCTCTAGGCCAGTAGTGGTGAACCTTCAGCACTCCAGGTGTTTTGGACCACAACTCCCAGAATTCCGAGCCTAGATTGCCAATGACAAAGGACAAGGTTGTGGTCCAAAACATCTGGAGTGCCAAAGGTTCACCACCACTGCTGTAGGGTACCACCATCTCCTTGGCCATGAAACTCTGTGAAGGAGTTTTGGGATAGAATGTGTAATTCTGAGATATCCCTCCAATGAGAGGCAAACTATGTGCTCAAGTGGAACATAGTTCAAACAGAAAGTTTCATGCCTTATGTTAGTTTCCCACAGCACCAGCCACATATTTCAACCACTGATCTGTGGCAATTGATTTCCCACTCACTGAGAGATTCTGACAACAAATCAGAACAAAGACAATAATATTCAAGAGTTTATGGCATAAACAGGATTATTTTTTTTATTATAGATTTTTATTGAATTTTTAAGGGGGGAACAGGGAAAAAGAGTATGGGTGGGGAGGGAAAGAAGAAGGGGTACAATTTTTTAAAATTTTCATTGAGTATATCAAGCAAAATAGAGATAGTAATTTAACATATTACTAAAATTGCCAAATATTATCACAATACTAATAAATTTATTACTTCTTGCCATCTTTCCCGAGAGATCTCGTCGTAGTCTCCCTTTAGATAACCAGAGAGTTTATCAATTTCGATACATTCTCTTATCTTTCCGTGGAAATCCTTCTCTGTTGGCGTGTTTGGTTGTTTCCAAAATTTCGCATACAGTATTCTTGCAGCAACAATTACATGGTGAAGTACATATCTCTGGTCATAGGAAATATTTACATCTACTATATTTAACAAGAATAGTTCTGGTCTAGACTCTATCTTAATTTTCAAAAATCTTTCTAAGAAAAGTTTTACCATATTCCAATACGCCTTTGCTTCTTTACAGGTCCACCACATATGATAAAAAGTTCCATAGTCATAGTTACATTTCCAACATTTAGGTGAACAGTTATACATCTTGGATAAACGGTGAGGTGCAAAATGCCATCTATAAAACATTTTGTAACAATTTTCCTTAAACGAAATAGATTTGAAGATTTTAACTGTATTCCACAGAGAGTCCCATTTATTTAAATGAATAGTATAACCAAAGTTTTCAGCCCATCTAATCATAGAGTCTTTAACCAATGTATCAATCATTTTTTCATTTAACAGTATATTATAAAATTTGCTAAGAAGCTTTGAGTCACCAGAAGAAAGTATTTTATCAAATGGGGTATCAGTAGTCATAAAGCCACCCTCTTTGGAAAGCTCTTTGAAGTGTGAATGTATTTGTTGATATTTCCACCAATCCAGATTGTAACCTTCTGATACTAATTTCCCTAATGGTTTCAATGAGAGGTCAGCATTCAGAAGGTGTCTGTAAGTTATAACTTTTGAGATTTCACTTGCCTGGGAGCTATAGATTGCTCCCAGTGGGGATAACCACATAGGTGCTTTGAGATAAAATTGTTTTTGAATCAATGACCATATTTTGATTAAAGCATTCCTTATCCAGTGCTTTTTAAAGAGGGTAGGTAAATTTCCCCTATACCACATATAGTGATGCCAGCCCTTATCAAGGCCATAACTCTCGAGCTGTAATATTCTTTTATTTGTCATCAAGATCCAGTCTTTAATCCAAGTCATGGCGGCAGCCTTGTAGTATAGTACCAAATTAGGAAGGGCAAAGCCTCCAAATTTGGTTCTATCCTGCAAATAAATATTTTTAATCCTTGCTTTTTTCTTTTGCCATATAAATATACGTACAGTATACTTTTTTCCAAATCTGAAATGATCTTAAAGTTTGGTAATATAGGCAGAGATTGAAATAGGAAAAGCATTTTAGGTAAGACATTCATTTTGACTGCAGCAATTCTGCCCATTAAGGATAGCTGAAGTCTTGACCAGGTTTCGAGATCAGCTTTGATTGTTTTAATAACATTAACATAATTGTCTTTGAGTAAAGAGTTACATCGGTTAGATACAGTAATACCCAAGTATTTTACCTTATTAGAATGTTGAAAACCAGATTGATTTACCAGTTTTTCGATCATGGGTGGGGTCATATTTTTAGTTAGAACCAATGTTTTTTCTCTATTCACCTTTAATCCGGAGATTTTTGAGTATGCCTCCAGGGTCTTTAGAAGTTCTACGGAGGAAGTCTGGGGGTTCTCCATGATAACCATCAGGTCATCTGCAAAGGCTTGTACCTTGTAAACTTCTCCCTTATTTTGTAGGCCTTGAATGTCTGGGTTTTCCCTTATTACATGAAGAAGAATTTCCAGGGTGGATATAAACAAAAGAGGGGAGAGGGGACATCCTTGCCTGGTACCTTTGTGTATATTAACTTTATCTGTGAGGTGACCATTCACTACAATCCTGGTATTTTGGGTAGAATAGATTTGTTCAATTGCTCGCAACATTCTGTGGCCACACTGAAGGTAATCTAATTGAGTTTTGAGTAGAGACCAGGATACATTATCAAAGGCTTTCTCAGCATCAATGAATGCAAAAGCTACTTGCTTCTCGGGGTGGGATTCATAATATTCCAACACGTTGAGAAAAGTTCTGATATTGGATTGGAGGTGCCTTTTCGGGAGGAAGCCAGTCTGGTCGTGTGATATCAAAGAAGGTAAAATCATTCGCGATCTATTGGCCAGGATGGTTGCAAAAATTTTGTAATCCACGTTTAGGAGGGCGATTGGCCTGTAGTTCTGTATCAAATCTTTGGATTTCCCTTCTTTGGGAATCAGTGTCGTATGTGATGATTTCCAGGAATCTGGTATATTTTCGCCTTCAAATATAGATGTAAAGAGGTTTTTCATATTTCCAGAAATTGTCTCCGAGAATTTTTTATAAAATATGACTGGTATTTGGTCGGGTCCAGGCGCTTTATTCAATTTTTGATGATTAATAGCCTCTGTTATTTCCATCATTGTGATAGGGGCGTTCGTCTGGGCTCTCTGTTCTTCAGTAAGTTTTGGAAAATTGGCTTGTTCAAGGTAATGGAAGATAGCATCATTGTCAATCATCTCCGGCTTGAATAATCTTTGGTAGTATTCCTCTATGATTTTTTGGATTTGTAGTTGCTCTGTCTGAGTTTCCCCAGTTTTGTCTTTGAGTGAAAATATGAGTTTTTGTGATTGTACCTTTTTTAACCTATACGCTAACCATCTACCTGGTTTGTTCGCATTTTCCACAAAGTTCAGTTTGGCCAACTTGATTTTGTGAGCTATATCTGCAGTCAGAATCAAATTGAGTTCATGCCTACAAGAGGCCAGGTCTTTGTTCAACTTATCGTTACGGGGGTCTTGTGTTAAGTCCGTTTCAAGCTTTTTCATCATTTTAAGAGTTGATTCATATTTCTTTTTCCTCTCTTTATTCCGTCTTGCCATAAATTGGATAACGAATCCTCTAAAGTATGGCTTGAAGGCATCCCATACCGTTTTGAGTGGTGTGCCCTTATTCAGATTAGTTTCAAAATACAAATTCAAATCTCTAGCAGCCTCTGAGATGAATTCTTTATCAGTCCAAAGAGTTGGGTTAATTTTCCAGTGCCTAGGCATACCTGAGGATTTCAGTGTCCATAAGATGGCATTGTGGTCAGATAACACTCGAGGTAAAGTTTCAATATCCCTTGTATTTAGTAGAAGATCAGATGTAGCCCAACACATATCTATACGGGAGAAGGAAGCATATTGTCTTGAATAGAAGGTGTAACCATCTTTTAGTGGATTTTTCCTTCTCCAGATGTCATGAAGTTCTAGAATGTCGGACATATCCAAAAACGATTTGGGCAGTGTGGAAGACGAGGTCTTGAGTTTTTTCCCTTTTGGTGTTTTCCTGTCTACTGAGGGAATGTGTACAGCATTGAAATCTCCCAATATTATAAGCTGGTGATTCCCATATTGCAACAGTTTCTGGGCCAGTTGTTCAAAGAATGCTTGTCTTCCATGGTTATCATTAGGAGCATATATACCAGCAATAATTGTTTCTTTAGATTGAATTTTTGCTTGGACAAGAATCCATCTGCCTGATTCATCTTTTTCCAGGAGGATTGGGGAAAGTTCTGGTTTAATATACAGTGCCACCCCATTTTGCTTCTTTTCTTTATTTGATGTGGAAAATAGATTTCCCAATTTATTTTGTATTAAATATTGTTCATGTTTTCTCAATACATGGGTTTCCTGTAAACAGATGATGGAGCATTGTTGTTTTTGGAGAAAATTGAAAGTTTTCCGACGTTTCTGGGGCGTGTTCATACCATTAATATTCCATGTTAGAATTTTTTGGGCCATCTTGCTACTTCCAATAAACCAGGGTACTTCATGGGCCATAATCTAAATCCACATTTTTCCATAGGACACATATGCACACAGATCAGGTATTTTGCTCCAGAGCAATCCAAACAAAGCATGGGTCGTGGTGGGACAAGAAATGGCACAGGTAGACGTGGTCTTATACTTGTTAGAGGGCTAGCATGTATGGCACCACTCAGAGGTCATCATGGGCACTTGTACTAACTTCTCAGTTAGGGCCATGCTGGAAGGCTCCCCTTTGAGTTTACTTGTGGCATAAAGCCTGTAAATGGAATGGCTCCAGCTGCTATGGCCCAGTCAGCATCCAGGGCTGCCCTGTGGTTTGAAGCTATTCAATAGAAACTAATACGTGGATTTGTTTGTGGGCATCTACAGTTGTGCAGAAGCTAAATATTAGCCTCAGGTTTCTGCCCATGACATGATGTCCGTGCAATTTCTTTCCTATTTTGCTTTTCACATGAGGAAATTATATGAACCTTAATTAGCACCATTTCCTTCTTAACTCGTTATCAGGGCTGTCTTTATCACAGCCATTGCCATTGGAGTCAATTATTTCAGCACTGTGGCCCCACGGGGGCTGCCTGGGGAGCTTTGTTCATCCCATTTCATTTCATCTTCTGGGTGAACTGGAGCTCTTTGCTACCCCCTTGCTCAGCAGCCAGTTTTTTTTGTTTACCATAAATCCAAAGGACCTCCAGCCAAGTACATCACTTTGCCTTTGCGAAATTTCTCTGTCCAATGGGCGTGCTTGCAATTGGGTTGAACCACATAGAACAGAAGACATGAAGCATCCTGGAGAGGTTAGATTTAACTGTGGGGACTTCCCTTTGTGGGGGACCTTTCCTTGCTGAGAACAGGAAAGAGTGCAAAGATGGTTCTTTTCAACTCTAGTCTTAGTGGTATTAACAGGAGCGAAGGATTCTTCAGATGGCAGTACATTCTTTTCAGGCAGACCTTTGACTACTAGCTCTGCAGTAGGAGGACATTTTAACTGGATGGGTGCTGCTATCCTTCTCCTTCACTGGTGTGTGTTTTTAAAAAAATTAAAAATGTTTTTAATTCATGTTTTATTTTCATAGTATTTGTTGTGTTTCACTGTAAGCCGCTCTGAACACCAGGAAAGAAAAAGAATGAAGGACAGAGGGAGGCCCAGCTTCAGTTACTTCAAAATGTGGCAAGCCAGCCTTGTGTTCAGGTGTGTATGTTTCATTTTTCTGAGTCGAGTTTTGGCCCCAAAGTCCTATCCTAAGAATCCTCTATTTTCCCCTGGTTCTTCGTCTCTCCCTGTTCTTCAAAGAGGACAATTTCAATTGAAAAAAACAGAGGAGCAGAGGAAGTTTCTAATTTCTCACCAATCCCGTCCCGCCGGGGCCTCCTCCTAGTGATTTCACTAGTGAGTCATTCGCAGCCCACTTTAAATCTAAGATAGAGGCCATCCGTTCCGAGCTGGACTCCGGTTGCTCTAACCCGGCCCCTGTCGTGGCCAGCGTCGGGCCGCCTCGGTCGCCTCGGTTTGTTGAGTTTGGGCCTGTTACATCAGTGGATGCCTCCAGGGCCCTGGGACACTGCAGGCCTGCGGCTTCTCCGTTCGACCCTTGCCCTTCCTGGCTGATCAAGATCGCAGGGGGGAGCATGCCGAAATGGGCTTCACTAATTGCCTCAGCCTCCTTCAGAGACGGGATTTTTCCCAGTCTTCTGAAGGAGACGGTGGTGAAGCCCATTATTAAAAGACCTGGCTTGGCTGTGGACGATTTGTCCAACTATCGTCCCATAGCCAATGTTCCCTTTTTGGGCAAGGTGATTGAGCGAGTCGCCGCCCTGCGTCTCCAGTCGTTCCTGGAGGAGAACCATGTCATGGATCCTTTCCAGTCCGGGTTCAGGCCGTGTCATGGGACGGAGACGGCCCTGGTCGCGCTGCACGATGATCTGTTGAGGAGGGCCGACAGGGGTTGTTCTACCCTGCTGGTCCTTCTCGACCTGTCAGCGGCTTTTGATACCGTCGACCACGGTATCCTGCTGGAACGGCTCTCGGAGGTTGGGATTGGGGGCCAGGCCCTGGCCTGGTTCCGGTCCTTCCTTGGGGGCCGTATCCAGCGAGTGAGCTTGGGGGGTGAGTTGTCGGCTCCCTGGACACTCTCTTGTGGGGTGCCTCAGGGGTCGTCACTCTCCCCGATGCTCTTCAACATCTATATGAAGCCGCTGGCTGAGATCATCCGGAGCTATGGAGTCTGCTGTCATCAGTATGCTGATGACACGCAGCTCTATATCTCCTTTTCCACCTGTGCAGTGGAGGCCGTCCAGACCCTTGATCGTTGCCTGGCTGCGGTTCTGGACTGGACCGGGACCCACAGACTCAAGCTCAACCCAGGCAAGACCGAGGTTATGTTCTTCGGGGGCTCGTCGGAGGGGTACTGTGGCCCTCTTCCCAGTCTGGGTGGGTCCGCCCCCCAGCTGGCGCAAAGAGTGAGGAATCTGGGCGTTGTCCTCGACCCGGATCTGACCCTGGACTCTCAGGTGTCAGCCGTGGTCAGGTCGGCCTTCTACCACCTAAGGCTTATCGCCCAGATTCGCTCGTACCTCGATGAGGGCTCCTTGAGGACTGTGGTACAGGCGCTGGTCATGTCGAGGTTGGATTACTGCAATGCTCTCTACATGGGGCTCCCCTTGAACCTTGTTCGGCGATTGCAGCGGGTCCAGAATACGGCGGCCAGGTTGGTGGTTGGTGCGCGTCGTTACGACCGCGCCACCCCCATCCTGGCTCGCCTTCACTGGTTACCCGTTGCCTCCCGAATAAGGTTCAAGGTGTTGGTTTTGGTTTACAAAACCCTCCATGGCTTGGCCCCGGCCTATTTGGTGGAGCGTCTTACCCGACAATTAGATCCGGCCCGGCCCACCCGTGCTTCGGTGGCTCTTTCACTGCGGACGGTCCCCCCGAGGGAAGCCCGAAATGCGAGTACTCGCGGTCGGGCCTTCTCGGTGGTGGCACCGGCAATTTGGAACAAACTCCCAGGTGAAGTACGGCAGGCTCCCTCACTGGTGGTGTTCAAAAAGAACCTTAAGACCATCCTCTTTCGAGAGGCCTTCGGCGAGGGCTAGGGACCCTGTCCTTTTTTTTTTTCCCGCCTACTCAATCTTGGATCCAATTGTTTTAGCCAATTTGTATTTTATTGCTTGTACTAGTTTTTATCTGTCTCTTACTTTGAAGTTGTGAACCGCCCTGAGTCCCCATTGTGGGAATAGGGCGGTATACAAGAGCTAAAATAAATAAATAAATAAATAAATTGTTAAGTATCTAGCCATCTGCTTAAGCCACTTAAGAATTTTGGGGAAGTGAGAGTGGATAGGAAATCGAAAGCAGTAAGCCACTTTGGGTTGATCCCATCAATCGCACATGCTGGAACCAAACCAAAAGACTGTGATCTTACACACTCTCCCTGAACAGGGAGCCACAAAGGCCGTTACTTCACGAGCCGCTCGCTTCGCGGCAAGCCGTCATTTCTGTGCGAACCGATCGCTTCAGTCCGCACGCTCCTCCTTTTTGGCTGCGACGTCACCCCGACCACACCCCCTTTACCGTGCTCCAACCGGGGTGAGTGATTCCCCTGCCATGGGCCGGGAATCTTTTCGCTTCGCATCTCGCTTCGCTCCCAACGTCACGTGTGGTCTCGGTTTTTGGCTTTTATTTCAGGTTTTTTTTAAAAAATATTCAAACAGGGATATCGATGCATCGCTATATCGTTTCATTGCTTTGCGCTGTTACTTCCTCGCGCAAGTAGCGGCGGCGGCGGCGGCGGCGGGAGCAGGAGGAGCCGCTGCCGCCTCGCCCGGCCAGAGCAGGGCACCCGGGGCAGGCAGCGTGCAAGCAGCGGAGGGCGGGCGGCTGTGCCATGCGGGGCTCCCCCCGAGTAGCGGCGGCGGCGGCGGGGGGGGGCTGCCAATGATGCCAGGAAACAATGGACAAAACAATATAAATTAGGAGCAGAAAACACAGGATCATACAGTAACCACGCTCTGTCGTGAATGACAGCCAAGCATTGATGCATTGATACGCCGAGTAAATTTTTTTTAAAAAATAAAAGGAGAGTGGAACCGGACGTTGCAAATCAGCTTTCTAATGCGAAGGGAGCACGTGAGGTAGTAATCGATTCGGTCCCAAAAATGCCCCGCATGAGTACAGAGAAACAGGGTTGGGAGCGAAGGGAGACCACGTGACCACCACGTGACCGCCTCCGAATTCAAATCGAAGGCAAGGTCGATTCGAAGCGAGGCACCTTGTGAAGTAACGGCCAAAGGTGTGGGTAGGAACATTCTGATGATGGGCTAGTTTGTGCTGGCACTTATGTTGTGTGGTAGCTGAGAAAGGGGGCAAGATTCAGATCCTACTTTTGACAGTTATATTTGTCTCTTGCCTCTCCTTCACAATTTTGGATGTTTTTTCCCACCATCTTTCCTTTTTCTCAGAGAATTGTCTTTTTGCAATCCTCCTTAATATCATTAGCACAGATTCGTAATTCCTCTACTTAGGTTCAAACACTATGAATTCCACTAAAATGTTATTCCAACCCCCTTTTTTGCATGATTATTAGTATTTTTAAAGTCCATCAAAAGGTCCATGAATGGTACAACAGAGCCATCGCCAGTCAGCCTGTTCAAGCCCTGTGATAGGAGTTCAAAGAATTCTACCCCCTACAGCTAGATTAAAAATGTCTTTTTTTAATAAATGCCTCTTTTATGCATTTATTATTTAATTATTTAATGTAATAAAAGCTTATTTTCACTAACTAGAAAACCATCTTCAGCATCAATAAGTTGGAGTATAGACTTGAGTGATGGCTCTGCTGACAGGTTTTCTCTGAAGGCTAATGAGTGTTATTATTTGACCAGATCCTGCATTACATCCCTAACTGCCTGTACTACATCTTGTCTCCGTTTTGGAGCTGCTTACCTCCTTCTGAGTTTCTCATTTTCAGAGTGTGGGGTACAATGCAGAATAGCCCCCTCGTGGTGCATTGCTGGCAGCATGACTTGTCATGGCTAAATAGTCGACACATTACAGCTTCTGGACCTCATAAGGATTCCCAAGCAAGAAGAATCAGCATGAATACTGAAATTAAAAACAACTGGTAATAATGCTCTATCCTGTAATAATAATAATAATAATAATAATAATAATAATAATAATAATAATA